>CM021110.1:344220597-344335338 GCA_007115665.2 Sequoiadendron giganteum
AAATTGTTTTTTTTTTTTATTATTATTATTATTATTATTATTTTCATTGTTATTTATTTATTTTTTGGTTTTCGTGTATGTGATTCCAGTGGTTAAAATTTGTAGTTATATGGATGAAATTTTTTATTTTTATGTTTAATTTTATTAATTATTATATATGTTAATATTATATAGTAATATTAATATATAATTATAATTTAATAGGGGAAAGTAGATTCTTAAGTTTAGAAATTTTCTTTTCTAGAATTAATTAATTTTTTTTCAGATTGATAAATTTATTGTAAAACAGAGGGTTATGGTGTTTAGATAATCTTAGCATGTTGTAAATTTAGTGGGATTATATTATTAGAAGGAAGTTATTTAAATAGTTAAAGGATGCTTCATAATAGATTCATTAGGACATTTGTATTTATATTTAATGTTCAAATTTGAATTATTAGTGCATACATGTTATTGGGCAATAAATTAAACTAAAGTGCTTATGAGGATGTTTAGATAAGGGTTATAAGTTTATTTATTTAAAGAAGAAATTTAATTGTTTTAATGTCATGTTGATATCTCATTTTAATTTCAATATCTGCGAGATACGTTAGATAAGAATATGGATTTAATATATCCAAATATAGTGGAATTGATTGCTAGTTCACCTCTGATATTAAATTCTATTTTTGTTAATTGTTTGGGAAAGGGTGAATTGTGTAATTATTGTAAAGTCTTCCAGTGTATGTGGGTCATTCCCATGTTAATTAATATTCGTCTTTTCCTTGGGTAATGTTGTATGAGTTTGTTTTCCTCCTAGTGTTGGAGTGGGATTCTTATTGTCATTTCCTAGATTAGGAGAGACTGAGTTATTCAGTTCTATAACACTTGAGTCACCCTTGGAGTCTAGATTTGAGTAGTGAGTTATCCATTAGAGGAGTGGCTTTTGTTAGGGGCTGGAGCCCAAAGAGGTAAACCAGGTAACCTTCGAAAGTGTTTTTAAGAAGTGATAATTAAAGCAAAGTACTTAGATTACTAGGATGCATTCACATTAACCAAGATAAAATTAACCTCACTCGCAGACACAAGGGCTTGTATAGACTTGGGGTGAGTGAGAAGGCCTAGAATGGCAAGATCAACTAGCTTGTCCATACGAAAGGTAGTTGATTCCACTTGAGTGAGTATGAGGGCCAGGATTTGGTTGAGGTCACCAGGATTACCGAGCCTATGAAGGATGCCCAGAGGAGATCTCATGATGCACCTTGCGATGACACTCTATCTAGGATAACCTTGAGTATATGTTGTGCGTATGTTTTCTTTAGCACACTTGATTTTATTATGTCTGGAAGCAATGTAACCATGTTAGTGTTAGATTTATATTGTGCATATGTATGGTTGAGTCAGTTTGTTCTGTTAGTCAGCCTTTGGTTAGAGGTAGTAGATATCTTGTCCATGTTGTATTTTTACTATCTCCTAGCATGGGGGGTGGGCCTTCGGGTACCACTAGGTAGGGTGGAACATGCACCAAAACCGTTGGGTCCCCCATTGTTCTTCAGTTCGTGGAAGCGAGACATCCAGTTGGACAGCTTGCGGATATTGTTACTCTCTTCTTGTTCTATTGTAATTCTTCTTGTATCAGTTGTATTTACCCCTCTTGTTGTTATGAGGTGGATCTTGTAATTATTATACTTATGTATTTTTACTCATTCTTGGGAATGAGGATTGTAATCTTGTAATGGTTTATGTAATGGAATTATGTGATGGTTAATCTATTCTATCTTGTATTTACTTATGTTAGATGTATGTCATTACTTGAGATGTTTATTGCAATGTAATTTAGATGATGTATGTGAATGGGAATTAAGTAAACTCAGTTACGTAGCCTTAGGGGAGGTTGTCAATTTTAGGTGAACATTTGTTTAATTCATTTTAAAAAAAAAAATTAGTACGCTTTTTTTGTAGATTTAAACTTCCTCTAGGGTTGCGTGGCGGGGCATTACACATGGTATCAGAGCCAAGGTTTAAACACTGGGTGCTCTGGGATTATGATGTACCCATTAAGCTTAGTTGCGTAGGTTTATTTAAGTGTACCTTGTCTAATACCCTTTTGTGTCTGTGTAGGAATATGCCTCCTAGATGCGGACGAGGGAGAGGATGTGGACGTGGTCGGGTAGGCAGTTGAGGGGAGAGTCAGCATGACTCGCCACCTCATGTGTCACATATACCAGAGCAGGAGGAGCATCAGGCTTCACAGAATGATCCAGGAGGTGGTGGTAGACAGTTAGATCCTATTAGGGTCGAAGCTGCATGCAAAGCCTTCGAGGGGGATATGGCATTATTAGGACCACAACAGGAGGTACCAGTAGGTAACCCTGCGGTTGTGATGGTTACAGCTCAGTCTGATATGTTAGCAGTGAATTATATGAGGGACTTGATTCGATCACAGCCACCTCGATTTGATGTAGTAGGTACCAATCTTGAGGCTGAAACCTGGTTGATAGGACTTGATCGATGTTTCTCCATGCACCCGTTTG
This sequence comes from Sequoiadendron giganteum, assembly GCA_007115665.2. Taxonomy (NCBI): domain Eukaryota; kingdom Viridiplantae; phylum Streptophyta; class Pinopsida; order Cupressales; family Cupressaceae; genus Sequoiadendron; species Sequoiadendron giganteum. Next base: position 344,223,111 of record CM021110.1, read on the forward strand.
ATAGTAACACCAAAGTGCGGTGCACTGTTATTCATCTTCGGGGATTTGCAGCCACTTGGTGGAAGCTAGAGGAGTAGAAGCTCCATATAGACATGAGTACAGTATCTTGGGAGATTTTTCTTGAGAGATTCAAAGCCCGCTTTCTCTTTGAGCATTGGCGTCAGTGTAGAGGCGATGAGTTCCATGCCATATGTCAGCTAGCCATGATAGTTGATTAGTATGAGAGGAGATTCTATGAACTCAAGCAGTTCGCAAGTATAGGGGACGATGAGGGAATGTTAGTGCAACATTTCATCAGGAGCTTAAACACCCATATCAGTGGAGGGGTTCGGGTCTTTGAATCCAATTCTATGGAGATAGTTGTGGAGAAGTCACAGCTGGTGGAGGAGAACCTGACTATGGCACTGGGAGGTCATACAAGTGTTAGTATTGGTGGTGGTATAGGAGCTAGGACTAGTGCTCAAGGAGGATAGACATAGGGAGTTGTGCCTCCTAAGACTCAGTAGGTATCAGTACAGGGTAGTTAGCAGCAGTCATTTTAGGGGAAACGGAAAGGTTTCTGGCAGGGATAGGGTAATAGGAACTGGAGGGGCATGAAGTGTTTCAATGCTGAGCAACCCGCTTAGAGTGCCCAGTCTACTTTTGGAGGTAGTGTACAGCAGTCTAGTGCACCAGCAAGAGGCAGAGATTATGGTAGAGGCATAGGTTGCTTCTCTTGTGGTAAGCAGGGCCATATTGCTGGGATGTGTCCCAATAAGGGTACGTCAGGATTTACACATAGACCAGTGGCGTCAGAGCCGACAGTGGGAGATGCTGGTAGAGGACATCGTGTGTTCGTAGCAGTTGATAATCGCCAAGCAAAGCACTAGGGTACTGTAGTAGAGACCTATGGTATGTTACTGGGTAACCCTGTTACTATTCTTTTCGATTCAAGAGCATCTGATTCTTTCATTTCATCATCGATCGTGTCACATTACAGATTGGGTGCCGTAAGGCAAGCCGATAGGTGGTAGGTAGAGTTAGTGTCTGGTCCGAAGGTTGCATCACATTCTATAGTACTTGACTGTAGGTTGGAGATTGGACCACTTTCCACTACCTTAGATCTTCGAGTTATACCACTGGGATCCTATGATGTTATGAAAGGTATGGATTGGTTAGAGGCTCACCGAGCAGTTATTGATTTTCGACGTAAGTCGATTCAGTGCATTAATGCATTTGGTGAAGAGGTGGATATTATAGGAGTATAGAGACTGATATCTTTGAGGATCATCTCAGCTATGCAGTTGAGGAGATGCGTTCATTGTGGATGTCAGTTGTTTGCAGTTACAATTGAGGATTTGGGTTTAGGAGATGGAGAGGAGAAGGTATCTCTAGATAGTCATCCTTTTCTTTAGGAGTTCACTGATGTCTTTCTTGATGACATTCTAGGGATGCCACTGAGGAGAGATATAGATTTTAAGATTGATTTAGTACCTGGATCAGAGCCTATTTCATGAGCACCTTACTGTATGACTACTTAGGAGCTGAAAGAGATTCTCTTGCAGTTGGAGGAGTTATTAGAGAAGGGATTTATTTGTCCTAGTGTTTCACCTTGGGGAGCACCTATCATCTTCATGAAGAAGAAGGACGGTTCACTTCGGTTGTGCATTGACTACCGGCAGTTGAACAAGGTAACGATCAAGAATCGTTATCCACTTCCCAGGATAGATGACTTGTTTGACCAAGTCAAAGGTGCTACCATCTTTTTGAAGATAGACCTTAAGTCGAGATACCATCAGCTCCGTATTTTTGATACAGATATACATAAGATAGCATTTCAGACACGGTATGGTCACTACGAGTTCACTGTGGTACCATTCAGGTTGACGAATGCGCCATTTGTGTTCATGAGTTTGATGAATGGAGTATTCTGCACGTACCTTGATAGGTTTTTTCTTGTGTTTCTTGATGATATATTGATATATTCCAAGATAGTAGAGGAACATGAGGAGCATTTACAACAGGTTTTGTAGTGTTTGCGAGAAAACCAACTTTACGCCAACTTGTCGAAATGTGAGTTCTTTAAGTCTGAGATCAAGTATCTTGGTCATGTGATCTTAGGAGAGGGAATATCTATGGATCCTTCAAAGATTCAAGCTATTCTTGATTGGCTTGTGCCCACGAATATGGCAAAGATCCGTAGTTTTATGGGGCTTGCAGGATATTACAGGAGGTTTGTGCAGAGTTTTTCCAGGGTAGGTCATCCTATCACTTCTCTTTAGAGGAAAGGGAAGAGGTTTGAATGGTCAGAGTAGTGTGAGTCAGCTTTTCAGGTTCTTAAGGATAAGCTGACTAGTGCACCGATTTTAGCGATACCTGATCCCACGGGAGATTTTGTGGTTTGTACTGATGCATCTTTGGAGGGCTTAGGTGCAGTCTTGATGCAGGAGGGATGAGTGATAGCTTATGAGTCGCGTAAACTTAAAGATCATGAACTTAATTATCCCACACATGACCTTGAGTTAGCGGTAGTAGTCCATGCATTGACTAGATGGAGACACTTCTTAATTGGGCACAAGTTTGAGTTACATAATGATCATAGGAGTCTGCAGTATATTTTCACCCAGCCTAATCTTAACACTAGACAGAGGCGTTGGATGGAGTTCCTTTGTGAGTATGACTTCGAGGTGAAGTATATTAAAGGGAAAGAGAACATTGTAGCTGATGCACTTAGCAGATGTAGGCATGAGATTTCTAAGATGACTCTTATGGTAGATTTACGGAGTCAGATTCTTGCTACTCTTCTAACAGATAGTTGGTACTAGGATGTGAGAGTAGAGATTGAGGTAGGTAGACCTCTTGAGGGCAGATTTATAGGATATTCACTTGAGTCAGATGGGTTACTTAGGCATTCTGAGCATATTTACGTTCCTTCAGTAGGTGACCTTCGATCTTTGGTTTTGACCGAGGCTCATCATGTGCCTTATTCAGCCCATCCTAGGGTGAAGAAGATGCACTTAGATCTACGCTAGTTGTATTTCTAGCCAGGGATGAAGAGGGATATTGCAAATTTTGTAGCATGATCTTTGGAGCGTCACCGAGTGAAGGCTAAACACCAACATCCAGCAGGGCTTCTTCAGCCACACCTTGTACCTGAGTGGAAATGGGATATTATCTCACTGGACTTCATTGCTGGTTTACCCAACTCCTCGTGATGACATGATGCCATTATGGTGATGGTCGATAGGTTGATGAACGTAGCACACTTCTCGCCTATGCGTGCTTCCTATAATGCATCATCAGTTGCTCGTGTGTTCATGGAGGACATTGTGAGGTTGCACGGAATTCCATGTTAGATTATATCTGATAGGGATCTAGTGTTTACTTCAGCTTTGTGGACATCATTACAGCATGCTATGGGGACACAGTTGAACTTTAGTTCAGCATATCACCTTGAGACAGATGGACAGATAGAGAGGGTTAATCAAATCCTCGAAGATATGTTACGCATGTATGTCATGGATCAACAGACACGGTGGGAGGATTATCTTTATCTAGTGGAGTTTGCTTATAATAATAGCTACTAGAGTTCCATAGGCATGGCACCTTTTCAGGCCTTGTATGGACGTCCTTGTTGTACTCCTCTTAGTTGGGATTGATTGGAGGACAGAGTGTTATTAGGACCTGAGATGTTATAGGATATGGAGCAGTAGGTGGATCGGATTAGGGAGCACTTGGTGGCAGCATAGGATAGGCAGAAGAAGTATGCAGATGCGCATAGGGTGGATCATCAATTTTCTATTGGCGATAGAGTAATTTTGTGGGTGCCTCCATGAAAGAGTCCTATCCGATATGGAAAGGGTTCTAAGATGGCGCCACGCTTTGTTGGACCTTTTGAGATACTCCAAATGATTAGTCCAGCTGCTTATCAACTTGCTTTGCCACCCAGTCTTGCACGTATACATGACATTTTCCATGTTTCAGTTCTTCAACCTTATCATCCGGATGTTACTCATGTCCTTGATTGGGATTCTTTACAAGTAGAGGACGGGCAGCTGGCTTTGGAGCCCGTGGCCGTAATGGAGAGCAGAACGCTCGCTCTTCGAGGGCTAGATATTGAGCAGGTCAGAGTACAGTGGGATCCCAGGGATGATACTTCATCCACCTGGGAGGATGCAGTTAGGATGAGGGAGTTATATCCCTACTTGTTTGCAGGCTTCCAGGAGTAAGCCTGGTCTTTGGGGCTGAGTATGTAATACCCCTCCATTTTGCTTCTTGTGTGTTTGTTTTATGCTATGTTTGGGATGCAGCTACTATTATACTGGACACACCTGGTTGTTTGTGTTTTCATCGCCACTATTGAGCGACATTGATTATTGTGTGATGTGGATTATCTGACTATTGTTTCACATGCTTTATGGATTATTGATGTTAGTAGAGTTAGCTTGAGATATCGTATTATGTGATTTCTGATTATGATGTAATGTCAGTCTTCAATGAGTGTATTGGTGAAGAGGATGGTTCACATCACTTGCTTGCGAGCGCCCTGCGAATCCCTGATTTCTTTTTCACGGTGTGTATTATATACTAGATATACTATATTATGTTGTTTATTTGGTTGCAGGTTACAGGTACATGACATCGACTCCACCTGGTTTCACAAGTCTGAGCATGTCGATCCAATGGTTAAGTTGAAAGGGAGATAGTAACTAGATAACATGTGTCAGGTCTACGCCCTAGCCTTAGTGTGTCATTAGTTATGTTTTGTGAGTCTTGTCTACTTGGTTTAATGTTATATGATTTTATTAGATGCTTTATTATTCAATCATTATGTTAGAATTATTGTATTGTTGAAAGTAGAGTTTATTTTAATATTAAGTAAAATCTATGCTTAGATGAAGTATATATGTTGATTATGAAATTGTATTAATTAAATTTTAATTTATTTAATTAAATAAATTAATCTTGAAAAAGGTTGAATTTAATTATTAAATAATTAAAATTAATTAATTGAGTTATTGCATTAAATTTAATTTAATTAAATTAAAAGAATTGAAAGAATAATGAAATTGCATTTGAAAATCAATTTGGGGTTTTCAAAAATGGGAAAAGGAAATAAATATCTATTTTCACTTTGCATGCAAAAGGAAATTAGGGTTAGATTAAATATTTTAGTTTTAATATGAATGCATGTTTCAATTTTTTTGAGGGAGAGAGTTTTTGAAAGGTTTTTATTTTGAGAAGAATTTTTGGGAATTTTTGCAAAACTGGCACAAAGAAGGTTTTGGAGCAATTTTGGATTGTAGAGCTGATTGAAGAATAATTTGTTTGCAATTATCAAGTTCTTGGATTGGATCCATGCACGTTTGAAGAAATTGCAGGAATTCTTGGGAGAAAGCTTGCATCAGATTTTCATCTTCATCTCTAGCTTTGGATTCCAGGTTTTGTCTTGTTTGATTTATCTCATATTTTATTGTTTTCAAAATTGTTGTTTGAATCTAGATTTAATCCATCTAAAATTTGGGGAAAAACGATAAAATTCAATGTAGGGTTTTATACAATAAATGGGGAAATCGTTGATTCTTGTTTAAATTAAACATTGATTGAGTTTTCAACATTAGGATTGTAGAACAAATAATTTATTTTTTTAAAATTATTTAGATCCGTTTTCAAAACAAATCTTTGTAGAAATTTTTATTGAAAAAAAATCAAGATCCATTCTTTAAATTCTTCCTATTTATTTATTTTAATTATTCTTGGGAGTCTAAAAGAATGTCATCAACAAAATCAATTTTAAATATGTAAAGTGGGAAAATCATTCTAATGAAAATTTAAATATATTCTCTGTAACTGTAATTCTTTTGAATTATTTAGTCAATTCTACCAAACTGTTAAATTCTGGTAAATTTCTATATATACATAATTATATATATTATATATAACCACATATAATATATATAATTGTATAAATATATATGATGTATTTATTTTTATGTTGAAACGTCGTTCGTACAGCAACTATGTTTTTTTTTGGGAAACAAATTTCTATAAAAATTCGTTGATTAGAAGTTAGGCGTTTTTTTTTAATTTTAAAAAAATTGTTATTTTGTTTGTGGCGGGTGGGGAGGTCAAACCCCCACAGCCATAGTTTTCGAGGGCAGGACGCACCTGCCATGGGCAGTGCGCCCACCTCTTGGGGGATGCACTCCCCATGGGAGGTGTGGCCTCCCCCATGTACACCCGCCCCTTACATAGTACAGGTAGCGGTGGTACTGTTCTTTGCTGGGTGCGACAGGGGTACCGGCGGTACAACCGTCTGACCCCTTTATTGTTATTTTTTTAAATTGTTTTTTTTAATTATTATTTTATTTTTATATTTTTTTTAATTTCTATTTATTTTGTTTTGGTTTTCGTGTATGTGATTCCAGTGGTTAAAATTTGCAGTTATATGGATGAATTTTTTTTTATTTTTATGTTTAATTTTATTAATTATTATATATGTTAATATTATATAGTAAAACAGAGGGTCATGGTTTTTAGATAATCTTAGCATGTTGTAAATTTAGTGGGATTATATTATTAGAAGGAAGTTATTTAAATAGTTAAAGGATGCTTCATAATAGATTCATTAGGACATTTGTATTTATATTTAATGTTCAAATTTGAATTATTAGTGCATACATGTAATTGGGCAATAAATTAAACTGAAGTGCTTATGAGGATGTTTAGATAAGGTTTATAAGTTTATTTATTTAAAGAAGAAATTTAATTGATTTAATGTCATGTTGATATCTCTTTTTAATTTGAATTTCTGCGAGATACGTTAGATAAGAATATGGATTTAATATATCCAAATACAGTGGAATTGATTGCTAGTTCACCTCTGATATTAAATTCTCTTTTGTTAATTGTTTGGGAAAGGGTGATTTGTGTAATTATTGTAAAGTCTTCCAGTGTATGTGGGTCATTCCCATGTTAATTAATATTGTCTTTCCCTTGGGTAATGTTGTATGAGTTTGTTTTCCTCCTAGTGTTGGAGTGGGATTCTTATTGTCGTTTCCTAGATTAGGAGAGATAGAGTTATTCAATTCTATAACACTTGAGTCACCCTTGGAGTCTAGATTTGAGTAGTGAGTTATCCATTAGAGGAGTGGCTTTTGTTAGGGGCCGGAGCCCAAAGAGGTAAACCGGGTAACCTTCAAAATTGTTTGTAAGAAGTGATAATTAAAGTAAAGTACTTAGATTACTAGGATGCATTCTTATTAACCAAGATAAAATTAACCTCACTTCCAGACACAAGGGCTTGTATAGACTTGGGGTGAGTGAGAAGGCCTGGAATAGCAAGATCAACTAGGTTGTCCATACGAGAGGTAGTTGATTCCGCTTGAGTGAGTATGAGGGTCGGGATTCGGTTGAGGTCACCAGGATTACCAGAGCCTATGAAGGATGCCTAGAGGAGATCTCATGACGCACCTTGTGATGACACTCTATCTAGGATAACCTTGAGTTTATGTTGTGCGTATGTTTTCTTTAGCACACTTGATTTTATTATGACTGGAAGCAATGTAACAATGTTAGTATTAGATTTATATTGTGCATATGTATGGTTGAGTCAGTTTGTTCAGTTAGTCAGCCTTTGGTTAGAGGTAGTAGATTTTTTTTTCCATGTATTTTTACTATCTCCTAGCATGGGGGGTGGTCCTTCGGGTACCACTAGGTAGGGTGGAACATGCACCAAAACTATTGGGTCCCCCATTGTTCTTCAGTTCGTGGAAGCGAGACATCTAGTTGGATAGCTTGCGGATATTGTTACTCTCTTCTTGTTCTATTGTAATTCTTTTTGTATCAGTTGTATTTACCCCTCTTGTTGTTAAGAGGTGGATCTTGTAATTATTATTCTTATGTATTTTTACTCATTCTAGGAATGAGGATTGTAATCTTGTAATGGAATTATGTGATGGTTAATCTATTCTATCTTATATTTACTTATGTTAGATGTATGTCTTTACTTGAGATGTTTATTGCAATGTAATTTAGATGATGTATGTGAATGGGAATTAGGTAATCTCGGTTACGTAGCCTTAGGGGAGGTTGTCAATTATAGGTAAACATGTATGTATAATGCACTTTAAAAAAAAAATTAGTACGCTTTTTTTGTAGATTGAAACTTCCTCTAGGGTTGCGTGGCAGGGCATTACAATATGCATACATCCATGCAGGTTTAATGGATGATGACTGTACATACTTCAATATATGAGTAACCCTTAATGCATTACTTCAATATATGATCAATATATGACTATAAGATTGAGGATAAACCAAATTTTTCTTTAATTAAATTTAACAAGTGGTCTTCAGTAAGTCCAAATAAGATGCTCAAATAAGTAGTTGAAATAACTACTTATTTGAGCCTGGTTATTTACTATTTAATTAAAATTCACCACGCTTGACAATATTTTCTATTGTAAGTGGTCTTATTTTAGTAATATATTTGGCTTTAATGTTCCTATGGATTTGAACTATTTCAAATATTTTTTTTAAAATATTCACAGAGTGTTGTTGGAGTTTATACTATTAAGTAGAGAATAGTTGATGGACCCAATTGAGATGTACACACAAATCCTTTTTTCCAATCTATTTGGTCCTTCCTACCAATGAAATTAATTAAGTTCATATAAATGAATATAATGAGCCCATGACATCAATAAAAAATGTCACAGTTGCCAAATGTAGTCATCACATGCAATATGGCTCAAACCTCCATTAAATGGGGAAGCATATTGCTTCCTCTTCATCTGAATGAGGAGAATGGATAAGAATAGATTATGTGCAACATTATTTTGGTGGATTCTATGCATCTAATTGTAAGGAAAATAAATGTTTATAGTGGTTGTGAACAAAGGAAAATAATGTAAATTCCTACACATTCAAAAGTAGTGTTGGTCAACTTTATCAATGGATCCACTAGTACACAAGGTTCACTTTCCTCTATGGATTTTTGAACTAAGGTTACCTTAATAGTCTTTATAGTTTGTATGTTAGTTAAAATACTTTTTCTTTATCTTTTTAATTCTACAAGTTATATAATTTTTCATATAGTGTCCTTTATACATTCATATAAATGAAGAAATACATCCTCATCAAAGGATATACCAATACCCTAGTGCAATTAGAATAGGCTTGCAATAGTTAGAGCATGTAAATTTGCAATAACCCTAATATATCTCATTATCTTTGCATCTCTCTCTATCCCTATATATCTCCCTCTCTCTCTCTCTATATATATCACTTCCTATCTATATATTTATCTTTCTATCTCTCCCTCTCTCTACCCCTATAATATAACTCCTCTATACCTCTCTATATATCACTTCCCATATCTATCTTTATCTTTATATTTCACCCTCTCTATATATTTATCTATTCGATCTCTATCTATCTCTCTTTCCTCTCTCTTTATCTATCCCTACCCTTCTTTGAATATCCATCTCCATATTCATCTCAATCTCCCTCTCCATATCTATCTCTATCATCATTTCTATATTTATCCTTATCTCTACCTCCTTACCCCTCTCTCTCTCTCTCCCTCTCTCTCTCTCTCTTCTCCCTTCTATCATGATTTAGTTGTCTTATTTTAGCCATGTTTTGATCCATGTAAGTGGATGGATAGTTGATTTGAAGCTATAACATCTCCATTAATACCATTTTTGCACAAACAACATCATTTGATAACAAACCTATAAACTGACATCATGTATTACACACATGTATGCAAAAAAATTATACCAAAAAATCCCAATTGACATTTCACACCTCTTCGGCATACCCATTGCACACTAAGGTGCAATTTCTAGTAACTATCTCTCTTGAAAAAGGGACATTAGAACCCTCCTTATACCTCCAATATATTTATGGTTAATTTGACATATTCACTAACTAAATTAAAGTGCTAAGTATAATTCACATCTCTTGTAAGGAGATCAACTATCCTTTGCATATATATGTCCACATCATGGTCATGCAAGATAATTGAATGGCAATTGTAATATTCTATTTCAAGGGTACTACAATATTTTAACATTTTTTCAAACAAAAAACCAAATAGTTGCATAAAATTATTAATGGATTTAGATCTATCCTTTATCATAATCTAACTAAAACATTCACTACTATTAGGAATCCATTTGAATTTTTTTAAATAGCAATTAAACCATGCTTACAAGATCAATATTTTAACATTATAATAGTAAATGGTAGGTTTTCATCCTAAAACTAATCACATCATAATCAAATGTAAAAAATATTGTGAAAGAAAAAGAGGTTAAAAGATAGAAAATGATCCTATTTTATGGAGATGAGAAGTTTTCCTCTATTTAAGAGATCGATTCCTTATAAAACCAATTCTTGTCTAGTTAGTTTTAACTTCTCTATCATGGTGCATATAGATCTAATTTTTCACTTTTTCATCCCTTTTAGTCATTTTCTTACAATTTCGTACTTCCACTTGAATTTTTTTGTCCATTATCTAATGGAAATTTAGTCCCAACTCTCATTAATTAGGTAATACGTGTTAAAATTGGTTTTATTTTCCCTATCTTACATACACAAAACATTACCTAAACCTTATTTCTCATTTAAAAAGTTAAACCAATTCATATATTGAACCATGATGCAAATATTCATATTATGTGTAATCTTCTTATATAACCTCTTACTCATCAACTTGATTCTTATATTTCAATCCCTTAGGGATACATTATTAAGGTGTTTGTGAATATAATTGGGTTCATAGACATGGGACCCAAGGATGTATGTTCTTAAATCATACAATTTAGGGCCTAATTTATTCTAATACTATTAATGTTAAATGATCATGGCAATAATTTGGTGTCTCAACCAAACAAAAATTTATAGAGATGACTAATTATCTTCAAAATTTCTTGTCACGCCTCTTTTTTGGATCAAGTTGACCATGCCATTTTAAATAACTATAATTTAAATAATTTGGTTTGTGTTTAAAATTATGATATTAAAACTATGCTTTATGGAAATTTATATTGTGATTGTTCTACTTCATTTATGTTAAGGGGAAGGAAAATTTTGGTTAGATATTGATGTGAATTTATTATCTTTATAATGTTTAGATAATTATTTATATTGTGTTATGATATTATGATTAACAAAATAACTAACTTGCTAGTTGAATGAGATGAATACCAAAAAACTAGTTCCCCTCTCATAAGAGGAGGGAGAGAATCACCAAAACCAAAGAGAGGGAATCATAAATGAAAGAATGACATGTGCACCATGACTTTGAGAATGCATGCATACACAAACTAAATTATTTATTTTTTCATATATTTTTTTAATGTTCACCATGAGTCATAGGTGACATGGTACCTTGAGTAGTAAAATCATCTTGGTTTTGGTTGTTCTTTGTCTCTTTTGGTAATTTTTCCTTGATAAGTAATTTTTGACTTGTCATCTTGCTTATTTTCTTGTCAATATGTCCTATGTTAAATAAGATTTCATCTAAAGAAGATTGCATAATTATTCATTTATAAAAATTGTTAAAACATAAATATGTATAAATATATAAATAGATATAAGTCAAAAAAATATATATATTCATATATGTATATATATCACATTTTTTTTTAACCAATCAAAGGTGGAAATTCCATATTATATTTATATTTATACTAGATTTTTATAAAAGGAACAAAGAAGGTCATGATAGCTACAAGGAGTCTCCCATATGATAGGAGAAAATTAACAAGATTTTTACCATATACACAAAGAAAAATCATACATATAGAGGAGAATAACTAAAATTAAATCAAAGAATCCTAGGAGGCCAAGCATAAAAGATCCCATAAAATGAAGAAAAAAATCCAACCCAACAAGAAAATAACAATTCTTCCTTCACAACTCCTACTAGAACTAGCAATATCATCAAGGACTTGCAAAGGAGGAGAGTGAACAACCTCCAAATTTTTGATAAGGAGATAGATGGAGTTGAAAATATTCAATGTGGTGATGTAAAATTCATCACCTAAAGGCCTCCGCAAATAATCTAGAGAAAGGAGGGAATCTACAACTGTCCTTAACCAAACCAACATTCATAATGGAAAATGCAATAGGAAAATCCATAGAGGAGAAAAAATCCAAAAAAGAGAGGATACCATGAATAGGGGCCTAGCCAAACTTCAAAGCATACATGAAGAGTGAAAACTCTAAATATGACTTCATAATCATACATATTTTATGGTTTATAGTTTGTATAGTTTCATAAAGCATACATACCTGATCATGTTCTAACAAACCATCAAATATAAAATATAACATCATACTTATAAAATTATAATAATATTCACAATGAACACACACCCAATAAGGGTCAAATGCATTTCACATTAATCATTTCCCTATTAGGGTTGGGAAAATGACAACATTCATAAAATACCAGACCTATCAGTTTCACATTACCATTACAATGTTTTCAATATAAATAGACTTGGAAAGTTCAATACATAATTGCAATGTTTATATTAAATCATAAACCTTTCAAAGTGGTTTATTTCAATGATAATGATCAAACTATTCATTTCCATGATAATAAATTTAATAACATCATTCACAAAAAGCATGAGTTATCAAGGTTTGGCTAAATGATAGTGATCAAAATAACCCTAATAATGCTCATAATAAGCATAAACCTATCTTGTCAATCATAAAATTTACAGTGCTCAAATATGCATAGACCTTATATGGTTGAACCTAACATTTACATTTCTCAAATATGCACATACCTTATATGGTCATACATAATATTTATAGTGCTTAAATTTGAATGAACCTTATATGGTTGAACATATTATTTACAGTGCTCAAATATTCACAATCCTTATATGGTCAAACATAATATTTACATTTCTCAAATATGCATAGGCCTTATAAGTTTAGAAATAACAATATCAATGTATACATAATAAAAAGTTATTTAGATATGATAGCGAGCGACATGAAACAAAGTGGGGGTAGGAATTTGAATCCCCTTGTTGCAAAGGGTGAGGTAGATGTTGATTCTGAGGATGAGGTGGATGGTTTGGAATTGGTGCTTCTAGATACCAAGCTTATTGGAGTCAGTAGAGAAGCAGATGGCATCTCTTTAAGAGATGTTGCTAATGGTTGTGGGATTTCAAATTTGAAATTTGTTGTTGAGGGTGATGGTGAATCTATGAAGGATGTTGATGATGCATATCCTATGTTTTTGGCTGGTTTTTTGGGTTGTTGGCAGAAGAAACTTTCTTGCTAATGTCTGGGGTGGGGTATGGCTCTTCTAAGTTAGGAGTGTATTTTGATTTTTTCCTATCTCTTATTCTTGAATCGCATGTCAAGGAGGATGAGGTTCTTAATGAATTGGATGGCTCCCTTAATTTTTCCTATGAGGGTTTCCCTTATCTTCCTATTGGGCTGAAAATAGCGGAAGGGTTGTTGACAGAAGAAGGGTTGCTCTTGGTGGATTTTGTTGTTGTTAGCTTCTTGGAGCTCATTGTTGTTGGTGTGCTTGTGTCTAGAGTGGCTATTGTTTTTATTATTATTACCTTGGTTGCTTCTATTGTGGGCATTTATTTTTGGAGGCTTTTTTTGATATTGGAAGTGTTGTTGAGGGTATATGGGTTGTTGTAGGTGTTGATTATGGTGAAAGGGTTGTTGTTGGTAGAAGATATTGTGGGTAGCTACTTGGAGCGTGTGGTTGATGGTTTTTTTTCCCTTTTGAATGAGGTTTATTATTCTTTTCTTTATGAGCTTTGTTTGTTTATTGGGAAGCTCCCAAAGCTTTTTTATTTGGTTAGGTTTTTTTTATTCATAACCCAACTTTTCATGGAGATGATGGAAGCCTTTGTTGCCCATGTTTCTTTTTTTTTAATGGTCGAGTTGTGTATAAAGTTATATCTGCTTTCCTAGACTAATGTGTTCCATAAGGAAGTTAGTTTTTTGTTGGTTGAGATGTATGCTAAGTTCCTCCTGAATTTTTAGATGGCTAGACTACCAAAGGATGTTGTGTTTACCCTCTCTACTGGAGTATTGTATTTCTTCTTAATTCTTTAGTTTGTGTCTTCTATTGAGGTGAAGACTATTCCTATGGAGGTTGTGTCCTCTCCTTTTGAGGTGGAGATGGTTGTCAAGGATGAGGAGAGTGGTGGCTTTGGTAGCAAGGGTTATTATTTTATCCTCCTATAGAGGGGAGCTCTCTCCTATAGAGGTGGAACTTGAGTGGGACGATGTTGTAAGAAGATTGAGGCTTCTTAGTGTTCAATAATGTTTTCTCTCTTAATTTTTCCTTGTAGCTCTCTTATTGAGGTAGGGAGTTTGGTGAAATTGATTGTGCTAAAAGGGAACTCTTGTTTCCCTTTATGTTGTGGCTCAATGATGAGTGGATGGTTTGTTGCAGGTTGGGTGCTATGTGTTTACTAGATTGATAGGTGTTTTAAGGGCATTCTTCCTACCTCCTACTCAACTTTGATTTGTAATTATCTTATTGAGGTAGGGATTTTTACTAGTTTGGTTGTTCTAAAAGGGAGCTCTTGTTTCCCTATTCCTTGTGGCTCAATGTTGAGATTATTGAGTGGATGGTTTTCTATAGTTGCCTGTTTGTTTTTTTCCCTAGCTAATTCTAGCAATTTATTGTTGTCTAGTTGACTCAATAAGTCTTTCTTTTCTTTTTGGGTTTTAGATCCTCATTAAAACCTAGTTGTTGTGGGTTTCAGGTTCCCTTAAAAACCTAGTCCTTTTAGCATGGGTAGTCTTGTGTAATTTTTGTGTGTTGATGTTGTTGGGCTACTGATGGTTTATGTCTTATATATTATCAACTTTATTTTCAGTGGGTTTCATGTCCCAACAAAACCTATTTGTAATGGGTTTCAGGTCCCATCAAAACCTTATTTTCCCCTAATAAAAAATATTGGCCTAGATATACTATCAAAATCATAATAAATAGAGACCTATAGGATGGTTGAATGTTTTTAACAATAAAACCCCATTTATTACAAATCTATTCATCGTCAAAGTATCAAAAAACTCACAATATGTATAGGCCTATTCAAGGTCAAACACATTATTAGATAATTATTCATACACAAAGACTTATGATGGATGATAAATCTTAACAAAGACTTGCATTATCCCTACCATGTATTTAGTCATAAATTATTAAGAGATAAATACATTACCCATAGATTGGAATAAACTAAATAACCAAAAAATCATGCAAATAGACCTACAATAATCAACAAAACTAATAGAGACTCACAAATCCCATCTTCTTCATTCATTAATATAATATTAATATTATCAATGCACAAAAATAGTAGACCCAATGGTAAAAAATGAATACACTTTATGCATTTAAATAATACCATAGAATAGATATAACTAAATTTATATAGTGATAAAAATAATTATAAATTATAGAATAATAAACACCATTATTTTCTAGTTTTGAAAAAATGGTCTCTTAAAAATAAAATATTTTCTTATAAACGTTTATACCCTATTCAAATGAAAACCAAAATTTTAATGTATTTTTTAATAATAAAGATATAAATGGATATATGTAATTATATAGGTGCATATGTATACAACCATATATATATATATATATACTAGTGAAAGTAGTTGGGGTGCATTAAAGATTTGAGGACCCAAACATCAATGAACTATGAGAATTATTTGGTAGAACCCCATGGAAAGATAAAGTTATAGTTGAAGCCTTGAAATCCTTAATTGAATAATTTGGATAGAAAAACACAAGAGTATCTTGGTTTTTGTTGCTTCTGGATTTGATTGTGTGCTCATTTTTCATCAATGTTTTGGATCATACTCAGTGATCCATCATCAGGATAGAGAGTTGGAGATAATAAGAGATGAATAGTTATAGACCTGATCCATCATCATGTCTGCAACTATTTATCTCTTATTCTCTTCAACTCTCTATCCTAATGATGGATCATTGAGTGTGATCCAAAATGTTGATGAAAAATGAGCACACAATCAAATCCAGAAGCAAAAAAGTCAATTACATATGGATTGTGGATATCTAATTACATTGAACAAGAGTATCACTTAATCCAAGAGATTTTGTAAAAATGAGAATTGTTTGTTGAAACCGATGAGCCACTCCAAAAAAAAATTTGGATACAATTCAAACACAATTTTCATGCAAATTTGTAGAGATGTATCATCAAATAAAAATTAGTCAAAGTTATGTTGAAATAGAAAAACCATTTTATATACAAATAAATCACATTTACACAAGTTTTTTTGTAGATCACATATTGAATTTTCTAAGCATTATGATTTTTATAAACATATATGCGTAGGCTTTCATACTAATGATATTTTGTAGAAGTGCATGATAAAAAAAACATGTAGATATTCAATACATTATGTGTTTCAAGAATTTTATGTGAAAGAGTGGATTGAAAATTATTTTACAAGAAATCATGTTTGGATGGAACATGTGATAGTTGTGGCGGCTTGCAATGTTTGATAAATTATATACACATTGAGAATACAAATACAATCGGAAATGAACAAGTAATTTTTGGAAATTATAATTTATTGGCACGCACTCTAAAATATGGTAAAGAGGAAAAAGAGGTGCAAATTTGTGAGTGAAAAATTACCAATGTGTCAATTTATGTATCTATTTTGATAAAATATTATGTATGAGTATATAAGAAATACCCATAGAGCTCAAAGGTTGGACTTTCATTTCAATTTATGTATTGGAATAATTGTGTACATTGTAGAGAATTATACACAACAAAAACATGATGAGGTTCAATCACAATACTACAACTCCACTCAAGTTTCTATATTTGTGCATATAGTGTTCACTCATGTACCTAAAAGTACAAAGGAAAATAGGAATATTTTGAGCATCATATTTGGTTAGCATATCATGTGGTCATATAATTGTGCATGATAGTTCAAGAACTCACAAATTTTATATTGGTTGAGTAGGATAAATTAGATGAGTGGTTTTCCATATATATGAAATTTCTTTGAGGTTGAGAATGGAAAAGGGGAGCATGATGCTATGAGAGAATGTATGAAAAGAGCCTTAGTACAAGAAGATTTGAAGAAAAAATATAATACAAAGTTGATAGATGCAACATCTATCATCAATTATTGTAATGCTATATTAGGTCTAGGTAAAAAAGGTAAGTCTACAATTCATAGGTTTTTCTAACTTGGAGATGAAGCTAACATTGCAAAATATGAGGATTATTGTACATTGACAAGATTGAGTGAGCTACACTCATTTCAAAGATCAAATGTAAGTTCATGGTCTATTAATATATAAGGAAGATGACTTTTTTTGTTCTTAATGTACAAATGCTACTTAGAATGAGTGTAATTCAAAAGAGTAGGTTGATGAATTTTGTTCTAGAACTCTAAGCCCACTTGAGACATAAAATTCTAGGAGAACTTCAACTCATGGAGATGAAATCATCAATTAATATTTATCATGATTTAGATTTATTTCAACTAAGTATTACAAATACATTATTTAATAAATTCAATACTTTATCATACTATTTAATATTTTGTATTATATACTAAATTCATATTATTAAATGTACAAATAAATGCAAGACATATTTATGCAATTATTGCAGATGAATAAAATGAAGAAGGAATAGATTATTATTTGTATCAAGGAAAAAAATAAATTGGGTACCCCTGTAATAGATGGAGAATACATTGAGTATCCTATAAGATTAGTGGTTGTTTCTAGAACATGGCTTAGAAGGTACTCAAATAAAAAAATTGATGTGTGGTTATTCTAGGAATTTGAAACACAAGAAAAAATTTCATTATTCTAACCTTGTTGAGGCATCAAATACTCAATTAGTCAAATATAGGGGTGGATTGTATAATAAGAAATTATGGAAATTTTACAAGTTTTACCACAAGGAAATAATCAATACAATTAAGAGCGGAGAATATATGCATGGTTCATTTCATTGAGTTGGTTGAATGTATCAAAGGTGTACATAGTTTTTGAGTACATGCATTTTACTTTCTAGTTTATTTGATTTTAGGTTACTATGTACTTCATAATCTAGGAATTTGATTTGATCATGTTATTGAATTATTAAACTATAGGTTAGTGGTGCCAAAAAATATTTCACCTTCTTTTGGTTGGTTCTAGTGTCTTGTTTTGACTATTTGACAATCTTATTCTTTTGATTGCAGATGAAATACGGGTAATCAAATCAATATGATGTTGATCCAACCATGCGGATTATTGAAGATCTTGAAAATTTCATACTTATACCTTGTTGTACCTACAAAATTCAAGCTATAATGTTCAATAAGGTTAGAGACAAAGTTTTAAAGTTAGAATAAAATTATGAAGGTGTTGTTAATTTACATGTTTGTAAGCCCTGTTAGTTGTTGTTATAAATTTTAAAGGCCCTAATTTAATAGCTAAAATTGAAAATGCTTTGGATTATGACTAAAATTATAATAAATGATGAATATCAGGTTGGAAATGCAAGACATAATATAAAAACCAGTTACCTACTGTGATCAAATGAAATCCTAACCTTAAAATGTATAAAGAAAAAAAAGTGAAATGAAAGGAAGGAAAACACAAGACACCTCTTTTGGAGCATAAAATTTCATGCAAAATTTGGCAAGATTTAATGCTCACAAAATGAAAAAATTGATTTCAGCACTCAGATGTTCAGTTGGAAAATCTACTCAAATGACCCACTTTGAAAAATCATAATTGGAAGTTCGTTCAATTTTAAGAAAAATCGCTTTGCAGACATGTTCATCTACCATATGTGAGTGTATCTACCAGATTTTAGCTTCTTATGATATAATTTTATAAGGTTTCAAAAGGACAATTTGAAGGGTTATGCGAAGGTTTGTTGTCAGCACAAAAATCTATTAAAGTGACCAACTTTGGAGGAAAATATTAGGCAACTGGAAGATTTTAAAGACAAACCAATCGGTGCTTTAGATTCTCCCCATCTCAATTTCATCCATGTCAATTTTCAAAGTTTCAAGACATCATTTGATATTTTTCCAAAATCAAAACCAGATTGATTTTACCCTATTTGAAGATTGCACTTCCAGAACAACTACAAAAAGGGTCAACTTTGATGCTTGATATTTGGTGAAGAAAAAGAAATGATGGAAAAACATCTTGCACACATGTTAATTTGACCTAAATGAAATAGTATCGAGGGTGGAAGCTTCTCAGAATCATATTTGATATTTTTTCAAGAAGGCAAGTTAGAGAGTTTCAATTGAGTTTGACAGTGGCAGTTTTGCAAAAAATGGTTGAATAAGCAACTTTGATTGTTAATAGCTTTCAATCCCAATAACTTCATGCCAAACTATTCTGCAATCATACTCCCCTACTTTCAATTAACATACTGGTGAATTTTAATGGATTTGGGAGCCATTTCAAACTTTGAAGTCTCACTGATTCGCAAGAGTTGGTTTGAAGTCTCACCGATCTGCAAGAGTTGGTTTGAAGTCTCACTAATATTCAAGAGTTGGTTTGAAGTATCATCGATCTGCAAGAGTTTGTTTGAAGTCTCACCGATCGACAAGAGTTAGTTTGAAGTCTCATTGATACAATCTTCCTACAATAATATGCATTAGAGAGACATATGTTGTCAGAGTGGTTTCCTCAAGTCTTTCCAATTGTGAAGGTTACACCGATATGGTTTTTGGGGAGAGTCTCACTAATAGCCCAACAACATTACTTCATCGGAGAGACCAATAGTATCGTTGGGTGTCATTTTGAACTTTTAAGTTTCACCGATTTGCAAGCGTTGGTTTGAAGTCTCACTAATTAGTAAAAGTTGGTTTGAAGTCTCATCGATCTGCAAGAGTTGGTTTGAAGTCTCACCAATCTTCAATAGTTGGTTGGAAGTCTCACCGATCTACAAGAGTTGGTTCAAAGTCTCACTAATATCAACAAGAGTTGGTTTGTAGTCTCACTGATTTATCCCAACAAACAAAAGGCATAAAGTAATTATCGGTGATACTGTTCTATGGTCTCATCGAAATTGATAAGTCCCTCCGAAATGATATTCTGTTTTCATAAATGTGGTGAATACTTTGGGAAGATTTGAGACTATGGAAGAAATATTATTCGGATTAAAACGTTAAAATGAAAGTGCAAGGTAAAAGTATTATCTTGTGTGAAATGAAGTTGTGAAGTATTTTCAAAATATTTTTCACCAAGGGAGAGGTAATTATTTTACCTCGATAATATTTTAATAATTGAGAGTAAATTATTTTTCACGAAGGAAATTAAAGGAAAAATTAAAGCTTTGTGATGGGAGATTATTTTTACTCAAAGAGTATTTTTATGCTGAATAGAGATACACAAATTAATTACAAAGTAAAATACTTTCACTAGGAGGGAAAAAAAATTCACCAAAGGAGTTATAAAGCAAGCAATTAGTTTTATTTTAATGGGTGAAGAGTGAAGATTGCCAACAAAGGAAAGATTTGATAATTACTAAAATTATTTTCACGTAGACAAAATAGTGAAGATTGAAGTATTTTAATTTTCTAAAGGCAATTAATTAAAATAAAGTGAAGCGCTCCGATGGAGGAACGAGTAAAGGGTCATAACCCTAGAAGATATAATGTATATATGACAGATGAGATTAAAAGAGGAAAGAGATTAGAATTAGGAGTTAGGTAGTTGGATATGTGGAATAGTTGCCGAAACATAACATTGTGCTATGTATTGCAAAAATCTTTTGAAGTAATATAATGGACAAGAAGATTTAATTTGGTTATCAAATTTATGTTGTCATTGTTTATTGAGAATATACAATTATTTGGTTGTCTCCAACTTGATCTATTTTCCTTATTATTTAAATTGGTGCATCAAGGATATATTCAATTTATCGAGGCACATTTTTTGTTCTTGTGTGATGTGATTAATTGGTTTCTTTAAAAGAATTAAAATCCTTCTAGTCAATCACATTAATCTAGAAGTATTATTTGGATCGATAAGAAGAGCCCTATAATTGATAAAATTATCATATTGTCTCCAATTTGGCTCTATCTTGTTATTCAAATCAGAAGTATTTGATTTGTAAGGGAACACTTGCTACTTTTGTGTGATTCAGTTAACTGGTTCCTTCATGGAAGGATTAAAATTTCATTTTAATTAATCATAGTAACCTAGTAAGAATCATTTGGATCGATAAGAAGAGTTTGATAGTTACATCCATGCATGTTTATATGAGGTATAAATAGTCACAAGTGCCAAGCAATTCGAATTGTAGCCAGTAAGTAATTCACATATCATTCACCTCTTGACTACATTAGCCCAAAAAAATTAGGCACTGCTCATACCAATTCCATTTTAGTGTTTCATAAAATCTTATTCAAATATTCACATCTTAAATTTTAGTACGAGTAGTTAGTAAGCATTTATTTATCCCACTTTATGCGATTGTGGATAGATCCATAAATTCAATTAAGTCATACAACTCTAAAGTTTCTTAGGCTATCAAGGTCTACCCACCTAGGTTTAGTAGAGCCTGAAGTGTAGGGAGTCATCAACCATATAGGTTAGCTCCATTCATTGGTTCAAAAACATTGCAAGTCTGATCATAGAGCCTGGCATCCCCTTAGGATTAGTAACCTGCATTTTGGAGATCCAACAGTTTGGTGACTCTATTGTGGACAAACTTAGGAAAAATTTAGTTCCATCCTATCCATTTAAAGACTCAATAAAATTTCAAAATTGGTCTGCAAATAGAGGTTCTAATGCAGGAGCATCCTTGGTTCTTGGTGATCTTGCATCAACCAAAAAAATATCTTCATTCAGTTTTGTTCTTGTTCGGGTTTGAGTTGGTAGATCCAATGTTTCTTCATGTTTGCTTGCCCTATCTTGCATACCTAGGATTTCATTGTGGACATGTTCAATTGTCGTATTCTAAGTTTTTCAGCTAATTTGGATCTTTTTTTGGCAAGTTACCGCTTCTAGAGTATGTGATAGTTTTTGGGACTGGCCCTAGAATAAATTCAAAACATAACGGTTAGTGGATCGATTGTGGATCTTTCCCGTGACTTGCAGATAATCACGGTGTAATTTAGATTTGTTCTATAGAGTTTCATTGACCTTACACCTAGGTCCACACTTCATCTTACGCATCTACCGTGGATGAATTCCAGATTTGAAGTTGACTTGTTCTTGCACACGTTACACTTTTCTTCTCGAAGATTGTTGCGATCTTTGGTAGACGCATATGTTTCTTGACCTGCGAATGTGATATAAAGCTAGTATTGAACCCTTAGATGGGAAGGGGGGAAAAAAGAAAGGATTATGATGTATATAGACTTTGATCTATAATATTTTTCTCACATGTATGAGCACGATATCTTGAGCATGTTGTAACTAGGCCTATGCGCTGGATCTATAAGCCCAGATGTGGCTGACTGTTTGTAATCAATATTTATGATAATAAGAATGTTTGTAACTACATTTTCCTCCATATTTTGTGTTGCTTCTATTGTGTGACTCTTGCTGCATGGTTTGGACTTTTCTCTTTGAGAACCCTCCTACCGTGATTGCACTAAACTAGTATTAGAGTGAGAATCGTTCCTTGCGAGATCATTAGTAGTTGCGCAGTCCTGTTGGAGATTTTTTGTAGGGTGGTAGATTGAGGATCCGACCTGCAATTGTAGAGGACTTCTGTAGAGATGGCAGGAAGAAGAAATGGTAGAGGAAATGGAGTGCATGGAAATGTAGACGCAACTATAATGGAGATGTTTAAAGGAATTGGTGCAAGATTGGAAGTAGTTGAAATGGCTCAGAGAAGAGGTCAACTAGTTGATGATGTAAGTGATGGAGAAGTAGAAGAACAAGAAGAAGTTGGAAGAGAAGAGAAACCTAGCCTTGATTAGGGAGAAGAGAGGTTCATAAGAGCCCTAACTAGAGTAAACACTAAGCCACATTTCAATCCACCAAACTATAATGGTATGTTGGATTCAGATGAATTGTTGAATTGGGTAACATAAATGGAGAAATACTTTGATTTTGAAGGTACCCCAAATGATAAGAAGGTGAAATTTTCCTGTACAAAGTTGAGAGGACATGCATCCCTTTGGTGGGAACATTTGCAGACAGATAGACAAAGAAAAGGAAAGAATAATATAATATCATGGGATTGGATGGTGAATAAATTGAATTTTTTTTTTCCTACATACTATTAGATTAGTTTGTTCAAGAAATTGTAGAACCTAAAGCAGAAAGAATCAAGTGTGACAGAGTATACTGAGGAATTCTATAAGTTGAATGTTAGATCTGGACATTCAGACAATGAGATTGAACAAGTAGCTAGATATGTGAATGGTTTGAGGTCATGTATTCAAGATGAGATCAGTTTGATCAAGTTGTTGAGTGTGGAAGAGGCATATTAGTGCACCCTAAATGCAGAGGAGAATTTGAATAAAAGACATGAACAAAGATAGAGAAGAAGAGGTGGAAGATTTCAGAGAGGAAGAATATTTACTAGAGGAGGAAGAGGAACCTTTGTAGATCAGAATAAGGAGGTCAATAAGAGTGAAAATTCATACCGAAGAGATGATGGAGAATCTTAGAGAAGATAAGGATATGGTGGTTACAAAAATGAAGGGTATAGAAAAGATGACAAAGGACAAGAGAAAAGAGTATTTAGGGGAACTTGCTTTAAATGTGGTGGAGAAGGACATAGAGACTTTGAATGAAAACAAGGAGAGACAAGTAGAAAGACTGAGAACAATAGGATAACAACCCTTGTTGAGGAGGATCAGGCTAGATCATCTAATCAACCAGAAGAAGGAGAGGCATTGGTGAACATGAGAGTGTTGTGTCAAAGTGAATTGGAGAAAGAACCATTGTAGAGAAATAATTTTTTCAGGACCAGATGCAAGGTAGCTGGTAAATATTGCAAAGTGATCATAGATAGTGGAAGTTCAAAGAACCTAGCTTCTGAAGAGATGGTGACCAAATTGAAGTTGGAAAGGTTGAAACACCCTAAACCCTATCAAATAGCATGGATTCAAGATGAGCATAAATTACTAGTAAGTGAACAATATCTGTTAAAATTGAAGATAAGAAACTACCATGATGAATTTTTGTGTGATATTATGCCATATCTTATTGGGAAGGCCTTGGTAATATGATTGATAAGCTCTTCATGATGGAAAGAAGAACATATACACCATTGTTGCTAATGGGATGAAGCAAAATTTGTTACCCTTGGAAGATGTTCCTAAGGCTAAGATTTGCACAACCACTAGAATCTGTATGGTTGATGGAAGGAGATTTCTAGATGGACTGAGACATGAGAACACGTGTTATGCATTGGTTCCTAAGAAAGTTGAAGACTTGAATCATGTATAAGGACAACCATAAGAGATAAGAGAGTTGTTGACACAATATGAGGCTATTATTTTAGATAATGTACCTGATGGATTACCACCTATAAGGAGTATTAGTCATTGCATAGATTTGATTCCTAGAGCTAGTTTTCCTAATAAAGTAGCACACCAAATGACACTAGCAGAGAATGAATAATTGAACAGACAAGTGAAAAAGTTGTTAAGGAAAGGAAGCTTAAGTCCTTGTGTAGTACCTATTGTGCTTTCACCTAAGAAATATGGAGAATCGAGGATGTGTATAGACTCTAGAGTCATAAACAAGATCATAGTAAAGTAAAGATTTCCTTTGCCCCAGATGGATGACATTATGGATTTTTTGAGTGGAGCTAAGTACTTTACAAAGATAGACTTGAAGAGTGGATATCATCAGATCAGAATCAGAGAAGGAGATGAGTGGAAAACAACATTCAAGACAAATGAAGGATTGTATAAGTGGTTGGTGATGCCTTTTGGGTTGAAAAATGCACTAAGTACTTTCATGAGGTTGATGAATGAGGTATTGAAGAAATTCCTGGGTAAATTTGTGATTGTATATTTGGACAACATTTTGATTTTTAGTAAGACTAGAGAGGAACATTTTTTGCACCTAAGACAAGTTTTGCAGAGGTTGAAAGAAGAACAATTTTTGATACCTAAAGAAGAGAAGTTTCATGAAGAAGGAGTTGGTATATCTAGGATTTGTGATATCACTGGATGGATTGAAGATGGATCCTGAGAAGGTAAGAGCTATTTTTAAATGGCCTACACCTAAAAGCATTAGAGAGATAAGATCATTTCATGGATTGACTAGTTTCTACCAAAAGTTCATTAGGAGTTTCAGTACTATTTGTAGCCCTATGAAACAAACAATGAGGGGAGATAAGAAGGATTTAAGATGGAAATTTGGAGTAGACAAAATTTTTGAGTTGTTGAAACAAAAGGTGACATAGCAGCCTATGTTGGCTTTACCAGATTTTGATAAGGTATTTCAAGTAGATTGTGATGCATGTGGAAATGCAATTGGAACAGTGTTAAGTCAAGAAGGAAGACTAGTAGCCCATTTCAGTGAGAAGTTGAATGATGCAAGGAGAAGATATTTAGTATATGATCAGGAGTTCTATGCCATAGTTCAAGCTTTGAAAAAGTGGAGACATTACTTGTTATCTAAGGATTTTGTGTTCTATACAGATCATCAAGCTTTATAGTATTTGAACAGTCAAGGTAAGTTGAATCAGAAACACATGAGATGGGTAGAGTTCCTAAGAAGTTACACTTTTATCTTGAAACATAGGAGTAGAAAGTCAAATAGAGTTGTTGATGCTTTGAGTAGAAGAAGGAATTTACTGGCATAGATGATAGTGGAGGTATTAGGCTTTGATGAATTGAAGAACTTGTATAAGGAAGACCAGGATTTTGTAAAACCTTGGGGAACATGTAGAGAACCAGTTTTGGAGGATAGAAGTCAATGGTTGGACTCTTTCATCCAAGAGGACATGTTGTTTAGAGGGAATCAATTATGTGTACCCCAAAGATCTACGAGGGATAACTTGGTGAAAGAGAAACATAGTGGAGGATTGCCAGGACATTTTGGAATTGACAAGACAGTAGCATTGGTGAGTGAGACTTAATTTTTGCCCCAGATTCGTAAGGATGTCAAGAAATTTTTATAGAGTTGTAGAGTTTGTCAAGTTGCAAAAGGGATTAGTTAGAATTTTGGATTGCATAAGCCTTTAATAGTACCAGAAAGGCCTTAGGAGGATATCATCATGGATTTCATACTTGCTTTGCCTAAGACACAAAGAGGTAATGATACAGTATTTGTGGTAGTGGACAGATTTTCTAAGATGACACACTTCATACCTTGTAAGAAGACAACTGATGTAGTACATGTAGCAGATTTTTTTTTCAGAGAAGTGGCCAGATTGCATTGATTACCTAGGAGTATTGTTTTAGACAAAGATGCGAAGTTTGTTGGTTATTTTTGGAGGACACTTTGGAAGAAGTTGAAGACAGATTTGAAGTTCAGTTCTAATTTTCATCCACAAACAGATGGATAGATAGAGGTAGTGAATAGAAGTTTGGGAAATTTTCTGAGATGTTTGGTTGGAGAGAAGACCGAATGTTGGGATCTAGTCCTAGCACAAGTAGAGTTTTCCTACAATAATTTAGTGAATAGGAGTACTAGAAAGACACCTTTTGAGATTGTTAAAAGAGTTCATCCTAGAGGTATATCAGAGTTGAGAGACATCAGTAGGGAGGATAAAAGGAGTACAAAAGTATTAGAATTTGTAGAACATATGAAGACAGTGCATACTCAAGTGAAACAACATTTGGAAAACATGAACCAGAAGTATAAGGAGAAAACAAATGAAAAGAGGAGATATAAGGAGTTCTGTGTTGGAGATGAAGTAATGGTGTACTCGAGGAAAGAGAGATTTCCAGTTGGAACATATAGTAAATTGAATATGATGAAGTTTGGGCCCTATAGGATTTTGAAGAAGTTCAATTCAAGAAATGCTTATGAAGTGGAATTTCCAAATGACATGGGTATATCACCCATATTCAACATTGCATATTTAAATCAGTACCATGAAACATAATTTAGTGAAGAATTCAAAGTGAAGTTGGAATAACAACTTCCTAAACAACAATAAAATGATATAGAAGAGATTTTAGATGTCAAATATGGAAGGAGGACTCGTGGAAGAAGTACAAGGAATATTTGGTGAAATGGAAGGGTAGACTAGTGAAGGATTCGTCTTGGATTTCTCAGGCTAAGGTAGACCATATTGGTTTTCCTTTGGCCCCTAAAATGTGAGAGGCTCACTTTTCATTAACCCCAAATGTCTGATGTAGGAGAATCCTTGATTCTTGGCAATCTTGCATCAACCAAAAATATATCTTCATTCAATTTTGTTCTTGTTCAGGTTCGAGTTGGTGGATTTGGTGTTTCTTCATGTTTGCTCGCCCTATCTTGTGTACCTATTATTTCATTGTGGACATGTTCAATTATCGTATTCCAAATTTTCATCTCATTTGGATCTTTTTCCATCAAGTTATCACTTTCGAAGTATGTGGCAGTTTCTGGGACTTGTGGATCCTCACGATGTGTTTAGATTTTTTCTATGGAGTGTCCCCTACATTACACCTAGGTCCACACTTCATCTTATGCATCTACTATGGATGAATTTCAAATTTAAGGCCGAATTTTTCTTGCACATGTTACACTTTTCTTCTCGGAGATTGTGGTGATCTTTGGCCAACTCGGATGTTTCTTGACCCGCAGATGTGATATAAAGCTGGTATTGAACCTTTAGAGGGGAAGGGGAAAAAAAAAAGGATTATTATGTATATAGACTTTTATCTGTAAGATTTTTGCTTGCATGTATGAGAACTATATCTTGAGCATGTTATAACTAGCCCTGTGGGCCAAATCTGTAAGCCTGGATGTGGCTGACTGTTTGTAATCAAGATTTTTTCTAATAAGAATGTTTGTAACTTCATTTTCCTCCATCTTTCATGTTGCTTCTATTGTGTGACTCTTGCTGCATGGTTGACACTGTTCTCTTTGAGGACCCTCCTACCATGACTGCACTAGGTTCATAATTGTGTCATTTGTACTCCCTATCTGAGTCACGCATCGAACAGATTGGTGAATCTACTAGGGAGAACTCCAATAGAAAATTTTCTTGCCATATAAAGTCATAAAATATCTTTGCATCCTTTTCATCTCACATAATTAAGGGGATTATGTTGGGATAAACCAAGAACAATTACAAAATCCATTTCATTTTCCTAATTTTGAGAAAAGTAGGTGGCGACTCTGTTAAAAAATTGATAGATAATACATAATTTTTTTGGAACAACAACACTATTTCCATTCAAAAATAAAAGATAAAAGGCTACTAAAATTTTTTAATATCAAAAGAAGTGAGAAGGAAATAGTTAATAAGAGTGTAAAGAATTGGACCAACAACTGCTATAATTGGACCAAAAAATGCTACAATTGAGAGACAAATGTGTTCCAAATGCATCATAAAATGTACCATTCTACAATGAGGATGAATATGTAAATGTAAGAAAACCTTGGACCCCACAAGTGATTCATAATATAAATGAAAATTCTCACAATAGAGGTAATGCACTCTATTCACAGTAGAACATTTATTCATCACAGGATTCAAAACAAATAAATGCTTATCTTGTCCCTCCTGGACAAAGACTAGTAAACTACCAAGATCATCAATAAAATCCATATCCTAAGCATTATACATATCAATACCAAGCCCCTCATCAGAATGTGCAAAGAAATTTCATCCCTCATGGAAGTGTAAATCAAAATTTGCAATGAGGTATATATCAGAATCAACAATCTGTGAAGAAAAATGAGGAACACTTACGTATTCAAGAAAGAAGCAAAATTATTTTGGATGCCTTTCTTGACATAAGGAGTTATAAAGGAGAATTTAGGCCCTCTTTGTTTAACAAAATTACATATATTTGTAGGAAAATACCTATTAATTTCCCACCTAGTAGGTTTGAGTTCATTGAGTAGTTCATGAAAGTATATGAGCCTAATTCAATTTATTGGCCTAAATCATGGATACTAGTTGCTTTTGATCAAATAGATGAATGGATTGGCATCGTAGATAAGAAAAGGTATGAGGGAACTATCAATGTTGAATCCAATAGTGGTATCATTGATGAGTATGGAGAAGTTGATCATATGATACAGCCAACAGAGGAAACATGTACAAGTGAAGATTTCAATGATGATATTTCAGATTTGAATGAAGACGAATTTGCTGAGGATCAATTTTCTATCTTGGAGGATGACTACAGTATTGAAGATATTGTTGAAGAAACACTACTTGGGGAATATATCAGCCATAATTTAGATGGTATGGAGGTGCAACCATGTATGCATTGCCATAGCATTGACGACAATAAATTAGAAGCTGAAATAAAAGAAGACAGTATGCCCTACAACAATGAAGAAGGTAATGACTGTGACCAGTCCATAGAGGATGGTTATGCAAGTAAAAATAATTGCTATGACATCCTGCATGGTGAGGATAAAGATATAGAGGGTCTCTTCTGCATAACAGATTGTGACTATGAATTTTATAAAGAATCCATTGAAAATATAGATTTTGATTACAATCATGTGGATTTGCATTTACGTGATTCTTGTAGCTCTTATGGAGATCAGGTGGAAGAAGCAATGGAAAATGTAAGTCCATTTGACAGTAAGCAAATAATACTTCCAGCTGAAATTGATTGCTATGATGACACACTTAATAAATAAAAAAACTATACACCTGAAGATGGTTTTCAAATCTTTTCAAACCCATTGTATGATGAAAACATAGAACAAGATCAAATGACATTTTTCCAAGGTGTGCCAGAACATGAATTTCATGTGTACTCAAATCCACTTTATGAGGATGAAGTATTTTCTCATAATCAAGATGGTGTATCATTTTTTGAAGAAAATAAATATGAAATCAATACATCTGAATTACCATTTTTTATGACAAGAGTGAAGAATACATCGACATTGAGATGGATGAAGAGGCATGTTCACTTAGTAGTGAACAACTTTCAAATTTGTTGACAATTGAATATTAGAAACATACACACAAGAACAATTTAAAAGTTTCATCTTCAACATGCATTTGCTTTGAAAAGGAAAGTACTTTGTGTGACAATAATGATGGAACTCTGGAAGTTGATCAAAATCCCTTGTCTATCCTTGTTCAAAAGGAGATATATAAATCAGAGCTGGTGACCTTTGAAAATGACATTTATTCACATATCAACATTAGTTTGTTCAAATATACATAATGATGAATGTATTGATCAGAAGTTGATGTCAATACCAATTGATGATATTGAAGATGCAGAAAATATCTCATATGAAGCCATCTCAAAATATGTTGATACGGCAGATTTATCAGACCCATGTGAGGAGCATTTAGATGGTGGAGTAAACAACACAAATAATTGTCTTGTTGGAACTTATTTTCCCAGTTTGCATCAGTTTCCACATGATGGTTTTAGGTTTTTTATGCAGTCTTATGATCAAGAGAGACCCAATGATTTTAATTGTATGATGAAAAATGAAGTTTCTCAGTTTTCATGTCAGCCAGGGGAGCATTTTACAACACATGACGGTGAGCAAAATAATGAAAAACGTTGAATTAAAAGTGAATGCTCTTTGTATGATAGAGATGACAAGCATTTATCACATAATGATGGAATATTTCAAACTATATCTGATCATGAACTACAGAATGGTAAAAAGAACATGGGTCAAGCTAAACACAGTGTTATTCTGAAAGTTTTCAATGGTAGTGGATATAACAGGGCAGATCACATGCATATTTTCAAGAGAAATTTGATGAAATCATACCAGAACAAGGTGTATGAAAAAAGAAAATAGGGGCCTTTCTTTTTTGCTGGCCTTGTGCCATCAGCTATGGTGTGGTTTTTTCAAAAACATATCAATTCATAATAGAAAAAAGTTTGAGTCTATTTCTCAATGGATAAAGCACTTGGTCTACTCCCCCAGAGACCTGGATTCTTGCTATGCCCACAAGGGGCATACATCCCCAGACGGAGCCACTATTGGAGCCTAAAATTTTATGCAAAATTTAGAAAGATTTAATTCTCACAAAGTGAAAAAATTGATTTCAGCACTTAGATGTTCGGTTGGAAAATATGCTCAAATAGCCCACTTTGAAAAATCATAATTGAAAGCTTGTTCAATTTTATGCAAAATCACTTTGCAGGCGTGTTCATCTACCATATGTGAGTGTCTCTACCAAATTTCAGCTCCTTATGATCTTATTTTCCAAAGTTTTAAAAGGCCAAGTTGAAGGGTTCTGCGAAGGTTTGCTGTCAACACAGAAAAATCTGTTAAAGTGACCAACTTTGGAGATAAATATTAGGCAACTGAAATAGTTTCATGAAAAAATAATTGGTTCTCTAGTTTCTCCCCATCTCAATGTCCATCCATGCCGATTTTCAGATTTTAAGGACACCATTTGATATTTTTCCAAAATCAAAACCAAATGGGTTTTACCCAGTTTGAAGATTGCACTTCCAGAATAGCTACAAAAAGGGTCAACTTTAATGCTTGATATTTGGTGAAGAAAAAAAATTATTCCAAACCCTCTTGCACACATGTTCATTTCACCTAAATGAACTAGTATCCAGGGTGGCAGCTTCTCAAAATCACATTTGATATTTTTTCAAGAAGGAAAGTTAGAGAGTTTCAATTGAGTTTGATAATGGCAGTTTTGCAAAAAATGGTTGAATAAGCAACTACGATTATTAGCATATTTCAATCCTAATAACTTCATGCCAAACCATTCTTCAATCATACTCCCCTACTATCAATTATCATACTGGTGAATTTTAATGGATCTGGGAGCCATTTCAAACTTTGAAGTCTCACTGATCGACAAGAGTAGGTTTGAAGTCTCACCGATTTGCAAGAGTTGGTTTGACGCCTCTTTGATCTTCAAGATTTGGTTTGAAGTCTCACCGATCTACAAGAATTGGTTTGAAGTCTCACCTATCGGCAAGATTTGGTTTGAAGTGTCACTGATACAATCTTCCTACAACAATATGCATCAGAGAGACATATGTTGTCAGAGTGGTTTCCTCAAGTCTTTTTGATTACGAAGGTTACATTGATGTGGTTTTTGGGGAGAGTGTCACCAATAGCCCAACAAGATTACTTTATCAGAGAGACCAGCAGTATCATTGGGAATCATTTCAAAATTTGAAGTCTCACTGATCTACAAGAGTTGGTTTGAAGTCTCGTCGATTTGTAAAAGCTGGTTTGAAGTCTCATCGATCTGCAAGAGTTGATTTTAAGTTTCACCGATCTTCAAGATTTTTTTTCAAGTCTCACCGATCTGCAAGAGTTGGTTCAAAGTCTCACTAATATCGACAAGATTTGGTTTGTAGTCTCACCGATTTATCCCAACAAACAAAAGGCATAAATAAACTATCAGTGAGACTGTTCTGTGGTCTCATCAAAATTGATAATTCCCTCTGAAATGATATTCTATTTGCATAAATGTGGTGAATACTTTGGGAAGATTTGAGACTATGGAAGAAATATTATTCAGATTAAAGCGTTAAAATGAATGCCCAAGGTAAAAGTATTATCTTGTGTGAAATGAAGTTGTGAAGTATTTTCAAAATATTTTTCACCAAGGGAGAGGTAATTATTTTACTTGGAGAATATTTTAATAATTGAGAGTAAATATTTTTCACGGAGGAAATTAAAGCTTTGTGATGGGAGATTATTTTTACTCAAAGTGTATTTTTCTGTTGAACAGAGATGCACAAATTAAGTACAAAGTAAAATACTTTCACCAGGAGGGAAAACATTTTCACCAAAGGAGTTATAAAGCAGGCAATTATTTTTATTTTAATGGGTGAAGAGTGAATGTTTACAGCACAAGAAATATTTGATAATTACTAAATCTATTTTCATGAAGACACAATAGTGAAGATTAAAGTATTTTAATTTTCCAAAGGAAATTAATTAAAATAAAGTGAAGCGCTCCAATGGAGGAATGAGTAAAGGGTCATAACCCTAGAAGATATAATGTATATATGATAGATGAAATTAAAAGAGGAAAGAGATTATAATTATGAGTTAGGTAGTTGGATAGGTGGAATAGTTGCTGAAACAGAACATTATGCAATGTATTGCAAAAATCTTTTGAAGTAATATAATGGACAAGAAGATTTAATTTGGTGATCAAATTTCTGGTGTCAATTGTTTGTTGAGAATATACGATTATTTGGTTGTCTCCAACTTGATATTTTCCTTATTATTTAAATTAGTGTATCAAGGATATATTCAATTTATCGAGGCACATTTTTTGTTCTTGTGTGATTTTATTAATTGATTTCTTTAAAAGAATTAAAATCCTTCTAGTCAATCATAGTAATGTGGAAGTATTATTTGGATTGATAAGAAGAGCCCTATAATTGATAAAATTATCATATTGTCTCCAGTTTGGTTCTATCTTGTTATTCAAATCAAAAGTATTTGATTTGTTAGGGCACACTTGTTGGTTTTGTGTGATTCAGTTAACTAGTTCCTTCAAGGAAGGATTAAAATTTCCTATTAATTAATCATAGTAACCTGGTAAGAATAATTTGGATCGATAAGAAGAGTCTGATAGTTACATCCTTGCACGTTTATATGAGTTATAAAGAGTTACAAGTGCCAGACAATTCAAATTGTAGCCAGTAATTAAGTCACATATAATTCACCTCTTGATTCCATTAGCCCATAGGAGTAGGCACTAGGCATACCAATTCCATTTTAGAGTTTCATAAAATCTTATTCAAATATTCACATCTCAAATTTCCGTAGGAGTAGTTAGTAATAATTTATCGATCCCACTTTATGCCATTATGCATAGATCTATAAATTCAATTAAGTCATACAACTCTAAATCAGGTTCAGCTATAAAGGTCTACCCACCTAGGTTTAGCAGAGCCTGAAGTGTAGGGAGTCATCAACCATATAGGTTAGCTCCATTCATTGGTTCAAAAACATTGCAAGTCTAACCATAGAGCCTCAAATCCTCTTAGGATTTGTAACCTGCATTTTTGAGATCCAACAACCTTAATATTAGCCTAAGTTGAATCTAAACAAAATAAAACAAAAGCAAGTAAAAATTACCTTGTCTAGATTGATGCTTTGGTTGGCCCTTTAGATGATGATTTTTGTTTTTCTTGCTTAATAGAATGATATAAAATAATTCTCAAACTAATAGGAAAGCAATGGTGAGTGAAATGGTGGCCATGTATGTTGGATTGGATGCAATATGGGGGCTTGAATATGCTACAACAATGGAGGTAAGATAGCTAGTGCATTAGAGCTCAAAAGTTAATTAAGTGTTATGTTGTAAAATGAAGCAATTTCCATTGTATTTAGGGAAGATGCCTCCAAAATAATGTAGGGCTAGGATTAACCCTAGGCCAAGAGATCAATTGTTGAGATGTCCTGAGACATCTCAAATCATTAGATAGTGACATGTGGAGGTTGATGTGGAGGGGAAGGAATGAAGTGAAAATGATGTGGAAGTGAGGTGGAGGCCACATAGAGGTACTTGCAATTACCTTGGGAATGGGTAATATCTCCTCATAAAGTAGTTTCTTTTCCATTAATACAAAGGTATGGGGTGAGATGACAAGGGAGGAATTAAAAATTCCTCAAAAATCCTCATGGGGAAGAACAAAATAATTAAAAATTTCTCATGGGGGATGTGAGGAATTAAAAATTCCTCAAAATGCATGGGTAAAATAAATTGGAATTTTAAATTCCAAAAGGTATGGGGGTGACTTCTCCAAAAGGAGAAAGTAATTAATAAGTTTGACTATGGGTGGATGTCATAAATGGCATGAGGATTAGGTTAGATTAAATTATTTATTTAGGTTGTGCAAATGAGGGATTAGGTGAGTTAACCCTTATTAGGCATCCACTTGCATTTTATGGAGAATGTCACCCCAATCTTGATTAGGAATGTGCACACCCTAATTTGGGGTTAAGTGGGCTAATCAAGATTAAAGGAAATTATGGAGGATGTTTACATGAAGAGAGAGAATGAATGAATTAAAAATTCATTTAATTCATTTGGATAAAGTGACTAAATTAAATAATTGGTCTATTTATTTAATTTAGAGAAGAAGGGGTAAGGTATTTAATCAATTAATTAAAAACCTTAGGAGACATTAGGAACAAGATGAATATTAAATAAATAATGAATTATTTAATTAATATGGCTTATTGATATGGGATGGAAGAATATAAGAGTGAATTTGACCATATGGGGATGGTCGAATTCAAGTGTCAACATTTTTCCCCTCTTTGAAATATCATTATAATAATGGTGTTTTGAAGAAAAATAAAGTGTAGATGACTTGACAGAGGAAGGGGACCTTTGTAGATGCCCTGGTATTGTAGGTAGGGTGATAGGTGGGAAAAATGGGGAAATATGATGAGGTATGCCCCCTTGAGAGGGTGGATGGGGAAGAAAAGGGGCCCCGAGTAACATCTTGATAGGAAGAAACAGAGGGTACCACATGGAAGAGGATGAAAAACCATGAAGAATGGCTTTGAATGAAGGAAAACGGATAAATAGGGTGCAAATGGCAGCCCGTAGAAGAAATTAGGTCAAAAGGATTAAAAAAAGGTTAAAAAAAGAAATTAGTAAGGCTAATTAGGGTCAAAAAGTAAATATAAATAGTAAATTGAAAAACTTACTATTCACTTTTCTTTCAATGTGCACACATGGCGAAAGGCGATTGAGTGAGAGAGCGAGAGGTGATTAGATGATCGATTGAGATGGAAGATGAGGATATTATCCACCGAGTAGATACTATGT
The DNA here is from genome assembly GCA_007115665.2 of Sequoiadendron giganteum. Classification (NCBI taxonomy): domain Eukaryota; kingdom Viridiplantae; phylum Streptophyta; class Pinopsida; order Cupressales; family Cupressaceae; genus Sequoiadendron; species Sequoiadendron giganteum. The sequence goes on from CM021110.1 coordinate 344,258,984, forward strand.
GGGAGTTCTACCACCGCTCGGTCATCCCCAATAGGTAGGCTCTAGAAACTTAACCTTGTCATTTGGATTTTCAATTTACACATGTGTTTTTTATTTTGCATCAAGATGAGTGGGTAGGTTAGGAAGAAATGGATTCGCCATGGAAGGGTGGATTCACCTTTCTAGAGAATATCATTTGCCACTATAGTAAAAATGGTGAATACATGGCAAGGAAAGGGAAAATGCACTTTCGTAGGGGCAGATATGTGGTGAGAGGGGAAATTATGAAATCACCCCTTTCAACGGATGGGTGAACACATTCCCATAGAGGCATATGCACAGATGGAGAGGCAGAAGTGAAATCGTATGTCAAGAAGAAAAGGTGAGGGAAAAATCTCTCTTAGGTGGAAAGGTGAAATCAAGTTCGCCCGACAAGGGGAAGGGTGAATTCACGTTCACTCAATGGAGGGAATATGAGATAGGCAAAAATATGAGTTCACCCAATGCGGAAAGAGGTGAACATGAGTTCACTTGGAGGGAAACATTGGTTATAGGAACGAATTATAGTTCACCTTTGGAAAAAAGGGGTCAAACCCCACCTAGGAAAGGGAATAGGTGAATTGACCAAGAGTGGATGCAGAGGTGAATTCTCTAGACCGAAAGGTGAATCAAAATCTACCACTCCTTTGCATAGGTGATCTTGCATTGCACATCCAAGACCTAACTTGAAGAAGTGAATATTCCTTCAGCTCCTTGAAGAGGCAATCTGACTACCTAAAAGGGTGACTGCATTGGACTCATAGAAACAATTGTGAAAACACCCTTCCATTAGATGGGTGGTTCTGCTTACTATAGGGGCAATCCTTTAACTACTGTAGAGACGATCCCATACTTCCGATAGGTGGATCTGGGGTAAACTTGAGGCTTAATTTTTTTTAGTTTTCACTTTCATTTGGTTTTGGGTTTAGGTACTAATCAGCTAACCCATCTATTTGTGTTTGTGCAATTTTAACTAACGTTCATGTAGCTTTCCTTCATTTGTCCAAGATCAGTGGGAAAAATTACTGGCATATCTTTTGCAAGATGAGTAGTCAAAGACATTAGTTTAGTTTGTTTCCCTAACTAATTAGGCACACTTCAATTTCTTAAAGGGTAAAAGAACCTTTTTTGTCATTTTTGGGGTCTCTTATTGATGTATGCTCTCCCCTTGCACCATTTGGTGAGCTTGGGGATCATAAATCATAGATAGACCTAAGTCCAATCTAGTGTACCAAGGAGGTGTTAGTTTGTGTGTATGCTCTCCCCTTGTGCTATGTGCAAGCCTAGGGATCAAAAGCACCTAACACTTCCTTCCCTTTAGGAGACATGTCTGGGATTGCATCACTTAGGGGATGATATCAACCACGTGTTTCTGGTGGAGTATATAAAAGAGGGAGAACTAAATTTGTACCCAAATCCAGTCACATCATGTCTAGTGAAGTGTCAATAATAGGGTGATTCCTAGTTAAGATGTTTAGGGTTGGTCCAAGTTTCCAGTACCTTACTGGTGCTCCCAATCCAAGCTTGTGATGGGCTAGAGTTCACGGTTGTTCCTCACACACCCTCCTAGTGTATCAAGGACTCATGAGATAGCCTATATAGCTTAGTTTAAGACACGTGTTTTAGCCATGGCTTTGTGTAGTGTTGGGATTACGAACAAAACCATGAACCTACTCACCACCTACTCCCTTAGGTTGAGATAAAAGATATTCATGGTGAACTACGATAGTTCTCGAGGAGAGAGACAAGGTGAGCCCATGATGTCTATTGACAACACTACTCCATTGGATCTCTACCTATTTACCTTCACAAGAAAGGGTGTTTCCACCTGATTATCATGGAGTATTAACCCCTTAGGGTGGTGGGCCTACATCAAGTTTTTAAACCTTTAATACTAATTTTAGGGTTGTTCATGTGCTTGGGATGTCTTCTTATGTGATACAAGTGAGTGTCTTGAGTCTCGATTTTATCTTTTCCTACTATTTGTTGTTTGTTTTTGTCTATCCTTTTCCATCCCTTCGCTAGGGGTGAAGCTACCTCCTCATAGAGGTGAATCCAACTACGAACGGGTGAACCCACCCTTGGAGGGGTGCATCTATGTCATTGTCTAGTCCATCCATCTAGTTATTTATCCTCTATAGGCAAATTTTCCTTACACAAAGGCGAATCTACACATGCCTTTCCTCTGGATAGGCGGATCTGCATCTGATTTCATACCCTTGACCGTACATTTCAAGAGAGAGGCAATCCTCTGTCCTAGATAGGTGAACCTATGTTTCACAAAGGCAATCCCAATATTTCCCATCTATTTATTTTCTTGTTTAGGCAAATCCAAATTCTATTTGGGTGATCCCATAATTTTTTTTGTATAGTAATCTACATAGGAAAACCTGGTACATGCAAGAGTGATTTTGTCACTCCCTGGATAAGCGAACCTAAGATCTGAAGGGGATAATTCACTTCACACAAAGGATAATCCACTTCTCATACATTAAAAAGTGTTAAAACCTTTGGCCACAGTAAACCTGTCTCATTTCGAGTCTATTCTTGTGGTCAAATTTTTTTTATCATCATCTGATTTGTTGTAATTACCATTTTTGTGAATTTGCATTTTTTAAAATTCATCCAATCATAAATTTAATCACATAAGCTCATCTTAGTAAATCTTTAGATATCGTATCAATCATCAATCAATCGATCAATATCCCCTAAATGTCAATTTGGGAGCTTTTATCCAATTGGGTTAATTAACTTACCCTAATCATTATTAGATTCCTTACTTAGAAGCATCATCCATCCTGAGTCTTTAATCCCTTGTGTTCTCCTCAATTCACTTCCATCTAGAGGTGAATTTGTGTTGTAATCATCCTTTTTTTCATCCAATCTAATCATCACCATCCTACATCATCGAGTTAAGCTCTTGAGTCTAGTTCAGTGTTTATCCTATCATCCAATCTAATCAATTAATCCAATATAATCTAATCCAATCAAAACAATCATACTATCAGTAATCCAATTAGTTAATCCATTATACTAGGAATATTTTAATCAATCATCCTAATCATCATCATTTAGTTGCATCCTATAGTTTTACGTCATTTTCATCTTCTAGTCATCCATATTTTCATACCCGTTACCACACGATCATAGGAAAGAAATCTCATGGAACTATAATAGTCCCAAGACGGTCAACCAAAACATCCCCCCAATCCACCTACTAATGGTGGATCACAACATTCAAGTGTCCCTAGTCAAGATTCAGGAGCCGAGGGTATGGTCAATCAACTCGAGTTAATTGTCAATGAGTATCTTAGCAATCCAACTAATTTCAAAATGGTCGATCAGCACCTTGCTAAGGGTGGAGATAAAATCCTTGCTATATTGATTTTGAGGGGAACTAAATCACCACCTAGGTTTGACATGACCCAATATGTTAACCCCTTACCACATAAATCACAAGATCCTCAAATCTCTCAAGCTAATTTAGGTTCATCAGTCCCTTAAGTCCCTCAGGTTACCCCATAGGACACATGGTATCGGGTGGGGTTTAGAAATGATGTGGTATATTGCATTCCATCACCCTCTATTAAAAATTCAATAATGGGAGCACCACCTAAAGTAAAAAAATGCAAGGTCCTACCCCCACCCCATCTACACCACCTCTTTCACAAAATCAACCAAATCAGTCGTAAGGAAACACTAGGGGTAATATGTCTAATCCTTTTTCTTTTGTTCCTCCTCACATCCCCCTCATTGACACATGCCCATTAAAATTACCACCATCACCATTCAATCCCATTCATTCTAGCCCACAACCATCATCTTATCATCAACCCCAATCACCATCTAAATATCAACCACAGGTCAATCTACAACTACAACAATAACCCCAGTCGCAACCTCCACATGAACCACAAGCTAATATACAACCACAACAACCCTCTTCACAATACCAAGGAAAAATTGTAGCTCAATATTAGTACCAACCGCAACCCCCACCTAATTATTTCTCACCTCGCTACCACCACCTCAACCAAATACTCCTAGACAACAAAATATCACATCCAACTCCAATCCTAATTATTATTATAATTAACAAAAATACCAAAAGAAACCACCTACATTAATCCTCAACAAAACACACATAACACTTACCAATAACAATCTAATCCATAACCACCTACATACAACCCCAATAGCAGCTCACATAAACTTATCAGACCAATTCATCATACTATTAGTAGGTACCATCCTAGAAACATGTTACTTCCTCATCATACTATCAAGTGTCACCATCCCAACAAAAAATTCACACAAATCTACAGCCCACTTACATGGATTAGTACCAACAATTCCCTTCATATCCTCCACCATCATATGACCAATCGCTTCCACCTCCACTACCATACCATCAATATGCTCCAAATGATCGATCCAATCCAACAACCCCCATTTGCACCAATCAATAAATAATGGGAGGAAATTAAATCCACTCTAAAATACTTGCAAGTTGGTACCTGGAAGAAGTCCTTCAAATTCGAGGACATTTGTCCTTATCCATTTGATCCATCAATTTCAACAATTCCCTTCCCTAAACATTTTGAAATTCCAAAATTTGATAAGTACAAGGGGAATAGTGACCCACAAGACCACTTACAAGAGTTTTACATGCACTGTTAGGAGGTTTTATATAATGAAAATTACCTCATTCGATTGTTCCCTCGAAGCTTAACAGGACAAGTCTTGGAGTGGTTCTTGCATCTTCCATGAGGGTCAATCTCCACCTTTTCTGATTTATCAAAAATATTTTTCACACACTTCTCTTTCAACTTAGAGAAGGACATAGATACCATGGATCTAATGAAGGATAAACAACGTAATGGAGAGAAATTTTCTAGCTACCTACAAAGGTGGCAAGCTCTAGCCAACCAACTTAAGTGAAGTCTTCCTAAGAAAGAGTTAGTAGGCATCTTTGTTGAAAATTACCATCCAAAGTTGGCCCACAATCTACGTCTCCATTGTCTAACTACCTTTACAAAGGTCATTGAGAAAGGGACTACCATTGAGAAGGCCCTTATTGCCAAAGGACTCATTAAGATATTTAAAGAAGACAAGGATAAAAAATTTTGTGATAAGTATCGATATTGAAACAAGATAAAAAATGTGGTTAATGGTGGTGTCACTAACACTAAGCATGTCCAAGTATCTAGTGCCTCTCAATCACAAAAAAAATTCCCTTCAACTACCACTAGTCACCAATGTTATACTCGTGCCTCAAGGTGCACTACATCCTCCCCCTCAATTCAATCAGTCTAATCAAGGGAACACCAAATGTACATTCACTCCTTTAGGAGAACCCTTAGATGCAGTCTTTAAAAGGTTGGTTCAAGATAATGTGGTTACTTATCCTATAACCAAGCCTTTTGACCAGTCAAAACCGAAGCCTAATTGATATAGGGAAAACAATTATTGTGATTACCATAAGATTAAAGGTCATTACATGAACAAGTGTCAAGGTCTTAAGGGCTACACCCAAGATCTTACTGATCGAGGAGATATTATTGTTGAGGGAAGGTAATCTACCTCATCTAATGCTCAATTATAGATATTCCTAAACATATTCCCCAAGCATAATCAGGGTCCTAGCACATCTAACACCAACATTGGGTCTAATAACAGTGGTCAAAAGAATCAAACCAACAATATAAGCTACAACAAGATCCCTCTTAATTATAATAATATTTTTGGATACATTGCCCAAGTAGACCCATGTGTCTCCATGATTTATGTAAAAGGAAAAGACCCTCAATATGTTGTCACTTCCAATACGACCCACTTATCAGTTCCAAGACCTTCTAATTCATCCCAACCAACACCCTTAATCTCACAATATAATATCCTTGACCATCTAGGAAAGAATCCCACACATATATCTATCTTGGACTTGCTAAGGTCTTCTCCTACCCATGAAGAGATCCTCACTAAATATTTATAAGAAACTCATATACCAAATGATATAGATCCTACTTAGTTTCAAGCTCTTGTAGGAAATTTTTCATCTACCTCTCAGTTGGGATTTAGTCAACATGATATGCCACCCATTAATCCCACTCATAATCATGCCCTTCACATTGAATTCCTTGTCACTAAGAATAAACTTAAGAGAGTCTTAGTAGATAATGGCTTTGCCCTCAATTTCTGCACTTTGAAATTGATAAAACAAGTGGGGCACACTCATGCTGGCTTGGACAATCAGGTGATCAAAATTAAAGTCTATGATAATCCGAAGGTATCATTTGCCTCCCTATTCAGGTTGCCCAGTTGCACAATACACATCCTATCATTTTCTTGATCTTGAATTACCATACAACCTCCTCCTCGGCTGACCATGGCTTCATGCCATGCAAGCCATTCCATCCACTTATCATCAATGTCTGAATTTCCTACATAATGGAGTTGAAATTACTATACATATTGATCCCCAACCATTTGAGTATTGGCACGCTCTTGAGGCCTCCTTTCTGCATTATTGTCATTGTCCAAGAATCGAAGAGGGAGCTTCTCAACCCTGATCTCACACTTCATCCACTCCTTAATCTACTCCATCTTCCACTCCATCTTCCGCTTCCAACTCCACCATCACCAAGGTCTAGATCATTGAAAAAGGTTGTGGGGAATATGAAATGTGTACTACACTCAATGTGGGCACAATTCCTACTTCTCCCTGCACTTATGGTCGGCCATCTGAATCTTCACAACAAGAAGAATCGGTAACCAAAACAATTAACTACAAAAATGTGGTTTCTACTACATTTCAATCTCCAAATACCTTGCAGATCAACTAGATGAAGACATTAGTCAATTGGTTTATAGAGAAGAACTAGAGTCCTCACCTCTCCTTAATGATTATTTTTAGGAAGTTTATCCAAAAGCTTCCAAGTTAGTGTAAAATTACAACAATCAAGGAGGATGATTAGGCATTCATGAGCATGGAATGCGAAAACCTATTGAAACACTTGTGCGTCCAAAACACTTGGGTCTCGACTATGACAAGAAAAAAAATGGATCCATTGTATCCTCTAGTATGGAAAATAATGTTAACATAGAAACTTATTTTCTTTAGGACATCCCTAAAGAGGAATCCATCATACTCTCCTATGATGATTTAGATGTCACTTCCTTATTCAAATTTGTATTTGTCTTCTCCATTAGCCTTTCACTTCGCCACCCCGACCTTATAGATTGGGACCTATGAGGAAGCACATCAATTGGAATATTCCCTTCAAAGTAGGCATGTGTACATCTTATGGGATTAGAAGGATACCATGGATCTCACTTTGGGGAAGATGAACACCTCAACCACAAAAGTAGAAATAAACAAATTAAAAAAGGGTCATCTAGTGAAAACCTCTCTGAGGCACTTCTTGACTCAGCAAAAGTAAAATTAAAGGGTGTATCCTCTAGTGAAAACCTCAATGAGGCATTAGAGGATGGGGATGTTCATATTCTTCTCATGGGAACTCATTTTTCTAAGAGGTCTTCAATCTTGATCAAAGAGACTAGAGAAATCAATCTAGGAACATAAGAGGAACCAAGAATCACCTATGTGGCTAAATCTTTTTCTAAGGAGGAATATCCAATAATTTCTAATATGTTGCAAGAAGGAATCATCAATTCTATGTGGTCCTATTGAGATATTCCTGGGTTAGATCCTAACTTGGTAGTCCACCACATTGATGTGTTTCCAAATGCAAAGCTGGTCAAACAAAATCTTTGTAAACTTCATCCACATGTGGCTTTGCTTGTTTAGGTTGAACTATAAAATTTGTTGCTAGTTGGGTTTATAAGGCCGGTTGACTATTCAAATTGGATATCCAATGTTGTACCTATAGCCAAGCTTGTTGGGGGCATTAGAATCTTTACATATTTTCAAGATCTAAATAAAGCTTGTCCAAAGGATGAATTTCCATTACCCAACATCAACATGTTAGTTTATCTCACAGTAGGGAATGTTATGCTATCACTCATGGATGGATTTTTAGGATACAACTAGATCAAGATTGCACTTGTAGACCAGCATAGTACTACTTTCACTACTCCTTGGGGCATGTTTTTCTATAATGTCATGCCCTTTGGTCTTAAAAATGTGGAGGCAACATACTAGTCAGCTATGACTTCCATCTTCCATGAATTTATCCACATCATAATGAAGGATTATGTTGACGATCTATTAGGAAAATCAAAGACTAGAGTAGATCATCCTAAAGTATTAAAACAAATTTTTGACCAATTAGAGAAAAACAAACTATAGTTGAATCCTAAGAAGCATGTCTTTGGTGTCACATCAGGAAAGTTTTTAGGCTTTATTGTATTTAGAAGAGGTATTGAGGTGGATCCTATTAAGGTTAAAGCTATAATGGAAATTCCCCCTCCTAAGAGTTTAAAGAAATTAAGAATCCTACAAGGGAAATTGTAGTCCATCAGGTATTTCATAGCCCACTTGCATATAAGTGTCAGCCTTTTATGCATATTTTACGCAAGGATACAAGCTTCAAATGGGATCCTTAATGCTAATAGGGCTTCGACAAAATGAAAGAGTACCTTGCTAATCCACATATCTTGATGCCCCCCATCCAAGGAAAACCATTGTTGTTATATATTTCAGCCACTTCAGTTTCACTGGGGGCATTATTGACACAATATTGTGAGTCCTCAAAAGAAAGATCCATTTATTATATCAGTTGAACACTAGTGGGATATGAGATTAATTATTCTCCCATGGAAAATTTTTGTTTGGTGGTTGTCTTCAATTCCCAAAAGCTACGACATTACATGCTTAGTCACCCAATCAAGTTGATATCTAAGGTTGATTCACTCAAATACTTTTTGTCTAGAACATCATTGACTAGTCACATGGCTAAATGGGTTATGCTCTTAAGAAAATTTGGCATTGAGTATGTAGAGCACAAAGAAATTAAAGTTCAAGTTATTACAGACCAATTAGCAAATGCTCCCCTTGTTGATGCTTATCCTTTAGTTGTTAAGTTTCCAGATGAGTTCATGTTCATAATTTTAGAAGAAGAATCATGGAAACTATATTTTGATGGCCTATATACATAGAATGGGGCAAGTACATGTATCCTCTTTGTCACTCCACAAGGTGACTATATCCCCAAGTCATTCAGGTTGGATTTCACATGCACGAACAATATTTTTGAATACAAAGATTTGATCATAGGTCTTAGAATTGAAGTCTAATGGAACATAACCCATCTTCATGTTTATGGAGATTCATAACTTATAATCAAGAAAGCCAATGACAAATTTGAAATAAAATATGATAAGGTTCTTCTCTATAAGTGCATGGTCGATGAATTCAAGAAGTGTTGTAGTCACATCTGGTATGAACAAGTTCCTAGATTACAAAACAATGTTGTCGATGCTATGGCCACCATAGGATCTCTCATTGATATTCCTCAAGATCAAATAGATTGTGAGTTCCTGGTTGAGTAGTTACTAATCCAGACCTATGATATTCCAAATGCTGAAATTTTGTGTGAAATCGTAGGTCCCCTAATCTCCTTGGTATCAAGATATATACACCTAACTTCATAACAACACCCTTCCATTCAATCTTAATCACAACCAATGTAAATTCTTCATCCATCATGCTTCCTACTATACCATATTAGGAGACACACTTTATCGTAGGGGATATGATGGTACTCCACTTCAATGTCTAAATGAATCAAAATATCATGTTGTCTTAAACAAAGTACATAGTGGTGTCTGTGGGACCTATACTAATGGAATGGCCCTAGCAAAAAAGCTTCTTAGAACTATGTGTTATTGGAAAACTATGAAACATGATGCCTGTGAGTTTTTCAAGAGATTCATTCAATGCCAACAACATATAGACCTGATCCATGCTCCCACACTATTTACAACCCATTATAACACCATGGCTATTTTCTCAATGGGGTTTAGACCTAATTGGTAAGATATATCCTCCATCCTCCAATGGTCATACCTTCATTATCATCGCCATTGAATACCTCACCAAGTGGTTGGAAGAAATTCCACTCTCCCTAATCACATACACCTATATTCACAAATTCATCCTCTACCATATCCTCTATATGTATGGTATACCCTCACCCATCATTACCAGTAATGGAAAGCCATTCAAAAACCAAAAATTTCTATAGATCTATGAAAAATTTCACATCCAACATCGTTGGTCCACACCCTATCTCCCCAAGGTAACAATTAGGCTGAAGTGACTAACAAAACCCTATTCAAAATATTAAAAAAGGTTGTCAACAATATTGGTCATGATTGGCACCTCCTTATTTATCCTACCCTTTGGGATTATGGAATCTCCATCCAAACACCTACTAGCATCACCCCATACTCACTTGTGTATGGTGCTGATGCTATCTTACCGATCAAGGTTGGACTCCTATCACTACATATCTCTTTGAAGAACTGCATTAGTGATGAAGAATATCAGGTTGCACATCTTAGTCAGTTGGATCTCCTAGATGAAAAGAATCCCAATGCTTATAACCACCTTCAAGCATACCAACATTGGCTAAGAAGAAGATACAATAAAAAGGTTTAAGCCCATCAATTCAACATTGGTGATCTTGTGCTAAAATAAAATCAACATACCTAGCAGGATGGAGAGAAGAAAGGAAAGTTTGAGGCTAATTGGTTGGCTCCCTATGTTGTTACAATAAAATATGGTTCAAGAGCATATCAACTTGCTACACCTAAGGGAGAACCCCTGTTCATCAACATTGTACACCTGAAACGGTTCTACACTTGAGTCATCTAGATTACACCACCTAGAAAATACCAAAAAAATTAAAAATATCTATTAAAAAAAATGTCAAAAAATCCAAAAAATATTAAAGAGATATAAATCATGCTATGGTGAAAACCGCCCTTGGTGGTGCCTTGAATAATTTTTTTTTGTGAAAACCTGGAAATAGGTGCCATTCATAGAGGGCGTAATTGTTGTCTACCTTGCATCTCACTTCCTTGTGTGATTGCATGAATCATCCTATACACACATCCTATCCTAGTATCCTATTGTATCCAACATCCATTTCTTGGTGTATTTTGACTGAGCATTAGATAGGTATAGACTCACTATCCCAAATCTTGAGCTTTTCAACACTTGTATATGGTGTCGTGTCATTGGTTTTGTGTCCCCATCTAGGATCCTCCATCATTTCTTTTAATCATTAGGTTTCATGTCATCTTTGTTACTTTTTTTAAACTACAATGCATTTTTTCTCTCAAGTAGGAAAGGCCATATTTGATGATCCCCCAAAGCTCTTGTCTATTTATTTGGGTCTTCATCATCTTCTTTCCATTTTATCCATCATCTATCCTCAATATTTTATCGAAATACGAGGTCTTTGCACTTTCACATAGGTATGGCTAATCTTTGATCAACCCTCAAGACCCTAGGTCTATCCTTAGGGTGTGTCTTGGTTTTGTGCCATCTCATCAAGAGTGTCCCTCTCTAGCTAGTTCCTAACAACAAAATCCACTAGCCCCATGATGTTAAATCCAATTCGAGTATCCCAAGTCATGTTGATCAAATAATATACCCCTATCTATCCTTGGTCTTAGTAGGATGTATCCTTCCTCACATTGATCCCATCCACCTACTGGTCCTATGGCAAAAGATATTTGAAATTTATTGTGATCTTTTGGTTTTTTTTCATTTTGTTTATCTAGTGAGCTTCCTATTATACCTACTTAAGGTTTCCAAGATCCATCATATCATGGTTCACTTTGATTGGTAGACATAGGGGCATATCTTGATTTTTTTGCATGATCTTGTCTTACTGGTTGTCTCGCGTAGTCCCCACCAAGATCCCCATGGTATTGAGTTATGTTGGGGCATCCTTTGTCCTTGTGGTTATTCTAGCATCAAGCCCAACCAAATACCTCATGTCTTTTGGGTGTTGGAATAACCTTCCTTCTTTTTGATTCAGTCTTACATATACGATACTACTTTTCCTTGGTTCCTAATATCTTGGTGTCTAGTATCTTATGCTATAGTAAAATTAAGTGCTCCTAATATGATAGAATGGCATTATATTTGTATTTCATCCATTTTCCCATTGCATTTCATTTACCCCAATCCATTCTCCCTATCCCATGATCTTTGATTTTTAGTTGTGCAAATGATATCCCCCCACCAATTCTTCCTATCAAGGTCCCTATAGTTTTGATAGGTACACTATATCACCCATCATTTCCCATTTCACTTTGCATTTTCGTTATCATATAGGTTCATTATCGATTGCATTGTCATTTCATTATCCATTGCATTATCATTCCATTAGGTTTCAATTTCATTATCCACTGCATTATAATTTCATTAGGTTGTATTATCCATTTCATTATCACTTCAATAGATTGCATTATTATCTATTTTATTATCATTTCATTATGTTACATTCTCACTTCTATCCTCAATTAAGTTGTTTAGAGTAATATAAATTTATTATTCTAAGCATCTTAGTTTATCATCATTTCATTTTGCATTACCATTTTCATCATTGATTAAATTTTTTAGACTAATATAGATTTGTTAGTATAATCATCTCAATCCATTGCATTTCCATTTTCCTTATAATTTTAAGTTGTTCAGAATGATATACATTTGTTATTCTAAGCATCTTAATCATTTTTGCCTTACTTTCATTTCATTAAATAAATTTCATTCAATTAGGTGCATGTAATCCATCCATGGCATTATACATATCCATATTTCATTCACTATGCATATCATAATCCACATTCATGTCATATCATACATCATCATTTCATACGTAAAAGTACATGTCATACATAATTACATATCATCATCTCATACACATACATAATGAATCACAATCCCATTGCCACCTTCATCACAAATCATTAGTATCATATCAATATCATAAATCATAAATGACAAGCATCACATCCTACATCGCAAAGTGTCAATCATGCATACCATTATGTGCATAGTCATAATCACTACATACATGCATAATAAAATAACAAGGGAATCTATCAAACATCACATAGACAACATGTAAGGCATAATCATAATCATCCATATCATATGTAAGTCCTAATATAGTCCATAATGTCCATAATAAAGTCCACATAATCCATAATCAAAGTCCATGTAGTGCCCATCAAATAATAAGTATAGTTACAGAGGAATCAAAATATACAAATGGATATGTGTATAAATGACACATCATGTATCCTAAATTAGAACGAATATAAGAATCTTTGATCCAATCTACCACACTAATCTTCGCAAAATAATATGTATATCAAATCTGCATCTATATACAACATCCATTGTACACTATCAAAACTAGGACCCCGATCCCTCTACCTCCTATCCTCCTACCCACTATTGGCTACATCTGAATGATGTGGGGAATCAGGAACATCTCTCCTATCTCTCGATGGTGTCTCCCTGTAGGCATTGGTATCCCTTGATCCTCTGAATTGTGTGTGCCCTAAACATGATTGCCTTGCCATCCTCCCAAAAACCTATGTAAATGAAGCTACTCTCTATGTTGGATTGGGAATGGTTGTATAATAGGCCCTCATCCAATACCCTTCCTCTTAGTCAGCATCATCATACTAAGCTACTTATAACTATGTTGCATCCCTCTCCCACATATATCTATGGTACTATTGATGCAGCCTCCCCCTCTCCAAATCCCAAGCATCCTAAACTAGTCTCATGCTAACCACCTGTCCCTCTACCCACTCTTCCCACCCCATGACATCATCTCTCTCCCATTGTATGGCTTCCAACAGGCCCTTTAATCTCTCCACCTCACTCCTCAAACTATCTATCTTTTTTTCTGCCCCAACCTCTACTCTCCCATGTCCTCCCTGTACCATATCCACCTCTACCTACAATCGATCTCTCTGTGCCTCAGACTACCTCAACCTATTCTATAAAATCTAGATACGTGCTTGGGAACTTGATAATCTCATGGCTAGATCCCCTGTTGGTGGTGGTTGATACACACCTATTTCCCTCTCCTCTACCTCCTCCCTCTCCTTATCCCATGTTATCTCCTCTCCAATTTTCCTATCCACCCTCCTCCTCCTCTGGGGCCTCACCTCTACCACATCCTCCTCCTCATCTCCCCACCCACTACTACCACAATAGGCTAAATCAACATGATCCTTGCTAGAAGTCTCTCCTACCACCATGCTACATATCTCTTTGCAACCCCAAGATCATCTAGGCCTCCTTTCGATCCCCATCCCAGCTCTCCCAATTGATCCCACTCTTTTCTCACAAAGTTTAGAGTCACACTCTATACCCAACCTCTCTCGAGTAATGCATCTATATCTCTCCTCAACCACAAGGATGTCCTGTCGAATCCTAAACTATAAAGTGACCCAATCTGGTCTATGCAACTCTATAATGAATACATCTAGACTAATCAGATAGCATCATGTGAACATGTAAGTCTTATACAACCAATCCTCTACTCTCCAGGACCTAAAATATTGATCCACATATGGTCTCCATACTATCTCATCTACTGCTAGATAATTAAATACCCACCTCCAATACTCTAGGCTTGATACATGCCTATAGTGCAACATCCCTACGTAATCAAATGCCACTGGAAGGTCCTCCACTCTCTGATCTGGTATCAAAATGTCTATTTATGTCATTTGGATGTGCTCTCATGCCCACACCTAAAGAAAGGTCATGTGTGTGATGTTAACAACTCCTCTATAGCACACTACATGAATATCTCTATAAATTTGTGCCAATACATAGGGCTCCCATGCAAACACCCCCCATCTCCTCTCCAAAATGTGTTAGACAACTTCAATCATCTTGAGGCTGAAAAATCTTCCACTACTATCTGGGAGGATGATCTTGCTAATCAAGGCACGCAAAAATAATGGAAGTGGTGATGTCATTCTGATTCATCCATCTATGTCCAACTCCTTGCCCTAATAGGGAAGTTTTGCTATCCCAAACACATGCCATAGGCTCTACTTCAACAACTATGTAACCCCCCTACTCACCAGGTGGCCCCTAATTGATAGTCTCATTATTTGCAAGAAATCCTTGAGTTTCATTGTCATCTCCCCTGTCGGGAGGAGAATGGTGCATGTCTCAAAACTCCATCTCTCCATCAATGTAGTCAACAATGGTCTATGTACCCTATTCAGTGGGAATGCTACCATGTGTAGCAGTCTCACTCACTCTAATGTATCATGATATGTCAGTGTAAAACCCTCATTCTTGAGCATGGCCAAGTTCCTCTCCCATTTCCATAGTGTATCTATGCTCTACATCCACACAAGCCATCTATCAGGTCTTTTCTTGCCATTTTCTTCTAGTCCTTATTTTTCTTCCTAAGACAATTTTGTGCATTCTCCTTTGTAGAGGGTGAATTAGAAATGCGATAAAGTGAAGTCCTAACCTAAAAATGAAAAAAATAAGTGAAATTTAAGGAAGGAAAACACAAGACACCTCAATATTGTCCTAAGTTGAATCTAAACAAAATATAACAAAAACAAGTAAATTTTACCTTATCTAGATTGATGCTTTAGTTGGCCCTTTAGATGATGATTTGTGTCTTAATATAATGATATAAAACTATGCTCAAACTAATGGGAATGAAATGATGAGTGAAATGGTGTCCATGGATGTGGGATTGTATGCAATATGGGGGCTTCAATATACTACAACAATGGAGGTAAGATAGCTAGTGCATGAGAGCTCAAAAGTTGACTAAGTGTTGTGTTGTAAAATGAAGTAATTTCCATTGTATTTAGATAAAGTTCTTCCAAAATAATGGATGGCTAGGATTAATCCTAGGGAAAGAGATCAATGGTTGAGATGTCCTGATACATCTCAACTCATGAGATAGTGACATGTGGAGGCTAATGTGGAGGGGAAGGAATGAAGTGGCAATGATGTGGAAGTGAGGTGGAGGCCACATAGAGGTACTTGCAAGTACCTTTGGAATGGGAAAGATCTCCTCATAAAGGAGTTTCTTGTCCACTTGTACAAAGGTATGGGGTGAGAGGACAAGGAAGGAATTAAAAATTACTCAAAATGCCTCATGGGGAAGAATAAAAGAATACAAAATTCCTCAAAATGCATGGGTAGAATAAATTGGAATTTTAAATTCCAAAAGGTATGGGGGTGACTTCTCCAAAAGGTGAAAGTCATTAATAGGTTTGACTATGGGTGGATGCCATAAATGGCATGAGGATTAGGCTAGCTTAAATTATTTATTTAGGTTGTGCAAATGATGGATTAGGTGAGTTAACCTTGATTAGGCATCCACTTTCATTTTATGGAGGATGTGACCCCAATCTTGATTAGGAATTTGCACACCCTAATTTAGGGTTAAGTGGGCTAATTAGGATTAAAATAAATTGTAGAGGATGTTGACATGAGGAGAGAATCAATGAATTAAAAATTATTTTAATTAATTTGGCTAAAGTGATTAAATTAAATAATTGGTCTTTTTTATTTAATTTAGAGAAGAAGGGGTAAGGTATTTAATCAATTAATTAAACACCTTAGGGGACATTAGGAACAAGATGAATATTAACCAAATAATGAATTATTTAATTAATATGGCTTATGGATATGGGATAGAAGAATAAAACTATGAATTTGACCATATGGGGTGGTCAAATTTATGTGTCTACACCTACAATAGCATGATTATGTCTATACCTAGAAACAAGATAATTAGGCATGTAACCAAGATGTGAAAAGGTATCTACAATTGCACATATGTTATCCAATCAAGTTTTATATTTATAAACTTACATTATATTTTAGTAGGTGTTGAAGAAGAAGTTACTCAGAAAGTTTTGATTAAAAAGTAAAATTATCTTGAGAAACTAATATTTCCAACTACATGAAATACCAATTAGATAGGTGAAATTTTGAGAAAATTCACAATTATAAAATGTTGAGATGAGGATGAAGGATAAAATTTACTTTTTGATATTATGGAAAACTTGTTGAGGAAATTACAAGGGGATAAAGGTTACTTAACTTGTAATTTATGTCTGCCACCAAATTTGACCTAGATTCGGAGCATTGAATTTGAACTATTGGATCAAATCGATCACAAAAAAAATATTGTAAAAGTGAAAACTTTGTATTGTCAAGCTGAATTTTATATATGTACAATTGAAATTATTTTTTAAGGGCTATGATAAATTATTGGAAATAATTTATAATCTGTACTTGAGGTAATAAAGAAATATTTTCTAAAATTTTATCATTTTGTCATGATTTTCTCCAAAAACCAAGTTGTTTTCTTACACTTTTAGCACCTGATTGATGGATATTTGATGATTTTGTAATGTGTTTATGTCACTAGTTTGTGTAGATATTTCATGGTTGTAATTTTTTAAATTGTTGGTTATGATTTGAAATTCTACATGGCAATAAATTTTAGGATCAATTTTCTTATGTAATATCAAACCTAAAATACTAATCATATAAGTGAAATTTAATACTTGAATGTGGGAAATTTTTCTAATATATCAAGTCTTGATTGGAACAATAAATTAAATGGTCATTAATTTCTCTTAAAAATATGACTTGGTAAAAAGAGCTTTCGAATAGTCAATTTCCTTTTGGAGATTTATTTCCTTTCAAAAGAGCTAGAGTTCATCTTGGATTTCACCTGAATTGAGAAGTTTGTCAAAATATTCTTCAATGGATTGGTTCTAGAAGGAGCACCCTAGTGGTATTTTTGTACAATATTTTAATCATTTTAGTTATTGTATCTTTTGGATGAGATGAGATTTGGGAAAAGGTTTAGTTTTAATGAGTTATCCTTTATATTTTCAAGGGGGTTTCCTAACTTTGCTTCAACTTTAGGTTTCTTTGACATATATTTGGTTGCACCTTGATGGAATAAGTAGATCAATGGTTTAGGAATCATCCACCTTATTTAATTTTATATTAGTCTTAGTTAAAATATTTTTTCATAGGAAATTTGGAGTATACATTGGTCCAAAATAGGTGGGAAGCCTACTTAAGATAATAATAGTAAAAAAGACCTAATGAAACAATTGTATGATTAAGTTCAAGGTTTTGGAAGGAGGTAAAAATAGAGATTGATCCTTATTTTCCTCAAGGTAATGAGATTTTGGATTTAATTTTGTAAGATTTAGGCCTTTATTATCAAGTATTTGTTAGGAAAATAGTAGGACTCCAGGATGCGCAAGATGCATTTGAAAGGGCTCTCATTTTGGAGAAAATTACTAATTTATATCCAACAAATAAAAGTTTCAATCATCCTATGATGTAGCCACAACCATCTTTCAATATATTCAATGGTTCTAGTCACTATAACCATCCCACTCATTTAACTATGGTTGCTATGATCCTCAAAATATTCAATCGACATGTTCAACAAATGAGGCCAGACACTTGCAAGGTCAATTTATGGTTTAAATGATCAAAATCCAATCATGAATGCAAGTAATCCACCTTCTACTAATTATCCTATAGATGTAACAAAAATTTTTAGTCCATACACAATTATACATTAATCAAATTTTCATCATTTTTCTAGTGCAATGAATGATGATAAGTCATGGAAGCCTAGAAATAAAGAAAAAAATTGCAAGGAACAATATAAGATTCATCATACACGACATTATAATTCTCTAGTTATAAAAACTAATATGATGGCATGCATGAATGACCTAAATGATGTAAGAAACAGTGATTTACTAGCCTATACAATTATATCATAAAGTAGCTATCATTATAAATCATCAAGTTTAGAAATTTAAACATGTTCATCTAATCCTTATAAATGTTCCTCAGCATCCACACTTGGTCAACATAATAAGGGTAAGACCTATCATACTAATCATACTTTGAGAAAAAAATCAAATAGATATTCCACTCATTTAAGAAAGATTCAATAGTTAGAGTTGGGATATCCACTAATATCATTCACCATGTCAGATGGATCTAGAATACACCTTACAATTAAACATTGTGAGGTTTATTATTTAAAATTCCTCACAAAGATGGTAAAAATCTCATTAATGAGGTGCTAATTCTACAAAAGTATCAAGGCATTCTTCAAACACCTATTAGAGAAGGTATATGCCAAGATCAAGTTGAAAAAGAGATAGCACAAGTTGATACACATGTACATGATGAAGTCAAGCCAACACCTAGTGTGCAAGAAAGTGATGAAAATATTCTTCCAAGTACCTAAACATGTGAAGACACTAATGGTGATAAATTTGGTAGATTAACATTCCATGATTATCCTTAATTCATCATTGGTGAATATAAATCAATTTGACCAGATCATGAAGACAAGCTTGAAAGTGTTCCAAATTAGTCACTATTCATCAACCAAAATCAACATGATGATAAACACATGAGTGGGATGAAATTTCTCAAACTAGTTATCAAAATGAATAAGATGATAAAGTTGAATGCATTATGGAAAATACAATTAGTTGTTCTCCTACTAATCAAGTTGAAGGTATTGGTATTCTACAAGTAGAAAATTATAATTATCGTTTATTGGATAGTAAATAAACTATTGCTAGTGATGAAATTTTGACTTCCAATAATGAAATTTGGGAAAGAACTACATATGTAACATTGAAATAGAGAATGGAAATTTTCTTACTAAAATAATCCCTAAGTTAGATTTGCATTCTTGCTATGAGGATGAAAGAAATGATGAAATTTTACATTTGGATAGTCTTGATGATTTGAATGAAGAAGATATGATACATTATAACCTATCATGATTCCATAATTTTGATGGAGAGTTTGAAAAGTTTAATTGTCCAATAGAAGATACAAATTAGCAAGGAAAGGCTCATGGAATGATTAATTTTGGGCTAATTGTGATTGAGGTATTGGAAAATCCTTATCTTTTTTGATGTTATGACTTAAAAAATTAAGAGTGAAAAATATCTTGATGAGTCTAATTTCATGAAAAACTGGGATATTAGCCCAACAAATGAAAATTACTTTGCAAAAATGAAGAAACTTATTTACAAGTAAAAAAAGTGAAATGAAATCTATTTTTTAGAGATAAATGAACAAATACATGATTGTAGAATCCTATTAATCTTTCATAATTAGTCATATTAGACCTATAATATAATTTTGTATGAATTATAAGTTGACATGGGTGAAGAAAATTGAGATAAAATATTGGTATACGAAGAAATCAACAACATATATCAAGTTACACAAGTAGAAGAAGATAAACAACATTCTATTGTTGTTATACATGATTATGCATCACTCCAAAATGAGACACAAGTTGAAATAGGGAAGTTATTATGTGATTTATATGATGTTTCTTCATTGTACTTGACTGATTTTAGTAGAGAAAATTTATATATATCATGTTTTGATGATTATAAATCTTGCTAATATTTATAATGATGAATATACTCACTTGATTAATTCTAGTATACAAGAGAATAATAATTTTGATAGGTTTTGGCATGATACTAGTTTGAGTTAGTGGTAGCTATGAATGTTCTATCTAGACCTAGAGGTGGATGTGGGGTCCCTCTATAATAGCCTCTCTTAGTTGTCATCAACTTGACACCATTTGACCATGCCAAGAACAAATACATTCTTGCTAAAAGCATTGTTTGAGAGTAATTTAAACATGAAAATAGGAATATTCTACATTTTATGCATCATGGAGCTAAATCAACTGCTCCAAAATATCTATGTGGGCCAGTAAATACTTGGGGAGGCCTCAGTATTTTCCCCTAATCTCTTGAACCTTTTAAGATACATCATTTTGGGGTAGTCTCTTAAGATCCCATAGAGAAAAACTATATTCCAATCTATGAAAGAGTTGTTCTTAATGTTCATGATAACTATGAATGTTCTATCTAGATCTATAGGTGGATGTGGTTTCCCTCCATAATAACCTCTCTTAAATATCCTCAACTTGACACTATTTGACCATGAAATGAATGAATTCATTCTTGCAAAAAGTGTCATTTAAGAGCAATGTAAATGTGGCAACATGCATATTTTGTGTTTCATTTCATGGGGATGAATCGATAGTGGAAACATGTTAGGGTATGTGGGAGATGCTAGGGGAAGCCTTAGTTCATTCCCCTAGTAATTTGATCCTTCAAGGGTACATTATTATGAGTTAGTATCTTAAGAGCCCTTAGAGAAAAAAAATCCCAAACTATGAAAAACTAGTTCTCAGAGTTTGTGGAAACTACGAGTTTCCATCTAAATCTATATTTGTATGTGAGGTCCCTCCATAATAACCTATCTTGGTTCTCATCAACTTGACAATGTTTGACTATGCCAAGAATAAATGCATTCTTGTAAAAAATATTAGTTGAGAGTAGTGTAAATGTGACAACAAACATATTTTATATTTTGTTTGAACCAATTGCACCAAAGCAATTGGGTGGCCAGGTAAATTCTAGGAGAGGTCTTCGATTGTTCCCTAGTCTCCCAATCCTTCTAGAATATATTATTTCAAGGAATTTTATTAAGAGCTTTAAGAGAAAATATCTACCAAACTATGATAGAGTAGTTAAATTGGATTGTGTGGTAGCTATAAATGTTCCATGTAGATGTAAAAGTGAAAATAGGGACCCTCCATAATAACCTCTCTCAATTTTGATCATGCTAATCATGAATGAATTCTTGAAAAAAATGTCATTTGAGAGTAG
Source organism: Sequoiadendron giganteum (assembly GCA_007115665.2). Taxonomy (NCBI): domain Eukaryota; kingdom Viridiplantae; phylum Streptophyta; class Pinopsida; order Cupressales; family Cupressaceae; genus Sequoiadendron; species Sequoiadendron giganteum. Next base: position 344,280,764 of record CM021110.1, read on the forward strand.
TGTAAATGTGTCAATAGATATATTTTGTGTTTCACGCATCATTAGGTCCAAATCAATAATTTGAACATGTTCGGGTGGGTGGTTGAATTCTATCAATTCCTCAAATCATTCCCTTGGTCTATTGATCCTTCTAGGATACATTATTCTAAGACAACCTCTTAAGAGCTATGAGAATAAAAAACTATCAAACTATGATGAAGTAGTTCTTAGAGTTCATGCTAGTTATGAATTTTGTATCTATAACTACAAGTGGATATGGGGTCCCTAAAAAATGAACCTCCCTTTATTTTTTTCAACTTGACATCATTTGGCCATTCCAAGAACAAAAGCTTTATCGCAAAAAACATAATTTAAGAGTAGTGTATGCATGAAAACAATAATATTTTAAATTATGTTTGTCATGGGGCTGAAATAAATATGCCACATTGTTGGGATGGGTGGTTGAATTCTAATTGAGGCCTCAATTTTTTCCTCAGTTCTCCCAATCCTGGTAGACTACACTACTCTAGGGTAGTCTCTTAAGGGCCCTAAGAGTAAAGAAATATCAGACTATAATAGAGTAGTTCTAAAAGTTAATAGAATCTAAAAATGTTTTTTAGACCTACATGAGGATATGGGTTCACTCCACAATAACATCTTTTGGTTTTTTTCAGATCAACATCATTTGACCATGCCAAGAATGAATGAATTCTTGCAAAACACATCATTTTAGAGTAGTGGAAAGTTGCCAGTAGGCATATTTTGTGTTCCCTATTTCATGGGTCCAAACCAAATGTGATAGCACATTGAGGTCGGTTATTAAATTCTATTGGATGCTTTAGTTTTTCCACAAATATCTTGATATTTTTAGGCTAATTTATTCTAGGGTAATCTCTTAAGAGATTTGAAAGTAAGATATTAACAAACTATGATGAAGTAGTTATCAAAATGTGTGAAAGTAAATTTTTGTTTACTAGACCTATAGGTGGATATGGGCCCCTTCACAATAACCTATCTTATTTTTGGTCAACTTGACATCATTTGATTTTTCTAAGAACAAATGTATTCTTTCAAAAAGAATCATATAAGAGTAGTGTAAACATGAAAACACGTATATTTTGTATTCTATGTGTGGTGGGCCCAAACCATGTATGCTAACACATAAAGCTATGTGGGTGAATTATACTAGAGGCCTTGGTACATTCCTCGAGTATCTTGATCCTTACAAGCTATGTTATTCTAGGGTAATTTCTTAAGAGCCCTAAGAGAAAATAAACTACTAAACTATGAAAAAGTAGTTCTCATAGTTTGTGGAATCTGAAAATGTTACATCTAGCCTACAAGTGGATGTGGGGTCACTCCATAACTATGTCTCTTAGTTCTCATAAACTCAAAACCATTTTACCATACCAAGAATGAATGCATTCTTATAAAAAAACATCAATTGAGAGTAGTGTAAACATGCCAAAAAGAATATTTTAGATTTTGTACGTCATGGGGCCAAACTAAATATGCAAGCACATTGTGGTGGGTGATTGAATTGTAATAGAGAGATCAATTCATTCTACTAATCTCTTGATCCTTATGTTAGATACACACAACAACTGACAGGGGGGTGAATTAGTTGTATACTTGAAACATTCAAACCCTAAATATCTTTTTAAACCCTTATTATGCATTACCATAATGTAAACATATGAAAAAAAATTTCAAACACATCCAAACACATGATAACACCAGATTTATGTAAAAAACCCAAGAAGGAAAAGACCACAATGAGGATTAGCTCACATATATATCAATTGCAACACCAAATAAAATTAGGCTCACTATCGGGTGGAACACTACCAAGAAGAAAGAAGATAGAAGAAAATCGTTACAAAAATATTCACTATCACAAGGCAATAGGAGAAATCCACCACTAGGACCTTATGCCATCCACAACCTTTGGCTCACTACCTCTAGCAACATCAAGCACACTAAATTGTAGACCCTTTTTCTTGTTGCATTAGAGTCATAGGCATTAATATCACACTCAATTCACTACACTTAATGAAATTCACATCTTTCTTACACCACCTATAGATCCACACATCTCAATTAATCTACCTTGCTTATATACCATCCATGACCTAAAACAATCTCAATTAAGTTATCCTTAATGAAGTGTATGTGCCTAAAACATGCAACACCAACATAGGTCAACACCAAACACCTCTATGGTGGAAAGAAGTGAAGGATGACCACACTAAGGGTTAAATAGGACCCAAATCCACATCACCACACTACTCAAAAAATTTACAATACATGAGGTACCTTCACAAAAAGTGCTAGCATGCCAAGTCAGACAAACCTGAACTAACACTACAAGAAACCACATACATGCTTCTCTAGGTCACACAGACCACACAAAATCTTAGAATATTCCAAAATCCTCAGAATATTCTACAACTCTACCACAACCACCTAAAACTAAGAAAACCATCATTCTATGCAACTAGAAAAAATGCTACAAAACACAACTTACTATTTGTTGATCACGATGTTATTCACACACCAACAGTGTAGATAAATCCTCACAGATAGACTGTGGGAACCTATCTTTACTTTAAAGACTAAACCAATACAACCTAAATCTCAAGTTGACTCAGCTTAATCCCAAGTTCATTTATGTCAGGTCTTGACCAAACTAAGTTCGTGTCAAGGTTCGTTGTGATAATATTGTTAATCACGAGGAGTAAACAATAATTTTCAGTTCTCAAAGGAATCATAAGGATCAATAAAGGATACTATCAGTACAGTCATCAAAGAATTTCATGAATTTCAAACAACTTTTTCTATCACTTAAGTAAATTTAGCTTTAAGCATTCATCAATATTATGGAAATGAAATATTTGCAATAATATTTCCATTCATTCATTGTTTTCTTGGAACATTTTCTGAAATTTAAACATCGATTCTAAAATAAAGCATTAAAAATATTTGAAAAGTAAAAAGGTGCTCCTAGAAATTATCCACGCATGCCCCAAGAATTAAAAAAATCAAAGCAAACCACTCTATACTTTACCAAATTGCTTCACATCTAGGCATAAAATGATGTGATATTTTAAAGAAAGAAAGGTTTATTTGGACACTAGTTACATTTTGTATGCACCCTTCAATGTTGCAACATATAGTCTTATCCAATTGAACAAACAACCAGCTACAAAGTATTTCATACCAAGTGGTAGCTTTCAAATTATCTTTGATATTGATTAGCTTCTATGTGTATACAATTTTTTAATCTAGAATGATTCAAAAAATAGGAAAAAACAACAAAACTCAAAGATGTTTTGGCTCTTCCAACATCCACAAATTTTGAACTTAAAAAATAAAAGTAAAGCATCAAACGACCTTTTATAAGAACAAGGCCCGAACTTTTAAACTTGATTCTATCAAAGGGAATCATGAGATAGCACGTAGTAGATGCCACTTGTCATTGGAATCTTCTAGAAAAATTCAAAACATTAACTTCTTCATCTACATTAGTCTTCAACTTCAAGATATAGTATACAAATTCTCCACTCAAAACAAGGCTATTGGTATTATTCACACTCTAGGACAACACACCTCCATCGAGACTGGGAAAAACTTGTAAAATTACTTTCAACAACATATCCTTGTGCTAACCTCTGGTATCCAATATCTCATTATTCATCGCCTTGCATTGGACCTAGGTTTGATAACTCTTCTTCACCTTTCTTGAATCGATACTCCTGGAAGACAATCAATACCTGATGCATATGCTCCTTCGAAATTCCTTGAATTACCTTATAGTTGTATTTGAGCTTGGTATAATCTTATGATATCTGGAGGATATTTGCATTCCGCTGCATTTTCTTTATTTCATATTTGACCATGGAGTTCTTGCACTATATAATTTCATCAATGACTTCCTAGTTTAGTGAATGAATAGGGTCTTTATTCACTCTTTCAAGCCATTCCTTGAAAGCTTCTACTTCTTTACCATCTTGTCCTAATGTTCAGGGATCACAATCCTACCATGCTAGCATTTCAATGAAACCTTGATCTCTATTAATTAAATTTATTGCATTTCTTAGTGACTTCTTGAAATCCCTCTACACATTGCACTAGGGTATCACCTTCCCAATTTACATGTTTCTTCCATTTTCCAAACATCAAAACCTCTTGTTCCATGATTATATTTTCACCTATCAATTCTTGGACATCTGTCTACATAAGATCCTTTAAGTTTCACCTTTCAACATCAATTTGTTCCTAACGAAATCTACATTCTCCTAATCTTTTAGACTTTTCACACCAACAATATGCCTCCATTTATTTCCCAATCGCAGATGTGATTAATTCTTCTCCTTGCCTTACCAAGTACTCCATGCATTCTTCAAATAAATTCATTTTATGGCATTGCAGTAGAATCCACCTACTCCCATGACATGAGTACTAGATTATGAGGCAATTCGGCCTCTGCTTGACTAGATTGGGCTAATGATACTATAAATTTCTCTAGGTGGGCGATCTATTCTTTTAGCTCTCTTTTCCTTTTTTTACTTTTCTGCACCCTAGTGATAGTTGTCTCCAAATTCATTTTCATTTCTTCTAATTCTTGTCCCCAAGATGAATGTCCAAAATTGATACTTATCACTTTGTACTCCTTAGGTGTTATCTCATGTTTTCTTTTATCCACTATCAAAGTAGCTATATGGAGTTTTCTTCCTCCATATGCATTCTTCTTCATAGCATGTTTTTTTTTCACTCCTCGCCTAGGTTTGGGAGTTTCCACTTCTTGCATTAAGATCTTGAGATCTAGAGGTACTAATTCTATTTCCAATGGGGAAACCAATTCCCTAACCAACCAATAAGATGCATCTTCATTATATTCTACCTCTATAACATTTCTTTGTTCCTGGTTTTCAGTATGCTCAGGTTCTCTCACATGTTCAACCTCACCTATCACATTTTTAGTATTCACTAGCATGAATTACGGATTACCGTGATTCAACACTGTCTCTTCATTTTGAAGACTTATATTTTCATGTCCATCCATGTGCTCAATATCAGTCCTTGGGGCATCACTTTCTTCATGTCATGTTACATCAGGATTCTCTTCATTCCTCACCCTGCCATCCAAAAGTTTGTGTAGGCTCTATATTTCCAGCTTCAACCTAGTCTTCTCCTGTCTTTTCAAAATATTATGGCTATTCAACATAATTTTCACCATTCCCTAGTGGAAACTAGGAATCAATTATATCTTCAATAACAACATCATCAGTGGGAACTTGACTTGCAGTTTCCCCTATTTCTTTTTCATCAAGTATTTTAGGGTTTCTTGCCTCTAGGGAAAGTGTTCCTCTTATGAATTCTTCTTCTTCAACACCTATAGGAATTGACCCTATATCCAACATTTCTTCCACCATTGACTAAACCATTGGTTTCTCCATAGATTTATTATCTTTTAATCATTCCATCATGGCACCCCATTTCTCCCATTGTTCCCTAATTTTCTCCTTATTTAATTCAAAACTCTCTTCTAGAGCCACATGAATATCTCCTAGTGTTTTTTTTACTACATCCATATTGACTGAAGGGGGACAAGTAAATAATGTTGTAACTCTCTCAGATGCAGACCTTATATGAGCATGAGTATTCATTTTCACTCTCATCTCTTCATTAGTCATAGCTTGAATGTTTGACTTTGTCATGGAAGAAGATGTCACTCTAGGCCTCACTGTCACTTTGACCTTACTCAATCCAGTTTCTTTATGTTGTCTAGTTGGCGCCAATGAAACTCTCTGGCTTGAGGAATCAAGATTTCTCTCTTAAACATGAATAATTGTATCTTCCTTGCTATCTTTTCTTTTCCTTTTAATAGGATCCTCATACCCAGACTCACCTTCTCTCTATTTCATCTTTGTATTGAGCAAGTATGTGGGCCTGACCTTAAATTTTCTTAAAGTTTTACAATAATCATCATTCCATTGTTGAGTATGCATCAAAACCTTTTCAAAAGTTTCCTCAATGGTCGCTATTTCTTTTCTTTCATAATTTGGATCCAGAATAAGTTCACCATAAACCTTGGTTGAATTATAAACTGGATTCAAAACCTTTCCATCATCTTCATCCAACTAATCTAGAATGTCATGGAGCTTAAGAATCTGCACCGATTATAATGACAACCTCTGATATGATCTTTTCCTCACTTCATGTTCATCATCACAATTGTGCCAAAAATATTCTAAATGATGAACATGGGCATGCTTGCCATCTATCCACCTGGCAATATTGCCCTTTGGATCATAATTATTTATTTGGACTATAAAGAACTCGAATTTTAACATCTTTAACTCCTCTTCACACAAATCAGCCACTTTAGCCACATTACAATTATAATTCCCCATCATAATGGGAAATTTGACAAAAAAAAAATTATGTGTCACACTGAAAAGAGCATGGGATGGCTTCATTTGTCTTACCAATTCTAATAGTAACAATTTTTCTGTTGGGTACCTAGGAAACATGAAAATGCATCCTTCAAACCCTTCCACCCTGATGTAGGTGAGAGTGGGATACTAAATGTACTAGCCTCCAACCTGCTTAACAATTCTTTGTGCTTCTAGAGATAATTGTTTAACTTTTTCACCCTCAATTATCCTTACTAGATTCATGGAAAGCACATCATTAACTCTCTAATAATGCTCTTTGTATTTATGAACAATAATTTAGGGTAAATGAGCATATATCAGACTATTCCCTATTTCTCTGCCTAGGATACCAACTCTATTCAACCCTTGCTTATTTTCCCTTAGGATGTAGGAATAAATCACGTATGATGACATAGAAAACCATCCTAACTATGGAAATTTCTTCATTCGATCATGTAGTATATCACTGATGAGACTTCCCCAATGTATCTATACAAGGCCTTCCATTAATTTGGCTTTAATTATGAACATCCATTGTTCGAATTTACTAGCATCTCTAAGTACAACTATCCTGCTTAGCATAGTTATAAAATCTTGAGCATCTGGGTTGAACATATATCTCATAATTGGTTTCATTTTCTTTGTAATTTCCTCCTTGCACCACTGTGTACTCATAATTTTCCTATTATGCTTTCTAGTGCTCAAGTATGGTTTAGCCTTTGTTTTTACATCAATCGGATTCATCTGAGTGAATGTGAGGATCCCAAATTTATATAAGATTCCTTTTATAGAGAGATCTACATAGATCATCCCTTCTCAAAAACTCACTTATCTAGTTAATAATAATTTAAAGATTGCATAACCAATTCAGGGGCTTCTATCGTTGGTAGAAACCCTCCTGCTAAATACAACCCACTTGATATGAAATTCTTTGTGCATTGAAAGGAATTTTCTTTCTCATCTCATGTGATGAATTTGACATCAAAAAACCATCCTGGATGGGTATCAATAACTATCCCACCAATTGGTATATCTTGCGAAGCAAAATATTGACTCATTTTTGGCCTTTCTTTGGAAGTGCTCATATTCACCTATGTGTCCTACATTTTTTGATAGATGTGTGCCTTGTGTGTGAGTTAGGGTTAAATTTAACCAATTATCTTCAAAAATTCATAAAAATTTAATCTACCATTTGATTAAATTCATTTTAAAATAATCAATATTTCAATAACCAAGGGAAATACCATTATCTCGAGACATGCATGCATAAAATGACTAACAAAACTTTGGTTATCTGAAACATACATGATTTCATTGATGATAAAAATTATGTTTAGAATGTAGCTTCAAAACCATCAATAGTTGTGTTCTTGGTTTCTCGAGGTTTACCTTTCTTTGCACACTACAATATTAGTCTTGATCTTTCAATGTCCTTGCAAATTAGTAGTATGATGCATGGTAGAGTGTTGTAAAAGTAATTGCATGCTCAAGGTGGTGCCAAGTATGTGTGTAGTTTTCCACCTTCATTAATTACCTGTTACAATGCATTAATTTTCTTGAATTGTAAAAGTGCAATCATGGTGTATTAGAGTTCAAATCATGAACACCTTGGTTCTTGCATAGATCCATCACTAGAGAAGAAGATAGCATAGAAAATTATGTGGAAATCTTATGTTTCATGTTGATTCTTATGAGGAAATATCTCTTTGCATATGTGACCATTGATGATCACAAGATTTGGATCATCTAGTACATAACCTTGGAAAGGTTATCGGGAACCAGGACATTTACCCATTGGGTTCATGAAAACTAGGTGCAAAGAGAGGAACTGGGAACCAGGTTTGAATATAACCAAAATGTTTAAAACATGTTTGCAATAGAACCTCCAGTTTCCAACCTCTGGCTAAAGAAATGAAAAGAAATCATCAGAACAACCAATAAAAAAAGGACTTGCACGTACCGGGATAATTTAACCACTGAGTGGGAAACTAGGACCAACCAAAGATACAATATCCTTGACACAACCACATCAACTCAGGGACTCCGGGGTTTGGAAAATTAATAACTTACAAAGAAAATGGCAACACTTCAAACCTGGGAAAGACAGGGATTTAGGTAATGACTAGGTAGGCTAAAAAACAACTTGCATTTTACCATTTCCTCCAAAAGAAGAGTAGTGAAGCAAGAGAAGGAAAATAAAAGAAAATTAAGGTAGTGAAAAATAAGGGGTTCACATTTTTCCAAGGAGCAAAATGGGTCGTGTTGTGAGACCACACAACAAATAGCAACCAAAAAACTAAACAAAATAATAGAAAGCGAATTCTGGACCTAATAACTATGCTTCAACTTTCTTCAGTCCTCAAATTATAAATAACTAGACCCTCATTTCAACATTCTATCTTCACTTTAGCTGGCATACAAGATTAAGCATTATTGAGCTCATGTGTGTGCAATTGGTTTATTCTGCTACAGTACACTTAGAGCATAGAAAATGTTTGTATTGACCTACATAATTTGGTAATTCCTTTTAAGCCAACCTTGGATAGAGCCTTGCTTCCAGTCAAGCATCCATAGCTCCAACAAGGTTATCTCTGTAATTTCCCAAAATATAGCTCTACTACTAGCTAGGCATCCATAGCTCTGATAGAGATATTTGGATAGCCTAAAGAGTTGAATTTTTCTCTTTTGATATTTCTTTGATGTTCATTTTTTTCCTTTTTTTGATATTTCAATGTAAGCTCTTTTTCTTCAACTTGTAGGTAATGAATCCCGCTATTAGGTTGGGAATTACAATGGTAGAAAAGGTCACCTTTTGATTTTTCACTCAATGCAAACAACTGCTATCCCAAATTTTAGTAGAATGATTTAAGATATGGGTTTTTGTAGCTCAACATTGATTTAATGATTTATGTGAGCTGAAGTAAAAGGGAATGAGAAATTCCCCAATCATCTATAATTAAAGGACTACTTCCGGACAAAGCATAGATAACATTTCCAAAATTTGCATTCTATTATTTTGACCACCTTCAAAGATTACTAATTAATGTATAACCCAACAATGCAAAACCTCAGAAGGAAAACAAAACAAAGAAATAAACAAACACCCAACAATACAAAAAAAACAATTTTTTTTTTATAGAACACAACTATTTACAAAAAAATTATTTACAAAAAAAATACTATTTACATACTAGCCTAAGAACTAGCAACCAACACTAAGCCTAGAAGTAATATTTCAGGAATTTCCCATTGATAGGCAATGGGACATCTTCTCCAGTCAAATTTTTAAGTCTATGAGTACTAACACCTAAAAGTTTAGATCCCTGGTAAGGACCTATCCATAACTTGTCAAACTTACCATGTTCACCTTTACACTCATGGGCTTTGTCCCAATATAGGACTAAATTAGATATCCTAAAAGTTTTTGATCTAGTCCTTTTTTCAAACCATCGTTTTACCACAAATTGGTGCCTAGAAGAATGATCTATAACTTGGGTATGTTTTTCATCTCAGTGCACTAGTTGCAACAATCGAGCTTTGGTCTAATCATCTAATCCATTGTACTCTTGAGAAAATTTCCAAGTAGGTATTTTCAAGCTTATAGGAAATATAGGATCTACCCCATAGACTAAGTGGTAAGGAGAATTCCCCAATGCGTATTCTATCCTAATACGATCTACCCAAAGGGTGAATTTCAATAGAGAAAGCTATTCTCTAGGATTCTTTTCAACTAATTTCTTGATTATATCTAGCAAATTCTTGTTTGATGATTGTACTAACCCATTTCCCTACAGATAATAATTAGATGAGAATCTCAATGTTATACCGTATTCAAATGCCCAATTAGAAAACTTTAACATGGAAAAAGCAGGGCCATTATCACATACCAATGCATATGGTACTCCAAACTTGGTAATAACGCTTTCCTCTAAGAATTTGATTACCACATCTATGATGCATTGTTTGCTATGATATACACTTCAATCCATAAGGTACAATAATCGATAGTAGTCATCACAAATATGTGACCTACAAAGGACGGAGGATTGATGGTGCCGATAATGTCCAAACCCCATTGTGAGAAAGGGAACATCTCCATCACCGACTATAACGGTTGAGCATTAAATCTTCCTTTGTCTGTAGCAATTTGACATGTGTAATCTTGATTTATGTGTTCATAAGTATCTTTAAAAATAGTTGGATAGTAATATCCAACTCTCAAGATGAGGTGTGTAGTAGCTAAAGGTTCTCTGTGAGCTAATCCAAACTAATCATGTAATTCCTACAACACTTCATTCGCTTCTATCTTATTCAAGAATCTTAGGTAAATTCCTTCATGATTTTTCATGAATAGAACCCCTCCTTTAATCATATAACTCTAAGAATATATCTTTAGGGCTCTTCTTTGATTCCTTTGCATATGATCAGGGAAGTTATGGCTGACTAGGTAATGCCATATGTTTGAATACTAATCTTCTTTTTCTTTTACATCCAGAGTATATTGTTGACTAGAGATTTATGGATCAATCTTAGCAATGGATCTAACTAAGGCTTGTGCTCAAACCAAAATTATGGGTATAATCTCTAAATCGAACTCTTACAAATTCATAACCCGCTTAGCTCTCTTTTCTCTGAGCTCTCTCTATGTTAGTAACATTTTTACTGCAACATCAGGGATAATGGGCTTGACTATACTTCTAAGAATGTAATGTCAGAATTTTTGCACTGCTTTAACCAATGAAAAGGCTTTTTTTTCAACATCCATGTATTTGAAATCCACTTATTAAAATGGAGAGCTCATAAAATCAATCATCTTTTCTTCTTTTTTCTTTCTCATTTGTGTCAAGACTACTACACATGTATGACCGAAAGAAAAAGAGTAAATATAAAAAGGTTTAACATAATCCGGACTTACCAAAACTGGTGCTTCAACAATTGTATCTTTCATATTCTTGAAGGTGAGTTTATCCTCATTTTACCAAACAATTTTTGTATCTTTCTTCAACATATCATTGAGTGGTTTAACTATCTGAGAAAATATGGTAATAAGTTTTCAGACAAAATTGATCTTACCAAAATAAGTTTTCAATTCTTTTTTACTTCTTGGATGCTATAATTTGAGTAAAGCACTTACTTTGTCTAGGTCTATTGAAATACCTCTTTTAGAAATAATCTGTCCAAACATTTTTCCTTTAGTCACCCTAAAATTATATTTCTTAGGATTCAGTGAAACTCCATAAGTTTTTCACTTTTGTAATATTGCTTAGAGAACGCAGACATGTTCTCCTTTTTTCTTTTGAAAATATTGTGAGGTAATCCATGTATATAATGATGCATTTTCCTATCAAATATCAGAAGGCATAATCCATAGCTCCTTGGAATATGGCTCCAACATTTATCAATCTGAATGGCATCCTTTTGTAAGAAAAAGTTCCCCACTTTGCGGTGAGCACTATCTTCATGCTATCTTTCTTCATGACCATTACCTGATTGTATCTAGACAATCCATCCAAGAAGGACATCATCTGTGAACCATTAACAATTTGTAACACTTATTTTAGTGAAGGAAGGGGATAATTATATTTTTTAGACATCTTACTAAGATTCCAAAAATCCACACACAGGTATATATCCTCATTCTTCTTCCTGACAGGCACTAGATTCGCCACACAAGTAGAATGTCTAATTGGAAAAATTATCCGGGCTAAGAGGGTCTTTTGTACTTCCTTTTGGATCAAAGGTTCTAAGAGTGTGTTTACTGGCCACTATTTTTTTTGGAAAGCTTTTACAATAGGATTTAATGGGATCGCTTGAGTGATAATGGAAGTATCATTAAGTTTTCAAATCTTCATATGTCCATGCTATAACCTTCCAATAATCTTTGAATTCTTGAGAAATATTTCTTCTTTCTTCATCGATACATACCTTCTCTATAAACACATTCTTAGGACCTTCTTTAGTATTCAAATTATATAATTTAGACTGCCCTCCATCACTTCTGGGTAGGTATTTATTTCAGACTATCTAATCTATATCAAATAGTCTCTCCAACTCAATTATCCCTTTCAAAATAGTATTATATTTACCTTGAGCTAATTCTTCATCATGTATTTTTTCATCTAGGTGATCCATTTCTTCAATTACTTGTTCCTCAAAGATGTTGATGTTAGTAATAAATTCCAATATGTGATGATCATCTTCGAACACATCTAAATTTGTAACATTATCAGGAAATAAGGGTAACTACACTATCTCAACTATAAACCTTCTCAAGTTGGAAGAATCAAAAGGCTCTAGAGCACTAGCAATAGTAGCTAGAGCATTGGCTCTTTGAATTAATATTCATGGGATGTGAGTAATGTTAAAGGCATCAGAATATTCTATCAAATCCCACACTTTGTGTCATTAACTAGACAAGCATTTGTAATGTAAAATATACTACTTTCAAACTTTCTTGACCACCAACTCTGAATCACGAAACACCTTGAGAATATTGAATTTCTTCTTGATCGTAAGCATCAAACTATGAATAAGGGCTTTGTATTCTTCCACATTGTTAGTAAATGGGAATTGTAATCGATAAGCAGCAAGAAAAGACTTACCTTGTGGACTAATGAGTTCAACTCCAATTCCAATTCCTTGTTTCGATTTAGATCCATCAAACCTAAGGTTCCAAGTTTGATCCTTGGTAGCTTTGAGCTTAGCATTCTTGAGAGTGGATATATTAACATTTTCAACCTGCTTGGCCTGCATTTTGTCTCCAAATATTTTGGGTTCAAGCCTATAAAATGTATTGTTTTCCAAATAGTGTTGAATTTCAATTTTGTGAATGATTTCCAAGCACATCATGCAACTTTCTTCAGAGTGTGTAGAATTGTATAACCTAAACCAACCCTACAACAAAAAAAAATTTAGTGAATTTTATTTTTCCGCTCTTTCAAGCTTCTACAAAAATATTCTTCCAAATTTTTTTTAAACGACTATCATCTTCTTCGAAAGAATCATAATCCAATTCGACTAACATGTTTGTTTCAGGAGTTATCTAATTATGATTTTTAGCATTACATATGAAAAATTATTCTATTTTAACTCCTAAGTTTTGAATTTTGTAAACTCCTAGTTCTACATCCATGTATAGAACTTCATTTTTTTTATCGTAATCAATGATCTTATATTTCATGTGTGGCTCTCTCTCAATCCTTATTTGATTAGGAACTCCTTTTCATGGTAGCCACATATGTGAGAAATCAGTGGCCATGTATCCATTCAAATTCTTTGAACCATCCCTACTCAATAGCATCTTGTAAGTATCATGTATCTCAACAACTTGAATATCTATATAACACTGAATCCTGGGATTCAATGCTAACTGCATATAGATATTGGTTAATTCTCTGTCTACATTTACTTCGGTTTTGTTAAGTTGAGTGACTTTATTCAAGGAATTTTTTAGAGTTAAACCTAATGTATGACATATGGACAAAGGCATCACATTAGTAGATGCTCAAGAATCTACTAAACAATTATGGAGATTTTTACCAAATATTCTCAATGTGAGTGAAAAATGGCGGGGAATCTATTTTTCCTTTACAAAAATCTACTTATGTTTCAGCCATAGGAATAATTTTTTTGTCTTTTGACTTAATGGAGTTATCCTTCGCTTGAGATTCTTTGAATTTTCTTTCATTTGGAAAATATTCTAAGGTATTCAAGAAAGCTTTCTTGATCACAAGTGTTTTCAGAAATTCTAATAAAGAGAGGTTGATTTTTACCTTTTTGATCTCTTTCACTAAATAATTAATCAAATTGTTTTGATCAATGAAATTTACCTTTTCACTTCATGAAATTTTCAATGAGTTATATTGAGAGGTCACTTTGGTTAACCCTAGAGTATTACTTGATTTATCAGTGAGTGGAGTATTAAAATTATTTGGAAAGATTGATGTAGTCAACGACTCTTTGAATTTTCTTCCACCATTTGTGTTACTTCTTAGGTCATAGCTATGTCCTTTCGAATATTGTTGAAAAGCATGAATTTCATCAGCTTCACCTTGAGGTTCATTTCCATCTTGATAAGGAAACATGCAATTTTCTAAAGTCATGCTTGAACTATCTCCTTTATGTTCATAAGTATGACTCATGACAATAGGTGACTCAAAACGTTCACAATTTTCAAGAACCAAAGCAGAATCATATCCTACTGGAACCAATTCTTTCCCTTTAGGAGGATGAGAGTCACACTATTCATTCTAGTGCGTAGTAGCCAAAAAAATATCTAAGGTGGTTTTAAACTATGGATAGTCCACTTTAGAATGAGCATTTGTGTTGTGGATTCGACACCAATTATTCATCACAAGATTAGCTAAATTCACCTTTGACGTAGGTCTATCATCAAAGAAATTAGAATTTTCTAAATGTGTAGATATTCCTCCATTATTCGGTCATGTATTCCAAGGTCTAGGTGGTCTAGAAGTATTGCTTTGATTATTACTTTAAGAGTAAACACGTTGATTTCTCAATTGCATAACTTATGTGGTTAATCTTTTGAGTTGAGCTATGATTTCCTTAATTTTTTCATTATCATCTAAATTTTTGACCTTTTGACTTTATTGAGTCTATGAGAAGAAATAATTTTTATTAGGATGCAGCTCTGTGATAGCTGTACTAGGGTGCGGGACTAAAGCTTGACTATTTCCTAATGAAAATAAAGTACTTTAAGGAAATGTTCGATTTTTTACCACTAAAGGAAAAAAATTAGGAGTCATTGGATGATTTAGCGAGACTACACCACACTCAGAACAAGATAGTTCTTCAATCAATTTCTTCCATTTATAGGCAATCCACTTTTGAGGTGCTTCATTTTTAAACTTACACTTACAGCTTCAACATAGGCTTCTAGTAGAGTAGTGGGAGGATTTTCCCTTCGTTTCACATAGCAATTAAAGGATCTTTTGCCATATAATAAACTACAATAGTGAACAAATTATCCACTACATAAGGTGCTTGTAACCTAGAATAGTCCTTTTGAAACCTATCATTAAAAGAGATTATAGGTTCACTATCGAATCTTTTGATTTGAGAAAACTAGTGATATAACAAAGCAGGATCAACTGATGTTCTAAATCTGGCTAAAATTTTATTTTCAATATCTTGCCATGATCTAACTAAGTACGATGTAGGTTGATGTACCACTGGTAAATTTCATCGCTTAAGGTATACAAAAAAACCTACATACAATGTCTTCATGTTGTATCCTTTATCTGAAACATGTATCTTTAAAGATACTGATATGTTCTTCGACATCTTTGTGAAGGTAATACTTAGGACATAGTTTGTCTAGATTTTTTGAGAGATCATTATACATATAAAATTGGATCAGTGACTCTACATTGAAGAAATCCATCGATGCGAGTGGGGTAGGTATAGCGATAGATAGATTTTGCGGTATCACACTTGCACTTCCAGACCCTTGAGGTCTACATGACTTTAGACCACTAATTTCGACTAAAGTTACATGAGGATTACTATACCGAGACCTAGTGACTTTGCGAGACTCCAACTTCAACCTTAATGAAACCAAAAGAACAATGAAAAGGCCCTCCTTTTAATACTAGTTTTTGTTGATGATGATGTTAATCACACATCAGCAGTGTAGATAAATCCTCATAGACAGACCGTGGGAACCTATCTTTACTTCAAAGACTAAAGTAGGAAAATCTAAATCTCAGTTTGACTCAACTTAATCCCAAGGCTTTTTTATGTCAGGTCTTGACCACACTAGGTTCACGTAAAGGTTTTTTGTGATAATGTTGTTAATCATTAGGGTTAAATGGTAATTTATGGTTCTCAAAGGAATCATAAGGATCGGTAAAGGATACTCTTAAACTGATTATCAAACAATTTCATGATACCAATAGATATGTAATAACATTTCATGAATTTCAAACTTTTTAGCAGTTAAGTAGATTTATCTTTAAGCATTCAACAATATTATGGAAATGAAATATTTTCAATAAGATTTCCATTCATTCATCTCTTTTTGGAACATTTTCTGAAATTTAAATATCTATTCTAAAATAAAGCATTAAAAATACTTGAAAAGTAAAAAGGTACTCACAAGTATTATCCATGCGTGCCCCAAGGATTAACCAAATCAAATAAAAATACACTACACTTCACTAGATTGCTTCATATCTAGGCATAGAATGATACAAGATTTTAAAGAAAGGAAGGTTTATTTGGACATCAAGTAGGTTTTGTATGCACCCTTAAATGGCACAACATACAGTATTTTCTAGTTGAACAAACAATAAGATACAAAGGATTTCATACTAGGTAGTAGATTTCAAATTAGATTTGATATTGATTAGCTTCTATGTGAACACAAGTTTTTAATCTAAAATGATTCAAAAAATAGGAAAAAAGAAAAAAAAATTGAAGTTTTGGCTCTTTCAACATCCACAAATTCTAAACTTAAAAATAAAAGTAAAGAACCAAATTTCCTTTTATAGGAACAAGGCCAAAAAGTTTAAACTTAAGGGGAATCATAAAAAACAAACCATAAGATAACACATGGTAGATGGCAGTTGTCATTGGAATTTTATAGACAAAGTCAAAACTTTGACTTCTTCATCAGAATTAGTCTTCAACTTCAAGCTCTGGTATACAAAAGCTTTACTCAAAACAAGACAATTGGTATTATTCACACTTTGGGACAACACACCTCCACCAAGATAGAGAACAACTTGCAAAATTACTTTCAATAGCATATCCTTGCGCTAACCTCTAGTATTCGATATCTAGTTATTCATCACCTTGCATCGGACCCCAGGTCTGATAACTCTTCTTCGCCTTTCTTCAATTTATACTCCTAGAAAGTAATCAATACCTAATGCATACACTCCAAAATTCCTTGAATTACCTTCCAACTGTATTTAAGCTTGATATAATCTTCTGATATTTTGAAAATATTTGCATTCCTTTGTGCTGGATTTTCTTTGTTTCATATTTGACTATGGTGTTCTTGCACTCTATAATTTCATGAATCAATTCCCGATTTAGTGATTGAATAGGGTCTTTATTCACTCTTTCAAGCCATTCCTTGAAATATTTTACTTCTTTACCATCTTTTCCTAACGTTCAGAGATCACAATCTTACTACGCTAGAATTTCAATGAAACCCAAATATTTGTCAATCAATTTATTGCATTTCTCAGTGACTTTCTCAAATCCCTCTACACATTGCACTAGGGCGTCACCTTCCCAATTTACCTATTTCTTCCAATTTCTACACATCAAAACCTCCTATTCTATGATTATCATTTCACCTATCAATTCTTGTACATCTATCTAAATGAGAGCCTTTAAGCTCCTCCTTTCAGCATCAATCTATTCCTAGCGAAATCTACATTCTCCTTCTAATATTTTGGAATTTTCACACCAATAGTATGCCTCCTTACATTTCCCAATCATATCTTTGATTAATTCTTGTCCTCTCCTTACCAAGTACACCCATTCTTCAAACACACTCATTTAATCATGAAGTTTTGTGATAGAATCCACCTACTCATATGACATGAGTACTAGATTTTGAGGAAATTCGACCTATGCTTGACCAGATTGGGCTAATGATACTATAAAGTTCTCTAGCAGGCAATTTGTTCTTTCAAGTCTCTTTTCTTTTGTTTAATTTTTTGCACCTTGGAAATAATTATCTCCAAATTCATCTTCATTTATTCTAATTCATGTCCCCAAGATGAATGTCCAACACTCATACTTGTCACTCTATACTCCTTCGATGTTATCCCTTGTATTCTTTTATCCACTGCCAGAGTATCTATATGGATTATTTTTCCTCCATCTGCATTCTTCTACATAACATGTTTTGTTTTCACTCTTCACTTAGGTTTGGGATTTTCCACTTCTTGCATTAAGCTCTTGAGATCTAGAGGTACTAATTCTACTTCCAATGGGGAAGCCAATTCCCTGACCAACCAATTAGGTGTATCTTCATTATATTCTACCTCTACAACATTTCTTTGTTCCTAGTTTGTACTACACTCAGGAACTTATTCTCTTACATTTTCAACCTTGCCTGTCACATCCTCCAAAACTAGATTTTTTTTAGTATTCACTAGCATGGGTTCCATATTATTAGGATTCAACACTATCTCTTCATTTATAAGACTTATATTTTCCTATCCATCCATGTGCTCAATATCATTCCTCAAGGCATCACTTTCTTCATGTCTTGTTACATCAGGATTCTCTTTTTTTTTCTCACCCTACCATCCAAACTTTTTGCAGGCTCTATATTTCAAACTTCAACCCAATCTTCTCCTATCATTTCAAATACCTATGGTTGTTCAACATAATTTTCACAATTCCCTAGTGGAAGCTGGGAATCAATTGTATCTTCAATAAAAATATAATCAGTGGGAACTTGACCAACAGTTTCCCTTGTTTCTTTTTCAACAAGTATTTTAGGATTTCCTGTCTCTGGGGTGAGTGTTCCTCTTATAAATTCTTCTTCAACATCTATAGGAATTGACCCTGTATCCAGAATTTCTATCACCATTGGCTGAACCATGGGTTTCTCCTTATATTTCTTCTCTTTTACTCGTTCAATCATGGCACCCCATTTCTCCCATTGTTCCTTGATTTTCTCCTCATTTAATTCAAAACTCTCTTTTAGAGCCATAGGAGTCTTTCCTAGTGTTTTTTTACTATAGCCATATTCACTAAAGGAGAAGAAGTAAATAATGTTGTAACCCTCTAGGATGCAGACCTTGTCTAATCATTAGTATCTATTTTCATTCTCACATCTTCATCAATCATAGGTTAAATATTCGGCTTTCTTGTGGAAGAATATATCACTATAGGCTTCACTATCACTTTGACCTTACTCGGTCCAGTTTCTTTATGTTGGCTAGCTGGAACCAATGAAACTATCTAGCTTGAGGCATCAAGAGTTCTCTCCTTAATATGCACAACTATATCAGTCTTGCTAACTTTTATTTTCTTCCTAGCAAGCTCCTCATACCCAGACTCACCTTCTTCTCTCTATTTCTTCTTTGTATTGAGTGATTATGTGGGCCTAACCCCAACTTTGCTTAAATTTTTACAATAATCATCAATCCATCATTGAGTATGCATTAAAATCTATTAAGAAATTTCCTCAACAATTGTTATTTCTTTTCTTTCATAATTTGGATTTGAAATAGGTTCATCATAAACCTTGGTTAAATTATAAATTGAATTAAAAACCTCTCCATCATCTTCATCCAATTGATCTGGAATGTCATGGAGCTTAATAATTTTTGCCATTTGTAATGACAACCTCTGATATGATATTGTCCTCACTTTGTGTTTGTCATCACAATTGAGCCAAAAATCTTCTAAATGATGAGCATGGGCATGCTTTCCATCTATCCACTTGGAAATATTCCCCTTTGGATCATAATTATTTATTTGGAGTGTAAAGAACTCCAATTTATATATCTTTAATTCCTCTTCACACAAATCAGTCAATTTGACCATATTGCACTTATAATTCCCCATTGTGATGGGAAATTTGATATAAATTTTTTATGTATCATGCTGAAAAGAGCATGGGACAACTTCATCTGTCTTACCAATTCCAATAGTCACAATTTTCCTGTTGAGTACCTGGGAAACATGAAAGGGAATCCTTTGAACCTTCCACACTAATGTAGGTGAAAGTGGGAAACTGAATTTACTAGCCTCCAACCCACTTAATAATTATTTGTGCTTCTAGAGATAACCATTTAGCTTTGTCGCCCTCCATTATCCTTACCAGCTTCATGGAAATCACATCATTAACTCTCTAATAATTCTCCTTGTATTCATGAACAATAATTTTTGGCAAATGAGCATATATCAGACTATTCCTTGTTTCTCTACTCAAGGTACCAACTCTATTCAACACTTTCTTATTTTCCCTTAGGGCACAAGAATAAATCCTGCATGAGGATTTCTAATTATAGAAAATCTTTCATGTGATCATGTAGTATGTCGCTAATAAGACTTCCCCAATGCATCTATAGAGGGCCTTTCATTAATTTGGCTATAATTATGAACTTCCATGGTTTGAATTTACTAGCATCTCTAAGTCCACCTATCCTTCTTAGCATAGTTATAACATCTTGAACATCTAGGTTGAACATAGATCTCAAAATTGGTTTTGTTTTCTTTATAATTTCCTCTTGGCACCATTGTGTACTCATAATTTTTCTATTATGCTCTTCGGTGCTTAGGTAGGGTTTAGCCTTTGATTTTACATCTACCGGATTCATTTGAGGAAATTTGAGGACCCCAAATGTATATACAATTCCTTTCAAGGAGAGATCCGCATAGATTCTTCCTTCCTTTTCAACAACTCTCTTATCTGGTTCATAACAATTTAAATGTTCAATAACAAATTCAGGGGCCTCCATCACTGGCAGAAACCCTCTGGCTAAAGCAACCCACTTGATATGACATTCTTAGTACATTGTGAGGTATTTTCTTGTCAAGCCCATGTGATGAATTTGACATAAGAAAACAATCTTCGATGGGTATCAGTAGCTATTCCACCAACTGGTATAGCTTGTGAAGCAAAATATTGAAACTCATTTTCTAGCCTTGCTTCAGAAGTGCTCATATTCACTTGTGTGTCCTGCATTTTTTTTACAGATTTGTACCTTACATGTGAGTTAGGCTTAAATTTAACCAATTATCTTCAAAAATTCATAAAACTTTCAATCTACCATTTGGTTAAATTCATAATCAATATTTCAATTACCAGGTGAAATACCATCATCTCAAGACATGCATGCATAAAATGACTAGAAAATTTATGGTTATCCAAAACATACCTAATTTCGTTGACGATAAAAATCATTTTCAAAATGTATCTTCAAAACTCTCGGTGGCTACATTCTTGGTTTTTTGAGGTTTACCTTTCTTTGCACACTGCAATATCAGTCTTGACCTTTCAATGTCCTTGAAAACTAGTAGTATGGCACGTGGTAGTGTGTTGTAAAAGTGACTACATGCTTGAGGTGGTGCCAACTACATGTGTAGTTCACCACCTTCATTAATTACCTATTAAAATACATTAATTTTCTTGAATAAATGTGCAATCATGGCATACAGATTTCAAATCATGAACACCTTGGTTCCTACGTAGGCCCACCACTAAAGAAGAATATGACATGGAAACTTATGTGGCACTCTTTCATGTTATATTGATTCTTATGAGGTAAATATTTTATGAGGAAAAATATCTTTGGATACGTGACTATTCATGCAGTACCAAACCTTTGAAAGGTTACTAGGAACTGGATATTTACGCATCAGGTCCATGAGAATTGGGTGCAGAGAAAGGAACCAGGAACTGGGTTCAAACAAGACCAAAATGATTTAAACATGTTTTCAATAGAACCTCCAATTTCTAACCTCTAACTAAAGAAATGAAAAGTAAAAATTAGACTAACAAATAAAAAAAAGGACTCAGGTGCACCAGGATAATTTGACCACTAGGTAGGAAACTATGACTAGCCAAAGATACAATATCCTTGACACAACCACATCAAATCTGGGACTTGGAGGTCCAAAAATTTGATAAGACTTATAGAGAAAACCACAACACTCCAAATCTAGGAAAGATAGGGATTTAGGCAATGACTAGGCAGGCTAAAACAAAACTTTCATTTTACCATTTCCTCCAAAAGCAGTGTAGTGAAGCAAGCAAA
The DNA here is from genome assembly GCA_007115665.2 of Sequoiadendron giganteum. Taxonomy (NCBI): domain Eukaryota; kingdom Viridiplantae; phylum Streptophyta; class Pinopsida; order Cupressales; family Cupressaceae; genus Sequoiadendron; species Sequoiadendron giganteum. Next base: position 344,302,938 of record CM021110.1, read on the forward strand.
GGCAAAGGAAAGAAAAGAAATGTAGCAAAAAAATGGGGGTCCATATTTTTCCAATGAGCAAAATGGGGCATTTTTTGAGACCAGACAACACTAACCAACCTTGCAGAAAACATCAACACCTAAAACCTCAAGGGAAGGAAGTAATAGACAATATAGACTCATTCCCAAATCTGAAAGACAAGAAATATTACACCTCGTCTCTTAGTTACTGGTCTAATTTTACCTTGTAAGTAAATATGATGATAAATGTTTATCAGTACTTTAATATGTTCAATAGGAGAATGAAATATTGAAGTGCGTATTATGTTGTTATTTATTTCGAAGAATGATTATGTTTTATATACTCATCTAAATGCAATAAATGAATATGTATTATGATGTGAATACTTTAATTCTTTAATATTGCAAATGATTTATGATACAAATATATTTTATGTGAATAGCTAACCACCTTTGTACTACACTAAGTGGGATGTAGGAAGGAGTCAAGCCTCAGGTATGAGAGGGGGAGTATAACTCAAGAGAGGAGTTTGGTTCGGTAACCCTTAATGATAGTAACTAAGCATTCACACACTCACACCCTAGTTGGTCTAGTTGAGTTAGTTCATGAATCTAGTAGGTAGCCTTCAATCATTGAATGGGAATGATTTGCAATGGTTTTGGTTTTTGATCTTTGATTTCCTTTGGGTTGATAGACAAATAAGGTTATTGTTTATGATCTCCTTGAGATAGTTTTGTCCATTTGAGTTAAAAATATATATATCTTTTTGGTGATTGAGATATTTGAATGAGTATGTTTTGATACTTATATGTAGGTGAGTACATGAATATATCTTATTTAATATGACTAATTTAAATAAAAATATATATATGATATATATATATATATGGATATATAGTTTCATAAATATATACATATATATATAATTATTTCGATAAATATGTATATATCTATTTGAATGGATTTATGTGCATTTATTTATCATATAAATATATAATACTATTAATATATATACTGTACTGTCGAAAAATCTCGTCAGTGGCATTTTCACATGGGTTTAGCTCCTTGTTAAATTAAGCTTAAAATTTTCCATGATTTGGTGTTGTAAGGTGTTTGATACATTCACACTAGGTCTTGGGCCCTTAGAAACTAAATAAAATGCATTTAAACTATGCCTTGTAAAGGTGTTGTAAAGTGTTGTAGTCCACTTTCACACTTTTCTAAGATTTTATTTAGTATTTGAGCCTAATGAGCCTATTTTTAACCAAATTGTGCTTAATTAATTCTTTTTCATGGGTGTTGTAAAGTGTTGTAACACACTTTCGCACTTCTCTAAGGTTTTTACTTAATAATTTGGCTTTATTATGTTTTAATTGGTCTTAAATTGCATCCATAAGCCTTAATTAATGTATAATTTTGAGGATAATCCCAACATTAATCATCACCCAATCATAATTCAAACTTTTTAGGCTTGTGTGGCCCACATTTAGTGATTTGGCACTCATTCACCACCTCGGGTGAATAAGTCCCACCTAGATTTTTGGGTCCCGAACCCAATTTCACATCTTTCTAAGAACTTTTGAATTTTGGTCCCATACATTATGTCCAATGTGGTGAATGAGTCCCGTGTGGCCCAAAAATAAAATTATTTCAAAATTTTGGTGAGATTTTATCCTCCTAGATCTCATTTCAGAATGTAGTGTAGTAATTTCAAGAATTCTTGTATAATTAAGTATAAATACAAGGTTTTTTCACTCATTTTCACCTAAGCATTCATGAGATCACCTAAGCATTTTGTGAGAGCATACTAAGAAGAAATCAAGTGACCTAGGCATTCGCAAGAGCATTCAAGAGTCTTCAAGGGTAGATTATCAAGCATTCTAGAGCATTGTTCAAGTATCAATCATCATGTCAAAGACTTCATGCATCATTTTATTTTTAAGCTAACAATTGTGATGTAGGGTTTTCTGATTCAAGCTAGCATTTCAATTCAAGATCTATTATATTCAAGAAAGATTCAAGATCTATATTCATTGGAGCCATCTCACACATGTTTGCAACACTTTATTGGTAGAGTTTGGTGAGTTGCAACATCATATTTTGTTCATTCATCATTCTCCATTCTTATTTCATTCTATTTCAAGGTTTGGTTACCAAAACAAGGTTTGACCACAGAAAACCCCTATCCACTAACAAAACAATAATTTTTCCCTCTCCTTTGAATGTGATTTATAGGTCTAGGCTACAAATTTCCTAAGGAGAAAGATTAGAGAGGAGTTTTCATTAAACCTTGGAAAGCATTGGATAACACCTACAAGTTGTAAATCAGGGTTTCAGATGCGTAGATCAATCAAGAAGGGAAAAGTAGGAAGAGAAGAGTAGGATCATAATTTGAAGCTTCAAAAAACCCTAACTAGACTGATTCACCACTTCTAGCGAATGAGTCCTAGTTTCAATCAAAATTCAGATTTTTGTGATTCAGATACCCATTTGGTAGATTTTTGTTCTTGCACAAATACCCATATTTTGGATTGATTCACCCAGCTTGGAGAATGAGTCCCACTCAGCATTAAAGGCATAAATTCCAATGTTTTATATCTCCTTCTAGCCATCTTTAGATTTCCAGGTGCACACATTTCGTTCTATAGCTTTCTATTTTGTTTCATTTACATTTCTAGGTCATTTAGTTCAAGTTTGCACCATATTAGGGTTTTGCATTTCATCTTACATTTAATTGTCTTTTGAAATTCTAAACTTAGTAGTGAACCCCTTATTAGTTTTCATTTATCCCCTAGGATAGCCCTCTTGCAAGATCTCTTTCTCCTTTGCATTGAGATCACTAGGGTTTGTTCTTAAATGAGAGAGAAGGAAGATTGTCATTCTAGGTCCTAAACCCTAGAAGAATGCACACAGTTTTCTTCCTTTCATATATATATATATATATAATATTATGAATCAATTTTTATGTTATGGATCAAATTATATTGTATAGATCGATTGATACATATTTATATATTGAAATTACATTATATCAGGCTTAGGCGCATAACATAGCACTTCCTTTTATATGATTTAGAGACTGCTCTAAGCTAATGTAAGGTTACACACCATAGCGCATTAGTGTGAATATTCTAATCGAAAGAAAAAGCACATGGGATAAGAAAATTTGATAAAGCCTTAAAGCATTTTAAATTTGCACTTGAAAATAAAGAAAGACAAAGTCAAAGACTTATAAAACCAGCTCATGAATAGGCATCACATAAAATGAGTTTGAGCTAGCATTTAAATAGGTTTAAAATCTAGGCAAGGAAAGAATAAGTCAAATACATTTATCTATGGATAAATTCAATAGTAGAAACCATTTTCAACATGAGTAATATTCCTTGCAAAGTTCTTGAGCAAGTGCTAGACTAAGGCATGGTAATATATTAAAGATATTGTGATAAATCTAACTGTAACCTCATGAAGTATAAGTGCAACACCTTCATACGTGGTACAAACCAAATAGAAGTCTTCAATTCCAATGTACAAGTTGAAGATAAGCATGAGACTGGTCAACATAATATTGGAAGCAATATAGAGGTGTATTCAATTTTCAAACCAGGTAGGAAACTTGCTAGAATTTTTTTGTTCATTTGACATAGTAAAAGAGTCTTGTTGTCTCTTTAAAAAGTTGACCCAACCATTTGAATTGAGAGGATTTTTATGTGTTGCAAACCTATAAGATAGTTTGATGAGTTTTTGTATGAGGATAGAAAGGTGGCAAAAATATTAACTATTTTGTAGCCTTTGGTTGTGTTAGGTCTAAAAAATGCAATATTTTAGACCATAAGAGGGTGCTAGTCTCTTAGTACATTTTTGGCTAATGAACGGGGTGAATATGATTGATAAACCACTACTCTTTAGGCTCTGCTAAACCAAGGTAGTGTACTTGAATGATAAGGCAGATTTTAAAAGTCTATAATGGTTTCTAACTTGGGTGATCTACTCACAATGGCACATGGGTGTGTAGTAGATGCAAGGAAAATGACTAGCTCCTATTGTAGATGTTTTGAGAATAAAGTGTATAAGTATAGTTTGTATGAGAATGTTCTAAAATTGACTAGTGCCTAAATATATTGCGTGAATGGAGTCGAGAGGTGGATGATGATGATGGAGACAGATTTATAAGATAGGTAGATCTACTCCTCAACTTAACTCTAACTGTTGGGAACTTTAAGATGTTTGCACCTTGTACAAATGTGCAGGGTAGTCAGTTATTGTACTCTTCTTTATGAATCCCAGTTTTATCCTCCCAAATTACTGTGATAGCATGAAAATATTTTTAATTCTCAGCTTGAGGGAAACCAATCAAAATAACCACCTCAAAATGATTTTAACCCTTGGTAGGAACTAATTAAAATAAATTAATTGAAATTATTTTAATTCACTCCAACTACAACCCAATCAAAACAATCACACAACAACAACAAATGTATCCTGAAAAATTATATAAATTTGAATAACTTAAGAGAACCACTTTTGAGACAACACAACAACACATAAGAATGAAAATTAACACAACAGTTGAACACTAGAAGTAAATCACCAAATATAAATAGTCTTCTCCATTATATTGCTTCAAAAGATTAACATTAATAATAGAAGTTTTGAAATGTGAAAGTGGATGGATGGAATATAATGGAGAAGACTATCTATATTAGGTGATTTACTTCTGGTGTTCAACTATTGTGTTAATTTTCATTCTTATTTGTTATTGTATTGTGTCCAAAGTGGTTCTCTTAAGTTATTCATATTTATACAATTTGTCAAGACACATTTTTTTTTGTTGTGTGATCATTTTTATTAGGTTTTGGGTGGAGTGAATTAAAATCCTTTCAAGTAATTTATTTTAATTGGTTCCTGTTAGGGATTAAAATCCTTTTGAAGTGGTTATTCTGATTGGTTTCCCTCAAGCTGAGAATTAAAAATCCTTTCATTCTATCATAATAATTTGGGAGGATAACACTGGGATTCATAAAGAATACAATAACCAACTACCCTACATGTTTGTACAAGGTGAAAACATCTAAAAGTTCCCAATAGTTAGAGTTAAGTTGGGGAGTAGATCTACTTATCTTATAGATTTGTCTCCATCATCATCATCCACCCCTTGTATCCATTCACCCAATAGATTTAGGCACTGGTCAAGTTTATAACACTCTCATACAAACTATTCTTATACACTTTATTCTCAAAACATCTACAGTAAAGCTAGTCATTTTATGTGCATCTACTTCACATCCACGTGCCATTGTGAGTGGATTACCCAAATTAGAAACTAGTTTAGACTTTCAAAGTCTATCTTATCATTTAGGTACACCCACCTTGGTTTAGTAGAGCCTAAAGAGCAGGGGCTTATCAATCATATTCACCTTGTTCATTAGCCAAACATGTACTAAGAGACTGGCACCCTCTTATGGTCTAAAAACTTACATTTGTGAGACCTAACAGATTGGTAACTCTACTGGGGAAGCCTAATTAACTCTGAGTCTAGGCTTTTATTGTCATAGAGTCATAAGAATCCACAATACAATCACTTGATTGAACAAAAAGACTCTATTGGGATAAGAAAGAACTCATCTAGATATTAACTTTCCTCCTTATGAAAAGTTAGGTGGTGACTCTATTTTATAACAGAAGTTAAAGTACACATCAAGAAGAACAAACACTAGAGTTCAAAGCATCAAAGCATCCCACGAGATGAATGTCAAGAGACCTCTACACCAAGAAAGTCCTAAGAAGAATAATGATAGGTCGATAGACAAGAATGGATCTCCCCCTTCAAAGGTTGACATAAATAAGAAGAAGGCATCATCTAAACAACCAGACACTACATTCAATAATCAAGAGACTATCCTAGAACAACCTCCTGCACTATACAATAGCTTTGAACCCTTGCATGAATTATAGTATCATAATGATGGTCCATGCAGAGATCCTCGTACACCATGTGAACAAGAAAACACTAGTCATCCTATTTTTCACTAGAAGGAAGACCCCCAAAAAATGAAGGATTTTTACGCCCAATGTGAGGAAGAATGATTTCAAAGACAAAATGAGTATGAGCATATGATGTCATCACAACAAGGAGAATAAAATTAGTACACATCCATGGAAAACTCACTACATGTTTTGAATTATGATGAAATGACCACTCAAGAAATCGAAGAATATGTGGAAAGATAGAGAGAGAACCTTAGGAGGAGACAAAAGTTGATAAGAAAAATTCAAGAGCTGAGTCAAACAATGTCTTAGTTGAATTTCCATACATAAAAACCACCAAGATATGTTCCTCCCCATAAGCAGGTAGGTAACATCAATCCACATGGCCCATATCAGAATACAGACACCCCAGGTACTTCAAAATCACCTTACAATACAGTTGGTAACCCAAGGTAACATGCCCAACATAGTGTGCCACCATAGAGACCCCAACAACAAAACACCAACAACATTCCACAATCCAACCCACCTCTAGGGAAACAACATATCCCAAACTATCAGCACCATGTGCCACAATAGAATATATATGCTCACGAAAACATCCAACAAAATGTGTATCAATCCCAACATGGATTCCAATATCACCCCAATCTGCCACAAAATCCCTTTCCACAAAACCCTACAAGAATAGGCATATAATTTGAATTGATTAGATATCAATTATACCCATACCCCATCGACAATAACTGGAGGAATATTGTCCCTAAATTCGTAGGAAGTAATGCAATTAAAACAAAGGAACATATCATAAATTTCAATGCCTTTGTTCAAGACCTAAGTATGGAGTGGGAAGATGTCCTTATGAGATTGTTCATGATTTCCTTAACTGAGGAAGCAAGGGATTGGTTCAATATCCTATCAGATGCTTCAATTACCTCTACAACAAAGTTTAAAGATCAATTCTTAGAGCAGTATGGAAATCAATGTTCTCCTGAATTTGCATTACCTGAATTGATAGGCATTCAAAAGAATCAAAATGAATCTATTTTTGACTTCAACCAGAGATTCTCCAAGCTTAATAAAAAGATATGACATGGATCCAAATTACCTAATAGAATAGCCTTTAGCATCTATTTGAAAAAATTTGATCATAAAATAGGCTATGAGCTTAGAAATAGATGTCCTAGCAGCTTGACTAAAGAACAAAAAAAAATTATAACAATTGAAAACAATAGGAAAGTTGTTGACATGATTGGAAAAAGAGATAACATTAGGATCCCACAAAATCCTAGCAATCACCAAAATAGACAAGAAAAATAGTATAGGAATGAATGACCAAGATTGCATTATATGCCATATAACACTACTTGGAAGGATGGATGGCCAGTGGGAAAGCCAAATTGGAAAGATACTCCAGATCCTTTGAAGAAACATGGAGCACATGTAGTAGAGACTACACCATGGTGTCCACCATGTCATAAACCCCATGGCCCAAAATATTGTGTGGTGGCTCAAGCGTGCCATGAAGAAAAATGGACACACAGTAAATATGTTAAGATGGAAGTCCCATCAAACTAATGATGGATACTCATCCTCTGAAGATGGATGTGAGTATGATGATAGCAACCAGGAAAACAATGTTAATATGGAGCAAGAAGTTTTCTCTGACTTGGAAGAAAATGGAGGAGAAGTAGCCTATGCATACAATACAACATGACAATTTCAATTGAGAACACCAATAGAAGAAGAAAAGAATGCCATCACAAAAAAAGTTGTGGTAGAGGCCAAAATAAAACACAATATAAGAAGTAGGCCTATAGATGTAGATCAAGTAACACTTAGGGTCATGTTCATAAAAAAATAGAAAAGCAAGGAGAATGTCTCATCTAACCAAAATAAGGATAAGGCAAAGAAGCCTCATAAGGTTGTCCACAGGAAGCTGCAAACATTGAACCTGAGAAAACACCAAAAAAAAATCAAAATGAAGCAAAAAGGGCTACTAAAATAGAGAAAACATAACAAGAGATAATTGCCCTTCATTTGATATCACTCAAACACTAACTCAAATAAAGGTGGCAATACCTTTGATGGAGATGATAAAATTTGATGAGTACAGAGACACACCCCTCAAGTTAATTGCCAACACATATCACAAACAAAAGGATCAGAACAAAGAGATCAATGTTGTTGAGTAGGAATAGGAAGCTACAAAGGCATGAGAGGTATATTTGGGAGATACCCTTACAAAAAACCCTTCCCAAGTAGATCCATTTACAACACATTGGCAATCAATAAAAAGATGGTAAAAAATTGCATGATTGACTCAAGAGAAACAATCAATATCATGCCTTTGGATGTCATGAAGGAATTAGGGTTGTGGGTAAAACCTGCTTATGGGAAGTGTTACACCATGGATAAGAGATTGATCCAAATAGTTGGAGTGATATGGGACGTAGAGTTGAAATTGGCATCATGCCTTGAGGCAACATATAGAATAGACATCACTATGGTAGACACTCCCCCTTACTATGGAATGTTGATATCTAGACAATGGACTGCAACAATAGGTGGAAATGTCTAGCTAGATTTATCTTATGCCACAATACCTATGAATTGGAGATAATTTAAGTTGTATAGAGAGCCTAGATCAGAGCATGTCATTGAGCTCTTTGATCCTAATCAAATGAACTGATTTTTTTATGTATACCTTGGAAGTTTTAGAATTGAGCATTCAAACCCTGACTTACTGAATGTAGATCTAGTTGCTAGAGATGTTTCTCAAAATGAAAAAGGCATATGACGAATGTATTTTGATGGAGATTATAGTAAAGAGGGGAATGGAGCTGGGATTGTATTTATTTCACCTAGTGGCACAATATTTAAGTACTCATTTCTACTGACATTTGAATGCACAAATAACATAATAGACTATGACGCATTATTGCTAGGGTTAAACATTGCTACAAAGCATAAGATCAAAATGTTGGTCATTTATGGGGATTCAGAGTTGGTTGTTTCACAAGGGAAAATTATTCTACAAAAAAAAAGAGATTGAAGCAATACATAAATGCAATGTGGGATACTATAGAACTATTTGACGATTTCTCCATAGAGTGGGTGGATAGATCAACAAAGTTAATGGCTAAGTTTTTAGAAAACTTGGATTTGAAAAGGGATGGCATTACCTTGGCAGGAATTTCACAAGTGGAACTCAAAACTAGACTTGCAATTCTTGACAACATTTATAATTGGCAAGTCCTTAATGATAACACAGATTTGATCAAGTTCTTACATTTCAATGATCACTATGGAGCCCAAGAATTTGATTTCAATGAATTTATTGAAGAAGTAGATGGTAACACTACAACAAAATAGGCAATTAGTGCCTAAAAAAGCATCGGATTTTAGTGCATTTTGAGTTCATGAATTGGACACTTCTTCCAGTGCAAAACTCAGTGTCAAACTACATTTCTCTTTGGTGCTATATTTAGCACTGACTTTTGAAGCTTCTAGTTTGGCTTTCAATTTTGCTTCTGGTTTTGCTTCTTGTGTGGCTTCCAGGTTTTCTTCCAGTTTTGCTTCAAGGTTTACTTCTAGTTTTTCTTCTTTTTTTGCTTCCAGGTTTGCTTCCATTTTTTCTTCCAGTGTTGCCTCCAAGGTTTCTTTCAAGTTTTCTTCTAGTTTTTCTTCCGATTTTGCTTCCAATTTTGCTTCCAATTTTGCTTTTGGTTTTGCTTCTTGTGTTGCTCCCAGGTTTGCTTCCAATTTTTCTTCCAGGTTTGCTTCTAGTTTTTCTTCTTATGTTTCTTCCAAGTTTCCTTCCGGTTTTTCTTTTAGTGTTGCTTCCAAGTTTTCTTCTAGTGTTGCTTCCAAGTTTTCTTCCAATTTTGCTTCTAAGTTTGCTTCCAGGTTTGCTTCCAATTTTTCTTCTAGTTTTGATTCTAGTTTTTGTTCTAGTTTTGATTCTGATATAATGTCACTTGTTGCATCTAGATTTTCCTCCATTTTTGCATCTTTTGTTGCTTCTAATATGGCTTCTATTATTGCATCTTTTGTTGCTTCTAAAATTGCTTACATTATTACTTTTTTTTTGCTACCTAAATTGCTTATGTTTTTGCTTCCTAGATAATTCCAATTTTTGCTTCCAAGATTACTTCCGATTTGCTTCAAGTTTGGATTCCATTGTTTCTTCCTTTTTTAATTCTAAAAACGCTTCTTGTTTTTCTTTCGTTTATTAATTTAATATGTTTTATTTCAATTTAATTAGTTAAATATATCATGCCTCTTAAATAACTCATATGATTATATAGTAAGTAATTTAATTATTTAACTCATATGATTAAATAACAAGATAATTATTATAACATGATCATCATCTATAGTTAAAACAAGTGAGTCAAATATTTATAATTTAATTGAATTTGACAACATCCATCCTAAGTAGTAAATTAAAACCATCATATGTAATAAATATCCATCCAAAACTCATCGGCCACTTTCAATATATATAAATTGACAAGTCAATATTGATAAGATAATCATCATATATAACTAAAACAAGTGAAATTCAAATATTCTAGTAGATCAATAACATGTGCCAATGATATAAGTAGAATGATAAATTGTGTAACCCAAAATGATACTTTCCAAATGATATAAGTCAAAATGATACATGTCAAAATGATACAACTCAATAATATGGTACTGCAAGCTATGAGAATGATACATATGATAGTAACCATGAAAAGAGGCATCACAAAAATATATCAATAGTGATCTGTGATGCAGTCTATATGATCATGAATATCACTAGCTATTACTAGCAACTGCCTCATCATCACCACCACCATCATGATCATGATCATCATCATCGACCTTGGTGTCTTATATATCTACATCATCATCATCCTTTGACATGTGATCTATACTAGAACCAACATATTTTGGATCTATATCATGAGGATCATCTTGATCTTCTAGAAGATCTGTGTTCTACAAAAAAAAAAAATTAAAATGAAAAGTTATTATTTGTTTCATGCAATAATCATAACAAATTGCACATAATCATATTACATCATATCAAAGTGCACATACCATAATAAAATTTTAAAAAAGTCACAACTAATATGTCATTCCAATGATGTAAAGCATGCAACAATTCTAATAAACATTAATAAAATATGCCAGCATTTGGTGGAAGAGGAAGAAAGATGACTAGAACTATGGAGGCCCACCATAATGGATTTCAATATTCAACCATGAGAGAAAAAGAGAGAGTTGATATCATGTATCAAAACATTAAGCATGCATTCTTCTAGCCAGCAGAGAAGGATATGATTACTTTGCTTCATTTTCATTTACATAACCATATCATGGTGTGAACCAAGAAGACCAAGGATGTCCAGTTTTATGTGGATTTAATGGGTGTGGTCCAAAATTTAGGAGGGGAAAGAAGGTCAATGTACGATCCTGATGAAATTGAGGAAGAACAGCAAGAGAGGGACAAGAAAAATAAAATCGATGGATAGTTTCAAGGATTTTTCAAGCGAGTAACAGAGCTATGTGAGAAGCCTCATCTAAAATATTTTGAACTAGAGTTTGATATACCATTTAGAGAGCTTGGTTTTAATGGAGTTCCTTTCAAAGCATTTGATTTTATTATTCCTGTGGTAAACTATTTGGTAGATTTGGTGGAATTACCTTTCTTAGTAATCACTATTAATGATATTGAGATTGTTAACCTTGAGAGAGTAGGACTTGGGCAAAAGTAATTTGATATGGATATTGTTTTCAAAGACTTCAAGCGAGATGTACTCTGCATTGATGCCATTCCTCAATCTTCACTTGATGGCATCAACGAATGGCTAAAATCCATGGATATGAAGTATTATGAAAGTAGAATGAACTTGAACTGGTAGCCAATTCTAAAGACTATTACTGATGATCCAGATAAATTTATTGAAGATGGTGGATGGGAATTTTTGAATATGGAAGCTAGTGATCAGAGCTAGGAAGACCATGCCAATAAATACAACTTGAGTGATGGATTGTGACCTCAAGTTAAAGACAAATAATAATGTATATTTGGATGATACAATTTGATAGGTTCTTCAAAGAAATTAAATTCCAAGAATGTTAAATTTGTTATCTTAGTCATATATCAACAACAAAAGGTTCAACAACCTATCATGGAAAAATTCCATATATACCAAGAAAGAATAATTGCATGAAAAATTAATTACAATCAAGTAAACAAGGAATTATTATCTTACCTAAGCATATTCATAGACCCAAAAAGGATTGTCATAAGGTTATTGAGACATCATAAAAGCCACATGATCTGACATAATTGTACAAAAGGAAAATCATCACACCTAGATCTTGATATTTAAACTCATAGAACTATCAACAACATAATTTATTTGTCATCACATACATCAAAAATAAAGGATGTCAGATTATGACAACCATAAACTTGCTTGAGTAAGCGTAGTAAATGGATACTCATCAGGATCAAAGGTTACTCATCAAGTCACTATAACTATGGTTATCCTGAAGGGATATGATCATTTGAGATCATTAGCAACTATCATAGAGAGGTGATGGTGCAGTATTACATGAATTGGTACTAGGATTGTCACAAACCTTGAAGTACACTCTAATTTATTTTGCAATGAATTTTTCATGCATACTCTAGTGATAAATGGTTCAATTGAGTGGGGATGCCAATGTCAACATCCAAATTTATTGAGGATAGGTTATTAGCTTTGATCTAACCTAGATAAGATAAGGTATGGAAATGAAAATGTTCTATTTATGAGTCTAACCATTATTGGTTTCTATTTCCAATTGATAATTGAGAGGAATTTTATACTTCTATCATAACCTTATTTAACACTTAACATAAACTATAGCAAAGAGGATCTTGTCAAAAATTCAAAATGATTGAATTTAGAGTTGATCCAGCACATGTATTATATTTATATTTGTGAACTAAATATGAAACACCAATGAAACCTACGTTAGTCAATTTGGAGACAAACTTAGACTAACAAACATATGTAAATTGAAAGCACTAAATAATTCCTACTAATATCAATATGATAAAGATACAATACATAAATGTAGACTATAATATGTTTGCTAGATCATATGGCTATAAGCATTCTTGAATGACACATCTATCATATAATATATGCTACTGTGCAAAATGTAACATTAATTGCAATGGTTGGTTGCAATAAACCATCACTACCAGTATTAAAAAAAATTCTTCTATATTATTGTGTGAGCCAAACAAAAGCAATTCCATGAACAAAATATGAAACAAAGCAATTGAAAAGACAACCAAGACAATTTGTATCCTATACAATGGTACACAATATATAATTTTTGACTATATTGAGTAATGACAATCAATTAGAAGTCACAATAAAATCCCAAATAAACTATATATATGCTACCCATAAAATTCTTTTCTTGATTATTTAACTTAGAGAAATCAATAATAATTAGGGTACAAGGACTGTTTTGCAAAGGTCACTTAAAAATAGTATAATCAAAGTACAAAATGTCTTGAAGAAATATTCTTTGTATGCTTCAATATGAGTTTAAAAAGAGAAAACTACTAATAAACTATAAAGCCACCCAAAAACTTCTTATCTTGATTATTTAACTCAACAAAATCAATAATAATTAGGGTACAAGGACTATTTTGCAAAGGTCACTTAAATATAGTATACTAAAAGTACAAAATGTCCTAAAGAACTATTATTTGTATGTTCAAGTATTTTGTGCATTTCATAATTTTCTTACAAACAAAAAACTAAACCATAAATGTAAAATAGAGTTGTGCTTCAACCATCCACATAGTATCATTTATACAAATACATTCAGAGAATGAAGGAAAAAAGAATATTAAATCCTAAGATCACAGTGATATTAAGAAATAGAAAGATAAAAGAATATTTAAGGCTCTAATCAAACAAACAAATTAATTTAAGAAACAAATAAATCTTGTTTGCTTTTGCTAAAAGATAATAAGGATGGTAGATTAGGAATTTCTACCATCACTAACTTGAAATTGAAAGGATAATATGAGGCTTTTTCATCTTTTCAAAAAGTGTTCTATGAGCCAAAAGGGTTGCCATTAGGAAGAGAGGTGGAGCATGAGATCCAACCCCTACTTGAATCTCTTTTACCAAATATTAGATTGTATTGGTAATCTCTTTTAGAAAGCAATGATATCAAGAAACAACTTTCGGATATGCTTGAACAAGGGGTTATATACCCTTGTACTCCACCTTGCACTTCATCTATTATGATGATACAAAAGAAAGATGGTTCTTGGAGGCTTTGTATTGACTACCAAGAACTAAAATCACCATTAAAAATAGATTTCCTCTTCCAAGGATAGACTAATTGTTATACCAACTCTAACTTGTAAAATATTCTACTAAGTTGGATCTTAAATTAAATTATCATCGGGTGCACATGAGAAACAAGATACATGGAAGACTACATTTAAAACTAAGCAAGGACTTTATGAATTATGAGTTCTTCCTTTTGATTTGTGTAATGCACCAGCTCTTTTTATGAGACTTATGAATGATTTGCTAAGGGATATCATAGATAGTTGTGTGATTGTACATCTAGATGACATCCTAATTTCCAATTCTATATGGGAAGAACATATCATCCACATAAAACAAGTCTTGCAAAAATTAAAAAAGCAACCACCATGTAATATGAAAAATGTGAAAAAAGAATCATCACTTTTTGTAATTCACCGACTACTTTTATGACACTTACATAGATAGTTGTGTCATTGTTTATCAAGATAAGATTCTAGTTTTTAGTTTCAACCAAAGGTATTTTCATGCATCAAATATAAAGCCAATGGTCTTTTCTAAGCACTCAACAACCATAGATTGTGCATATAAAATGACCACCATGATTTTATAAGGTTTTGAAAGTTTTTTTAGAATGGAGAATAGTGTGATTGGCTGCATTGAATAACTCATCAAAGGTGGGGCTTGGTTTGGTGTCGAGAAAAGGTTTATAAAAGAAGGGAACCTGTGATTTTATATCATGGCATTTTCCTTAGTAAATGAAATAAATCCAGCTCAAGTTTTCATCAAGCCTTGACATTATAAAATAAGGCAAGCATATAGGTCAAATAAGGAATATGCACCTGCATTAAAACAAATAAAAATCTATGTGAAGATATATATTACAAATTTGGCTTAGTGAAACAAAAAGTAAAAGCCCATGGGTTAATGCATTAAGTAAAGATTTCTCGTGTGTAAAGAAAGAATAAAATCATGTATTGTATTAAGACTTAGCCTCAATTATAATAAAAAATATTTTCCATATTAAAATAAAGTTTATAATAAAGTGAAGCAACTTGCTATATGTGTTTTGCAACTAGATTATTCTAATTAGAATAATCATCTTTTATTCTATTTAATCCCAATGCTTTTGAAGTTCTGCCAAGCTCATAAATCTGGATAGGTAGATGAAACAATGGTCATGAATAACTATTATGTTGTACATGAAAAAATGAAAGCAACAAAAAAAAATCTATGTGTTTTTCAAGACTATTACTAGGTCCAAGATGAAAAGTTAACTCTAGACATTGCAAGTAAAATAATTAATCAAAGGAGTATATCAAGAGCTTACAAAATTATGATGGATGTTGCCTATTATAGTTCTTGGCTTGCAAAAAGTTATATATTTCAACATCTAGTAGAAAGAGTGCAATTAGAAGGCTACTATCTCTAGTTAAAAGTGTAGACACCATTGGCCAAGGCTGAAAATAAAATATATGTTGTGTTGATTTCGTCACATGGTTTAAGAAACTTCGATGAGTTCCAAGTGATAAAATATAATAAAAACAAAATAGACATTGGAAGAAGAAAATTTTCAAAATAAATCATCCGAATACAATGTAAAGAGAAAACTATTCATAACACCATTACAAAAGGAGAAAAAAAGGGAAGATCCACCAAAATCACCTCCAAAGCCTACCACCGAAGAACTACTCTAAATGAGTGCAAGTAGAAGGAAAAAGTTGACCCATCACAATGAAAATCCAAATAGAAACAAAGCTAACGCCTAATAGTAGAATTATCCGAGGAAGGGGAGAAAGAAGAAGAGCAAGCATCAGCCAAGCTTAGTAAGAAAAGGAAATTAGATAGACTATAAAGGTCCACAAAGAGTCAACCAGGTAAGGAGAAGATAGAAGAAATGAACTCACATATCATTTCTAGAACACTCTTCATTCTAGGAAAGCCCATGGAAATAACACAAATATTTTAACATCTAAGGCCAATAGAAAATAAAATTTTCAAGAAATATTGAAATACATTTCGACAAGTTCATACTCAATAATAGAATTAACCAATAATTTCCCATAAACATGGAAAAACGAAATCGGGAAGAAAGAGAGGAAGAATTTTAGATTGATGTCATGCTTACACAATAATGCTATAGAAAAAATTACACAAGAAAAAAATTTGTCCCCCAAGCATAGCACAAAATTAGAAACTTTACCAAATATGGAGTTGTAATCAGCAAAGGGCAGATGCACTCTTATCTCAAACAAAAGAGGAAAAAGAGCACTTAAAGGAAGAAACCATAAAAGCCACTACAAAAGATTATGAAATTATAATGGTAGAAAAAAAACAATAGATTGTTCCTACACTAGAACCAACTACAAAAGAAGAAAATACACTAGGGGATCAAATGGAAATAAAAACTAGCATGGCAAACATATCAACAAAATAACTACTTCAAGGCACACAAGGTGCAACAAAGCAAAGATATGAAAGGTGTAATACCCCTCCTTTTTGTTTCTTGTTCAAGTTGCTTTATACTATGTTTGGTTGCAAGTACTTTGATACTGGATACATTTTGTTATGATGTTTTGATCGTTACTATTGAGTGACAACTATTATTATGGGATGTAGTTATCTGATTTTGTTTCACGTGCATTATAGATTAATGTTGTTGTAGAGTTAACATGAGATATTATTATGAGATTATTGGAATTATGATGGAAGTGTCAGTTTTGATGAGTGTATGGGTGAAGAGGACGAGTTCGCATCACTCGCTTGCGAGCGCCCTGCGAATCCATAATTCCTTCTTCATGGTGTGTATTATATGCTGGATATATCGTATGATGTTGTTTACTTGGTTGCAGGATTGCAGGTACATGACACCGACTCCACTTGGCTTCACAGGTTTGAGCATGTCAATCCAATGGTTTAATTTGAATGGGAGATAGTAGCTAGGTAACATGTGTCAAGTTTACACCCTAGCCTTAGTGTGTCGTCAGTTGTGTGTGTCGATTCATTGTCTGTCTTGCTTTGATGTTATTTAATTCTGAAGAATTCTTGATTTGGAAATAAATATTTAGAATAATTGCATTTAAATCATGTTGATGGTTATTTAATTTAAATAATGCAATATGGATAAAAGTTGATATTTAAATTAATTAATTATATTTAAATTATTTAATTAATTATATTTAATCCAAGGGGGTTGAATTTAGTTATTAAATTATTTAATTAATTAATTAAACGTGATGCAAGAGAATGAAAGGAAATAAAAGAATTAAAATTAAATTTGGAATTTAATTTCAACGTGTGGGAATTAAATTAGAAATTGTAATTAAATGTTTATTTGGGAAATTAGTTGCAACTTTGGAAATTAATTTATTATTTCAAATTGCATTTTAAATTGAAAGTGGGTTTTCAAAAAGTGAAATTGAAATTGAAATTGAAATTTGAAATTGAAAGTGAAATTGAAATATCTAATTTGTATATAATGTGAATTAGGGTTGTAAATATTGAAATTGAAATTGAAATTGAAATATCTAATTTGCATGTAATGTGAATTAAGGTTGTATTAGGTATTTTTGATTTATAAAAAATATATGTTTTAATTTTAAGGCAGAAAGTTTTTAGAAAAATACATTTTTACAGCAGAAGAAATTTTAGAAAAATGGCACAAGGGGTTGAAGAAAGTTTGATTGTAGAATTGATTGAAGGAAATTTTGTTGCATTTGTTGGGTTTTGGATTGGATTCATTGGAGGATTGAAGAAAATTCAGAAAATCTTTGGAGGAGGATTGCATCAGAAATTCATCTCTTCCTGTAGTTTTTTGTACCAGGTTTTCCTCTTTGTATTTTATTGTTCTTGATTGTTTTTCTTAAAATAGTAGTGATTAAAGATTTGTTTGTTAAATTTGTTTCAGAAAACAAATTTGATATTAGAAGAAAAGAATTAAATAAATTTATAGCCTTTGCTTGTGAAAATTCTTGAGTGAAAATTGTGAAAACCTTAGTTGAATTTAAATTATTTGGGGAAATCGATTTTGTTGTTATTGAAAATCAAACATAGAGATTGAACAATGCATTTAGAATGTTTTTAGAAAATGAAACTTTCTGTTTATTATTAAAAAACGTATTTTAAAATCTGCAGTATATTTATATTTTCATGGTAAAATGGTTTGGTTGTGTCACCTATAACTTCACTTTCACAAACTGGGTTGTCAAGAAATTTAAAGGGTTTTTGCATTTTGAAATTTTCTTATCCCTATAAAACAATCGCAAATACCCAGATCACAGTTTCTGAGTTATACTTGAAACATAAGACTGCTCTTAAATTATTTTCCCATGGCTGCTCTGAAGATAAAATAATAATAAATTGATATTTATAAATATTAATATTTTATGTATTGTTATTATAATATTAAAATATTATTTAATAATATTTTATATTATAATTTATAATATTAAAGTATTATATTTATTTATATTATTTTAAATAAAATTTGTATATTAGATTAGTGGAATTGAAATTATAAACATATGGGGAAATTATTGTTTATTTTAAAATGGCATGTTAAAGTTTAATTGAAGGAGTTAAATATTTGATTTAAAGAATGCATAATTTAAAATTTAATTGTGGAATTTAAATTCATATGTAAAAGGTCCAATTATTAATTTGATTTAATTGGAAAAATATATTTATATTTTGGAATATTGATGATAAAGGATATTTTATTTTGAATTAATCAATTTTATATTTTGTAAAGAATAGAAGAAATGTTAATGATTAAATATATTTAAATATATTAATTTATATTTAGTATATATATATTGAAGGTATATATCCATTTGAGAGAATAAATAATATTTTATATTATTTTATTCTGTTGTTTGTAAATTGGGTATTATTAGTGTTCTAAAAGAAATGATTAGTATGTGTAGAAAATGTGTAGAGAAAGATATTTTTTTAATAGAAGTAATTACTTGATTTAAAAGGAAATATTTATTTTGTTAATATAATTGAAGAAAATATATTGTGATGTATATATATATCCATGAGTATTTTCAATCAGTATTTACCTTGTTTTATTTAAGTGCATGTAATTTAGCTTTGCATGAAGAATTTAAAAGATAAGTTTTGAATGCGTAATCAAAGAGATAAGCCAAAAGATATTTTTATACATTGATGAAATTGCATGTTTTTAAATGGATAGTTGAAAAGACATAGATTCCGGATAGAAAATTGAAAAGATTGTTTGCAATAGTGTTAGTTTGCATTAGAAGTAAATTTAGGAACTAACTATACTGAAAAAGGCAAATGGTTATTATGTTTTATTTAGTTCCATTGAGTAATCTAGTCATTGTGAATGGAATATTAAAGAATATACGTAATTAAATTTATTAATATATATATTTGGTGTCTATATAATATGGAACATATATATATATATTAAGTGTAAAATTCATTATCGTATTTTATTTTAATGAGATGCATGCAATATATTATTGAATAGAGATTTAAAAATGGATTGATTAGTGTATATGAAAAATGGTTAGAGAAACAATATGTTATTATATTAAAGTGATTGAATGTTTTAAATAGAAAATTGAATGAGACGTAAGATTTGGTTAGGAAATGGAAAGAGTTTACTTGCATGGATTTTTGTCGATTTAAAAGTAAATTAAGAAGTTGTTTTATTGATGAGACAATCAATTATGTTATTTATTAATTTCTATTTAGATTAATTGAATCATTGTGATTGGATTATGAAAGAGATATGGATTTACTATATCCAAAAGTAGTATCTTCCTCATGATTATCTTAAAGGATTTAATTCTCTGTATTCAGTAAAGGAAAGTAAGTTTAATTGTTTAGATTTCCAATATCGAAAAGGGAAATAGGGGTTATGATTATTTTAGATGATTTAGTTATCGTGTTTTTGAATTTGTCAACACTACCTATTGAATGAGTATGGATTTAGGAAATCCAAATATTAGATTTGATTGATGACTTGAATGCTTTCGTTGCTATATCGTCAAGTTGCATTGTTGGTTTTGGGATTTAGTGTTAGTCCTAAATTATAAGTCTTCCAAAAGAACTTAGAGGATAAGGGTTGTTGAATCCTTATGCCATCCAGTTGTTTTCCCTTGGGTAGTGCATGGTGTCTTTTCAGTTTTACCCAATTTTCATGAACGGAGAAATTTGCACCTCCTTGGTTTAGGAGCGGATTATGGGATCCGTGTCTCCTTGTATGGAGTGACCTTGTTATGTGGTTTCATCTTGTTGCCTCCTGTGAGAGGAGTGGACTATGTGTTGTTTCCTCCAAAATGGTTGGAGTGAGTTTCTATTATTTGTATCCTCCTTGTGTTGGAGTGGATTATGATGCCTAGTTGGTATGCACTTGTGGTTCCCTTGGTAGATTGTTTGGGTGTGTGTTGTCGAATAGAAGAGTGGCTTCTATTAGGCACTAGAGCCCAAAGAAGTAAACTAGATAACCTTCAGGAGTGATTTAAACAAGTGATAATTAAAATAATGTACTTAGAAGATTAGGACTAACTTCTCACTAATCAAGATAATATAATCCCCACTCATAGACACAAGGGCTTGTTTAGACTTGGGATGAGTGAGAAGGCCTGGAATGGAAAGATCAACTATCTTGTTCTTACGAGAGGTAGTTGATTCCGCATGAGTGAGTATGAGTGCCGGGATTCGGTTGAGGCCACCAAGATTACTTGTGTCGGAGCCTATGAAGAATGCCCAGAGGAGATCTCATGAAAAACCTTGCGATGACACTCTATCTATGACAACTGTTGTTAATTATTTTATGTGTATGGTTATTTGAACATACTTGATCTACTTTATGTCTGGAAGCAATGTGACCTATGTCAGTGATGTTGGAGTTGTACTTGTATTGTACTTGATTTTCACTTGATTTGTACTTGATTCATACTTGTATGGTGAATGAGTTGTACTTGTTAATTCATTTGGTTGGTTATAACAGTTTGAGTCAGTTTGAGTCTGCCTTTGGTTAGAGGTGGTAGAATCTTTGTCCATGTTACTTTGTTACTATCTTCGAGCATGGGGGGTGGGCCTTCGGGTACCATATTGGTAGGGTGGAACATGCACCAAAACCGTTGGGTCCCCATCGATCTTCAGTACTTGGTGGCGAGACATCCAGATGGACAGCTCGTGGTTCTTGTTGTAATTCCTTGCATTGTGATATTTCAGATTGTATAAGTAATTTAATCCCTCTTATGTTTATGAGGTGAGATTATGTGGTTGTAATACATTTGTACTATTGCCTCATTCTGGGAATGAGTGATGTAACTATTGGAATAAGATAATGATTATGAGATTGTATCTTGGTTGATTATAATATTATGTTATGTGGTATTCTTATGATGTATGATGTTTACTTCATAAAGTTCATAAGGCTACGGTTATATGTAATATGTATGTGTGGGTTGATGTAATCCTAACCTTATAGCCTTAGAGGTTGTTGTTAACTAGTAAGTGAATGTGTATGTTAAATGCACTTTATAAAAAAATTTGGTTCGCTTATGATGTTAATTGCAACTTCCTTTAAGGTTACTTGGCAGGGCATTACAAAAGGATACAAGATGTGGAAGTTAAGATGGGAACTAAAATAGAAATTTAAAAGGAACTAGGACAAGCACACCAAGAAGCCTTACTAAAAAAGGATATGTTATATACTATGAAAGGTGAACAAGGTGAAAATGGCGAGTAACAACCATAAAAATTAAAGGGAGACACTGCCATTGTTGAATCAAAAATAGCGAATAAGCATCTAAAGGCCAACGATTGATTACTCCACTTCCAACCCCAATACTGGACCTCATGGATAGAACTAAGGAACTAATATGACAACAAAATATGATTTAATCAATGGTTACACTATCACCCAAAATTACGACTACCACACCATTGGGGTTGTAGGTGGATTTGGTGCAAATATCACCTATGGAAACATTTGAGTTAGGATATGTTTTAGAGAAAAGTGTGCAAAAGGATGTATTAACTAAGTACATTTCCAACAATTAAGCAATGTCAAAGACCTTGGATTCTATCCAACAACCCATTACACACATAGTTGTAAAGTCTTCTCTACCTTTACAAAAAAAATTGGAGGGCATTGCAAATACACTATTAACAAAAGTAAGGAGAAAATGTTTATGAGAATGAAATTCTCAAACAAATGAAGGAAAAATGTACCACATAATAGGTAGCACTAAATAAGGAGATCAACAATAGAGAAGAGACTTTCAACTATATCAATACACTTTATCAATTTTGTTTGGGTTGGCCCACTTCTAGAAGGACTTTAAAAATTCAAATGAATAATTTGGAGATATAGATTTTACAAACCTCCAAGACATATGATGCAAAAAAGGATACAAATAGGGAACAACATGCATATATTGATATACTACATACATAATTCCATCAACATCAACATTTTAGGATCATCAATCAAATGAAACAATTTAGGGAGGTAGTAAGCTTGCACATAGTGCAAATGTCAAGATTTCTAACTATATACACTCAAATTTAGTTTGGAGAATTAAGTAAATACAAGTTATTTAATTAATAATATTTAATTCTTCTACTTATAAATAAATTGAAAAAATTATTTATATAGTTCATTTTTCTCTAATTCTTTCTATCCTAGATCATTTTCTTCATATCTTAATTAAATGAACAAATTTAATTAGTTTGTTTTATTTAATTAACTTCCTCTCACTAAATTTGAATTTAGGCACATGTCTACTAAATTATTCCCACCTTCCACCTCATCACGTGTCTCAAGAATTAAATATTTCTAATATTTAATTTGGCATTTATCATCAACAAATTCTAACTAATTTGGGACACTTGGCCTTCAGATCCATTTTATTCCTCTTCACACTTGGTAGTTTGTTCTTATGAAGGGAACACACTTCCCCTTTTCTCTCTAACCTCTTCATCTTCAACCATCCATCTCTCCAGATTGAATCCAAACTATTGATTCTGGCCACCTAGGCGCATGCCTTGGAAAATCTATAAATAAGCCCTCATTTACATAGAAAGAGAGAGAGAGCTTAGCATTTGTAGCAATTACACTTTGAAGAATTTTAATTAGTATTATCATTCTAGTGAGAATTTTAGTATTATTATTTTAGAATGAAGTGGTTTAATCATGACATTTTCATTAGCAACATCTTAATTACAACATTTTCATCATATCATTTTTGTACATCAACATCATAGTAGCATGATTATCTTTGCATATCATCTATAAATAGTTCATCATCATGTAATGTAAGAAACATCTCTTGCATTTCAAGAATCTCTCATTCTTCATGTTGTCATTTGGAAAGCGATGTGCACATACAATCTAAGAGAAAAATGACTGAGAGAATCCTTGGAGATAGAGGACAATGAGACGCCTTTGATGAATTGTTGTAATAGTTTGATTACTATTTGAATTCCTTGATATAATGTTTCATTGGTGTGTTGTATAGGTTTCATATTCTTATTCATGTTATTTACATACACACCTAGATTGGTGCCCACTATGGGGCCTAGCCCCGTTTTTAAAATTTTCTTGTAATTTTTGTTAACAGATCCATTCATGAACACTGATGTAGTGCATCCCCTACCTATTTCAGCACATTGATGGTGACTTTTGGTGCATCAAAGCCCTGTTAGAACACTTATGCAGCCCATACTAGCACATTTACCTCCCATTTCACTGCATATATAGGATTTTATTTCTTTTTCAGTTTTCCAGAATAGAGCATTGAATGTGTTTAATAGCGCATATATTGAACATTTTAGCACATACACCTTTATTTGCATAAATTTAAAATTTTGGGGGACTTATCTATATCTTTCTATTTTGTAGATACTCTATACACTGTCAAAGACATATCTGAAACTACTAACAATGTTTGCAAGGGCTGGATTTTTTTTCTTTGATTAAATTAGGCATCTAGTTTAATAGCACTTATATTGAATATTTTAGCACATATGCTCTTTATTTTAGTGCATACACCTTTATTTACAGAAATTTAAAATTTTGGGGGACTGATCTATATCTTTTTGTTTTGCAGATACTCTATACACTATTAAAGACATATCTGAAACTACTAACAATGTTTGTAGGGGTTTGATTTATTTTTCTTTGATTAAAGTAGGCATTTATATCTGAAACTACTAATGATGTTTGTATGGGTTGGATTTATTTTTCTTTAATAGCGCATATACTGAATATTTAAGCGCATATTCTCTTTGTTTTAGCACATACACCTTTATTTGCAGAAATTTAAAATTTTGGGGGGCTGATCTATATCTTTTTGTTTTCCAAATACTCTATACATTGTCAAGGACATATTTGAAACTACTAACGATGTTTGTAGGGGCTAGATTTATTTTTCTTTGATTGAATTAGGCATCTAGTTTAATTACAAGGTTAAAGAACACCATGTATGTTGTGTTTGTGAAGTGATAGGCCTATGCTCTCCCCTTTACTGGGTGACCAAAGCACTAGACTCATTCTTTCAGTTTATTGCAATAGCACCTTTAGCAGGCCTGCCTCCCCGCTTTGAAAGGAGGGAATGACCTAAGTGGGAACAACTAAAGCCAAACATTCCAACCCACTATAATCAAAACATGAATTGTGATGAAAATAACATTCAATGGTAGTGTGCATGGATAGCCCTCCCCAGTATCCTTGAGATACATAAATCCTTTGTTCTAAAGGTTGGGATACCTCTTGAGGGAGTTTATCATTTGTCACACAAAATGAAAGCCCTTACTAAGAAATTTAAGTGTAGTAGCCAAGCTGAGTCAGTTTCCGAACATTATGTTATTCACAATGCAAGGGGAGGGAATAATTTTCCCCCAAGATACTCACCATATAAATACTAGGGATTTTTGGCCAATAGTAGAAAATTTACTTTGGTTAAGACCAGAAAAAGGAAAAAACATGGGCACCCTCTAGGGGGTGATAGGGTTGTGTGAGCTAACGTAGTTCCAAGCTATGTGTTGTGATGTTATTAATGACCCTTGACATTAGAAGAGTCTGGATTATCTATTTGCTATTGTTCAATATGAGTGGAAATCAAAGGGATCACTAGATTTTACAACTTACACTTGATGTTTAGATCATAGGGTGAAACAACGTTTTTACAACTTGCTTTTGTGTTTGCAATCATTGTTCAGAAGATCATCCATTAAAACACTTAATTCACTGATTCAAAAACAAGAAAACCAGGCAAACTTTCAAAATGGTGACATTTCCAGTTTAGCGCATAAACTTCCTGCTCTAAAGTGTTTATCCTATCTTTTAGCCTATGAGATTTTTTTCTACCGCATTCAACTAATATTATAGTGCATATACGGTCTTTTCTAGTGCATTTACCCCATATTTCAGTGCATATAGAACATTTTTTAGTGCATTCACCTGATACTCAAACAAAGAACAAAATTGAACTTATGTTTGACAACTAGAATCATAATTAGGGACCCTTTTCAGAGCAAAGAACATTTCTCATCAAAACATTGGTTTAAACTTGAAGAAATTGGATTTTTCACATGCAAACCCTTTAACTAAACTTCGATCAAACAACTTAAAGTACCCAATCACCAACCTCATCTCTGATTGTTAGTTGAGTTTCACTATCAGGATTCGTCATCCTTTATCATGAAACAAAATGTTTTACATCAGATTTATCTTGGTCTCATCAATAGGATCTATCATCCTATTTGACTTAGGTACTTCATTGACACTCCAAAAACAATTATCAAAGTATAGAAAAACTCTATCACTTGCATGATCATTTTGACAAGAGCTCGAAAGGAAAAACTCAGAGAAAAAGAAATAGAAACCCAAACCATCATTGAAGAAGGAGAAGAAAATCCATTTCAAAAATTCCACCAACCTGAAATAGATGAGATAACTAATAAGGACATTCAAAAAGCTCAACAAGACCCTAAATTTCACAAGTTCATGGAAAAAATTCTAGAAAAGGATGGAGAGAAATACTTTCTGATGTTGGAAAATAAAGGTGTACAACTACCAAATGATTTTGATGTCAATCAATTAAAGGAAGCTCCCAAGAAAAAAAAAGTTGACTCATGAATCAAAGATCCATTGAATTATTTAATTCAACAAATGAAAATTCTTCACCAACAAATCCAAAACATGCAAATGGGAACAACAAAGAGATATTTGTTGCAGGACATCTATCCTTATCCATTTGACATAAATATGATCATGATACCTTTTCCACCAAATTGTAAATTTTTAAGATATGAAAAATACAAGGGCAGAACTGGCCCTCAAGATAATGTAAGATAATTTTGCACCATGAGTTTGGAATTTTCACATTAAGAAACCTATCTAATGAGATTATTTCCAAGAATTTTTGGTGGTCAATGCATCAAATGGTTTTCAAAACTCTCACCAGGTATTAGATAATTTGAGGAGCTAATAAATAAATTTATCTCCCAATATTCATACAACATTCAACATGAAATAACCATGAAGGATCTCTGTAACACAAAATAGAAAAATGGTGAACCATTTCTTACATTCTTACAAAGATGGAGATGATTATTTGCTAGATACACCCGTTCGATACCTGAGAAAGAAAATATGGATATCTTTATTGATAATCTCAATAGTGAGATGAGTTATAGACTCCAATTGTAGTGTCCACCTAGCTTTGAAAAGATGATTGAAAATGGACTTAAGATTGAGGAAGCCTTGGATAAAAGAGGGGTATTGAAAATGTATAAGAAAGGAACAAACTCTTCTACCCATCATAGCAACAATGAAAAATCCAAATTTTGGACAAGAAATAAGAATGTTGGTAATGATGGTGTAGTTGACACACAAAACGTACAACCGGTCTTCAACTTATTAGGTACTACACCCAAAAACAATCAAAATAGAAACAAATCTAAACCATCTCCACCACCATATCGAAGAAAATTTATACCTTTGGGTTAATCACTTGAATCAGCGTTAAAAGAACTTCTTGCACATAAACTCAGAACATTACCGAATACACGAGATTTTGACACAAGATTCAAACCATCATGGTGGAATGAGGCATATTATTGTGACTTTCATAGAAACAAAGGTCATAAAAAAAATGATTGTATGCAATTAAAACATTTGGTGCAAGACTTGATAGATAGAGGTGACATATTGATAGGACATAAAAAAAATGATGATCATGGAGAATTAAAAAACCCTCTACCTAACTATGAAAAAGGAGAATCCTCTTCGACAAACAACAAAGGGAAGAATTTGAATTATGTCTATGATACTACCATCAATCATATTTATGTAGTTGATAAATCAAATCAAGGATAAAAAAGACAACCTACTAATAAATGTGACCACAAGAGGGGAGTCCAAGCTTGTATTGAAAGGAAGTACATCTAGAACACTTGTTACTCCTTCGACTTGATACAATGTAGTAGATCAATTACAAAATATTCCAGCACATATATCCATAATAGAAATTCTTATAATCTCACCAACCCATAAGGATAATCTGGAAAAAGATTTAGTGGACACCATAGTACAAACCAGTTTGGAAGTTTTTCAATTCCAAGCCATAGTGGGACATATGACTGCACCCCAATTTTTTATCATTCTCAAAAAATGATGATGCATCCCTCACTCATCCACATAACACTCCACTCCATATTGAGGTTTTAATCCATAAACACTGGGTCAAACATGTTTTAATAGATGGAGGAGTTGGTCTAAATATATGTACCTTAAAGCTTATCCATGCATTGGGATTTTTAGAAAATGTAATAGATTGAAAGATCACCATAAGAGCTTATGATGATGAAGAAATATCCTCTCAAGGATTGATAGTATTTCCAATTCAAGTGGGACCAATTCAAATGGATATAATATGCCAAGTTTTAGACTAGGAATTCACCTACAACATACTCTTGGGTCGACCTTGGATCCATGAAATGAAAGTAGTGCCATCAACATACCATCAATGCTTAAAATTCCCTAAGAATGGACAAGAGATCACAATTTCAACAAATTCTAATAATCTCCAATACTGAAACACTCTCAAGATAGTCCAAGATGTCTTTGTACCACACAATAGAGAATCTCTCACTTATATTTCCTCAAGTAATGAAAGCTAACTCATTTCATTGTCAAAATAGTTTGAGAAAAAAGTTTAGTTGAAAGATAAAGGCATGGGTGAGTATTCTGTTGAAAAATCCTTATTTCTCTCATAGCTACTACCTTCTCCAAAATCATATGGACAACCATCAACATCTAAACAAAAATCTTCACAACCCGTCACTATCTTTGATGGTAGATTTGTAAAAGTAGGTATTCTAAATGATGAATCTAAGGAAATAGACATTTTAACTTGGATTCAAAAAGATGAAGAATCCACACCAACAACTTACAATATACCAATAGAGAAATATGGTAAAGGGTTCAAAATCTTAGAAAAGATGAGATATGAAGGAAAAAGTCCTACTGGAAAACTAAAAGAATGTATTGTGGAACCAATCCAACCTATCTCAATCAATGCAAAAGATATGACAAGATTAGGATACAAAGAAGAGACAAAAGAAGAAGCCATTCAAAAGGTTTGTGAATAATTCCTCTAGCTACAAGATAACTCTAAAATAGACTCAAATGAATATGAATGGGATTCACTATCTGAAGAATCTTGTGAAGACAAGGAAATTGGTGTGATAAAGAGGCATGTACCCATACGTATGGAGGGAGAAATCTCAAGGTCTAGACAGTTTGAGTTTCGATCACTACATATCGATGGCTCTAGTGAGGATGATCAGACATCGAGCGAGATAGACGATTCATAGGAGAGTAACATTTTAGACCTTGAAATTGCTAGCGAACACCTTGAAAAAATTTCCAACATGTCCCTCACTACCTTTGATCTTGACCAATCTAATGTTTCCTTACCTTTGATACATCTCAAACTCATTGACTGGGAACAAACCGAGCCTCTTCATATTCCTATTTTTTTACATGATAATGCCATTGTCAATTTCCTTTGTTCTGAAAATATAGAAAAAAGTTCCACCAATGAATTTCATAGCAAAGTTTCAAACTAGGGGAGTGCCAAGTCTCTTAGCTGCAAAATAAAGAATACAAAAAATTGATCTAATGGTGAAAACCATGTAATGGCAGTACTAGATCATGAAAAAGTAAAAATAAAGAGCGTATCCAATGGTGAAAACCTCTCTAAGGCACTAAAGGATGAGAGATTTGACACTCTTCCTAAGAATTATCAAGAAAGATATTTAGTATTGGTTGAGCCTACGCAATCCATAAACAATGGTATTGCAGAAATAACAAAGACCACACACCTAGCTACATCAATGACAAAGAAAGAAAAAAAAAATTCATCAAATTCTTTGAAGAAAGACAAATAAATTTTGCTTGGTCTTATGCTAACATGCCAAGAATAAATCTGGATATAATAATGCATCATTTATCCATAGCACCTGAAGTGAAGCGAGTAAAGCATAAATTGAGAAAAATGCATCCACACATAGCCCTAGTAGTGAAAGAAAAACTTAAAAAATTATTAGATGCAGGGTTCATCTGACCAATTGACTATTTGGAATGGATTTCAAACATTGTACTAGTCTCCAAACTAGACAAAAACATCAAAATATGCACGGATTTTAGAGATCTTAACAAGGCTTGTCCAAAGGATGACTTTCCTTTGCCCAATATAGAAATCATTGTGGATTTAACTGCAGGACATGATATGCTATCACTCATGGATGGTTTTTTAGGCTATAATCAGATAAATATTGCACCAGAAGATCAATACAAAACAAATTTCACATTCCCATGGGGTACATTTTGTTGTAATGTCATGCCTTTTGAATTAAATAATGTAGGAGCTACCTATCAGCATGCAATGACAACAATCTTTCATGACATGATGCACACATTCATGGAGGACTATGTGGATGACCTACTAGAAAAATCATTCACTAGGGAAGGACATCTAGAAATATTGGATAAAACATTTAACCAATTGGAAAAGTTCAATGTGTGATTAAATCAAAAGATGTGTGTATTCAAAGTAACATCAACAAAACTCTCAGGATACATAGTCTCAGCTAAAGGCTTCAAAGTAGATCCAAAAAAATTTCAAGCAATTATGGAAATGCCACCTCCTAAGAACATTATCCAACTAAGATCTCTACAAGGAATATTCCAATCCATCAGAAGATTCATTGCGCAACTGGTGGTCAAGTGTCATCCTTTTACTCATTTGTTACACAAGAATGTTTCTTTCAGATGGGTTGAAAGATGTGAAGCTTCCTTTAATCTATTGAAACAATATATGATGAATCCACCTATATTGGTAAGTACCACCAATAGAGGGAAAACCACTTCTACTCTACATAGCAACTACTGAGGTATCTTTGGAAGCTTTACTAGCACAAGAAGACTCTACATGAAAAGAAAAGGCCATCTACTACATCAGCAGAACACTGAGTGGATATGAACTTAACTATAAATTCATTGAAAAAGATTGTTTGGCAGTGGTGTTTGCTACTCAACAATTGTGACACTATATGTTAACACATACCATCAAACTAATAACCAAGATAGATCCATTAAAATATCTACTCAACAAAGCCACTCTAATAGGAAGATTAGCAAAGTGGGTGATGATATTGAGTGAATTTGACATTCATTATGTATAGAGAAGAGTAATCAAGGGCCAAGTAATAGTAGATCAATTAGTTGAACACCGTTGCAAGATGACCATCCTATGCACATTGAATTCCCAAATGGTTTTTTCCTCATAATGACAATACAACATTGGATATTATACTTTGATGTGTCTTACACTCACCATGGATCGGGTGTTGGAATCCTATTTGTTACTCCTCGAGGAAACACTATCCCAAAATCTTACAGGTTGATGTTCCCTTGCACAAACAACATGGTTGAATATGAAGCACTGATCATTAGTATCAAGGTAGCAGGGGAATGGAAAGTCACAGAATTACAAGTTTATGGAGATTCCCAATTAGTCATCAATCAGGTTAATGATGACTATCAAACAAAAGATGAAAAGTTGATGCCATACAAAAGAATGGTAGATGACTTCAAGAAATAATTTTTTGAGATCAAGTTTGAACAAATTCTAAGAGTAGACAACAAAGCTACAGATTCCATGGAAACCATCACTTCTCTTTTACAAATATCAGAAAAATGAAGTCGTTATAAATTCATGGTGGAATAATTGTTTGCTCCCACATATGACAATCCTAAATCCTAAGTCATGTGCTAGCTAGTTGATGTTTATTATTCAATACATGCGAATATTTATACCTATCTAAGAGACAATAATCTTCCACCTAATCTATCTCAAAACCAAAAATCTAATTTTATCCTTCAAGCAACCTGACACACCCTAAGAGTTGATACACTTTATTGACGAGGTCTTGATGGTACTCTCCTCCAATGTCTTGAACACGAAAAATCAAAAAATGCCTTACAAGAGGTTTATGAAGGTATTTGTGGTACTCATTCAATTAATCTTACTCTAGCTAAGAAACTCCTATGCTTGGGATATTATTGATCCAACATGGAGAAATAATCTTTTCAATTTGTTAAGAAGTGCAAGAAGTGTCAAGTCGATGGAAATCTCATACATGCACCGACGTACGATCTGCAACCATTCACATCGACCTGGCCTTTCTGTCAATGGGGACGTGATCTTGTGGGTAAGATTCATCCATCTTCCTCTAATGGATATAAATTCATAATCACAACCACTGAGTATTTCACAAAGTGGATTGAATTTTTCCCATTAACCATGATCACTGGTAAACAAATTGCCTCCATCCTGAATTACATTGTCTATTGGTATGGCATCCCTATCTCCATTGTCATTGAAAATGGTAGAACCTTCAAAAACCAGGATGTGTAATAACTTTGTGAAAAATTTCATATCCAACACATATTTTCCACACCCTATTAGCCTCAAGGGAATGGTCAAGCAAAAGCCTCAAATAAGAC
>CM021110.1:344335438-344391116 GCA_007115665.2 Sequoiadendron giganteum
TCTCCTATAATCATGACATATCACAAATCAACATTTTATCAATCAACTTGTCAATCAATCTAATCAGCTCAAATGAGATTTCAATCAAATCTCATAGTGTGTCTATCATCGACTCTCATCCATCATGAGGTTGATCATCATATATCCTATCATTGAATCTCATCCATCATGAGGTCAATCATCATCTATCCTATCAAACATCACCAAAACAACGGCATACATGATAATCAAACATCGCAAGCAAAGAGAAAAATCAACATTTCATCAATTTTGCGGTCAATGCACAAAAATAGAGCATCTATGCATTGGAACAATGGATGTACTACAAAAATCCATCAATGCACCGAAACAGAGCATCTACGTGCTAAAAACCTAAATGCACTAAAACAGTCAATAGATGCACTACTTTGCAACATAAATGCATTAAAATCTAAATGCTCTAAAAAATTTAGTATATGCGCTATAACAGGGCATCAAAGTGCTAAAACGGGGAACCTATGCGCTAGATACCTATATATGCTATTTTGGTAAACATATGCGCTAAAACATACTATTACAGATTTTTTAAATGTGAAAAACATGCCAAAACAAATTCAAATTTCAACAAAACGTTGTTTCTTGAGGTATGTACTAGAGGTCCATATGCAGCAGGGTGGTGGTGTCATCGAACTCACTCGAAACGATGGGTGTGGTATAGGATCACCTTTTTTTTGCTAAATCACTCAATTGCAAATGAATTCAAATGAACTCCTTTTTCACCTTTTTACCTTTTAAAGGGGTAAATGGAGGGTATTTAAGTGGGATTGTTTTTATTTTTCAAAAAGAGCATCAATTAATCAATTGGTAGGGTCATTCTTCTTTATTGGGAGATAAATCGTCTTAAAATCATAAAAAATTCAAAAATCGTCACAAAATCCTAAAAGTTTGAAAATCCCCGTAAAATCCTAAAAATTTCAAAAATTTCAAAAAAATCCAAAAAATTCAAAAATTTCCTTGATTTATCTCCCGAGGGGGTATACATACATCATCACTTGAAAATTAGCATCTGGGCATATCAAATTTTTTTATCAGCACTATCAGCAAATTTTTCTTTGAAGCAACATGTCGCAAACACATCACTTCAAAGAGGAGCAAAATGTATACAATCAAATTTAGTTTGGAGAATTAATTAAATACAAGTTATTTAATTAATAATATTTAATTCTTCTACTTATAAATAAATTGAAAAATTTATTTATATAGTTCATTTTTCTCTAATTCTTTATATCCTATATCATTTTCTTCATATCTTAATTAAATGAAAAAAATTAATTAGTTTGTTTTATTTAATTAACCTCCTCTCACTAAATTTAAATTTTAAATTCGAATTTAGGCATATGTCCACTAACTTCTTTCCACCTTCCACCTCATCATGTGTCTCAAGAATTAAATATTTCTAATATTTAATTTGGCATTTATCATCAACAAATTCTAACTAATTTGGGACACTTGGCCTTGATCTCCATTTAATTCCTCTTCACACTTGGCAGTTTGTTCTTATGAAGGGAACACACTTCCCCTTTTCTCTCCAAATTGAATCCAGACCGTTGATTCTTGCCACCTAGGCTCTGCCTTGGAAAATCTATAAATAAGCCCTCGTTTACATAGCAAAAAAGAGAGAGCTAAGCATTTGTAGCAATTACACTATGCAACATTTTAATTATCATTATCATTCTAGTGAGCATTTTAGTATTAGTATTTTAGCATCAAGTGGTTTAATCATGACATTTTCATTAGCAACATCCTAATTACAAGATTTTCATCATATCATTTTCATATAGCAACATCATAGCAACATTATTATCTTTTCATATCATCTATAGCTAGTTCAGCATCATGTAATGTAGGAAACATCTCTTTCATTTCAAGCATCTCTCATTTTTTAGGTTGTCATTTGGAAATTCATTTCCACATACAATCTGAGAGAAAAATTACTTAAAGAATCCTTGGAGATAGAGGACAATGAGACGCCTTTGAGGAATTATTGTATTAGTTTGATTACTATTTGAATTCCTTGATATAATGTTTCATTGGTGTGTTGCATAGGTTTTATATGCTTATTCACGTTATTTACATACACACACTAACTAACACAACGCACATGGTGGACACTATCCTACTAAATCCATCTCTAAATGAGGCAACAAGTCTCATAGTTGGGCTCAAAGTTCAAGTGTATTGTTTGCATTGGGCCAATTTCAATTGGACACACATATAATCAATTTCTAGTGATTTATAAGAGCATATTGCCTTAAGAAAATTTTGGTGCAATGTCATTTTAGGAAATTTTTAAAGCAATGAAGGATCATAGAAGTTGAAGCTAGTAGGCTATTTTGAGTTTTGACAACTAAATTTTAAAATTTTATTTATGAAGTTAGCAAACAAAGCCTACATTTCTTGAGAACAGGACATGATTTAAGTTAAGGGGTGATATTAGTAGGGATAGAGCTAATTCGCAATAGTTCAATTGAAAACCTAGAAAGTTGGCTAAGTTATTCCCATTAGTTTAAAATCTTAAAAGGGTGGGTCTAATGGAATCTAGTGGTGAAAACCAACAATAGCATCAAAGGCTAATATTAGGAAGATTGTATCCCAAAAGCAGGAGCAAGCAAAATTTATTGTGGGATCAAAGGGAAACAATTGAAATACCATAAAAAGCTATGTGATGACTCTAGAAAGGCATAACTAAGAAGGAGAAAAGTTAGGGACACATCCTTGTACCTAGTAAAGCTATAATAGCAACATACATGTACCACACTTGGATAGGAGAGATGATATAAAATAAGAGAATAGAAGAAATATTGGAATAAAAATGATAAGAAAGAGATATATAGAGATTAATGTATAGGGAGAACATGATATGTTATGAGAGATGTATGAAGCACAAATGATAATTTATTACATGAATTTAATGGAGACTTAATATGTATATGATGAAATATTACCGAATATGTTTTAATTTTCTTCCTTATGCATCACATTGAGGTAAAACACCACTCTAACATAGAAATAACCTAGATTTCCTTGTCAACAATGCTCACAGGAGTTAAGTACCATAAATTTCTAGGAGGGCACCCATCCTATTAAAACTCTGGCTTAAGCTCATTTAACCATGGAATTCACCACAATCAAGCATACTTAGCTTGCTACCCCAACATGCATAACATTGTGGGCTTTACTGGCCATTGAAGATTTTAAGAGTTAATCTTCTTCAAATAGAGATGTCATCATATGGTGCCATAACCAAAGAGTTTCATCAATTTTTCAGCGGGTTACTCCTCATTGAAGCACCATTGTAGGGTTTCATGATACCGCATAGTAGGTTTTAGCATGAACATATTATCATTTGGCCCCCATTATCAAGATTTTTGGAGGTGTTTTAGACATTTAAATAACTGCCATAGTAACATGCAATAGTTTTCTACATTCTCCATTCAGGTGCCTAGGTTTGGTGAGAAAGTTTCATCACAAGGACTCACCTTTAACTGCCTAGGGTTTCACATTTTCTATGCTCTAGGTTCTTTGTAATTCCAAATGTTGTAGATTTGTAGAGGCAGATAGGGATTTCAGTTTCATTTTCAGCAAAGGGAAGGAATTTATCAGACTCAAATCAATCAGATTGTTTGAAAGATGTGAAGCTTGCTTCTTATGCTTTGAATGATTTCATTGATGGAAAATTGCTTCAAAAATAAGAAATCACCTTCCATTTTGGCTTGTGATTATCCAAAAATCAAAGATATAGATCTAGGGCACATGAATGTGTAAAATTTGGATTCAAAGGAAAAGATCAAAGGTGAAAACAAATTTGTAAAGAGGTGCAGAGATAGAGGGCTCATTGAGGCTATATCCTTCCCTATTTTGGCTTGAAGTCAAGTATTGTTTATTGCCTATGTAAAAATCTATAATCTTGTGAAGAAGGAAATTTTCATAATAAGTAACAGTATCATTGGCAAATCCAATGGGAATTGCATAAGAGTTCTTGACTTATTGTTACATGACAAGGCATGAGAAATAAACTTGAATGAATGTGAATGTGAATGGGACAATAATCTCCTTGAGTACCAAAAATGCTAAAAACAAGTAGGAAAGTATTGCTTGAAAGAAATAAAAAGGCCATATAGGTTACCAAAGATGAGGAGGAATGAATTGAACTTTCCTTGATGATTTCTTTGCTCCACCCCATGACAAGACAAGAAGTGAGAAAATTCAAACCTTTGTATCTTGTGTATCATGAATTTCAAATGTAAAAGTAAATTTTACTTTGGTTGGGGCATTTCAATCAGTGAGTGTATTATCACACAGTTTTTTTAGTGTGAAAATACTCAAAAATTTCATAAGATATCATATCTCATCTATGATATGGTGAATACTACATCCTTTGTTAGTCTAACTAAGGTATATGTATGCACTACATACTAACTATCAACCCCAGTTGGAGTATAGTGAGTCTTTAAAGCCTATCACAGGATGAATGAATGTATCCCATGAGGTCATCCGATGATCATTTGCACATCAAAGTTTTTGGCTTCACCTCTTCCCCCTACATGCTTCCAAGATATTCTAGTGAACAAGTAATATAATAGAGTATTGCCAACATATTTCAATGGTGCATTTCCTTTTGAGAGGAAGGCACAAGATATAGGTTTGTTTCCTAATACAAATTGATATATACTATATACAAATTTCCCAATGTCATTGACTCCAGCTATCTGAGTGGGAAAATTGCAAACTTCAACTTCAAGATTTTCTATGAAAAAAGTGTGTTTATGATACCAAAGTCTCATGGTTGAGCAGTTGGGAAGAAGATTTCAGCATGTCCCTAAATAGAAATTGGACTAATTGTGTCAAGTTCAAGGTAAAGAGGGGAGAACATAGCCATGTGACTATAAGTCAGCTCACTAGCATCACTACTGAGGTACCTGATAGGATTTTTGATTCAAGCTCTAAGGTTCTATCCCCTAAATTCATTTAGACACAACTAGATCAGTAGCCCTTTCCCTTGGTGAATTATTCAATGAAGGAAAATACTTTGATTCAATACAATAAAAATCCAATGATGGATAGGGGTGTGAGCTACTTGCGGGTAAATATTTAGCTTTAGAGGCATCAAAGAATAAAAAATAGAGATCAACTAGCATATCTTAGCCTAATCAAGGGAAAGTGGTGCAAACTTCTACTCACGCAGTGATAGGTTTAGGAGCCATTTGAGGAAGCAAAGATGATCGGGAAGAAAAACAAAAGAATTTTAAGGCTCCATGTGACACAGATGCAGTCCCAAAATCAAAAAGTTCAAATTGATACCTCGTTCTTCATCTAGATTACAAAATTGGTCCACCTTTTTCTTTGTAACATTTCCTTTTCAAATTTATTTGGATGGCGGCCATATTTCTC
The DNA here is from genome assembly GCA_007115665.2 of Sequoiadendron giganteum. Classification (NCBI taxonomy): domain Eukaryota; kingdom Viridiplantae; phylum Streptophyta; class Pinopsida; order Cupressales; family Cupressaceae; genus Sequoiadendron; species Sequoiadendron giganteum. Next base: position 344,340,869 of record CM021110.1, read on the forward strand.
CTCCTATCAAAACATGGCACATGGACTAGTTAAACTAATTAATATGCAATCATTTACTTTTTCCTAGGAAATAAACAATATATCATTTAACATATTAAATATACTTACAAATGTACAAATCAAGGCCTATAAACCTTTCTGGCCACAGTGATGTGTGGCAAGAAGTTTGTTAAGCCTAGCCTTGGAGGCCTTGTTCTGAAATATATACTAATTCAATTTAACTATGCACAAGTAAAATTTAAAAACCATTTAATAAATTTGATATAATCTTATGGGTATGTGCAGGATCATCATGGAAAAAATAGGCCCTTAAGTGGCAATTACATTCAAAAAAATCAAAGTTAGGCAACTTGACATAAGCATTTGAATAAGCTATCTATATTATTTCAAAAATATGTAAGAATAGAATCTATAGGAAATTGAATGTAGTTTCTAAAATACTAGGCTTATTTAAAAAAAATAAAAAATCTATTTAGTGAAAATTTGAAATTTCATTGCAGTAATACTTAAATTTTCAGGAAAAAATAAGAAGTAGGTTCCTATCTGACCACCCTAACCACAATAAAATGATAATATTTTTTTATAATATTTTAGATATAATTAGAGAACTCATGTATTGATGTGATGCATATTTTTTTGTAATTTTTTTCCAAGTAAATAATTAATTATGAATTTTTTATTACAAGTTTTAAAAAATATAAAAAATTGTATGTCTGACCACCTTAACTTGGTCAAAACTTCATGAAATTCATTTTTATTTTTTTAATCCTATACTATGTGAAGAATAGAATGTGACACATGTTTTTGATTCAAAAATTGTGATACCGTTTGAAAGATATAGATGTTTTTCAATTTGTCTATCAATCAGGACTTTAGTCGTAATTCAAATAGAAAATGAATAATAATTATTTATTAAATTCAAAGTAAAGAATAATTTATATTGGTGGAAAGTTGAGAATATCCTCTAAAAACCCTTTTCGTTTCATCAATTTTGGGTAAAAAAAATCCACCAGCCACATGGGCCATCATATCACTTACATATTGCCACTTTTTGGCCCATCATGATCCTGCACATACCCTTATGAGAAAATTCAAATATCTACATACTCTCCTCACCAGACTTCCTCTGTGCATCAGACTTCTCATATGATTTTACAAGCTCTTTCCATACTTTCACACTTACATCAATTGTCCTTTTTTTTATCCTTAGCTTAGAAGGGATTTTTTTATCTTGTTTGTTTGGTTGTACTAAAATCTCTTGCAGTTTTGAGATATTTGTAGCTTTAACTTCTTTACTGACCAACTTGTGCTAAATTTAGTCTCCATGTCATGGATAAATTCTTTTTGTCGGTGCATGGATATCTTTGAGAATGGAAAATGTAGATGGTCTTTGAACCATTGAAGGAATGATTCCTTCAACCCATTCACAAATGTTTTTCTAACATCTATCATTTGGACTTCCCCTAAAACCACATTGTATTCTATCTTGGTATCATAGCTACCAATGCAAGATGTAAAACATCGCGTGGTGGAAGAAGTTTGTATCCCAGGAGTGGCTGGGACATTGGAAGTCTTTGCTCCCTGTTCACATTCTTAGAGTTTATAATTATTGATTTCCTCCTAGATCTTTTGCTCGATCCAAGATTGGTTGGGGAATCAATTGATTCTCTTTGACATGGTTGATTTTTTTGCAATGTTTTAGGTCCTTTACCAGATCATTTTTCTATGTATCTAGAAAGTATTGTCAAGTCCACACCATCCAATTTGTTCACTACCTCTACCCCCAATATGGAAGGCAATTCCTCTTTATCTTTGTCTATCTCATGCCCTTATATATATATTTTTTAATTAAATTTATTCTTTTAAATTTAGAAATAAAAAACTAAAAACTAAAAATCAAAGAAACAATGGAAAAATTTACAAATCTGTAAATTGACAATGAATTACCTCATTGTGGCCAGAGTCTACTCCCTTTGCTCCCTTCCCTCTATTTCTTGACATTTTGAGGTGACCTAGGGCAAATTATTTTCATATAGTCTGTGGAGGCAAAAAAATTACACATTGCCAAGTATGAAACAATTACTAATTTTTATCCATTGATAATGAGGTTTTACAAAGTTCAATGATGCCCTATTTTATATCATAGTTCCAATATACATAGTGATTCCCTAATTTATATCACAATTCGAATATACATAGTGAATTCAATAATGACCATCTTGAAAGCCCTACTTGGTACCAAATCATAAATGACAAACCATTCAAAACCCACACTCAAAGGAAGGAATAAACTCAAATTCATAATTTCAATACAAAACACAAGACACACCTTGAATCACCATTCAAAAAAAAAATCTATTGAAACCTTCATTACACATAATACTGAAATGGCAAGGAATTCATACCTTGATTTGGGAAATCGAGAGTGAAGCACACAGGTTGCACCTAATGAAAACCATAAGCTGATGATAAATGGAATCCACACATAATACGTGTAAAACCTAGTCTTCAATTCATCAAAATACTCAAAATTTCTTCAAAATGCAAGTTCTCCAAGCGACATTTTTCCCTTTTTTCTCCTCTCTTCCTTCACACGACATTTTTCTCCTCTCATTTTTTCATGCACGCGGTAAGTTTTTTTTCTTTTTCTTTTTGATTCATAAGTTGGCGCTATAGTTAGCGTAGTTAATTCCAACTTTAGCGTCGACCTTTAGCCTTAAATGTGAAGTGTGTCTAATTTAACACCTAGCAATACAAAATAATGTATTTTGCTTGGAAGTGGGTCTTCATTTGAAGCGAACTTTTAAATGAAGATATTTTTTATTGTTTTTTGGAATAAAATAAATATTTTTGTTCAAATTTTACCTTCAAGAAGAGACATTTACTTATTATTTTATCTAATATAATAATATTAAATAATTTTCACTATTTAATTTTTGTATTTTAAGTAGGATACATGATATATAAATAGATAATGATTATATTTTTAAATAGAGAGAAATTTGGACTACTAGTAGACATGAAAACCAAATTTGCATAGAGGTTCAAAGGCTTGACATTAAGGGTGGAGGTAGTTTGCATGTTCACCTTCAATATTTATGTTAGATTAATAAAATATATTTTTTCTTTGATTAGTTTCATTTTTTCTAAGAGCTCAATTACCTTGAACTCTAAACCCTAAAATCTAAATGATAGACATGAAAAATATTAAACCCTAAAATATAAACTCTATACCCCAACTATTTACAACATGAAAAATTTTGAGCTAATTTTTTGAACATGCATAATTATTTTTACCTTTATGTATCAATATAGGTTTTTTTTTATCTCAATTTATATCAAGAAAAATGGAAAATGGAGTCCAAATCCAATCCATAAAAAAATTACAAGTCAAAAATTATTAGCATTTATTCAAAGTATTTTTTACTTCATTATACTTACATCATCATTTTGGAAAGAACAACATGTTTGTTTATTGTCTTTGATCATTCTCTAAGTAGTTGACTTGGTATCCTTATTGATTTTGGCATAGAGAATAATTATCTCATTTTGTGTAGAGAAGCATGTGTAAAATTCACAATAGACTGATTATGAACATTCAAGAATTTACAAATATCAAATATTGCCCAAATCAAATCCACAAGTGCATATTCAACCCCACAACTACACTAGTGACAACAATAATAACTTAACAAATTCGAAAACATTCAAGCAAACATCACTTAATTTATTATACCTTGACAAATCATCTATAAACATCTATCATAACATATCTAAGCTAAACTTCTAATTAAATCTAAAATTTTATATCATAAAACATTTAATTTAATACATTTTTTATTCCCATATTTTTATTTAAAATAGATTCTAAACGCATATGTTATATATATATATATATATATATATATATATATATATATATAGAATAGTTATAAGTAGAAAATTATAATCTAAATAAAAATTTAGAGATTGTTTAGCTCTTGATGATAATGATAGTCAATATAATAAAAAGAAATTGTAGATGTATTCTAAATCATTCTTAATTCTTTGAACCCTACATTGTAATTAAACATGATCTATTTTGTGATCTTGTATTTCTCTTTCATAATTGAGTCTTATTTGCAATCATCTTATTTATATCAATTGTCAGTTCTCAAATGTAACGCCCCACCACGCGACCCTAGAGGAAGTTGCATTTAACTACTTAAATGAAACATTTTTTTTTTTAAAGGATAAATAATAAGTGAGTTAATAAATAATGTCAACAACCTCTAAGGTTATGAGATAGAGGTTATATAGAAACTCAACAAAAAACATGAATTAAACCATGTCAATTAATTACAAAATAAATAAACACATACATCCCAATTAAGATAATAACAACAAGCATAAGATATAACTTTCAAATGCATTAATCCATCATTAAATATTCAACTACAAAAGATTACAACACTCATTCCCTGAATGAGGCAAATCAAAACATAATTACAATTACTACTTCCACCTCGATTACAAGAGGGGTAAAATAATACAAGCACAACTGAAATGATATACAATAAGAACTAATACAGAATCCCACGAGCTCTCCAATTGGAAGTCTCATCCACACGAACATGAAGAAAGGACCCAATGGATTAGGTGCACGCCACCCAACCATGTGGAACCAAAAGGGCCCACTCCCCCATGCTAGGAGATAGTAACCAGGAATCCTAGTCAATACTATCTACCTCTAGACACAGGCTAACATAAACTGAACCAAACTGAAACAACCAATAACATGAACCTCACAAATACATCATAACCAATAACATGAGGCTCACAATTACATCATAAGATCTACACATAATCAACTCAAGCACATCTCAGTTACCATGCAAGTACACACAAGCACTTCACAAGTAGAACCCATGTACCACATATGTACGACATAAATACACCAAAAGTACAACTCAAGAGCATCATGAGTAACACACAAGGACGACTCTACAAGGTCACATTGCTTCCAGAAACAAAGCAGAACAAGTATGTTATGAGAACCATACACAAAATAATCGAATACCACTATGGTCACACTAGGTATGCTAAGGAAACCATACCCACCAAATCAAATACCAACTATGGTCACATCGGGTATGTTAAGGAAACCATACCCACAATAATCAAGTACCAACTATGGTTACATAAGGTATGTTAAGAGAACCATACCCACAACACAAAACCAATTGTTGTCCTAGATAGAGTGTCATCACACAGTTCGTCATGGGTTATCCTTGGGAATCTTCATAGGTTCCGGCCCCCCACAAGACAAGGGTTATCCTGATGACCTTTACTGAATCCCAGCCCCCACACTCACTCATGTGGAGCCAAATACCTTTCGTACAGACAAGATAGATGACCTTGCCATTTCAAGCCTTCCCATCTCATCCCAAGCCTAACCGAGCACTTAGGTCCATGAGCGAGGTATTAAAATCTTGATTAATGAGAAGTTAGTCCTAAACTTCTAAGTATTGTTTTAGTTATCACTTGATTAAATAACTTATAACAAGTTATCCTTGGCACCACTTCGGTGTGCCGGCCCCCGTTATAAGCCACTCTTCTACTGGACAACACACACACACCATCCAAACATCTATGGAACCAAGGTGCGACAAACAAGACATCACGACCTCTCCTTTCTCAGGAGGTGACACAAACTGAAACGCACTCGAACACTGGAGGCAACAAACCATAAAACCAGGCCGTTCTCGAACATTCCTGACAAGGAGACATACCATACAAAATTCACTCCTTTCTCAGGAGCAATAAAGATAAAATCATCCCCAACCACTGGAGGTAACAACAATAACAAAGAACGCTCCTGACAGCTCCTGACAAGGAGCTACACATTACAAAGTCACTCCTTACAAGGAGACATGGATCCCATAATCCGCTCCTAAACCAAGGAGGTACAAACATTCCCGTTCGTGGAAACTGGGTACAACATTGGCACAATCCTCATGCACTATCCAATAGAATCACAACAGTCGACATCACAAGACGACAACCCCCAACCTCTAGGGTCTTCTAGAAGACTTACAGATTGACGACACATAGCCCATTCCCAAGAACATGAACATAGAGGAATCAATCACACAAACATTTGCGAGGAATTAAACTAACTTTGGATACCTTAAATCCACTTCCTTAATATAACTCAGTAGTTTAACGTCGCAATGAAACTAATTAAATAACACCTCTTTAAGGCAAAGGAAGACAATTTAATCAAAGTATTATTTTCCTTAATTGCTTTTTCAATAATACTGAAATAAACATTTACTTCATTATTTTAAACAGGTTGATACATGATACAACAACCCACATCTTTAAAACCCTATCAGGAAGACTTAGCCCTTTTTGATTTGTTTCCCTCAAGTGATGACATAAGGAATTACATTTAAACCAGCAATTTAATCATAATTAATTCTACTTCGGATTTCCTAAATCCCCTTCATTTATTAGAATTCAATAAATCGTTGCCACAATAAATCTGATTTAATAATGTCCTTTTCCGACATAAGGAGGAATTTAACTACATGTAATTCCCTAATTGTCTCAATATTTAAAATAAGCATATACTTCTATAATTTTAGAATATATCACTAAAATAAATAATTGTTCCCCCTTGCAAATTAAATCATTTAAACGAAATCCATTAATTTTCCTCATTAAACACATCTCTTTCAAATTCAATGTTTGACCTTGCAAATAATATTACTTTTAAAAAAATTTATTCACTTATTCAACTATTGCAAAATGATTTGAAATTTTTCAAACTATATTTAAACCATTTCCCTTTTAAATCAATAATTGACCTTTGGAATCTCAATTTAAATTCCACAATTGAATTTAAAACAAACATTCTCTAGATTAAATATTTAATTCCCTCCAATCAAAATTAATCATGCTTAAAATAAAATTAATACTTTTCTAAACATATAACTTTAATTCTAAAACTACTATTATAACATACCAAAACAAATTATAGAAAGGCACAATATATATAAACATAATATTTTATTATTATAAATTATAATACAAAATATTATTAAATAATATTTTAATATTATAATAACAATAAATAAAATATTAATATTGTATATATAAATTCATTTTAAATTCTATTATTATCATTATTTTTATTTATACACACCCCCCCTTTGTTCCTCGGGCCGTGCGCCGTACCGAAATCATGGGCGGCTATCTTGGATTGCGCGTCTGAAATAGGGTTAGGGCCGGCCGTGAAATCCTTATGGCCGTGGGTTAGGGTTGAAGGTAGCGCTATTTGCAGGGTGGGCGACGCTTGTTACATCGGATGCGTGGTTTACTTCCCCCCAGCCACGGTTTACTCACCGGCGGCGTTTCCACAAAGGACGGAGGCGGGAGTTTCTTGGCCGGGCGGCAGAGATGCTTGTGGTGGCCGCAGGAGGTGGCACTTAAGCTCAGGGTGATGGTGCTTGGGTTTACCCGGAGCAGCGGTAGCGACCAGGCTGGGCGGCGATGACGACAATGGTGAAGGGTCAGCGGACGGGAGAAGGGGAGAGGCGGCAGCTCCAAGCGGCGGCGGTGGCTCGGTATACACAGCCAACTGCGAGCGGTGATCTAGCCGCGGGTGGAGGCGGCTTCCCCAAAGCCCTCCCCAAAAGACTTAAAATAATTTTATTTTTTTTTAAATGTAAATTTCATAAAAAAAAACCAGGCCTGCGGATTTCTAAAAATCCGCGCCCATATTGGGGAACTCAAAAAAAAACATTTAACCAGCAACTCCCTCAAACCAAAGGTTTATTTTAAACAACCAAGAATTTAAATATATATATATATATAAGGGATTCAACCATCTCAAACAAATTGAAGAAATAATTTGCACAATTAAAATTTGAGATTTCCTTTCACAGCCAAGAACACCAAAATTTTTCTTAAAGAAATTCATACCCAACACAGATTTTTGCAAACAATTAAAAACTTAAGACATGAACCTGATTTCCATCCGTTTGAGTAGATCCAGATGAAGCACAAAACCATGATTCGATTCCTCCTTCAATTTTCAGTTCCTCCAAGTAGGACCAAAACCCACAAAATCCAAATTTTCATCCTTCTCCAAAACTCCATTTTTAACTTCTCCAAAATTTTCATAATAAAATCTCATAATCCTCAAAATGAAATAAAATATCTATTTAACCCCCAAAGTCAAACTTTTAAAAATATCTCAATTAACTCTATTTTCTAATTTTCTAATTTCAATTTCCAAATTTGACTTTTAATTCAATTTTCAATTCCTACAATTAAGCAATAATTTCCAAATGAATAATCTAATTCATTTCAACATAGTAATTTAATTTAACACAATCTAATTTAATTAATTAATAAAATAATCTTAATTCAAGATTACATCATTTTATTAATTAGATTAAATTAACTAATAAATCAAACAACATCTCTAATGTTATAACTCGATTAATATAATCAATAACTTAAATACCAAATACCATTAATTGCCTTTTCCAAACTTGAATTTAAATAATGAAGAGAGAGAACAATAATCAAGGCAACACAATCTGACAAACAACTGACAACAACAAGGACTAGGGTGATGACCTAACACGGAAACCTAGCTACTATCTCCTAATCAAATACCGTTGGGTATTGAACACGCTCTCACCTGTGAAACCAGGTGGAGTCGATGTTCTGTACCTGTCAACCTGCAAGTCAAATAACAACAACATATAGTATAAACAGCATAAAATACACACCGTGAAGAGGAAATCACGTGATCGTAGGGCACTCGCAAGCAAGTGGTGCGATCCATCCCCTTCACCAATACACTGCAAATAACTGACAATTCTAACATACTATTATAATCCAGAGCATAATCATCTTTAATTCAAATAACTGCTATGCTAATCCAAAGCATGGAGTAAAGATAACATCAGAATAACTAGAAGCACATCACACCAACATACGCACACAAAGACACGCAGTCCAACCAGAACGCAAAACAGAGGGGTCTTACATCAAATCTTTTGCCTTTGATGTGACTATTGAATTGTGCCCAAAACAATATTGAAAAAACACCTTTAGAAGCTTTCTTTACTAAAATTAAGTGTCGAATTGCATTGGACCCAAGTCATCAAGTACCTTGTTCCACTATTTCTTGAGAAAATTTTTACCTTACAAAAAATATTTATTACAAGTACTCCTCTAGAATGTTCTTTGATTGCTCTATGATAATTTGAATGAATTATATGAGATGTTTCTAAATTTCTTCTGATCTAAAATTAAGTAAGAAATCCTAGATATTAATTTGATAGATTTCATACAAAATACCACAAGAAATAGTTCAAACAAGAGTTGAATCAAAAGTGAAAAAGAAACTTAAATAATATGACTTTGCATTCCAACCAAAAAAAACGAACCAAGTATATATGTTATTACAAGTGCATGTTCTCTTGACTTTTAAAATTCAAATTTAAATTGAGGATGCATACTAACCTTCTTACTTGATCATTGCCTGTTGATTTAATAAATCTTTTTTTTTTTTTTTTTTTTAAACCTTTGTATTTGTATTGAAAGGGGTAAACCTAATCCATTTTAAGACATCGAGAATCAAGGACTTAAAAAATAATCTGACAAGAACATTCAAGTTAGATTTATTAGCATTGATTCAAAGTATTATTTACTTGTTTATACTTACATCATCATTTTGGCAAGAACAACATGTTTGTATATTGTCTTTGATAATTCTCTAAGTAGTTGAATTGGTATACTTATTGAGTTTGACATAGAGAATAATTATCTCACTTAACAATGTCTAGCATAGTCATATCTTCATTGAACCTAGAGCTAAATACCATTACTTTTTACTATTTAATTTTGAGCATTTATTTTAGTGGTGTTATTACTCTCAACTCTTTATACTGTGTAGGTTATATTATTTATTCATTTTTATTTAATTAATTTACTTGGGATATTTATGTGAGGCATGTTATTTTTCCTTCTACATTAAGGTTATAAATCTAACATTTTTAAGTAGATATGATTCATTTTATACTTTATTAGGGTTTGGATGCACCCTTTATATATGTTTCATTACTCTTATCTTGATTAGGGTTTGAGATTTTTTTCTGTAATCTCTTTGATCCCACTAACCCACCCTTATTTAATGTATTATTGATAGATCATTCATCATGTATTATCATATATATTTGTCTATGGCCTTTATCCATGCATATATTACATATTTTGACATGTTTTTACACTTTGTTAGATCTCATCATTCCATCCTTGATTAGATCTCATCATCCATCCTAAAGTAGGTTTCAATCAAGAATAAGGAATCCAATCTCTAGTTTTCAAAGAGAAAATATCTATGGTTTTAATGAATTTTTGGAAGAAGTGTAAGGTAGAGAACCAAATAAAATTATTAGAAATAGGTTTTATTTCATCTAGGATAACAAGGGACCATGGACGGGATGTTCACCTAAAATTATTAGTAATAGGTTTTATTTGTAGTAAGATTGTAAATAAATGTCTTTTTGATGTTAATTTTTAGTCATCTTGTAATCATAAGATTTGATCTTTAGTTGCCAAGATTCTGTGTGTAAACTTTTTGTGAAGAGAAAAATGTTGCAATGTCCTATTTTTTTTTCATAGTGTGTCTTAATGAAAAGAAAGCATATTAACAAGATAATTTCAATAATATTCTCTTGGTGCACAACAGTTATGTGACTATTGTCATTGTTGTGTATTATAGGATCTAGATGAGGCCATGGAGAGAGGATGTGGACGGCGTAGAGCTACTAAATCATAGAGAAGAAAGTGGGTGGAAAAAGATATGGAAATAGAATATGTAGATACAATAGAGGTAAGAAGACAAAGCAACCTCAACCAAAGGAGGAAGGTGTTTATGAATTCACAAATGCTACAACATAGAAGAAATAAAGTCATTTTATGTCCATGAGGCCTCTGAGGTCAAACTTATTTGTTGAAAATGCATAGGAATGGTGATTAAATGTGATTCTATGATCAAGGTAAAATTTTGAAAATTAGGATGGCCAAATATCAATATGTCAAATATATGACTAAAGTGAGGTTTCGTGTTGGATAGCATATTCATTGAAATGATATAATCTATGTACTAACCATTATTTACTATGTTGTGTAGTATAGGGGTGAGACGAGGCCATGGAAACAGATCATGTCATATCAAATGATGACACAATGGATGAAGCAGGACATCAAGTACTTAAATTTTGACTTAACTTAGGAAAAAATGATCTAATGGAATTTTGTGATATGTCCATATTTTTTCATAGTATTATTGAAATTTTTAATGTACTATCCAATCTTGACATAAATTAATGCATGTTGTTGATTATTTTAGATGGAGATTGGAGCAAATGCAGAGCTTGAGTGTTCAACTAGCAAAAGAACAAGATATGTATGTGGATGTGAACCTAAAACTATTAAATCATGTAGAGTAAAATGGGTGGAAGAGGATATGACAATGGATCCTATAGACACAACAAATGATTGCACTTAACAAGAGGTTGATCAGGACTATAGTACATGGGATGAATACTTTCAGAATATTGTTGTTTGTGGATGTTTTGTATTTCGTGGAGAGAAATAATTCAAATGGGTGATTGTATAAATATATTACATATATGATGAGCTTCCAATCGGTAGTATGCCTCCTACGATAAATTCAAATCGAATAGGAATTATTGTAAGGAATTTTCCAATTCGATATAAATAACATGTATAATTTATTTAAATATTGTTTTATATTATTTAAATAACTAATTTTTTTCTTAATGGATACTTATAGGATAAAGTTATTGGTTTAAAGTTTCCTAGATCATTGAATTCCATCCTAGAGGGCAATGATCATTTATTAGATTATACATCTAACAAAAGTATGTGCCAATATACTAGCTCGGAAGATCAAGAATTGATGAAAACAAGTAACAGAACAAGAATTAGTTTAAAGATGCTTAATTTTCTTAAAGACAAGGGGAAGGTGGAATACATACCCTATGAGAGTTAATGTGATGGAGATGATGACTTTCCCCTGAGTTTGAGACCAATTTAAAAAGAGACATTTGATTGTTGACTATATTATGCTCGGCCTAATGATCAACAACTACCTAGAGTGTATGAGGTGTTTCAATTTTGGGGATAGAGCTACATGATATGACCCTCTAATATTCATGGAGTGAATCTAAGCCTCTTTATTGTACAAAATGTACATGTGGGATCTAAACATAGAAACAATTTAGAAAAAACCACTAGGAGATTAATGCCATATTATGGTCCATCATATTATAGTGGTGAATGGAGAAGGCTAGTAGAATACAAGCCTAGCATGTTAGCATATGGTCTAAATTTGAATATGTATACACATCATCTCCAATTGGAAAGTGGAAAATAAATGAATAGAGGTCATCTTATGTATATATGGACATGCATACACACACAAAAATATTGTAGGATTTATAAATAGTAGTAAGGGAAGGGACCCTACTGTAAGAATGAATTGTCAATTTGTTGAGGTTATAATGATAAAGATGGAGATATGGAAACATAGGTTGATATATTGATAACGGTTGAGGCTATTATGGACCTTACCATTGGGGATGAGTTATTGATTATTAGCCCTTCTTAAAACGCACTCCTACATGAAAGAAGAGGGAAGAACAAGGTCTCCCTAAGGATGTTATTAAGGGCATAAAACCAAAGAATAATAAATGAGTGTGGACTGATGTTTTATAATCTATGTTGACAAAATTGTGTTTTATTTTTAAATTCTTGTATAAAAAAGGTAGTCTATAAAATAATTTTCCATTATTCAATTGATGTATACATGTTCATACAGTTTATATTTTTATTTTTTAAGCCATATTTGATTATATTTATTTGAAATTAATACATTTATGATTTATCCATTTTTTTCCAAACATTAAATAATGCTTGTGTTTGTTGATAGGTAGAAGATGTTGATGGAACACATAGTAATACCCAAGATCTAGCTGGGTTGTTAAAATTTGGGTGGGATAATCCAAACCATCATTTAAACAATACCATGGTGAGAAGAGCAAGATTGAAGAAAATACTACTAGCTAAGAAATTTAAAGAGTTGATGAGATCCACATACATTGATGACATGCCACCTATCCTTAATGATGATGATCATGATAGTGAAAATACAATGCATCAAGAAGGATTGAATGAAATTATTACATATTTTTTTGGGGATGGAAACAATGATGACAATAATAATCATATGGTTGATAGTGATGATGATAGTAGGGATAATTACCACCAATGTAATGTTGATGATAACAACTTGAAAGAATCCATCAAGCAAGCAACGAAGACACCCATGTTCAAATTGGGTGAAAGTAGAACCTCAAAATTGGAATGCACATTAATATTAATAGAAATCAAGTCACTATTTGGTTGGTCAGATAAATGATTCACTACCCTACCGAAGTGAGTTGAAATCTATTTCTTAATTTACATTGTCAATTGGTGTACATAATTTGTAAACATTCATCAACTTCATTTATATTTCTTTAAGGAGATTTTAAAACTATATATTGTATATAAATAGTCCTAGTATAGATTGACATATCAAACATGTTCATCATAAGTCAAACATTAAATTGATTTAATCTCTAGCAATCTTACAGGGCACTAAAAACTAAAATATTCCTTGAAGAGATTGTGTTTCCATGAACTTGCAGAGAGGTGCATATGTTGTTGGCTGAGTTGGGGATTGAATATAAGAAAATTTATTCATGTAAAAATGATTTCATTTTATACAAAGATGAATATCAAAACAAGATAGAATGCCCTGTATGTGAAGAGAAGATATATCATATAGATGTACAATGTCCTATAGTTCCAAAGAAGGTTTTATGTCACATGCCAATTATACCTAGACTTAAACGAATTTTTCATTGCAAGTCACTTGCACAATTGATGGACTGGCATGCAAGGAACAAGAGTAAAGATGGATTCATGCAAATTTTGGCCGACTCCAAAGAAATGAAACACATAGAGTAAAAATGGCCAAGAAAATTCAAAGATGAACCCCGTAGTATCAGGTTTGGTCTTGCAATTGATAGAGTGTGCCCATTCTCTTCCTTGAGCTCAAATTATAGTGTTTGGCTCATCGGATTGATAATATACAATATTCCCCCATGGATGAGTGTTAGAAAGGAGCACCTTATGCTGACTCTCATTATTCCAAGAAAACATCAAGTTAAAAACATGGATGTTTATCTTTTTCCTTTTATTGATAAGATGCAACTGCTATGGAAAGGCATAAGAATGTATGACATATAATGTCCTCCATCAAATTGTTCCTTCATGTTGTATGGTGTGCTATGTTGGACTATTCATTATTTCCCAAGACTTGGTGCTTGTTTTGGTAAGATAAAATATTTACATATTTACACTCATAATTAATTTTCATCCCAACTTTCATACTTAGTTTTATACTATTTTTTTGATGTTATGTACTCTCCTTCTATTTCTGATTTGTAAGATCTAATTTATCATGATTGGGAAGGGGCAAATCGGGTTTTTTATATAAACAATTGATAAGGATTCTTTATTGTTTTCTTCTCTACTAAGCAAGCTAGATATTCAATACTTAGTGTTAAGTCCTAGGTGTATGGGGGTTTTGATCTACATATTCAGCCTTGGGTTCCTAACTTTAATCCTAAAAAAGAGAAAGCTAGATGTATTCCTTTTTTGTTACAACTTCTTTATTTGCCTTTGGAACATAGGGAGCTAGGAATAGTTGAAATCATTGTTAATCAGTTGTGCTCTTTCTTAAAGCATGATTTGGATTTTTTTACAAAGCCAGACCTACCTGTTAGGGTTTGTGTTTTGATGGATATGATGTTAGACCTGCCTAAAAAACATTATAATTATATCTTCATCTGGCTCTCATTTCCAAGATATTTTCTATGAAAATCATACAAATATTTGTAAGGAATGCCATATTTTGGGCCATTCTACTTCTTTATGCAAAGGAGTAGAAATTCAAGATGCGAAGTGCAAAAATGCAAAGTCTTCTTCTGTGCCTCAAAAGTCAAATATGAGTCATGAAATAGAAAATGAACTTCTTCAAGTTAATTCTTGTAATAATTTTGTAATGGGAATCATCCCATCTGTTCACAATAAAGGAAAGGATAAATTGTCTATACCAAATATCAACATAGTAATTCCTTCAAGTTCTGCTCCTTTTTTGAGCTCCTCGAACATTTTGGTTCACGAAGGTGATGATCAAAGTTCTCTTTCTATTAAAGGTGTAAGTGGCTCTCACTCATATATCAGTGTTTCAAGTGAAACTAGTCCTTTGGTTTCTCTTTCTCAAGTTTTGAAGAGGGTTTTGGAAAAAAGGAGAGTGCATGGAATTGTTCATATTTTTAATTCAAAAGGAAAATATGTAGGCATACAATTTTTTGTAAACTCTAAAGTGTTGTATTATTATACTCCTCTAGTTCTCCATATTTCAATTCATCAAGTCAAGAGTATTTCCTTTATTTTAGTATAGGATTCTTCTATTTTCAAGAAAAAATTATCATTCCTTCGGGCCAATGGAATTGTGAGGGCTTGGATTCAGAGGAATTTCATTCTTCTTCCAAATGGGGTAATTTAGAAGAACTAGCAGAGAATTATATGAATTTGGTTGGTTCATCCTTTATTGATGAATTTGTTGGAGAGGGAGTTTCAGTAAATGATGAACAAGACTTGATTGTTGTAAGTGCTAAATCATTTTTTGGGTTATTAACTGATGAAAAGGATACTTTTCCAATGGTGGATTTTTCGCTAGTGGAAGTGCCAGATGGCAACATTGATGTGGAAGAGGGAAATAAGGAAATTAGTTCTCTCAAACTCTATCAATTAAATAGTCTCCTCTTCTATCCCTGCCAACATAAAAATATCCTCAAAAAAGCGTCAGAAAGTCAAATGCAGTGAAAATTCAAGAAGAAATTGCCTCAGGTAGGCAGTCCACTTTAGATGGTAGTATAAAAAAAAGGTTGAGGGGAGCCATTAGCTCTCCGTATTTGGAATGAAGATTATATCTTGGAATGTTAGGGGTATTAATGCCCCTAACAAGCATTCTCACATTAAGCATCAAATGGATTCTTTTGAAGCATAAATTATTCTCTTACAAGAATCCAAGTTATCTCAACAATATTTTGATATGTTAATTAGTAAATGGGGAGGCTATAAATCAGCTCATTTAGTTGTTCAAGGGGCTTCTGGGGGGATGGTCATTTTTTGGAAATCCTAATTGGTGTCAGTATAAATTATAAAAACTGAACACCATTGGCAATTAATGAAGGTAGTACAGTTTGACCTTTAGTTTTATCTTTTAAACATCTACGCACCAAATGCAACATGGGAAAAAGCTCTTATGGGACAATTTGTCTCAAATATTGGATCAAGTTGGGGTAGAAAAAGTTATATTATTAGGGGACTTCAATACAATTTTGTTTTTGAAAGATAAAAAGGGTGGAATTATCCCTCCTCAAAAAATAGTTGAAGATTTTAATTCTTTTGTTTTTAACAATGCTTTAGTGGATATCCAACCAGCTAATGGAAATTACTCTTGGACAAATAAACGAAAGGCTTTTTCACAAATTGCAATACGTTTGGATAGGGCCTTGGTCTCCTCTAATTGGATCACTCAGACTATTAACCTAATGTCTGAAATTTTTTCATGGATAGGCTCAGACCATTTCCCAATCTCTTTATGTATCCAAAAGAAAAAGGTGGATTTAATTACAAAGTCTTCATTCAAGTTTGAGAAAATGTGGTTTTGTCATCCTCACTTTTTGGATCTTTTAAATCAATGGTGTTGTCAAGCTCCCTTAGTATATGGTACTTTTATGTTTAGATTTTTCTACAAATTAAAGCATGTAAAGGGAAAAATTAAACAATGGAACACTTCAGTTTTTAAGAATATTTTTAAGGAAAAGGATGATATATCCAAGAAATTAACACAAATAAACTCATAAATAATAGCCAAAGGCTTATCCCCACAATCATTTCGCTTTCAAAAAAAGTTACAAGATGTTTGGGAAGAGTTATCAATTCAGGAGGAAATATATTGGCATCAAAAATCAAGGGAAATGTGGCTTAAAGAAGGTGAAAAAAACATAAAATTCTTTCATAGATTAGCTCAAATAAAAAAAGTGAAGAATTCAGTCTTTTCAATTATTGATGTTAATACTCGTGAAAGATTAAAAAAAGAGGAGGATATTCAAAAGGAAGGGGTTCAACTGTTCTCTAATTTAATTTTTTCTCCTCCAGGAATTTCAGACCATCAGTTATTAGTAAAACAAGAGTTGTTGCAAAACATGCCATCTCTTGTTTCTAATAAGGATAATGTGCACTTACTAAAGCCATTCACTATAGAAGAGCTCAGATATGTTGTCTTCTCAATGTCAGCAAATAAAGCTCCGGGTCTAGATGGATTTACCTCTATTTTTTCCTAAATAGAGGGACTTCATAGGATCTGATTTGTTGAAAGCGTTGGAAGAATCTAGAAGCTCAGGGACAATGTTAAAGCAATTTAATATGACTCATATTGCATTGATACCTAGAGTAAATAACCCTTCTTCTTTTGTAGAGTTTAGACCCATTTCTCTCTATAATACTATATATAATTATTTTACTAAAGCAATTTATCTAAGATTAATAAAGATTATACCTTGTATAATCTCTAAGGAGCTAGTGGGTTTTGTTCCTGGCAAAGAAACAAAAAAAGGGGCTATTGTAGCCCATGAAGTTTTGCACTCTGTTTCAACTTGTGATATTCTAGCTTTTACAGTTAAGCTAGACATAATGAAAGCTTATGATAGAGTGGATTGGTCATTTTGGTTACAAATCCTTAAAAAGATTAGATTCCATGAGAAGTGGTGTAAGTTGATTTACTCATGTTTGTATGGTGCAATTTTTTCAGTTCTTATTAATGGAACTCCTTCGGGTTTTTTCAATTCCACTCAAGGAGTGAGATAAGCAGATCCTTTATCACCCATTATTTTCATCATTCTAGCAGAATATTTAAGATCAGTTAAAAAAGCTCATTTGGATGAGCAATGGAAAGGTATTACTCTGCCTCCCACTAGTTTATCAATTATTCATTCACTATTTGTAGATGACACAATCTTATTTGGAAGGTCATCTTTGGTAGAAGAAATAAAGATTAAAGAGGTTCTACAAAACTACACTCTTGCTTTGGGTCAAATGGTGAATGTTAGTAAGTCAAAGATATATATATTTGACACAAAATAAAGGTTAAAACAAAAGATTGTTCAAATTTTGGGGTTTTAGTTGGATTCCTTGCCTTGTAAATATTTGGGAATTCCATTCTTTGTAGGAAAAAACAGAGTGTCTTACTGGGAAAAGATAATTCAGACTATCAAACTCAGAATATCTTCTTGGAAGGGAAGATGGTCAACTATTGTTGGCATAATTTTGTTGATAAAATCATTTTTATCATCAATGCCTAATTATTTTATGGCAATCCTAAAGGCCCCAAGGACAGTTATTGCTGAAATTGAAAAGCTAATTAGATCTTTTATTTGGAAAGGAAACATGGATTCAAAAATAAAAATTCCTTTAGTATCATTACAAGATATTTGTAAAGAAAAATTTAAAGGTGGAGTGGGAGTGCATAATTTGTCTACAAGAAATATTGCTTTAGGAGAAAAGCTATTCTGACATTTATAATCAAGACCTCTTAGTAAATGGTGTAAAATTATGCAAGGTAAATATCTTGACAATGTATATCCTACTTGTATTCTCACAGTCTCCAACCCCCCACAAGGCTCTGTAATGTGGAACTTTTTTCTAAATTGTATAGGTTTAATAGTAAAATACTTATCTTGGGAAGTTCATAATGGAGAGAGTGCAAAATTTTGGCAAGATTTGTGGAATGGCTCTCCTCCTTTGGAAAAAAAAATTAAACATCAATCTAAAATCATTTATACCACAAACAATTGGGGTTCAAAGCTTAAAGATTACATTCAGGCTTTAGATACTCTAACTAGGTCAAACACTTGGAAAGTTCTGCCCCCCTCAATTTTCTCTCAAGATCAACAAAAATACCTGTTAGAAATATTAAGAGGCAGAACAGTGTTCATTGAGAATGGAGATGATAAGTTGATTTTGGTTCCATCAAAATCAAGTAAAATATACTATTAAATTGAGGTACAAAGCTACAATGTGGATCAAGAATAGGTATGTAATCAAAGAGCATTGCCATTTTTTTGGAATGCAATGGTTTTGCCCAAGGCAGGTTGTTTTTCATGGCTCGCTCTAAAGCATAGGGTATTAACTAGTGAGAGATTGGCTAAGCTTGGGATTGCAACTCCTTTAAAATGTGTACTATGTGAAGAGTTTACAGAATATATAGACCATTTATTCCTAACATGCTCTTTTATACATTCTTACTTGAAATTTGTTCAAAATAAGTTAGGTTGGAGTACCCCTATTCCAAGAAACCTTTGGGATTTGTTCATGTCTTGGCCATCTTTATATAAAACATTTCTTTATGCATGCATATGGAAAATAATCCCCTCATCTATAGTTTGGGGAATTTGGTGGGAAAAAAATAAAAGGATTTTCCGAAAAGAAAAATCAAGTATGAACTCAGTAATGGAAATGATTGAAAAATCTATTTGTGAAGTGTCTAATGCATATGTGCAAAATAATAAAAATGTAGGATCTCCTTTTACATATTGGGATTTTAATCAATTGAAACAATGGAAGTTTTTAGTGTTTCCATTCAAAGGAAGTCTATTCAGCTCAGGGAATGTAAAAGTGGATAGAAAAAAGGTATCATGGATCCCTCCTTCTAATGGTTTTGTCAAGCTAGATTTTGATGGTGCATCTCAAGGGAATCCTAGAGTATTAGGAGATGGAGCAGTGGTAAGAGATAAGGAAGGTTCAGTTTTATTAGCAATGTCCATTTCATTGCCAAATGGGACAAACAACCAAGTAGAAGTGCATGGTTTGTTTCATGGTTTACATTTAGCAGTACAAAATAAAATTTCTAATCTGATAATTGAAGGAGATTCGTTATTAGTTATAAATTCTTGTAAAGAAAAAGGATCGAGTAACTGGAAAATCAACTATTTTATGAGGTAGATTCTATCTTTTTTATAAAAGCTTGTGAATTTCCAAATTAATCATGCTTATAGAGAAGATAATTATGTTGTTCATGGATTGGAAAATGAAGGATGTGATCAAAAAGAAGAAATAAAAGTTTATGGGGACAAAGATAAGTGTTTACCTTTCATCATTCAAGAACAGGTCAACAGGGATTAAAAAAAAAAGAATTGTCACCAGATAATTCAAAAAATTGGATTGGACAAATTGTACAAGCAAATAACCATTGGTATTCATCAGATGGATAACTCTAGCATTTGGCTAGATCAATTTTTCTAATTCTGTTTGTTGCTTTTGCAAGTAATGATTTCTATATGAGGAAATATTTGTTGCCCAAAGTTCTGACTTGTTTGATGTGCAGAAATCACATACAACTGACATTAATACCTATGGACTAATAAGCAAGTAGAAAGATGGAATAATCTTCAGTCATCAAGTTGAATACAAATAATTGATCGACAAATATGGGTTAGCAACGAGGAAATAATTTCCTAAAGTTGTAGAGATATTTTGCTAACTACTTGAGCTATTTTCTGCAGGATGAAAATTCACATTCTATTAGTTGGTATCGTTTTTCCTTTTAAGTGATTTGACACTCAGGTGTTGAGAATACCACCAGCAAACTTTGTGGGTATTGATCATCATGCTTTTCCATAGTTTCCCAAGGAAAGTACAAAAATTTCATCATAATCTTGAGAGCAGCTTTCAGGAAAAGATATGCTTCATCAATTAGTCATTAATTAGCTCCATCATATTTCAATGTGGAGTAACAATTGGTGAATGAATATGGAGAAATGACTGTAAATATCATAGGTGCAAATTAATATATTGGTATCAAAAAGATAATAAGTGTGGGAAGTTTAGTAATAGTGTCCTGCCTTCAGATTGTATCAATATACAATGCCTCGAAATGATGGTTAGATCAAAAATCATCATTACTTCATTGTCATTAAAAACCCGAGGTGGCTTCTTCATTCTCTATTCTTTCTATAAGTTGGTATGTGAAGTCTTGGCAGTATTAGGTGGTAGGAAATCAAAAGTGTGGTTATTTGTAGTGTTCCAGGTCAAGTGGTGATGCGCTCAATCTGTAAGTTCAGAATGTTACTAAGTTCTTTCTGGTATATGGGTTTGTAAGAAATGTTTTCATTTCTAAAGTTTCGAGACATAAGTGACTCTAACAAAATTTTAGTATGGTGTTTCTATTTGCCTTTATTCTGGAAGTTGACTGTGTAATGGCTTAGTAAGATTGTTTTGTAGACAGTGGTTGCACGGATAGGTGTTTCTTTCAAAAGGCCTAATTCATATATAAGATTCAAAAGTTACAATTTTTGAAAATTGTGTCTTATTTTTTTCAAAAGGGTTCAATTCTAGGGTGCAATTGTTCTCTTATTTTGGGGGTAGTTCGCATTAGGTGTGAATCTAAGTTGAAAATCCTATTTCATAGTTCTTGAAACATTTGGCTAATATTTCCTATGGGGAAAGTTTTCCCCTGTGCTTTCACCTAGAATATTTGTTGATAAGAAGAATAATTCACAAATGATATTCTCGGTTCTAGTGGAAAGAAGTTGGCTTGAACAATATTCACATCTTCTATGTTGAATTGGATTTCATTGCATGTTTTCATTTACACACAATATTAAAACATAATCTAGTTGGTTGTCTTCTATATTTATAGAGAGTATATGCAAATAATTTTGTGGAATTTCAAGAACAAATGGCAAGAGGATATAACACTAAAAATTACAAAATTCCATTTTCTAAAGAGGTAACAGAAGATGAAATGGCTCAATTTTTTCAAACAGTGTGTCCCAGTATGGTGGATTGCATCAAAAAAGTGACAGGTGATGAAATTATACAGTCAAACTCTCCTAGGCTACTCTTTCCATCTAACTTGTTATCCATTTTTTTGTCAAACTCCATGGATTTCCACCAATCTTATGTTGCTTTAAGATTCATTTCTTCAATAGTTGTGTTACTAGAGGCAATGGAAGAGGAGGGTCTCTTAGAATCAATGCAACAATATAATTTGGATAAAGAAGATGCATATATTGAAAGAATCTCTCCGAGAATTTTTCTCAAAGAAAAGAAAGGATTTGCATCTATATATGGTGTTGTGAAGAAGGGGTTACATGATGATAATCCTTGGCTCATTTTTTGGATGATTCAACTGCATTCAAATGAATTGGGCCAAGAAATGATAGATATGATCAAAGAAAAGTACTATGCATTGTATTATATCATTGGCCACCAAGCTCAACATGCTAGAATTCCACCCGCCATAACCAACAATAACCCTACAAAGGGTAATGAAGATTCAAATGAAGAAGAACAAGGAGATAACTTGTTGGATATAAATGTAAAACCTCAATCTGCAGATGACAATGCAGATGATATGACGGAATAGGATTATCATAGTTAGATAAGTTGATAAAAATATGTTTTTTGTTTATTAGCACTGTTGATACTTTCATAGGAGATCAGATGTGATTAGTAACTAATCATATGCCAGTATTATAGATCTAGTTTTTTTTAATTTTGATATTATATCTAATATAACTATTATAGGCCTATGTCTTTTATCGATAAAAAAAATATTACTTATTGAATTATAGGGCTTCAAAAAAATGAGATATTTGCATGTCCAAGATGTGCAGAACAATTTCAAGGGTGGTATTCTAAAGATCTACATAAATTTATTTACGCAAACAACAAGGTTTTTCTACCACTAGATCATAAGTTTAGAAATCACTTGAAGAATCAATTTGATGGAAAATTTGAAAATAGACGCCCTCCCATGATTATTGGTCTAGGTGATTGGCTTAAGAAGTATAAATATGTTGAATTGAAAGCTTGGGAGGATTTTTTTGATTGGGCTGATTCAATTGAAGAACCAGAACAATTTCTAGTTAATATGCCAAAAGGAATGAAAAGGAAATCCATATTTTATGAGTTCCCTTGCTAGAAGGATCTATTAATATCTCACCTATTAGATCCTATGCACATCTTCAAAAATGTCCTAGATTCTATATTTTGACATATACCAGGAAAAGAGAAGGACACCTTGTCTTCGAGGAGAGATATTTCTCTTTCACATACCAAAATTGATAGAAAATATTTGTGGCCAAACAGGGAAAATTAAACATATGCAGAAGCTCCATGGATTTTTAAAAGAAAAGAGCTAGACCAACTAAAAAATTGCATTTGTTCAATAAGGACACCTACTAGCTATGGGTCATCATTGGCTAAAGCTTTTACAGTTGATGGACATATCACAAGATTTAAAACACATGGTTTTCATAACTTTATGAAGGTAATACATATCATCATTTAATATTTATTGTTAACATTGATTAAGTACTAAATATATTTTGATATTTTTTGTGTGAGAAGAAATTACTAAATACCTTTTCATTAATGTGTTTGATAGCATATCATGCCATTAGGAATTAGGGGGGATCCATATCTTAAAATTGACTTAAGGAATACCATAAGTTGATTGTCAGCATTTACAAGGTATGTGGTTATATGAAATTTTTATGTGTGAGAGATAGAGATATTATATTACATTTTAATTTTTAACTAAAGTTTTATGCTAATTTACTATTATTATATTAGGTGGGTTACCTCCAAGGAGATCCACGAATGTGAAGTGCCACAATGGAATAAGGAAATTGCATAGATTGTATGTGTATTTAATAAGGAGCTCCCTACAGTTTTCGTGGACCTACAAGTCCATTTACTTATACACCTAGTCGATGACATTGAATTGGCAGGTGTCGTATCAATGAGGTAGATGTTTTTCTTTGAGAGGTATATGAAAACTCTAAAAATATATGACCGAAAAAGGCACATCCAGAGAGTTGCATAGCTGAAAGGTATGTATTGAATGAAGCATATTTCTTCCTATGTGAATTCCTTGGTAAGGATTTTGAAGATGGGCCACGCTTCTGGGATGAAGAATGAGCATCATATATTATTGATGGAGAAAAACCACAATCTAATGGTGTTCAAGTAGAAATTAGTAAGTAAATTCATGATCAATGTGGTTGTTTTTCTTGCAATCATAAATTTACTCTGTAATTTATTTGTCAAATTAACAACATGAAATTTGGAGTTTGAAATGAAAATGTTGACATGTAATACGTGTAGACAAAAGTGCTATACTCGACAAGTTCATTCTGTACCACATGGACTTTATGAACAAATGGATTGATCTATATGATAAAAAGAGATAATGAGTGTTAGAAGCAAGGAGACAATTTAAGAGATCAAACCCAAGGAATAATCCAATTCCCAATAATCTACTTGGGGAATGGGGCAAAGAATGCACACTAGAATGGGTTACTGAACAAATTCAAAATCAAATAGAAGATGTAGGTATAGATTCAAACATAAAATAAGATGAAATCAACATGTCTAGAGGATGTGAAAGAAAGGTATAGTTGGAATTTTACAAAATGTTGTTTCCTTATAGTTTTGACACTATTAACTATTTTAATATTCATCATTATATTTGTTTTTCACTGAAATAAATGGTCTCTCACAGGTGAGGAAATATGCCACAATGTGGGCATATGGTCGACATTATCATGTAGAAAGTGTAGATGTAAAGATACGATCCTTCGATTATGGCATCACGGTTGACTTCAAGCAATCCAGTTTATCAAGCTCAAAAGATAAGAATATGATTGAAGGGAATCTACAATATGTTGGGAAAATACAAGAAATTATTGAGTTAGATTACCACTCTTTTAAATGTTGTATTTTTAAGTGTAGATGGTATGAAGCATTTGAGAGGACATGAATACATGATACCCATAGTAGATTGTTTTCTATAGATTCCTCATGCTTCCTACCGGAGGATAAGGAGCCTTATTTTTTTCCAATTCATTGCGAGCATGTATTTCTTTAACTCAAACAAGAAGGGGTAGTGATCATTAATCTATTAATTCATAATTTATTGCAAATATATGCATGTGTCTATTAATCAATAATTTTTTATAACATACATCTAATATATGTATGTCGTTCATGTGTAGGTATTTTTCTATGAGGATATTTTGGACCCAAAATGGATATTTGTCATATTATGATCCAAGATTAAGGCATGTATTTGATGATGCATTAGTGGATACTAATCAAAACAATGATGGACAACAAAATGAGAGAGAGGGATTAGAGAACATCGAAGAAATTGACATCCACGATGATGTTGAAGATGGTTATGTCCAGGAACAAGAAGACAACAATCCAAAGTTAGATGATGTTATGGAAGACAAAAATATGGATGGTATAGAAAATGATGATCCAAATACATTTGGTAACAATATAGATTGTCTATAGTCAAATTTCAACGATGATGAAGATGATGCAGGTCAAGATGAGGATGATGATAATATTAAATACTTGAAATAACATATGAAGATTGACAATGATACACTGGATGACATTGTAGTAGACAATAATGTTAATGACCAAGATTTCTAAATTTTGAAAATGATTTGAAATCCATGTTTAAAAAAGGATGATTATTATGGGCTAAACTTTGAAATGCTTCAGTAATATTAGTTCAAGTGTTAAACTATAGAACCACCACTCTCCATTTTGATGGTACATAATTTGTTTATTAGAAATATTTTATTAACTATAGATTTAGCTTGATATGTATCTCCCAAATTCTTTAAAATAAGCTATATAATGGTCTCTTCATGCACATCCAACAATATTGAATTAGCGAAATAGAGTCTAATGAGACTCTTATCTTTTTTTCCATTTTTTCCACCTTATTATGACATTCCAATAGGTTTTTATCTAGCTACTATAACCCATATGTCTATCCACAATAATATACTCCATCTTAAGCTTCTAAAGCTTAAATTTTGTACCTAATAATTTCTCCATTTCTAACCTCGATGTGATTATCATTTGTTCCTATAATAAGATCAAACCCTTCTATGAAATATCATATTTAAATGAATATTAGTAACCAAAATTCTCTACCTAAAACCTAATTTAAGTTGATAAGAATAATACCAAATGAAATAAATTAGGGTACAAAAAAATTCTTCATAAACTAATCTTAATGGAGATTATTGTGAAAATTTTAATTTATTTACATTTACAAAAAGGAGAAATACATATAAACCATAAACAAAAACATAACACAACACAAGTGTACATGGTAAAAACCCTTTTAGGAGAAAAAATCACACTCAAAAGAGCCCAATTTACTATTCAATAGTCTAAACATATTTATAGTAAACTTGAAGGGAAATTTGTTTATAGGAGTATAACCAACCAAATATTTAGAGTGATTCTAGTAGCATATCGTTACCTAGAAACTAATTTATTTAAAATTAAATCTCTAGCATCATATAAATATAAGTAGTGATTACAAAACCATGATCTAAAACCACCAAAAAAGTGGCACCCAAAAACCTAGTTAGAAAATAAACACCCAAATCCCAAGATGAGCTCATTGGATAAAAATGGCATATTAATTTCACATGTCATAATTTCATCATAAAATAATCATCTAATTGGGAATTCCATTATGGATTCATGACACATTCACCATTCTTGCGATTCTATATGGGATAACGGGTCTAGTAATTTTATGATGAAGTATGTAGAAAAAATATACATGGTCATAAAATATGTACATATGTTGAAGAAGATGCACCATAGTCTAAGGATTATGCCATACAATGTGGATTGCATAATTCTTATATATTGGATAGTATGGTCTTGAAAAATAAGTTACTGGATGGAAATTTTAGTATTAAAAAATAGGTAATTTTCAATAAGTTTATGCAATTTAGTATATTTCCTATTCAAATTTATAATTAACTATATTAATCAATTATAAACAAAAATAATATTAAAAATTATATGTATTATGAAATTATAAAGTCAAAGTATGCATTCTACATATGCCAAATCTTCATCATATGCTTATCTTAGCATGTCAAGTCAAGATTTATGTAATTTGTAATAAAATGGAAAAATTACTATATGTAAATTTGTATCATTTATCAATGTTAATCTTAAAATGATAATTTGATGATGAAGAAGTGGATGTTGGACCTTTAATATTATGAAACATTAGTGGTACTTACTTAGTTATCAAATTTCATTAAAGGATAAGTTCTATTACTTTTAATCATTATGTATGTAAAAAATGTTATGAGTATTTTGGTCAAATAATGTTGTTCCTATTTTTAGTTAATAACATCAACACATACTCTTCTAGGATATGGGAATTGCTCTGGAAATTTTATCTCCTAAAGTTGTCACATAGGTATAAGCTAGTAATATAAATAACATTATGTATTTTTTATTTTATCTAACACCACTTTGTGTAAATAAATGATATTTATTTTTAGTTTGATTTTTTTCTTCATTCTTTCCATAAGAGGAGGAAAATCCACTTTGTGAACCTAGCCATCTAGGTAAATGAAGAGAAGTAGAGGATCATTAATTTATGGAAAGTGATTATTTACTTATTTCATTTTATTTAATATTTCTATACTATTGTATATATGGTTTAATTTCATTAATAGGTGAAGCTAAAAAAATATTGAGCCTAGGAAGTATAATTGGAAAAGGAGAGCTACCAATTATGATATTGATTCTCCATATTTTTAACAAAGAAAGAGTCATTTATCATTTAATGACACTCCATAATTACATATATTTTCACATTTATTGTATGCCTTCATGAAATATAGATGTATATTTTTATTCTAATGTATATCATTGTATATACCTATATGGATTTATATGTATGCATTTATATTTTATGAATGTGTACAATTGTATTCCTATATGAATTTATTTAGACATTAATCAAATGCATATATGACATTGTAGACCTTATAACACTATATGACATTTTAAAGATATTATGTATACCTTCGTGGCCTTATTGAGATCTATATATATTGCATGTATTTAGGCTTAAAAGGTTTAAATTATTTGAGTGGTTTGAATAATAAGGCTTAATATTACTTGTTAGGAGTGACAATAAATTTTTAAAATGGTCTCAACACTAACTACAAACTTAATATTATTTTTATTGTTGATAGTGATAAAAATATGATTCTTTGATAGCACCTATACATTTAAGGATTCATCTCTCTTTTTCTCTCAATTTAACTATTTTCTATTTCAATGTATATCCATATCCTTCTCTCTCAATTACTCATGCAATACCTTGCAAGGTATATGTTTTAGGATTTCTAAATTTATTTGAAGCTCAATGAGTGATAAGAAATATGTATAATATGTTAGAATGTGTCTAAATAGTGAGTTCCATCTTATAGCTAGTAAAATCTTTTGATTATTTAGTGTTTGAATAATTCTTGTATACATATGTACAGTGATAAGGGAGCCTATGTGAGGCTATAAATTAAAAAATATCACTTTAGAATTTTTTTGGTCTTATCTATCTTAAGGGACATTGTTAGTATGATGTAATTTGGAAGGATTAAGACACTTGGGTAGTGAAAAGACACAACCAATAGTAGTAACAAACCCACCTAGAAATTTTGACATTTTTAGTTTAGTGCCACAATAGAAGTATATTTACAATAGACATGGCTTTGAAGAATACAAATTTTCATATCCTCATTGAGGTGATTCGTTAATGGTGGTTAATTCCCTATCGAGGAAGGCTTCTAAAAACTAGCATTTTAATTATTTGTTGGTACATATATTGTCTCTTCTTCATAACTTTTATTCCTTTGAAATTATGAATTTCTATAGGGAAGCTAACATCTTGGTGGATGCACTTGCTAATAGGCAATTGATTAGGGTTGAATATTATATAGGGTTTATGGTTTATGGTATTAGGTTGATGGTATAGGGTTGAGGCATTATGGTTGAGGGTAGAGGGTAGAAGGTTTAAGGGTTTAAAGTTTAGGGTTTAAGGGTTTAGGGTTGATGGTTAAGGGTTCAGGGTTCAGGGTAGAGAATTTAGGGTATAGGTTTGAGGGTATATGGTTGAAGGATTAGGGTTTAGGGTCCAATGTATAGGGTAGAGGGTATAGGGGTTTTGTTTTTTGGGTTTAAGGTTGAGGGTTGAGGGTTGATGGATTAGGTTTGAGGATTGCAGGTTGAGGGATCTTTTGATGCAAGTGAAATGTAGGCAAGAAATTGAAGGCCAATGAATATTGGGGAAGATTTTTTTGTTCTAACACCCCTAATCCTTGCTAGATCAAAACAATTAGGCACTAAATTAGGTGCTAAAGCAGACTCTAAAGTAGGTGCTAAATTAGGCACTAATGCCAGTGAAAACTAGGTGCTAAACTAGGCGCTAAACTAGGTGCTACACTCGGCACTAAACTCAACGCTAAACTCAGCGCTAATTTAGGCACTATTGTGTGCCTAATTTAGTGCCTACTTGTTCTAATTGGTGCAATAAATGCCAAAAATAACACCATCGTAATAAATAGCACCAAATTTTTTAAATAATTATAGAAAAATACATTAAAACAATGGGTGGAAGCAAAAAAGGGAGCTAATCATAGGGATTTTTTTTAGTGTAAACAAACTATTTGGCCAAGAAGTAGTGCAACTCAAAAAAAATAAGATTCCTAAAGGGTTAGTAGCACTAGAAACGACGTTCGATGGAAGTGACCGAGCAATCATGAAGAAACCACCTATAAGAAGGGAAGATATTGAGGAGAGTAATCTAGGGACTGTGTTGGCTCCAAAAAAGGTCTACATTGGAAAGAAGATAAGCCCTAAAATTTAAAAGATTCTCATTGCATTACTAAGAAAATCATGTTTTTGAATGGTCTTATGATGATATTAAGGCATATAGAGAAGACCTATTTCAACTTGAAATCCCACTAAAGCGTGATGTAAAACCCTTTAGACATAAACAAAGGCCAATAAACCCTACTCTAGAACCCAAGATGCATGAGGAACTCATAAAACTTAGAGAAGGAGGTATCATTAAACCTATTAGACACTCTACTTGGGTTTCCAACTTCGTACCCATCAGAAAAAAGAATGGGGACATAAGGTTGTGTGTAGATTTTCAAAATTTCAACATCTCCTCTCTTAAAGAGAATTATCCCCTTCCAAAACATGGAAGTTATGATGTAGAAGGTAATAGGATGTGAGCTCTTATCCATGATGGATGGTTTTTCAAGATATAACTAGGTGAAGGTGAAAGAATCATAACAGTACAAGATTTCCTTTACTACACCTTAGGGCACATATGTCTATGTGAGGATGCCATTTGGCCTTACAAATGTTGGGGTCACATTTCAAAGAGCTATGGACATTGCATTTTTTTATCTAATTAATACAATAATGGTGGTATATCAGGATGACCTTACAACATATTCTAATAAATCTAAAGACCATGTTGAAGATCTAGAAAATATCTTCCTCAAAGCGTTGGAGTATGGTATTTCCTTAAACCCTAAAAAGTATCATTTTGCTATGACTCAACAAAAATTGTTGGGTCACATAGTTTCCAAGGATGGAGAAAGAATTGATCCAGAAAGAGTAGAGGCTATAGATAACATTCCTATCCCAAAGACAGTAAAATCCATGCAATCTTTCTTCAAAAAAATTAACTTTGTAAGAAGTTTCATAATAAATTTTGTTGAGATTGTCAAGCCCATTTCAAAAATGTTGAAAAAAAGGAGCTAAGATTGATTGGACTACATAAGCAATTGATGCATTCATATCTATAAAAAGAGAAATCAAGGAGGCCCCAGTATTAAAGTCACCTGACTTCATAAAACCATTTCAAATTTTCTCATTTGTATCTTACCACAGAGTTGCAACAGTGATGTTGCAGAAAAATGATTAACAATACGATCAACCAATATCATTCTTCAGTAAATCCTTTCAAGGAGCATAATTAAAATATGATATTACAAAGAAACAGCCGTATAAATTTTTCAAAGTTCTGAAAGCCTTCAAACCTTATTTGGTAGGTGCTAAGGTAATTTCCTATCTTACAAGTGTTACACTTAAGGATGTATTTATGCAAATTGAAGTCACATGGATGAGATATAGATGGATTAATAAAATTCAAGAGTTTGATATCGAAGTCCAAATCACAAAATTAGTAAGAGGACATGGGTGAGCCAAGCTCATGGTTGAATCAAAATTTGAAGCAACACAAATCTATAACATAGGGGAAGAAGAAGGCATGATTGCTAGTATTGAAAAAACTCCATGGTACACCAATGTGATGTACTACCTCAACCATCAAAAATGTCTTGATGGATTGAGTGACAATTAGAAAGTTAAATACATCAAAGTATGTCTTTATGGATGGGGACCTATATTGGAAAAATAGAGATGACATATTATTGTTATGCTTAGATGAATCATAGGAAAAGCATGTACTAAAATAAATACATGAAGGTATTTGTGGAGGGAATTTTTCAGCAAAAACTACTACCCGCAAGATTCTAAGGGCTGGATATTATTTGCCTAGGGTCTTCAATGATGCCTTTTATTACACACGAAAGTGTGAAGCTTGTCAAAAAACTATTGGGAAGATGAAATATCAGTGAGCATCACCATTAATACCCATGCAATTTGAAGCTCCATTCCATCAATGGGGAATTGATTTCATAGGTGAGATTGAAGATAAATCTAGTGGAGGCCATCAATGGATTCTGGTAGCTACTAATTACTTCACAAAATGTATAGAGGCCATACCTCCAAAGCAAGCCACCAGCAAGGTTGTAACAAATTTCCTAATGGAGAATCTTATCACAAGATTTGGAGTACCTACAAGGATAATAGCATATAATGGCATGTGCTTTAGATCTGATGAATTCAAAAGGTTATATGAGACCTATGGCATAAAAAATTGCATACTCTTCCCCTTACCATCCAAAAGTGAATGGGTAGGTCAAGTCCAATAACAAAAGCATCTTGAAGATAATTAAGAGGGTGCTAGGAAAGAAAAAAAAAGAATGGGACTCTAAACTGAGATTAGCAACCTAGGAAGATAGGATCACAACCAAGAAATCAACTAGAAAATTACCTTTCGAGTTGGTATATGGAAAAAAAGCAAGAATGCCTATGCACAAACTTTTACTAGTATATAATTTTATATTGCAAGAAGACTTGGATGTTCCTAAACCCATGGAAGATAGGATGGAACATCTGAAAGAGTTGGATGAAATAAGAAACATGGGTCGGGAGCATCACACCAAAATGTAGTCACAAATGAAATTCTTGTTTGAAAAAAGGGAAAAAGATAGAAAATTTGAAGTCGATGATATGGTTCTTATGTGGAATGCCAGATGTCAAGATAAGGGGAAGCATGGGAATTTTGAAGCTCTTTGTATAGGACCATTTTTTGTTATAGGAAAAGGTGGTGAAGAATCTTATTATCCTCAAAATATGTCAGGATAAGATCAAGAATTGCCAGTGCATAGACAATTCATAAAAAACTTCTTTTCTGAAAATATTTTTTCCATGCATAGTAGTTTTAGGTTCCCATCCCACTCCCCACCCTATTTGATCGCATTCACTCATGGCCTGCTTCCCAGAGATCATTTCTAGATTCTTGCAATGACCTCACATTCATTCATCCCTAATCGGAGCCACTGTTAGAGCTAACATTTCCACTTTGGTTTATACACATCTTCCATAGTCCATTTTCATCATAAAACCCTATTTTCCCTTGATTTCTACTATATTTAACATTAAAAATAAAATTACCTCATGTGCATAGCTTGTAGAATAAAAAACTTCACTACCACGTTGAAATAAATCTCTTTTAATGTACTCCCTCAGTAATATAAGGTTTGCCACCAAAACAATGCTACATCGATGAGACATTCTCAAATGTCTCATTGAAAACCCAAATCACAATATGTTGAGGATACTTGTATGTATCAAAGAGAGAAATTAACTTATCTCCTCAAGATAAAATAGTCACAGCAACATTCGGGGGATGTATGATTCTTTTGCATTTAGGAAACATAAAAACATCTCTCAAAAATTGAGAGATTACTAAAAATTAAAGGGTAAGGTACTGGCAAGAATGTGGTCGAGCATGTATTGTGGTGATGTCGAGGAGGCATCGGTGTGTCAAAGTGAGGAATGAAGAAGTATCTTCGACATTGCAAGAGAAAGAAAACATGAAAAAGTCAAGGAGACAAGTGAACATCGAGCATAATTTTTCAAAAGTCTCTTCGACAGAAGCACAACTATAGGGATGCAATATCAATGAGACTATAGGATGTCAAAGAGAGATAACGATGGATCCCTCTAAAATTTCAATGTTGCATAAAGTTCATTGGGATAAATACCATTAAAGGAAGGAACACCGGTATGTCAAGGAGACATAAGCTTGTCGAAGAGAAATATTCATCAGTCTCATTGACATTTTGATGTCAGGGACTCAAAGAGGGAAGAACTTGTAATTTAGCCATCGAGGAGAGAAATTCAAATGTCTCTTCAACATTATAAAAGATGATCAAGGACACATCAAAGAAAGAAACAGGCATCCTTGACAGTATAATTAAAGTCTCTTTGATAGTATGAGATGATGTTTCACCAAGTTGACATGACTGATGATGTTATCAAGGATACAACTTCCATTAATGTTGCAAGTTGATTAGAAAGGTGGTGTGAGTGCCATTTATGAACCAGAGTTGGCTTGAGCATGCCAATTTTTAATAAATCTAGCTCCTAAGAAACAAGAATTACTAATTTTGGTTGAATATCAAGAAGATAGAGTTGGACGATGGTAGGAAACTCAATAATTGCAATGTTTGTTCAAGTAAGTTCTCTTGGCTCAGCTCAATGTGTTCTCTAAAAATTTTCTTGAAGTACAGTACAAGTAGGGTTTCAAATGGACAAATCCCTTGAGGAAAAAAGAGTGAAAAGGCAGAAAGTGAAGGACAGTCCATTAAAAAAAGATTTAATAGATCAATATCGTGGGTCTGGGGCAAAGTTGAGAAGAGTAGCTCAATTAAATCCCTAATGTGAAACATTCGAAGATAGATACAAAAATCTAGGAGATTTGTGGACTCCACATAGGGATTATGACTTATTTATATATCATTACAGAAATAAATACAAAAATAGGCTAGTCTCAAACCCATAGAATTTGAATCTCGAAAATCTTGTGATGCCTAATGTCTTTGTTAATGTAGAGCTGATTAAAGAACTGGCTAGAAACTATGATCCCAAAACAAGGGAAATTCATTCTCATGATGGATAACACTTTATTATTATAACATGGGATTACATTTCTATGGTTTTGCAATTAGATACATCCATGAAAATAAAATTACGGATAAGGAATTTTCTAGAAGAATACCGAACTATGGATGCAAGCTATAAGAGGTGGAAGCTACCTCTACACAGAACCAAGGGTCAAGAAAATCAACTAAGAAGGTTCTCTAGAAATGACAAACCCCCATTTCCTATGGATTCATTTGAAGAATATTACTAATACACCTACTATTTAGTTGGCCAAGTACTAGGAATTGATGCCCCTGCAAACATGACTATAGATCCTATGGTTTTGGCTATGGATATACAAGTCCAAGATGTCAAGCCCTATGATTACTCATAATATTTATCTGAGGCCATTAATACTGCTCTTACTGCCATTAAGAACTATTAGAATTGGCTATGGATGCCAAGATCTTTGGAGCAAATGGAAAGCACAAAGAAGAGAGAATAATGTGACAAGAATAAAATGTATTCTCATCAATATAATTTTGATATGAGATGATTGATTTTACAATGAGAGACCCCTTGGTTATATAGCCAAGGTGAGAACATAGAAGGGCATAATATTATGGCAAGTGTTGTAATCTTATGACATGAGAAAACTATGAAAATCTATCACTCCACCTAAAGTGGAAAAGTGATAATGTGATAACCACCACAAATGGTGGATCACCCACAAAAGGTGGAGAGGTAATCACATGATATGTCCACAAAAGGTGGAAGTGATAAAGTGATAACATGATAAGTCCACCAAAGGTGGAAATGCTCCAACTACCTCCTATGTGGTCCCTAAGTAAACTTAACTAAGGTGTAATTATGACCTAGGACAAGGTACAACACATTTAATTACACCAACAAGAACAATAGTGATGCCAGCAACTTCAAGCATTATTCACTACTTATGCACATGATACTATATGAAGGGCAGGCAATGGGAATATGGGGAGAAGAATTGAGGATCAAGGATGTAGATCATGAAGAGAATTATAAACCCTTGTAGATGTGGACATCCATATGGGACAGTAGATGTGGGAGATCCTACTATTTATAATTTCAAGAGTATTTTGTCAAACCCTTGTATAAATTAATTTTCCATAGATGTGATTAAAATCTATCCTTGGAGATAGAGAGATTACTCAGGCCAAAGGATAAAAACCTTGAGGGAAAAGTAAACCATAATTGGGGGGATTGGTATGCATTTGAGGATTGTACTGTAATTAGAGTGTATGGATTCAAGGAAACTCCATTTTGGTTGCCTAAAACTATGCCAATTAGAAATGCATACCTTGAGATTTTGAGGCAATTGTCTTTCTCATCTTTCATGAACCTTAAAAGCTATGGAAGGAAAACGTTTATGCCTTCTACTTTATGTTTTGGTGACTTCACCGTAATTGCTGACATAGGGTATGACTCAATTGGCAATAAAATGGATCATTATTGCTTGTCAATGGGAAACAAGATGAAGAATTTTGACCCTAAAAAGTTCACTTGTGATGCCAAAATTTCATAGAGATTAAAGGGGTATGAACATCAATTATTTGTTGACGATGTCATTAGAAATTGTGATCAAAATCAAGTAATGATGATGAGGGTTTTTTATAACAGAATTTTCATGGCTAAGGCTTGGGTAAAAATAATAATTCATTGTATGTAGAGGCTTTTCATGAAATAGGAGATCCTATCGAGAAGATTGAGCAGAAAATTTTACATGAAGAAGAGCTAACAAAGGATGTGCCTCTCATAGCCTTTGAAAGAAGGAGAGATACTAGTCCCAAAAGATAGGTTGAGAATGTAGAGCCATTTAGTCATGCATCACCCCAACCTACTCCAGAGGTTAGTTTCTCAGTAGAAAATCCTATAATTTTTGAGGATGATGTTGAGGAAGAGAATGAGGTTACACACATCAATGCTCATGTTTTTCCCCAGTATGAAGAGCCACCAAAGAAGAATGTGATCACATTTGAAGCCTCTAATGAGTTATTTGATGATGTGAGACATCAGGCTAGCCAGGAAATCATTGAAGATGATGCATTTGTTTCAATCCCTGAGTTTAAATCTTTCATTTATGAATATAAAGGAAATATAATAAGAGAAAAACTAAAAGAAATCAGCCCTAAGAAAGAAGCAGATGCCCTAAATGAACTCTAGTCCAAGGTTGATAAATAAATGGATGACATCACTCCTAAAAAGGGAAGAGCATTGCTACAAGAGGCTGGGGTCATGCTTCTTCTAGGGTGGGACATCATATCATCCATTGTGTTTGATATTTTCTTGAAGAGAAAGAAAAATGCCTTATAATTGACAGATGAGGTTAGCGATAAGATATACACTAGATCAGGATATAACCCTGATAACACTACTCTTTTGATGTGGACCCTTTACCCACCAAGGAAGAAACCTTCCCTTATTAGTAATCGTGATCAGATCTTCGGTCACCTTATAGTATAGAGAGTAGTGGATACAAACCCTTTGGAAACTACTAACCAAAATGTGAATGTGGCCAAATTTACCAAACCTCAAATTCAAAATTTGGTTAGAGACAACAAGGGGTTGATTGATGAGAATGGGAGGTTGAAACAAGAAGTGATCAAATATAGATATAGGTTACCTTCCTCTTTAGGGCCTTAATCACCTTTGATTGAGAATGAAAGGAAAGTACTTGAAGCAATGTCTAAGACCACATATTTGAAACATAGATATGAAAAGGTCTAGGAAGGGTAAGAGAAACTAAAGAAAAAACTGAAAACCACTATGTTTGAAATGGCATCTGAACTAGTGTTTAGAAGGTTTGATGATATGATTTAACTTGTTGATAAAGTTTGGGTTATTCATGACAAGACATATGTTTCTCTATAGGAGCATAATAGGTTGTGTAACAGAATTAAGGATGTGTAATAGTAGATAAAGGAAAGGAAAGATGACAATAAAGGTGTACTTCAGGAGTATCAATAGCTTATGAATGCACATGACAACTTTCATGGCATCCTAACATAGGAATTGATTGAATTCAGTCAGTCACTAAGTATGGAATTGCCAAATTTCTTTGAAGAAACAGACTTAAAATACCAGGATGAGATAGCTCAATATTTTCTAGTGACACTTGATGATATAAATGATGAAGACCTTGAATATGAAATGAAGGATATCATACATAATGCAAACACATATGAAAATATAGGATATTTCAAACATGTGTTGAAGGTTAACTTATTCATCACATAGGCCAAGTAAGGAGTGATAGGGTATAGTGGGTGCATAATCGTGTAGCATGATCCTTGAACAAGCCTTAGATGATCATGGGAGATTGTTGGAGAATTAACAGATCACGGTTCATCCAATGACAACTATTAAAGTTTTTTTGTTTATGTTAATCAAGTTTTAGTTAACAAACGATGCAACATTCTATGAATGGGTTTATAGCTTGTTGCTTCCCATATAAGAAGGGAAACCAAGGTCCAGTTTTGATGTCATCTTCATAATCATTAGTAGTAGTATTAGTATATTATTAGCATAGGCATATTCCATCCATCCTCTTTGACATTTCAAAAGTTATGTTATTAATGTTCACCTTTTGAAGCAATATAATGGAGAATACTATTTATATTTGGTGATTTACTTCTAGTGTTGAGCTGTTGTGTTAATTTTCATTCTTATGTGTTATTGTGTTGTCTCCAAAGTGGTTCTCTTAAGTTATTCATATTTATACAATCTGTCAAGATGCATTTTTTGTTGATGTGTGATCATTTTGATTTGGTTCTAGTTGGAGTGAATTAAAATCATTTCAAGTAATTTATTTTAATTGGTTCTTGTTAGGGATTAAAATCCTTTTGAAGTGGTTATTCTGATTAGTTTCCCTCAAGCTGAGAATTAAAAATACTTTCATGCTAACACAGTAATTTGGGAGGATAACACTGGGATTCATAAAGAAGAGTACAATAACCAACTACCCTGCACGTTTGTACAAGGTGCAAACATCTAAAAGTGCCCAATAGTTAGAGTTAAGCTGAGGAGTAGATCTACCTATCTTAAAAATTTGTCTACATTATCATTGTCCACCCCTCGACTCCATTCACCCAATAGATTTAGGCACTGGTCAAGTTTGAACATTCTCATACAAACTATACTTATACACTTTATTCTCAAAACATCTATAGTAGGAGCTAGTCATTTGCCTTGCATCTACTTCACACCCATGTGCCATTGTGAGTAGATTTCCCAAGTTAGAAACCATTATATACTTTCAAAATTTTCCTTATCATTCAAGTACACCCGCCTTGGTTTAGCAGAGCCTAAAGAGCAAGGGGTTATCAGTCATATTCGCCCTGTTTGTTAGCAAAAAATGTACTAAGAGACTGGAACCCTCTTATGGTCTAAAAACATGTTTTTTTGAGACCTAACAGGTTGCTCACAATTTAGTATAAATAGAGGTGCTCATTCTACCAATTTCTACACTTATCAATCCAATTATCTTGATGTTACTTTTCTATAATTTTTGAGTTAGTGAGTTGAGATCTTGTGAGTTTGAGAGTTGTTTTTCTATTTCATATTTTTGATTATGGAGAGAATTAATGAGAAGTTAGAAGAGGGAATTTAAGTTGATCTTGGAGGAAGTATCAAGCAAGCTTGAGGAATAGAGCTTGGAAAGGATTTTATTTAGTTTGAGGTTTTATACATGTATGCTAATTTATATACCTTTTTCATTTATGTTGGAAAGTAATGGTTTTGAGTATGTTGTGTTTCTTTTACATTCTTGTGTGTTTCTTGGTTGTTTATTATGTTGAAGAAACCTATCATATTGTTTTATACTTATATAGATGTGTGTGTACCCTTTAGAAGGGAGTTTGTATGAATACAATGTATTTAAACTATACATAATTTGTCTATACTTGATTGATTACTTGTATCTCCTCAAAAGTAGGAAGAGAGTCTTAACCCTAGGGTTAGGGTATAAACACAATGGCTATATCAATATTCAATGGTAGGGTTGAGAAATGTACTTTTTGGTTATGTTACCTTCTTAAGTTAATTTAGGGTCTATTCCTATTCACAGAATTCGAAAAGAGGACTTATGTTTAAACAACCCAAAGCTATATTTAGAAGAGGACTTGAAGGTGCAGAAGCAAAAACTTCTTAGGATAATGTCCTCTAGATTATATACAACTATAGTGAACATAGTAAACATGTTATTATTTGTGGTTTATTAAAAGAGACGTTTTATGTTTTGATTATGATCACTTGATCATTACATCACTTTTAATTGAAACCTCGAGTAGAGAATAACCTATTTGATTGGGTTGTTTAATTAATTATTGGTTGAAGAAAATAGGTTGGCATATACCTATACGATCTGATTGATCATTTGATTGTTGTTTATATCTTGATTAAAGTCATTTATTTTTGAAGGTTATACTTTTTATTGAGGTCATTTATTGATGATATTATATTTTTGATGAGATTCATTTATTTTTGAGATTACACTCTTGAATGGAGACTTTTTAATTATTGAGATTGTACTTTTGAAGTAGATTCATTTAACGTTGTGATATTATGTTTATCATTGTGGATAACTAGATTATTCTTGGGGTTTGTCTAATCCATGGGAAAGGGGATAAAATATAAATTCTAAGATACTTAGTAGAAATGTAATTTTGATTATGATTTGTTAAGTGGGTTATTCCTAGGGTTTGTTTAATCCATTGGAAAGGGGGTAACCTAGATATAGAGTATGAATGGTCATTAAATCAAATCAATCTAGGAGGGTGGGTGAACATGTGATGTCCACTCTAAGTACTAGGTGATGAATACTTTGGCCAAAGTAGTGTAAATAGACACTATTTACACTATATGTTTCACTGTGATCCAGGTTTACATACTAGACAAGGAAATTCATACATGCAATTTGTAACCATTGTATGTCAGTTCTAGATATTTAGGACACAACACCGTGCTTAGAAAAGGCTAGTATTATGAGGTTACAAAACCAATATCTTCATCAAAGGGTAGGTCCATCTTACTAGTTAGGTAGGTGTGCAGGGGACCACAGTAAGTCCATGGTTGGTGGAAAGTCGCTTGAGTGATGATTCTCCTCATTAGTTGGAAAAAAATATTTGAGGTGGACTACTTGGACCATTTTTTATTTATATATTTAGTAAGATTGATGAAGCTATGTATGTAAATTTTTATCCATCTCTATGGTAATTTGGTGCAGGAGCACCTATTTTCCTTCAAGCCTCCATGAGGCCATATTGTATAAATTTATTAAATTAGATGTTTTAATCATGTAATAAGGTTGAATGATCCATTTTATATATGTTTTAAGTCATTTGGAGTCATTGATGAACGTTTGGTGTCAGTTGGTTGAAAAAATGAAAACATTGTCAAAAGTTGTCAAAAGTTGTCATATGTTGTCATAACAACTTTTCTTGTTAAATGAAAACTTTTTATAAGTTTGTTAAAATTTCTTAAATGGTAGTTTTAGGTTGGTTGGAGAATAACGTGATTGTTCAAGTATAAAAATGGGCCTCCAAGTCGAAATGGGGAGTGGAATATAGTTTTGAACAAGGATTTATGAAGGAAGGCATGAATTTTTCTGCAATTTTCAATGTTCTGTCCTGTTCTTTTATATGGTACGGGTTTGTATTAATTTTTATAGAAATTGATTTTTATTGATATAATAATGAACTAGCTTTCATTTTCAATTGGTTTGGTGTTTTTTCATTGAGTTTGGAGAAAGTTATGATCATTTTACCATTGGCAGTCCTAGGGATTGTTTTCTCTAAAAGTTGCAGGATGTTGCATATAATGGTACATATTGTACAGATAAAATAAAGACCTCATACCAATTGGAAATTTTATATATGTGAATCTAGTTTTATTTTTTTCAAGTCTCATCAAATTTCATTAAGATTTGAATAAGTTATGACCATTTTGGTGAGGGCAGGTTTGAACACTGCCTAGGGTTTGCATTTTTGGGAAAAATGCAATAAATTTATTTTCCACCGTTGGATCTTTATAAAAATTGGTGCAAAGGTCTATAACTATGTTTTATTCAATCTCACCAGAGAGATTGGTTTTATTATATGTTTTATGGAATTTATTAATGACTGTTTGTTGCATTGAATTGTGGGTTGTTATGAGAATGATTACAATGTGATCTAGGATGCACTTAATCACTATTTGAGATAAATAATTTTATGGAATTTTTCAAGTGAATGTAATGTTGAGTTGTGAATCCTCTTTCTCTGCATCAGTTTGGTATCAGAGCCTGAATATGCTTTGGGGAAGTTGTTTGTGGTTTGTGTGTGGTTGTTTGCAGGTTGAGGAAGGAACCTGATTGCCTAGGTGTGGCAAGGTGAAGTGGAAGCAAGGAGAGACTTGCTTGTGAAGATGGAATTTTTAAGGAGATGTTGGCAGGCTGAGGATTCACAAAGGAAGAAGTAAAGAGAGGAAAAGGAAATGAGAAAGAAGGAAAGACAAAAGGAAAGACAACTAGAGTTTGAGGAAGCCCTAGAAAAGATAAGCCAAAGGTTAGAAAGATTAGAAAAAGAACACCAACTTCTTAAGGAAGCACAAAGGAGTTGGAATATACCAATTTCAAAGAGGTTAAGATGGCCTCTAAAGAAGATTATGAAGAAGCAAAGACAACAAAAGAAGGCAGAAAATTCAGTCAAAGATGAAGAAGATGATTTGTGGAAAAAGTTTGCATCCATTGAAGAAGAATAGGATAGTAAGATTGGTTATGGAAAAGTCAAGAAAGAGGAAGAGGAACTCATCAAAGTAGAAGAAGATAAGGACATTGAGGTTGCAAGTGAATTGATTTTGAAGGGGAATGATATTGATAAGTTGGTCATGGGTGAAGAGGATTTTGAAGCACAAGAAGAAAAGTAGGAGACCTCAAGGTCTCGATATTTTGTTTTTGATTTTTCATTGGATTATGTATGTGTAGGTCATGAAGGTAAAAGTGAAGTGTATGATGAATTGATAGAGTTTTGGGAACTCCAAGTTGCAAAGATGATTGATAGAAGAACACATAAGAGGAATAAAAGGAAGAAGGGACAAAATATGATTGCAAATACAAAGGAAAAAGTGCAAAATAACTGGAAGACAAGGAAGAAGACAATTCAAAGGGGCTTGAATTATTTTTCCCTTGGGAGTTTGGTGCAGGAGCACCTATTTTCCTTCAAGCCTCCATGAGGCCATATTGTATAAATTTATTAAATGAGATATTTTAATCATGTAATAAGGTTGAATGATCCATTTTATATATTTTTTAAGTCATTTGGATTCATTGATGAAGGTTTGGTGTCATTTGGTTGAAAAAATGAAAACATTGTCAAAAGTTGTCAAAAGTTGTCAAATGTTGTCATAACAACTTTTCTTATTAAATGACAACTTTTTATAAGTTTGTTAAAAGTTGTTAAATGGTAGTTTTTGGTTAGTTGGAGAATAACTTGATTGTTCAAGTATAAAAATGGGCCTCCATGTCGAAATGGGGGGTGGAATATAGTTTTGAACAAGGATTTATGAAGGAAGGCATGAATTTTTCTGCAATTTTCAATGCTCTGCCCTGTTCTTTTATATGGTACAGGTTTGTATGAAGTTTTACAGATCTAAAATTTATTTTTTCTGATATAATAATGAACTAGCTTT
Organism: Sequoiadendron giganteum; assembly: GCA_007115665.2. Classification (NCBI taxonomy): domain Eukaryota; kingdom Viridiplantae; phylum Streptophyta; class Pinopsida; order Cupressales; family Cupressaceae; genus Sequoiadendron; species Sequoiadendron giganteum. Next base: position 344,383,985 of record CM021110.1, read on the forward strand.
CATTTTCAATTGGTTTGGTGTTTTTTCATTGAGTTTGGATAAAGTTATGATCATTTTACCATTGGCAGTCCTAGGGATTGTTTTCTCTAAAAGTTGCAGGATTTTGCATAGAATGGTACGTATTGTACAGATAAAATAAAAACCTCATACCAATTGGAAATTTATATATGTGAATCTAGTTTTATTTTTTTCAATTCTAATCAAATTTCATTAAGATTTGAATAAGTTATGACCATTTTGGTGAGGGCAGGTTTGAACACTGCCTAGGGTTTTCATTTTTGGGAAAAATGCACTAAATTTATTTTCCACCGTTGGATCTTTATAAAAATTGGTGGAAAGGTCTATAACTATGTTTTATTCGATCTCACCAGAGGGATTGGTTTCATTATATTTTTTATGGAAGTTATTAAAGACTGTTTGTTGCATTGAATTGTGGGATGTTATGAGAATGATTACAATATGATCTAGGATGCACTTAATCACTATTTGAGATAAATAATTTTATGGAATTTGTCAAGTGAATGTAATGTTGAGTTGTGAATCCTCTTGCTCTGCATCATAATTGTAAATATGAAATATCATATGGAAATTATGTATCATCATTACTTGAATTAATGAAAGGAATTATTTTGTATGCAATGGAAATTTTTGAAATATGTTTCAAATATGCATGTATTATTTAAAGGAATTTTTTTTTTTGTTGCTCTTAAAGGTTAAATGCATAAGTTATTCACTTTTGGGTAAAACAGAGAAAAATTTATTGTGTAGAATATTGGCCATGTTATACATGGTATCAAAGCTATTAGATTCATCTCTAGAACCTATGATCCAATAATATAAGTATTAAGTAAACATTATCAATAGATGATGGTTGAAAATATCTTATGCTAGGATTGCAAGGGGAAAAGATCAAGGGAAGTTAATCATTCTAAAAACTTGTCTAAATTTGGGACTAGGAAAGAGTCATCCTTGGAGTTGGAAACTCCTAAATCAACAACTCATTAAGAGACACCCTTGGATTAAAAAATATTATGCAACTAGGTTATACATAAAGGTTATGGGAATTATCGATGGGTACATTCATCCAACAATTTTTTTTAAATGAATCTAATGGATTAGAAGAATTGAAGTAACCCCTTATTAATAGCAACCCATATTTGTAAAAATTCTAGGATTGTATATTAAATGGGGATATTTTGAATCTATGAGTATGATTTATTGGAATAAATTTAAAAATTAAATTGAAGTAGGAAGTCAATATTTTGTGAATCAAAATCAACTAGAGAGGCATTCAAGAGGCTGGATAACCCTTGATAGACCTGATGCAATACAAGGTTAAAATATTTCAATGATAATCAAAATCAAGAGTGAAAGTTGTTGGCAACACAAGCACAGACAACTGAGGGGGGGGCGGGGGTGAATCAGTTGTCTCATAAATTATACTTATTAAACTTATTCTCAGATCTAACAATTAAACATGAAAGAAAAAACCATCACCTCATTATAAATACACATAACACCAAGATTTTTGTGTGGAAACCCTATGAGGGGAAAAACCACGGTGGAGGTTAATCCACAAGGTTATAATCTGTGAAAAGTATAGTAAATGGGGAATACACATTCATTTAGGCACATTACCTGGAGCTCACTACTCAAATACAAAAAAGGCTTACTACCCAAAGGAAGACACAATGTCTTATATTCACATTCAGATTACATCCATCTGAGAGATTTTGAACTGAGAAGATAGCATCTACTAATGCCTTATTATAGCTCTGGTTAAGCACACGAACACTCTTTCTTTTGCTCACTCTTCTTCAAACTTTACTTCTTCCTTTGAAAGATCTAAACTTTATTAACACATAGAAATTGCACTTCACACATCTTGCATGTCTCAAATGATGTAAAAAATCAGTTATATATATTTGTATCTAAGGATAACATCAACTACATGTCAACCCAACAAAATATAAAATGTGTAAAAACTATCAGCCCAAATTAATAAACAATTGTCAATGTGAATCAACCAATGTTGGCCAAACCATAGTAGGTACCCAAAACAACATGTCTCAAACATGAAACACCATAAACAATTAGACTCGAAGATCCACAACATGCTACAATCACCTTGTCGACCATGAACATGAAAAACATGAACACACAAAAGAAAATCACCAATCACGAGCACAACGATCGATGTGAACAAACAACACATATATAACATGATATAGAAACATCCACAAGTATCATGAATCACCTCAGAAGAATTCACAACAAATTAGATTACTAGAATCACATCATCTTCTTTCAGGAACACCAACTAAAGCAACAAAACAACTATCATAACATAGATACTCATAACTTGATCAAATCTTCATGCAAAGCTCTGAAACTTTCGATGGATAAACTAGATATACCTATCAAAAAAACATTTAATCTATAGCTTCTCACCATCAATATATTGAACTATCTATCATAGTGAGCTTCACTGCTTCACTGACAACCTTTAACTTATTTTATTACAATTTTCTCAATATCCTCGACATATACAGCCTTAAAGACATTAATGCCAATAGAGTTGAAATCAATTACAAACACATGTTAGAAACATCCAACAATCTCCCCCTTTGACATTGATGGCAACACATGATGTGAAAAACACCATCAATGATACTTTCTCTTAGCACTTTCTCCCCCTTTGATTTTGACTCTTTTCTTTCATAATTTTTCACATGAATCTTCTACCCCTTTGACATCAATGACAAAGTTACACATTATATTTCTCCACACAAGCTATGATCCACATATCTAAACATCTAACTACTCCCCTTGAGTAGAAACCACCACAACATCAATCTAAATCTCAAGATATGACTATGAAATGCATAGACTGATACAAGTCAATGAATCTTTAATTTTGATTAGGAGGGGTAATAACCTCTAGCTTCCCTCTAAGATACTCAAAATTATCCTTTGGTAAGGGATTTGTAAAGATATCTGCAATATGTTCCTTAGTAGGCACATACTCCAATTTGACTTCCTGTTCACTCACCTTGTCTCTCAAAAAGTGAAACTTGATAGATATATGCTTGGTTTTTTAATGCAGCACTAGATTCTTAGAAATGTTAATAGCACTTGAATTATCATAGAATATGGCAATAGGTTCATGATACACAATTCTGATATCTTTCAATATCTGCTTCATCCACAATACTTGAGTACAATTTTTAACATCAACAATGTATTCTAGATCTTGAGTAGATAAAGAAATGGCATTTTGATTATTACTTAACCATGAAATCAAATTCTTTCCCAAGAAAAATGCACCACCACTAGTACTCTTTTTGTCATCCACATCTCCTACTCAATCAGCATCAGTAATAGCACTCAAAGTAAGGTCATCCTCTTTAAGATACCATAGGTCAAATCAACTATTCCCTTCAAGTACCTAAAAAATCCTCTTCATAGCTATCACATTAGATTCCTTAGAATCAGCTTGAAATCTTGCAACAATGCATACGACATTCATGATATCAGGTCTAGTTTGCATCAAATACAACAATCCACCAATCATGGATCTATATCTAGTATGATTTATCTTAGGATAATCATCATTTTAATTCAACTTACATCCGATCACCATAGGTGTACCAAGTGGCTTTGAATCTTCCCTACCAAAATTCTTTAGCAGTTCTTTCACATACTTGGGCTAAGATATAAAAATCCCTTTATCTAACTGATAAAATTGCATTCCCAAAAAGAATTTCATTTCTCCAATCATAGACATCTCAAACTCACTTTGCATCTCATCTGAAAAATTCATGCACAAACTATCATCTCCTCCAAAAATGATATCATCAACAAAGACTTCAACAATCAAATCTTTATCATGATCAATCTTGAAATATAAATTATTATCAACACTACCTTTGTTAAATCCAAGCTTCAACAAATACTTGTCCAATCTGGAATACCATTCTCTTGGGGCTTGCTTCAGTCCATACAATGCTTTCTTCAGTTGGAAAACCATATCTCCCCGATCAGTCAATTGAAATCCATCAGGTTGCTCAATATACACTTCTTCATCCAATTCACCATTTAGAAATGTTGGATTGACATCCATCTGATAAACCTTGAATTTTTTGTAAGAAACATAAGCAAGAAATAGTCTCACACCTTCAATTCTAGCAACATGAGTAAAATTTTCTTCAAAGTCAATTCCTTCCATCTGAGAGTATCCTTTACACACCAGTCTTGCTTTATTTCTAACAACTTCACCTTGCTCATTCAGTTTATTCTGAAAGACCCATTTAGTTCCAATTACATTTTTTTCCTTAGGTCTAGGAACAAGAGTCCATATATCATTCTTCTCAATTTGCAATAGTTCTTCTTTCATTGCTTCCATCCAATGTTCATCTTTGCATGCTTCATTGACACTATTAGGATCAGTCTTCAAAATCAAACAATACTCTTTTGCAATTCTTCTTCTAGTCTGAACACCTTTGTTCTTATCACCTATAATCTAATCTTCTGAATGATTTAGTCTTGCATACCTTGGAGTCTTAGGCTATTCTTGAATTTCAGGATCTTGTGATCTTGCTTATGTACTTTCACCAATTTATTCTTGTTGATTTTTCTAATTTGCCAAAATGATTTGAACATTTTTTCATTTATCTAAACTATCAGTCTGATCATCTAAATCATATCCACAAGTTTTGGATGGTCAAAGTGTGTCTTCATCAACCTTTACACTTTCACTTTCAACTACTTTCCTCAAATTCTTATTGTAGCACTAGTAGGCTTTACTTTTAGTAGAATAACCAAGAAAGATTTCTTCATCACTTCTAGCATCAAACTTTCCTATATCTTCATCTCTTTTGATATAAAATTTTCTTCCAAAGATATTGAAGTATCTAATAGTAGACCTATGACTAAACCATAGCTCAAAATGATTCTTACCAGTATCGCCTTTGACATATACCCGGTTGAGAGTGTAAATAGTAGTACTTACAACTTATCTCCAGTAGATATGAGGAACATTTCCTTCCAGCATCATAGTCCTAGCATCTTCTTGAATTTTTTTATTTTTCCTTTCCACAACTCCATTTTGCTAAGGGGTCTGCGAGGTAGACAATTGTCTCTTTATCCCATGGAAGTGAATTCACTACCTCTATCTATCTTAGACATTTAATCTTCAGACCTGTCTTTGTCTCAACCACAACCTTGAAAATCTTGAATTTCTCTAGAGCTTTAGATTTTTCCCTTAAGAAAGTATTCCACATCAATCTATAATAATAATCAATAAGTAACATGAAATACCTGTCTCCTTGTAAACATCTACTTCTAGAAGGACCACACAAGTCAGTATAAACAAACTCCAATACTTCATTTGAATAATATTGTTTACTTCAGAATGAGACTCCGGTTTTATTCCCTAACTAACATTCCTTGCATATAGTATTAGTAGGTTTTATCAACTTATAAAGATCTCTCACTACCTAGGTATAACTTATCTTGATAATATTGTCAAATTTTACATGAAAATATCTCCTATGCCGCAACCAACTTTCATCAACTTGAGAAATCAGACAACTTTTATTAGCAGTACTTAGCTGAAAAATATTACCTTTTGTTTTTGTACTAGATGCAATCACATTTCTAGAACTCCCCAATATTTTATATTTTCCATCCTTGAATTGAAGATTATATCCCCTGTCAACCATCTGTCCAATACTTACAAGATTATGCTTCAAACCTTCCACATATAAAAAATCATCAATATTATGCTTACCATCAAAAGAAATGGATCCTCTACCATGGATTACACTAGCTTTGTCATCACCAAATCTTACAACACCACCATAATACTTTTCCAAGCTCACATATTTACTTTTGTCACTTGTCATGTGATGAGAGCATCCATTGTCAATCACCCATTCATTTTTTTCTTCAACTCGGGGAGTTAGAGCTTTCTCCACAGTCGTGTAACTAGTAGATTCAATAGGTACAAGATTACTTTCCCTGATAACAATAAATACAAACTCATCCTCACTTACATTTCCTTTATTAGATTCATCATCTATCACACCTTCATCAGTAGAAAAATAACACTTTTTCTGGAATCTAGGCTTGTTAGATCTTGGCTTAGGAACTCTTTCAAGATACCTTGAGGCAAAATGACCTATCTTATTGCAAGAAAGACATTTAAGAGGAAATTTCCCTTTATACTTACCTTCACCTTTGGCTATCCTCTTGACAATAAGTGCTTCAAGATCATCTAGTTTTCTCTCTTCTTCTTCAATCTCTCTCATTTCCTGTTCATATTTAGACATTTTTCTAGAAGAAATTTCTCTCAGATCATATCTTTTCTTATCTTTCCCAGATACAGTAGCTTTGAATACAGATTTTTTCTTAGGAAGAGATTCACCAAACTCACTTAACTAAAAAGTAGCAAGCTTACCAATCAACATGTCTCTCGTTACATTTGTCACAATTCGAATCTCCTCAATAGTACCAGCTTTGTGTTTCTATGCAGTAGGCAAGGATCTGAGCACTTTATAAGTAATCTCTGATTCTTCCAATGTTCCATGAGCACATCTGATACTACACACAAGTTCATGTACTCTCTGCATAAAAGAAGTAATATTATCATCTTCACCCATCTTCAATGTTTCATATTTCCCTTTCAGGCTCTACAGCTTAACCATCTTCACATGGGTATCACCTTCATACAAAGTTTCCAACTTTTTCAAGATCTCATAAGAAGTCTTCAACTCCATTACATTCATCATTTCAGAATTAGATAGAGCACTCAAAAATGCTTCCTTAGCCCTGATATTGTACTCGGCTTCCTTAATCTCACCTGCAGTAGAAGGACCATTCTGAGGTATGATATATCTATTCTTTGTAATTGTCCAATAGTGTTCACCAATGCATCTCAAATGACACTCCATTCAATTCTTCCAAAGAAAATAATTTGTTCCATCAAATCTTGGACTATCCTTCTTATATGTCGCCATCTTGGATCACCTCAAGTGATCGAGCTTCTCTAGAGGAACCTGCTCTGATACCAATTTTTGGCAACACAAGGGCAGATAACTGAGAGGGCAGGGGTGAAAATGTTGTCTCATAA
>CM021110.1:344391216-344588782 GCA_007115665.2 Sequoiadendron giganteum
TGTTGTAGAGCGATGCCCATTTTCACCAGATCGACACCGATACCTGAAATTGTGATGCTATCATGTTTAGTGATGCTCAAATCTGGTACGTAAATTTTTGAATGTTTTTCAAACATGTGCTTTAATTTCTTTGATTTATTTGATTACTAATGTGTGTCTAGCTATGTTCTATTTTTTAGACTAATAGGATTTTTCAGGTTGAAAGGCATGGAGTTGAAATGAAGAAATCCTCTTCTATCTTAAATTCTATAATTGTAAAACCGTTTACACGCTTTGGGGCAATTGTAACCCAATTTTCATGATTTATATATTTTGTTTAGGACCTCACTAAATTTCAATTTTGTCTTAAAATGAATGCTCAAATGGGACTAAAATTGAACCTTCACATTATCATTTTACTTTAGGCTTAAAATTGAACAAGCAATTTCACACTTGGTTTTGGTGCTATAAAAAGAAATCATCATTGCTTTGAGGATTAAAATTAACTTGTGTTTTATTTTACTTGTATACTTCTTTGTAACTTGTGTCATTTAAATGCATATGCACTTCTCTCACGCTTCACGATGATCTTGAGAATCAAAAGCATTTTGGTGACATTGGTTGTTTAAAAGCTTACTTACACATTTCGATTTGGAGCTAAAATTAAGCAATCATGCGAGTGTGAAGGAAAGGCATTGTGTGTGCTCCCCCCTAAATTCTTTTATGTCCTAAGGGTTGGGATACCTCTCAAAAGGATTTTATCATTACACAGCCTAAACTAGAGGCCCTTATTATGAACCTTTCTTGAGAAATCCAAAAAACCCTTAATATTTGTTGGTGCAAGAACGGTCATTCTGAAGTTGTCCCATGTTCTTACTATTCAATTGTAGAAACAAAAAATTCCTTTTGATCTTCGGATTTTAAGGATTTTGATATTTGGTGATCCTGAGAACTCTACGTCGTGGATGGGAGCCAGTGTCACCAAATCTCTAACTTCTCACATTGTTTAGTGTTTGAAGAAATACAAGTGGGAATTCAAAAAAGTATAGCCATTTCGAACCTAGGATCATAAGTGATTGTGAGTCAGTTTGATACATTGCTTGGTTCCACAATGTTTAAAAAATAAACATCCACTATCTTCAAAATTTCAAACACTTTGGTTTAAGTATGGGTGCCTCTTGATTTAGCTTTGATATTACTACTTGTCCTAAGGGTTTCTATCCTTAGGGACCTCTAAATATCTTGACGTAATCATAATCCATATTTTCTCGAAGATAACATAGGAAATTGTGGCTCTAATCTCATGATTTTCATGAAATGGACATTGTGAAAGTCATGATATTTTTGATATCAACATTTATTTAGGGAACTTAATCAAGAAGAGTGTTTGTAAAATCAATTCATGAAAACAAGATAAAATTGACACAATTAAACCTCGCATGACCATTTCGAGACTAGACGCTCCCATTTTACAACCTAACCTTACAGGTGTTATCATTCAGCCAAACTTTTAATACATTGAGGGAGAAAAAACATATATTATCAGTGGTTTGATAAGCTTCACTTTTGAAACCAAAGAAACATCCAACCAGTGGAGAATTGTTGCAACTATCTTGGACAAAGAAGAACAAAGAGTGGATATTTTGAAAAGAAGGCCCATATTACCACCTCTCGTGTGGAAATAATTATCTTCTTCTTTTTTAATGATCTCATACAAAATTAAAATCCCTAAAACAAGGTCTACTGGTTGTCATTACAAACATAGGCACCTTAGTTCATGAGCAATCAAAAACCGCACTACAAAACTATATCTAAACATAAACAAATTTTTGGTAAAATTTTATCAACAGGCATTAAGAAAACATCCAGACATGTATGCATTGTTTATGGGTCAAAATCTAGATCTGTTTCAAGATAATCAACCCATCTGAATAATCCATCATACATCAAAGTCCATGAAGTAAAACCTGCATTCTATCATCACAGACATAGCTATCATTACTCAAATTTTCGTAGCAAGTGGGTTGTAATTCTTTACTGTAATTGTTATCGTTTGTTAAGAAACCATTATGCTTGAGCTAGGAGAAGGAGAACAGGTTTAAACATCCCCATTTATCCTCTCATCTAAGTCAATATTGGATCTTTAGGATTTGAACACTTTAGGGGTCTAGCATCATTCTCACTCCGTGGTCTTAGAAAACATAGGTTCATTCTAAGTCAAACTTTGGGTCAAACATTTCATCCATTCTTTCATCAAAATTTCATTATTCACCTCACCTATCTTTGCAAAACTTTTGAACACACCAACATCTTTTGACTTAAGCATCAAATCAAACTAGCCTCTAACTTTTCAAAGCTATATGTGAAATGTATCCTTTTCCATGCACATAGTGAAGTTAGTCATTCTAGAACTACTTTATCTTGAAGGTCACAAGTCTACCCTAAAGATTCTCAAGTTCATCATCATCCTCACATAAAAACATCAAAATAAAAGTTAAAAGTGTTGTCCCAAAATGATTGCAAAGATCACTTTCCATATCACCCATATTTTCATTCCCCATTATCATCATTGATCCAAAAAGACTTAGAGTGTCCCTTTTACCTAGATTTGAGTCAACTAGAGAGTTGAAAACATTATAAATCTCAACACAACTCTCTCAACAGTGATCCAAAATTTATGGTAAAAATGAGATCACAATACAAGAGAATTATGCAGAAAACCAAAATCACATTTACCTCAAGTGATCTAAATGCTTTAAAATTTGACCCAAGAAGCCAAGTCATGCCATCAAAACAACCCTCATGTCCGACGAGACCATATGAAATAGAAGACATCACAAAAAATCCCTTTGAGCTCACTAAAGAGGAAATAATGGAACATCAAGCCTTTGAAAACATAGATCCTATTTCTCCATCATTCATGGCACAAAATTTGGCACAAGGCTTTTGTTAGTGTTTTATTTTTCTGACTAGGCTTCGTAAGTCTCTAAGAGGTTGCCAACCTATATATTCAAGAATCCATAAAGTTAGTGGCCAACTAACAAGATTCAGTCAAAGACTAAGATCTCCTAGACTTTTGGCTCTATGAAACCAAGGAGGGTGTTCCCATATGTGTTCATAAAAATGCTTCAGGCCTCAAGAACACTTCTATACATAGATACATTCCTATCATTGCAACTAGATACCATCTACTAGGGTTTTGGAAAACCATAGAGTAAGATCAACTATCTAGAGCTAGGAAAGCCAATTTAATGTGAGATTTTCATCTCAAGAGAAATAGAATTTGATTTTTAAATGTTCTGACTTCGAACCCACACATTTAGGGTGACATTTTTGTACATTAAAAAAGATCTTCACTGAATTAACCAGTGCTTCATTCAACTGGGCGGGAGTCACATAAAACATAACCCTGATATCATTGAACTATCTTTATAATGCCTTACACTATAAGATTTTCCAGTATTCAAAATAGTACTCCTTATCATATCCTAAGCACATTACCACATATCTTTAACTCCTTTTCAAGCATTTGATTAACTCATTAAGTTAAAGAAAGAAACTGAATTACACACTCAAATATACCATTTAAGTTGAATGAAACAACCATTGATAACTTCATTCACAATCTGTCATACATACATAGGAGAGAAATTGTGTTAAATTTTTAGATTTATTTCGATATCAATAATTATAAAAAGCATGGTACACTTATCTTATGTACATACCCAATCTAGAACGACTTCCTAGTTAAAACCTTCTAGATACTACAATATATTATTTAACTCTACACCATTTAAATGTAAGGACTCAAAAAATCCAACCTCAACAATGAGCCTTGAAACATCCTTTATAGATCAGGAGAGCAACAAGCATCAAGATCAATTGTTGAATTCAATTGAATTTCATTTTAACCAAGTGAAATTTGGATTACATTTCAAAATTCCCCATTAACAAAATCAATCATATCATGAACAGGGGAATCAAAATAGTTACAACCCTGTAACCAGTCGAACAGAAAAAAAACCCACCACATCACCCATGCGCACATCCACATTTGACCCGAACAACAAAAATAACACCAAAAGGAAAAAGCAAAACCCCGATGACCATATCATCACCTTGCACCATGAAAAACCACACGGCCAAGATACATGCGACCGCTCCTTGTCCTTGGTTCAGTATGAAGTGAGACCATCATTTTACCTTTGTTAGCACCAACACCAGACCTAGAATCAGCACACGGTGCCACCACAACAATTAGAGAAGTTGTGAGGACCCCCTCATCTACTCTCACAAGCTCAGTCAAGGCCACGAGGTAATTAGGGTATTCCAAATTAGTTTTAAACCCTTCACCACCAAAGCCACTAGAAAGCTCAATAGTGACTCGTAACGTCCAGACCTCATCTCAACCCCAACCACCCTATAGTCATCCTCGAATTCCCTTATTATTAGATTTTCCACCACTTTATCCTATATGACCTTTCCCTTGAGGTGGGAACTGCTTCTAGCTCGAGTTGGGACAGACTCAACACCTTCAACAATTTCCCCAGAAGCACGAAGAATAGTACTCTATTCAATTGGTTTCTCCTCCCGTTGGAAATTCTTTGCGCCCATCATGGCGCTTCTTCGTAATGGGGAAACAAGAACCATCAACTTATCCATCCTATTCACAAGTTCAAAACTTAGCAAGAAAACCAATTACCTGCAAACAAATACAAACTCGAAAAATGCAATGATGCTTAATAAGCAATTAGTAGGCATTTATCGAGCAATCCGGTGCAAAGAACGTTAATTGCTCCAATTGCAGTATGAGAAAGTGAGTGATTAGTGGATGATGTTGCCACCACAAAATGTCTCCAAGCTCATTGAAAAATACATACAACCCATCATGATTACCAGGTGAATACCACTCACACACATGGAAATCAGGATGAGATCTATTAAAAAATTGTGCCATTAATGAATGTAACTTGCAGAGCGCAAATAGTCATCACATGGGTGGATTAAACTTTTTGAATTTAGACCGTCGATGTGATAAGCACTTGGCATGTCAGATGACTCAAATCGAGTCAAAGATCATTGAAAACTCACATCACCACTTGGAAAACTCGACAACCAATCACATACCTTGCAGTTAGAGACACATGAACCAACAGGAGACCCCATCCAGTCACCTTATACTGCAGAGCTAGGAAACGTGTCACTAGCTCGCACACCTCACAACATTTTCAAAAACATTAATTTGATCGTGCGAGGCTGGCGAGGGACGGTCATAATTAATCCTTGTCATTAAACAACCGTCATTGATTTGACATCCATTTATCACCGCTGGCACATCAGGGCAGGCCCCACTCCATAGCACGCAGTAGATGGCAGTATCTCACATACTCACACCACTTTAGTGACATCAACAAGAAACCTTGGGAGGTCTGCAAGGAACAATGTAGATTTGAACCCTCTGATCCGACGACCCGCCAATCTGCACATAGAAAAAGTTATTTATAATAATGGGACTGACTAGGAAAATGGGAAAAGACCCTCAAAGGCACGAAATTTTAGGCCAAAGTCTAAACATTGGGAAAACCCACCCGTTTTAGGCAAGAAATAATATTCAAACCCGAACGTGGAGAAAAACTGTCAAGTCAGGTGAAGGGGTCGATAACAGCACAATAGACAAGCCTCAGTTGAATGACATAAACAACTGGTAACCCACAATATAAGGTCAACACAAAATTATAACATGAGGGTTTATTTGATAGAAACCAAATTCAACATGGGTAAAAAAACCCTAAACCCTAAACATTAAACCCCCAGTCATGAAAAATGAACAGACATGCCCAAAACCAGGCAAAATTTTGACAAATTTTAAAAGTCCCATCAGTGGCTCTGACTGGGGATGTATGCCCCCTATGGGCATAGCAAGAACCTAGTTCTCTAGGGAGAAAACCCAATATTGAATCAAATAGGTGCCCTAAAGAATTATCCACCATGTTGCCATTAGAAATTTGTTTACATCCAACCTTGGTGGCCCTAGGCCCCCAAACAAGGAAAACAAGAATTTACCCATGTCAAAAACAAAATTCTTTGCTACCTAGAGTAGACTGAATCTACAATTTTTCCCCCTAAGTGCCCATATATCATTCAAGTAATCAGCATGCCCCAAAGCATCATAATGCTTACCAACATCACTTTCCATTCCATCAATCAACAATTTGTATCTAGACACTAAATATAACTCATGACCATTATGACGCCTTACCTTGGGCTGCTCATGGCAATGTTCCATTGAATTATCATTCATTTGAACTAAGAAACAAAAAAAATCATAATCCATTTGATCTTTCACATCACAAATCTTGGCATCAAAATTAGTTTTCACATCAAACTAAAAACTCTCATAAAAAAATTTGTGTGTGTCATCCAAACCATCTTTGCATAAGTCAAAAATAAAAGGTGCATATTCCGGGGAATCCTCACCCTCATGGTTACAACATAAGCCTAGTTGCCAACATCTGTGTTCAAATGTCTGAGAAAACTTCCTGATATTATAGAAATGGGAATTATAAGTCACATCTTTCTCCAGGAAATGTGTGAATACATTCATCTCGGGCTTCTCACAATACATTGCCTGTTGTATCCCATCATCCAACTCCAAATGAAACACCTCAAAAAAGGCTCTAGCAAACCAACTTCAAAAAAGGCAATAGAAAAATAGATGTGTGCACTGGCCCCCTCATTTTCAAAACCACTTGTTGTATGTGTTAATTTATAAGTGAAAATTTCAGCACAAGTTGAAATTTTTTCAAAAGCAATATCAATGACACTTTCATTATAAGCTGAAAATTTTTCACCAGCAATATGAATACCACTTTCAACCCTGGTCTCAGAAGAGATCACCTCAAGGGGTGATAACAATTCCATCTCAGCTTCATACAAACAATCAGGAACATCAATAACACTAATACATTCATCAATGTGTTGGTTACCTTCCGTATTGTTCTTTTGATCACAATATTGAACACACACCTCATTTTCTTCAAATTCCTCATCATTTACACAATAAAAATGCTCCATTGATAGTAAACCTAGAATACACTCCAAGTGTTCATCATATGTAATTTTTCCCCTCATTTGTAGGAAAATGACATCATGAGGCTCTATATCACCACAAACCTTAGGTAAGGAAAATGTTTCCCCATCATCTTAAGAGAGGCAATCTTCACTGCTAAGTTCACAATCACTAGCTTGTAACAAAACCTCGGTAACATGTGTATTCTAATCATGACATGGAAAAGCACTTTGTGTCTCACTTAGTTCTCCACCATCTTACTCCTCAAGCTTTTGCAGAGTTATCCAACATTCCTCCAAAGGGAAATTGTCATCCACATTTTGTGCATATACATAGTCTGTTGATTCTACAATCTCTATCCATTTAAGGACTTGGGAAAGGTTACCGGGTTTCAATTATTCTAGCAAAGCACTCAACTCAAGTTCATAAATCTCACAAAAAAAATTAATGCACACAGAATCATTAGGTCTAAAATCTTTGGGAACTTCTATCAAAGCATCCAAAAATCTCAAAAACAGCTTGTATGGTGATTTTCCCTCTTGTCTCTTCATCTCATACTACTCTTGCACAAAAGAGTTTTGATCATCACTACTCAAAATGAGTTGGTGTTCAAATTGGGTTTCATCATTATCTTTATATTGTAATGATGGATACATCACTGTTTCCAAAGCATTTCTATCATGACAATTGTCTTTTATAGCTAACTCTGGAATTCTTCTAGTATGAGATGTGCTAGGGTAGCCAATGCTTGCAAATAGATACCCTTTCATCATTGAGTATTTTATGTTGTTCTCAATGTCCATAGCCATTTGATATTCCTGGTATAAGGTTGTAGGTTCCTTATCTCTTAATAAGTAACTCATTTTTTTTTCAAAATCACCAAGATATATAACCAAGCATTCAGCCTCATTTGGTCTTATTTCTTTAGGAATTTCTCTTATAGATTTTGAAAACCTAACATTGAAAAATGGGACTAGCTAATATTTTCTTATGCGGATTCCCATAAAACCCTTTCTTACCATGCTTGGGTTTACTCTATCACCAAATTTCTCAATAAAAACCTTCATCAACTGATTCCATGAGTTAATAGAACATGCAAGAAAATATGAGAACCAATCCCTAACATCATCCTTCAAGAATTGAACAAATAGTTTCATGACAGTATCCTCATGACTGACTTCATAATCCACCATCACATCCATGAAATTTTGTAGATGCTTAGAGGAAAACATTGAACTTTGTCCTATGAAGTTGGGAAAATATTTCCTAACCTTCCTAGGAATCAAATTAGGGAAACCTTTAATACCACTGAAAATAAATGGCATATACCTTTGAATCATAAAATCCCCTATTGGGCTTGGTGAAAATTGTTCCCTTTCCATACTCATATTTTCCATTTCATAGGGAAACCTTCTTATACCCATTCAATCAATATCAAATTCATACATGGCTATCAATTGCATCATTTACTAATTCAGCCATGATTCTAAAATATTGACTGAATACTTATGCCTTAAGTTTTCTAGAGGCATAATTCAAAATAAACATACTTCTTAGATCATATTACATATTACACTTTAGAAGTATGGAAAGACCTACCACTATTCCTTTCTTAATTCTAAATCATCTAATTAGGAACCATTCATCACCCCTAGTTATGAATACTTCACATAAAAAAAATACTGATCTTTTTAGATTAATGAGAATACCTGGAAATTAAGAAACACTCATTAACCTTCTCTCCCTGACTGCAAATGTTACAAATCTGGTACTTATCATTGTATATCAACTGGTTCTTTAGACAGAGTCACCGCCTCTTTAATAAAGGACTAAATTTCAAATGAATATGAAATTCCTTTTCAAGAACTGATCTTATTCTGGGTGTTCTTCCACAATAGAGTCACACTCAAATGCTTTGAGATTATGCTACTACCAATCCTTTCCAAATCCATAACCTTCTAACATCTAAAATTAAAGTTTAGATCCACCAAACAAATGACTCTGGAAAACCACCACCTACTTCTATGGTTTCTTTTTTCTTTAAATTTCTCAGAAGTTCTCCCCAATGAAATCACCATTCAACTAGTGACTCAGGTAGAAAAATTAATGCAAAATTGTCAATCTCTGATTACCAACATGATGATAATGACCCTATAACAACACGGTCTACAACCAACACTTCTAAATTCTTAGTTCCCCAGTAGAGTCACCATTTTGTTGGTTTTTTATTTTTCCCACTAGGCTTCATAATTCTCTAAGAGGTTGTCAACCTCTATATTCAAGAACTCACAAACTTAGTGGCAAACTGACAAGATTCAGTCAAAGACTAAGATCTCCTACACTTTTGGCTCTATGAAACCAAGGAGGCTGTTTCTATATGTGTTCATAAAAATTCTTCAAGCCTCAAGAACAATTCTATACATAGATTCATTCCTATCATAACAACTAGATACCATCTACCAAGGTTTTGGCAAACCATAGAGTAAGAAAAACTATCTAGAGCTAGGAAAGCCGATTTAATGTGAGCTTTGCATCTCAAGAGAGATAGAATTTGATTTTAAAAAATTTTGACTTCCAACCCACACATTTAGGGTGACATTTTTGTACATTAAAAAGGATCTTGACTGAATTAACCAGTGCCTCATTCAACTGGGTGGGAGTCACCGAAAACATAACCCTGATAGCATTGAAGTATCTTTATAATGCCTTACACTATAAGATTTTCCAGTATTCAAAAAAATACTCCTTAGCATATCCTAAGCACATTACCATAGATCTTTAACTCCTTTTCAAGCATTTGATTAACTCATTAAGTTAAAGCAAGAAACTGAATTACACACTCAAATATACCATTGAAGATGAATGAAACAACCATTGATAACTTCATTCACAATCTGTCATACATACACATGAGAGAAATTGTCTTAAATTTTTAGATTTATTTTGATATCAGTAATTACAAAAAGCATGGTATGCTTATCTTATCTAAATACCGAACCTAGAATGACTTCATAGTTAAAACCTTCCAGATACTGCAATATATTTTTTAACTGTACACCATCTAAACGTAAGGACTCAAAAAATCCGACCTCAACAATGAGCCTTGAAATATCCTTTATAGATCAAGAGAGCAACAAGCATCGGGCTCAATTGTTGAATTAAATTAAATTTCATTTTAACCAAATGAAATTTGGATTACATTTCAAAATTCCCCATCAACAGAATCAATCATATCATGAATAGGGGAATCAAAATAGTTACAACCCTGTAACCAGCTGAACTGAACAAAAGCAACCACACCACCCACATGCACATCCACATCTGACCCGATCAATAGAAACAACACCAAAAAAAAGCACAACCCCAATGACCATATCATCGCCTTGCACCATGAACAACCACATGGCCCTAACATAGGCGACCACTCCTTGTCCTCACTTAAGTATGAAGTGAGATCATCATTTTACCTTTGTTAGCACAAACACTAGACCCAAAATCAACACACAGTGCCACCGCAACAATTGGAGAAGCTATGAAGACCTCCTCATTTGCTCCCACCAGCTTAGTTAGAGCCACAAGGTAATCACAGTAGTCTCAATTAGTTTTGGACCCTTCACCACCAGAGGCAGTAGAAATCTAAATAGGTGACTCGTAACATCCAGACCTCGTCTCAACCCCAGCCAACTTGTATTCATCCTTGAATTTCCTCATTATTGGATTGTCTGCCACTTCAGCCTATGTGACCTTTCCCTTGAGGTGGGAACTGCTTCTAGCTTGAGTTGGGACAGACCCAACACCTTCAAAAACTACCCCAGAAGCACCAGGAAACATACTTTGTTCAATTGGTTTCTCCTCCTGCTGCAAATTCTTTGCACCCATTGTGGCCCTTCTTTGTAATGGGGAAATAGGAAACATCAACTTATCTATCCTATTCACAAGTTCTAAACTCGGGAAGAAACCAATTACCTACAAACAAACACAAACTCAAAAAATGCAATGATGATTAATGAGCAATTAGCAGGCATTTATCGAGTAAGCCAGTGTAGAGAACATTAATTGCTCCAATTGCAGTATGAGCAAGCAAGTGATTAGTGGCTGATGTTGCCACTGTAGAATACTTCCAAGCTCATGGAAAACTGCATACAACCCATTATGATTACCAGGTGAATACCGATTGCACGCATGGAAATCAGGATGAGATCCATTACAAACTTGCACCATTAATGAATGCAACTTGCAGAGCGCAAATAATCATCACATGGGTGAATTAATTTTTTATTAATTTAGACCATCAATGTGATAAGGACTTGGCATGTTAGATGAGTCAGATTGAGTCAAAGATCGTTAAAAACCCACATCACCACTTGGAAAACCTGACAGCCAATCACATACCTCGTAGTCAGAGACACGCGAACCAGCAACAGGCCCCATCTAGCCACCTTGTACTGTAGAGCTAGGGAACATGTCACCAACTCACACACCTCGCAACATTTTCAAAAACATTAATTTGATCATGCGAGGCTAGCGAGGGATGGTCATAATTAATCCTCGTTGATTTGACATCCATTTATCACTGTTGGCACATGGGGGCAGCTCCCACTCCATTGTACATGATAGATGGCAGCATCTCACATACCTCACACCACTTTAGTGATGTTAGCAAGAAACCTTGAATGGTCTGCGAGGAATGGTCTAGATTTGAACCCTCTGATCCGATGACTCACCAATTTACACATTGAAAAAGTTATTATAATAATGGGGCCAACTAGGGAAATAGGAAAAGACCCTCGAAGGCACGAAATTTTAGGCCAAAGTATAAACATTGGGAAAACCCGCCCTTTTTAGGAAATTAATAATATTAAAACCCAAACGTGGAGAAAAAACGACAGGTCGGGTAAAGGGTCCGGTAACAACACAATAGATAAGGCTCAGTTGAACAACTTAAAAGACCAGTAACCCATAATTGCAGGTCAACACAAAATTATAACATGAGGGTTTATTTGATAGAAACCAGCTTCAACATGGGTAACAAAATCCTAAACCTTAAACATTAGACCCCAAGTCATGAAAAATGAATAGACACACCCAAAACTAGGCAAAATTTTGACAAATTTTAAAAGTCCCATCAGCTTCATCACTACCCCATTGGGGATAAATCAAACATCTACTCCTAGTCTTGCAGCTAAGGACTTTGGTCTGACTCTTCCATTTGAAAGCATTACACTTGTGGGTACTCTTGATACCAATCCTCCACCTCCAACAACCACTTCGACACCTACCTTTGGTGCCCCTCCCATCCCCAAAAATTCAAAACAACTACATAAACCTCTTGACCTTCATTATTCCACCACAACCTACACCTATTGGGGACACCCATCTTCATCTACATTCATGGGTACCACAAGTATTCCCACCATCATGCAAAGTGATATAGACCAAGTAACTCAAGGTATAATGCAAGGGAATGTCCATATTGTATCATATAGTCAGCCCTCAATATAAATAGGGACATATTTACTCAATCCTCCCATGGGCTCATCTATACCAATATCAGCCAATCCATATATCATTGATCCAACACCTTGGGCATGAACCCTATCAGCCAAGGAAGTACCTTGATCACATCTCAAGTACAAGGAAACCCCCCAAACATTGGTAAAGGGAATCCTCTCAATCAATGGACCCAAGGTTCTATTATGTTAGCACCCTTGCAAAATATAATGACAACATTTGCATCCTTCCCCATGGGCCCCTTCACTATGTAAAATAAAATGGGATCTCAAACTTACATTCCTCCATCTCGATCCACCATTTTACAAGGAATGTTGAACCAACGAAACTCCCAACCTCTCACCACCAACTCACAACCCATCCAAAACATCAACACCCATAATCCATCACAAATGTCTCAACAAAAAACTAGTCCTATGTTCCAAAATCATACCTTTGCCTTACAACAAGCACAACAAGCTTATCAACAAGTCATCCAAAACAATCAACAACAACAAGTGGCCTTAGTTGCACAACAATAATAGAAACAACAACAAGCAGCCTTAGCTGCACAATAACATCAACAACAACAAAAAGTGGTTGTATCTGCATAACAACATCAGAAATAACAACAAGCAACCTTAGTAGCATAGAAACAACATCAAGCCCAACAACAAGCCTATAAAGTATCCTTGGTAACACAAGAACAACATCAAGCCCAATAGCAAGCCATCACAACACAACAACAATAGAAGTCCCAACAACAAGCCCTTGTCGTGCAACAAAAATAGAAAGTCGTACGAGCTCAACAATATGCCCAATATCAATAGTAACAACACCAACAAAGTTCCTACTTTAACCCTCAACAAAACATCATCAATCTAAACATGTTAGGAACAGGCACATCAACACCTCAATAACCTTCACATAATCCCACTCCACCATACACCCCATACAACACACCATCATATTAAAGTCCCATATACAACTCATCCACCATCCCATCATATTTTCCTCCACCAATTCCAAAAAGATGATCTAGCATCGCAACTCAAATCATTATCATAAGAAATGCAAGATTTCTAAATGGGAAAGACAAAGAAGCCCCATGCACACAACCTATGTCCTTACCCCTTTGACCAAAACATTGAAATGGTACATTTCCTCCTAGATTTGAAATCCCCAAATTTGATAAATACAAAGGCAGAAGAAGTCCTCCAGACCATGCCAAAGAATTCAACGTCATTTGTATGGAGGTAGCTATAATGATTCATATCTAATGTGTCTCTTCCCTCAAAGCTTAACATGTCCTGCTATGGATTGGTTCTCTCATCTATCTCCTGGCATTAAAATGTTTCAATAAATCATTGATAAATTCATCGACCACTTCTCCTTTAATCTAGATATGGAAGTTAGTCTATAATATTTGTACACTTTCAAACAAACCAAATGAGAATCTTTCACCAGTTTCTTACAACGATGGAGACAAAAAGCTAGTAAAAGAAAGTGGACCCTTCCTAATGAAAAACAAGTGGGAATCATCATAGCCAATCTATATCCCAATCTGTTGTTCCACATGAAGGTGCATTTCATCACATCCTATGACGAGCTTGTCCCTCGAGCCCTTAACATTGAATGAGCTCTAATCTCATAGGGAAATAATCAAGCTTATAACTACCCATCAACAACTTTAAATGGAAAACCTCATGTCTGGGCTAAAAACAAAAATATGACAAATGATGGTGTGGTAGATGCTAAGGTGGTCCTAAATGTACCTAGACCTAACAAAAATCAAGTTGCTAACATTCAACCAACTATGCATCAAACAATACCCCCTCAGAACAATCAAATCAACAGCACCGAGATGCAACAAAGGTGAACTACCAATAGGAACAACTATCCCAAATGCAAGTACACATAGTTATCTAAGCCTATCAAAACCATCATGAATAAGTTGGTAGAATAAGATCTAATAGCCTTACCCAACTTTGAAAATTACAAAGAACCGCAAGAGAAACCATCCTGGTACAATGAGAACGATCTTCGTGAATTTCACAAAATCAAAGGACACAAAATTAAAAAATTGCATGAAACTTAAGAACATCATCCATGATCTTATAAAGAATAAAATTTCTATTGAAGTGCTAGCTAGGAATCAAGATTTCAAGATATACAAGAACCCTATGCCAGATCATAACAAAAGGAACAACAACGAAAAAGTTAAGGATTACAAAAATGTGCAACATAGCTATTCAAATGTGGTCGCATTCTGTGATAGCATCATTACAGTCATCACCATCAAAGGACCTAGTGTTGAGTGTGGAGTCACCACATGACGTGAAAAGGTCACTATCCAAGGAGTCCCACCTTACTCTAGGGAACAACTTGCTTTTCCAACATCGAATCCCATAAAGTATAATCTCCTAGACCAGCTTCAGAAGACCCCTACATACATATCAATATTAGAACTATTAAGGCTATCTCCCACACATAGATAAATCTTAGAGAAAGCCTTATAAAAGTCATTTTTCCCCAAGGATATTGATACAAATCAGTTTCAATCTATGGTAGGACACATTACCAATCATCTTCTTACCTTTTCAAAGCAAGACCTATCATCACAACCATCTCATAATCATGCTTTAAACCTTGAGGTTTACATTCATAAGAATAAAATCAAAAGATTATTAGTATATGGAGGTGGTGGTATAAATATTTTTACCCTTAAGCTAATTAAATACTTGGGCTACTCAGAAGATAGCATTGAGAAAACAAAGAGTACCACCATCAGGCCCTATGACTACCAAGAATGAGTATCACAAGGCATCATTGCATTACCCATTCAAGTGGGACCTATCATTGTAGAAACTACTTTCCAATTGTTATATATTGAACTTTCATACAACATCCTTCTTGGATGACCTTGCATCCATGCCTTAAAAGTTGTTGCCTCAACCTACCGTCAATGTGCCAAGTTTCTTTTCGAGGGTAGAGAAATTACCATCTATGGAGACCCTGAGCCTTTTTACTACTACAAAAATATTGAGGCTAATTTTTATAAGATCCCCCAAGTGCCTAAAAATTATGAAGGTCCTACATCCACACCTACCTCATTTGTTGATTTTTCATCCCTTACATCTACCTTAGCAACGATTACACCCATTGTGCAAAATATTCCTAACATCAAAGAAATGATCCAAGATAATGGTTGTGGGAATTATAAGCTCTTGAAAGATACCTTTATCCTAGAAGAATTACCACTTTCTCCTCACTCTCATGGGAAACCTACATCTTCCATGAAAGAGACCAAAACAATCAAGATGGAAGCTACTACCATCACCAAATTGGGGGATCTAAACCAAGAAGATGTCAACGAGAAGGATATCTCTAAACTCCTCTATTAGGATGAACGACCTATCCCTATTATTCCTAAGGAAGATGATAATAAAGGCTTGTAGCTCATGAAGGGAATGGGCTATAACAAGAATGAGAAACTGGGAAAAAATGACAATGGCTTGTTAGAACCTATCGTTCCTGAGAAACAATTAAGGAATATTCATTTAGGTAGTACTACTAGCAAGGTTACCCTTTTTGGAAAAGGTACTTTCATTAAACTAGATGAGGCTTCCTCTTGGCTACCTACACCATGTGACACAACCTTAGATGAATTCCCCCTTGATATGGGTGGCCTATTTGAAAATAGCTCCCTCTTCATGATATCTAATACATCCTTTGTTTTGAGCAATCAGCCCACTGAACTACACCTTGTATACCCACAACTTATGGACATGGACCAACAAGGACCACTAATTCTTGATTTATTCAAAAATTATTAAGAAATCTCATAATTCATGGGACTCTGTGACAACTTATCCTAGGAAGATCACAAATCAAGTTTCAACATAGAGCTAGACATAGGGGCATACTATGGAGAGACGATTGAATCCTTCAATCGCAAAATTAATGAAATGAAACTAACATACAGATCCTTGAGTAAAAACCACACTATGGAACCCTCTAATCCTAAAATAGTAAAAATAAAGGACGTATCTGAGGATGAAAACCTCTCTGAGGCACCCAAGGATAAGGGATTTAATCTCCCCCTTAATGAAATGCATCCTAAAAATTTAGCAGTGCTAGTACAAAAGGCTACCCTGGTCAATCTAGGAGCAAAAGAAGCACCCAAGATCACTTTCTCTGTTTAATCCTTGTTGGATGATGAAACAAATAACCTAGTAGCATTCCTCAAAGACCATGTTGGTGTTTTTTAAAGCCCAAGTGGATTCCTCAAAGCTTTGATGAATTTTCATTGTTCAATAATTAAAGCCTAGGATGATTGGAAAAATTAACGAGAAGAAGCAATAATGCTTATTCTCCTACACTTTCAGCTTTGCAAGACCTGAGAGGGTGCTCCCACAATGTGCTTCTTTTCAAATAACTAGATATTTTCAAATACACATTGCCTAATAATAGATAATCTCCCCATCAACACTAAATAGATGAAATCCTTCAAGAAATTGTCAATTCCTTCAAAGATCCAACTCCTATCTGTAGAGAACTTCAAATATAATGAAGATAGGTCAATATGAAGATTATTATGAATAAATGCTCTAAAATAAAATACCAAAGATATGAGAAATACTAACTCTACTTCAGTATCAGTGCCCTATCCTAAAGCATAGAGTCAAATGAGAAAGAACTGAACTATAAGGAAAATTTCATCCTAAACAGTTCAGATCTATATGATTTTCATTACAATTTATGTATCCATACCAGAAATATATTACTACTTATGAATCCAATTGCCAACCTAGATGAACTTACACAATAACTAAATAATTTACCTGATCCTTTGAACAAGAGCCATAATTACAATATAATTCATAACAAAGAATAATGAAGATCAATGAAACCAATATTTGATCAATATTTCATTAATAATTCAGTCCAGGTATCATAATTGGAGAGAAAATAGACTCAAAAGATTGTCATATTCGACACAAACATGCTTAAGAACCTCATAATTGACAAAATTCTCCTATCTGACTCTAAACTTTAAAACATGGACTAAATGTTTACTCTCTATATATTACAATTCTACACTCTCAAATCTCTCATTCAACAAAAGACCCTATACATTGGCCCAAAATTCCCTTTTATAGAATAAGAGAGCAAAATAAGCTTCAAGATGGAATGTACACATGTCCACACTTGATTGGACTGATATTTAACACATTCCCTTCTATAGTTATATTTTCATTTTACAATTGGAGGGAATGCATATAAGACAAAATCTATCTTCAATTTCCACGAAGAAGGCAACCTACCTTCCAAAAGACAACCCGTTAAAAGGAAAAGAATCTTTAATTCTTGCAACAATTTATCCACATCAATAGTAATACATGTCAATAGTCTACACCTTGAGCTGGGAGAAGTATGGGTATATTCAATTTTAATTCCTGAAACCAGACCTATACTATACTTGATGAAGTCATAATTCTCCACCCTAGTGCTCATATCCAAAAATAATTAGTGAATACCATCTTCCATAATTCAAATTCTACTTTAAATGGGCACTTAAAGGCGATAACCTCATCAATATTTTCTCTATATGGTGCATGTTTCACCATCACTAAAGTAGCCTCCTTATCAAAATATTCTAAGAAAATAATAACAAAGGATAGTTTCTCAAGTGTATCATTCAACATACCAATATCAACATTCTTGCATATTTCATTTATCTGATTTATCATGATGTTATTCATTTGGTCCTTCCAAGACTGCAAAGGCTTCACCTCATCATAATTATGCTGCATATCTGGTAAGAGTGTTAGGTCTACTTCATCATATTTGGCCTTTAATTCTTTGATCTTCAATTCCATAGGAGCAACATATCCCTGGAACTTTTGTTCCACAATCTCCTTAACAAATTGATAAGTTGGCATAACCCTCGAATACTTATCCTTCTGATGCTTTGCTCCTATCACCATGAACTTTAACTGCTTAGCTCTGGGAATCCACTTATCCAACAATGGTGTGGCTAATTCCTTGTCTCTTGAGAACATCTTAATTACTTGCAACATTAAAACATAACTTGCATGGACACTATTTAATTTTCCTTGGACTTTTCTATTCAGGTGTCTCAATACAGTATCTACACTTATTGAATTTCTCTTCAACAATGATTTGTGGGATTGTTGCAACAATTCTTTATACTTCTCAACCTGGTGGATTAATTTCTCCACTGAGAGCCCTCCTCCTAGGCTATTCACCCTTCAATTGTAATGGGCATGTTTTCCATATTATATGGCACGATTGCTAAGGATTGTTCTTGTGAGGGAGGTTGAGGTTGTTCCACTGGTGGATCAGAAACAGTGTGGCTAGAGCTAGCTTTTCCTTGAGACATCAATGTCTCCATTTGCTTCTTCAATAATTCTAACTCAGTTTCTCACTCCACAAATCTTTGTTGACTCTTATTATACTCATCAATAAGATCATGATATTGGCCCCTCAGATTATCCTTGTCCTTGGTCAAATCATTAAAAGTTTCCCTGGTGAACTTGGCAACATTCGCTGCCATATTTTCTCCCTCCAATGTTGGAGTATCAGTAACTCTTCTTACAACTACGTGACCACTGAAATCATCTGGCTCTGAAACTATTGGCTTTCTTGATCCAGTAGATAATGATCAAATTGCCAAGGCATATGACTCTTCACTAAAGGTTGAACCTTTGAGTGCTAGTGTAGCTTTTTCTTCAGTTTGGAGAAGTGGCCTATTGGCCCTTCTTATTGTATTGAATACCACAACATCAACAATATCCCATTCTGGGAGAAATAATACTCTACTCATTTGCACCAATGCCCTACCTTGCTCTGGTGTCATCTCCTTGAAGGTTTACCTCATTTATTGCTTGACATTTTATTGAATAACCTTCTTTAGAAGCTTCGGATGTAGAATCCTTTCTTGAGCCACCTTCTCAGCATACACTAGAACATGGGCCCTCCATACAAAATCTTTACATGCATTTTTTTAATAAAGGAGTTATCCCTCATGAATTCTTTGCAGGCCTCTATTCTCATATCATCAATATTTGTTATTCCCTAAATTTCATCTTCCCAAGGCTTAGAGAAACTGCTCTAGAACTTGATGCAAAACTTTGTGGAAAATATGGCATCCCTTGCTAAATATCATCAGGGGTCACCATGATCTCTTCATCATCTATTTCAGGATAATCAACCACCTTTGTCTCTTTAATCCTCTATCTCTTCGGTGATGGTGGTTGTGTTGGAGAAGAGGGCCTCGAGGGAGAATGCAGGTCAACAACATTTGGTAACAATTGGACTGAATATGAAGGCACAAATTGCTCATCAGACCTCACTCCAGACCCTTTTGAAGTGACAGGAGTGGGCCTAGTTTCTTTCCTAGCTATTGTTCCCCTATTTCTAGAATATACCCTAACCTTTTGTGGAGGCTAATAGGTAGGTCTTTCCTCCAGTCTCACTTCAAGATACTCTTCAACAACTTGTGACTTTCCTTTGTCCTCCACTATCCGTTCTGCTATCAAGACTCCTCCATGATCTCACAATTGTCAATAGCATATGTAGCCTATTCAATTCACCACTAATATTTTATATGGGATTGTATGCAAGGTTCTTTTCTTTCTTCTTCTCCATCATCTTATTAATATATATATATATTTCTTTTCTTTCCTCCTACACCTGTAAGTCAAGGATAGTTCTTATAATATCCTCAGGGTAATAGAAATTGTGAACAAAGATGTCGATCCTATGCTTTTCCTTAATTTGAGAAATGAAGCCCTCGGGATCATGGTTCCTCGGGCATATAGTGCTCAACCCATAATGCTTAAGTAATGTCCCCAAATATTTCTAGCCTCCTTTTTCAATGACAAAATCTGCAAATGTTGTATATTCAGGAAGGAAAGATCCTTTCTTGTGCTCTGCTAGAAAGTGTGCATTCTGAGCACATCCCAACTATCTCATGATTTCTAAAATCCAAATCCTTAGAGGCACATCCCTAGGCAAAGCATATGGGTTGACATTAGTCCCATAGACCCTAAAAATGGTTGTATTATAGTAAGGGATGATGTCTCCCCAATTATGTGTCAATTTCAACTTAGGCCTCCTCTCCATTGGCCTCAACAAATCATGAATTTCCTTTGGAATTATAGGTGGATCATAGACCAAGGATCTTCTCAATCTAGACCAAAAAACATTATGAAACACCACATAACCAAATTCATGATCATGTCTATCAAGAATTTTTGTCCAATATTGGAGAGGCATGTCAATTTCATCCTCTTTATTTTTCAATACCATAGTCCGCCTAAAAAATGCCTCTCCTTTGTACAGAAATATGTGCATTAATAAAGAGTTCCATCTAAAGCTAACCAGTGTTTTTCCTTCTTTGAGAGCTACCAAACCCTCATGCATTTTATCTGCCAGATATGTAGCAAAATAATACACCACATTGAAATTTGGATGCTAGAGATGCACGACCATATACATGAGGTTAGTAGACAGGTTAGTTTTTATTATGATACCAAGAACTTGGCACAAAGAGAAAATTGTCTTTGTAAAATAATTGCAAAAGTAGTTTAGGGGAAAAGGTTCTAGCTTATTCTTGCTATTCACAATCTCCTTTTTATTTTTTCCCACTCCTGTAGTGGCCAGATGAGGAATCAATAGAGAGGTCCTAAAGAAACCCTTGGTATTCCTATATTCTTCTTTGAAGGCTTGAAGGTCAATAGGCACCATATCCCTATTCCATTCATGCAGGTCAAAGCTTCTTGCAATTTCCTCTTTGGTTATCATAACCATTTCCTTACCATCATATATTCTAACAATTCTAGTTACAGGGTTGTACCTTGCTGCAATATCCTTTAACAAGTCAACATCCAGATATACATTTGAAACTACTAGCTTGCCAAGGTCCAACCTCAAAGGGTTACACAGAGGGGCACCCAAATTCCTATTTGCAAACCAATTTGAGAAAAGTTGCCAATCTGTGTATGGCACTTCAACATCTTGAATTGCACATTGTTTATCAGTTAACCCATCCAAAACCTAGGGTCATTAATACAAATCCTTTCCCTCAATTTTCTTGTTAGTGGAGGGTTTCAATATATCTATGACATCCTAAGGAAAGGACCTAGAAGGATTTTACAAGCTAGAACTTCAGGCTTTGGGTGCCATTTGCACAAGATAGGTTATGGTTCGAGCTAGGGTTTTGAAGTACCAAAACGTTTATGGGGTGTAGCCTCTATCTTATAGCATTAAACATTGTAGTTTTACAATTTAAAAAGTCTTGGCAATTATTTATGCAACCTTTAAAATAATTTTAAAGCAAATAAACTAGTGCGAGCTTTTAAAACAAAGCAAAATGCAATTTACACTTGTCCTCAAAAAATCAACAAGATTTTTGAAAGACAAAGATCGTGGTGTATACATTACTTACAATTTGGTTTGTAGAGAATTTTAATGGTAGTTATGCTAGACTTACAAGAAATTACTCATGTCGCCAAGTACTTGGGAATTCTTCTTCGGTGCGGAATTGTGCACAAAAATAGCAATTCAGGGAACTTTTAGCATTAAATTTGGTGGCACAGTCTAAACTCCACCATTACTATTCACTCACATGACAAAAAATGGCTATCGTACAACACTAACCCATTTTGAATACTAGTCATTGATCTGAATCCATGCAGGCAAAAAAGAGTGACTCAGATCGAGTCAATGTGGTTTGAAAATGCCACGTTTATCTACCAAATCCTAGGCGAATGAAAATTCACATACAAGACACCACCTCAGCACACACAGGTCCCACCCTAATCACATCATGTCTAGCATCAACATCCATGCGTCACTTATTCACACACCTCGCAGCATCATTAAAACTATTATTTTAATTGCAAAAGGTCAATGAGGAATGGCCATGATAAATCATTATATGACAGTCATTGATTCAATAATCTTCATTAATCAACAGGAAAACAAGGACTGGGCTCCATGACCATAGACAACATGTGGCATCATTTCACACACCTCATAGCACAGTTGTGACGTCATCGAAAATCCTTGAGAGTCCAACAGGAAACGGTCAAAAAAATTGCACATGCAATAATCATTATTTGTAAAGAAGGGGACTGAATAGGTATACAGGGCACAACCCTTAAGGTAGGAAACTTAGACGTAAGTCTGAAGTTAGGAAAAGTATTTTACCTGACATTAAGTGAAGGTTAAAAACTTAGTCCCAATGTGGAAAAGATCAATAGGCCAAGTAAAAGGGGTTGGTTAATGCATCAAATAAAAGGATCAAATCATGACTTATGCAACCGGTAACCTAGAACAACAAGTCAAAATAGGATTAGAATGTCCAAAACAAAAGGAAGAAAAATCCCAAAAGAAAAGATTTTTGAGGCTAAAACCCAAAACCCCAAGGTAGACCAGTGGTGCCAAACACCAAAGAAACAAAAAATGAACCAAGTTATGCAAAATTTTAAGAGCTCTACCAGTGGCTTTGACTGGGGATGTATGCCCCCTGTGGGCCTATCAGGAAACCATAATCTTTGGAGAGGAAACTAAACACAGAGAGAACCAAAACCAAGAGCTTGTCTGGACAAGACAAGCAGACGTAGAAAAAAAAAACACACAAAACCTATATACACTAATTACAAGACTATACATTGTACATGCAAAATAACTATTTAAGGAGAAATAGGACTTCAAGAACTATCCACGTACTGGTAGTTCCAGAATCTCTCTGGTAAGGGATTGCAAGAAATATGAGTCCTCCCCATGTATGTCAGCAATTATATATGGGCCTAACCATAAGGGATCAAACTTCCCATGTTTGCATTTATCTTCCATCCTTGTGTTCCACAACAAAACCATTGCTCCTATTTCAAAAATTCTCTCAACTGCCTTCTTGTATAAAGATGCTTCACTTGAAGTAGTAGTTTTTCATTCCTTTTATGAGCCTCTCTTCCAGTCTCATCCAATTTATTTAACTCTTCCATCCTATGTTGCATCTCATCACATACATCATCATCATATTCTTGGACAAACCTGTACATATTTAGTAGGTTATTTTGTAGTATGTGTCCTTTTGTCCCATAGACTAAGTTAAATGGTGAATATCCAATTGCTTTCTTGACAATTGTCTTGTCAGCCCATAATGCTAACTGTAGCTTTGAATCCCAAGCCTTCTTATTTTTCTCAATCAACCGCTTGATGATCTTCATCAAGATTTTTTTGCTAGACTCGGCTTGTCCATTTCCTTGGGGGTAATAAGGAGAATAATACGAGACAATTATGCCATATTGATCACAAAGACCAACAATTCCTCAGACCTAAAACACATTGTGTTATCCGAGATAGTTCTCTCAGGTACCCCAAACCTGCTCAAGATGTTATTCATCAAAAATTCAGTGACCACCTTACTTGTAGCCTTTCTGGTTGGGATTTCCTCAACTCATTTGGTAAAGTAGTCAGTCACTACTAGTATCCATGCATTTCCACCACTAGATTTTTTAGATATCTCTCCTATGAAATCAATGCCCTATTGTTGGAAAGGAGCTTGAGCAGATACTGGCCTTAATGGAAAATTTTTAGAGAATTTTATCTTCCCAACAAACATTTAATAGGCATCACACTTCTTAACATACCTATGGGTGTCTTTGAATATAGTAGGCCACCAAAAACTAGCCCTCAAGATCTTATGAGTAGTTGTCTTGGCCATGTAGTGACATCCACAAGCTCCTTTATGCATTTCCGCCAGTAGATCTTCAGCCTGATCACCATCCACACATCTAAGTATAACATCCTCAGGGCTCCTCCACCAAAGCTCACCATTAATGATAACATACTTAATTGCTTGTAATTTGAGATTCCTTTTCTCATTGAGTGGCATTCCTTCGGGGTATTGCATTATTTTTAAATACTCAACAACTATCCTCTACCAGCCACAGGTGTGCATATCACATATGGGTGCTACATTCTTGTGCTCTACTTGATTTATTTGATTGGCTTCTAAATTGGTCTCGGCCATAAGCTTAGCTAGACCCCAACCTCTCATGTGCTTTGTAATTTTTATGTGAATATTGAATTCCTAGATCCTATTGATCCATTTGCACCATCTCTATGTAGTCTCCTAATAAGTAAAGATATCTTTAACTATAATTGTTGGAACATAATCAACAACAATTGCTCCAAACAAATAAGACCTGAAATTTTTGATAGCCTTTACCAAGGTATATGCATATTTCTTTGTTACATCATACTTCAACTCAGTAGCTTGCAATGATTTACTAAAAAATGCAATCGGCTGCTCAAAACCATCATCATTAATCTACAACAAAACCCCTACTATGGTGTGGAAAGAAGCGAATGTGAACAGTTGGAAAGGTTTCAAATAATCAGGGGATTTGAGAATAGGAGCCTCCTTGATAGAATTTTTAATAGATTGAAAATCTTTGGAGGGCTCCTCTGTCCATGTCACCTTTTCTCTTTTCCTTAGCATCTTGGAAATAGGGTGGACAATTTCAGAAAAATTTATAACAAATCTCCTTACAAAATTAATCTATCCAAAGAAGGACTGAATAACTTTCACATTCCTTGGTTATGCAATCTTGTCAATAATTGCTACTCTTTCTGGATCAATTCAGACTCCTTCTTTAGAAAAAATGTGTCCAAGTAGCTTCCCCTCTTTGACTCCAAAAGCACATTTCTTCAGATTCAAATATATCCCATATTCTATAGCCCTAACAAAGATTTTCTCCAAATGAGAACAATGATCCTCCTCCTTTTGGATGTGAGTAGTGAGATCATCCTAATATATTGCAAGAAAAAGATCAATAAAATTTGCAAAGGCTACATCCATAGCCCTTTGGAAGGTTGCACCAACATTCATCAGGCCAAATGACATCATTACATAAACATATGTCCCCCAAGGTGTAGTAAATTCAGTTTTGAATTGCTCAGATTCCTTGAACATCACCTAGTTGTAACCAGAGAACCCATCCATCATGGAGAGCAATTCACACCCTGTAACCTTTCGCAACATGGCTTCCATATAAGGTAAAGGATAATTTTCTTTTAAGGAAGCAACATTTAAGTTATTTAAGTCAACACGCAATCTATGTCACCATTCTTCTTCCTTACAGGAACAAGATTTGAAACCCAAGATGTGTGCCTAATGGGCTTAATGATTCCAGCATCTCTTAAGTCAGCAATCTCCTCCTGCATCTTAGGCTATAGGGTTGGGTTAATCGGCCTCTATTTTTTCCTAAATGGCTTCATATCTAGCTTCAATGGAATTTCATGCTAGAATAAATCCTCCCTATATGCCTTGAGGTCATCATATGACCAAGAAAAAACATGCCTATACTTCCTAAGTAGGGAAATTAGCAAATTTCTAACATGAGGCTTCATCCTTTTACCAATATAGACTTTCTTAGGAGAATTTTTAGTTCCTAATTTTATCTCCTCTAAATCCTCTATGTGGGAAGGTGCCTTCTTAGCACTTGACCTATCAAGGCCATCAAAAACCCTCTCAAGTGCAACTAAACCTCTAGGAATAGTGTTTGTTTTCAATTGGATTACATCATTCCCAAAAAGGGTCTCTTTCCCATCAACTTCCACCAAAAATGAGCCAAAGTCAAACTCCTGGCTCTCATACTGATCAATGTAATGCATAAACCTTAAAATATTAGTATCGTCATCAAACACCTACCAGTTATAAATTTTATCCGACATTGCAGGCCTAGTTTGTACCTCTATTTCTGAAATTCCATCAAATGGAACATCATCAAGTTTAACAAAAATATTGGCTAACAAGTCAGCTCTAGCATTCTGGCCCCTCTCAACCCAATCTATGCCAAAAGCATCAGATGTCTCAATAGTGTCCCAAGTTGCATTCCTATATTGCTAGTCTTTTGTCCTTGGCTGAAAAAAGAGATCTAATTTGGGAGACAACCAATTCAGAATCCCCTAACATCCTTAATGATTAGATACCATGTTTTGAAGACAACTTCAAACCAAGTAAAAGGGCCTCATACTCAACAACATTGTTAGTACAAGTGAACTATAGTAGAAAAGAATACTTGAGAGTTTTACCTTGAGGGGAAGTAAATACGATCCCTGCACCTCAACCTTCTTTGGATTATGCTCCATCAAAGTACATTGTCCATAGATCCTCATTTCATGATACATCCAACACTTCCTTGTCAATGGGTGCAATCTGGACTTCTTCTTCTGCTATGTCCTCTTCAACACGGAAGTTCTCCAACTCAATCTCAACAAAATTTATTCTGACAAGCTCTTGTGGCTCTTCCATATTCTCAATCATGTGGGGAGCTCTCTTTTTCTCTGATAATTTTAACATCCTTCTGATCAATGGAAAAGTTAGTAAAGGATAGGTTGCACTGTATGCTTCCACCCGTGGAAGCACTCCAATGCCTTGATAGTAGCATCCCATAGTTGGGTGGGATATCCACCACTGTAACACTCATACGCAGCTCCATTTTTGGGAATGTTGCCATTTTGTATCGAATATTTTTTATAACTCTTATGACTGGCACTTATCTAGATTCCATTGCATAGCACTTACTATAAGCACTATCAACTTTCAAACCCATTGCTTGCATTTTCTTCACCGACATTACATTGTTGGAAGCCCCAAAGTTAATCATACAATTTCTTAGCAATTTTCCATCAATGACTAAACTCAAGAAGAAAGGATTCACATGATTGAGATTAGCTGTGATAGAAGTTCCCAAGTATATTTTAGGTTTTTCAGTGGTTACTTCCTCAATAGCACCTTTCTTTTCTTGATCCTTTCTTGACTCATTTTGATCAATCATTACCTTATCCTTTTTATTTGCGGTGATGCTATTGATAAGTGCAACAGTTTTATCCTTATGTTCATCTATCTGCATAATTTCTAAAAAAGGGACAGTAATTTTAACTTGGGAAAGTACTTGAAACATATCCACTGAGGTATATTTTTGTAATTCAAGGAAAATTATGGCCTCAGATGTTATCTTCTCATCCCCTTTGGGAGTCTTATCAGAGTTAAACTATTGATCGTTGACCTTAGTGTTTTGGGAGGTAACCTCACCACTTGTCTTAGCTTTATCCAGTTTCTTTTCCCATATTATAGCTTCGTTAACCTCCTTGGGATTATGAGATACCTTATTTGCATTTTATTTGATGGCTACACATTATGCATCCTTATCCTCGATGAACAAACTGTAGGGTTTATCTAAATCCTCTAGGACAATTCTATTTCTTAACTATATATTGTTCCTTTCCCTAGCAACCAGAGCAACTGTGTATTTCTCAATCTCTTCATTAGAAGGTCTCCTTAGAATAGTGTTATCTATTTCAAGGTCATTCACAAAATAGTCACCATCTTCTTCTTCATTTGAGAACACTTGTTAATTATGCACATTACTTTGTTGCCTTTGCACATCAACATCTCACCCGCATGGCTCATCATCCAAGGAATATTCATCACAAGAAAAATCAGATGGAACCAACAATATGTTAGTCATCACATCTTGATCATGAGGAGATTGAGATTCCCCTTGGTCATCTGGGGACTCTTCTACTAATTGTGCCACCACACATTGTTGTGATGACTGAGGCATTTGACGTGCTCCACACCATGGTAAATCTCCTATCAAATTTGTGGAGTGCTTCTACAGGGGGTCTAGTGGAACTTGAGCATTCCGCTGATTATCTTGAACTGGTTTCCCATTTTTCCAATTAGTGTGATAAGGAAAATCTTGCAACCTATGAGGCCTCTCGTTCATTTGGAAGTGGGGCTTCTCATTTTTAGCTTGCTTCTATAGCAGGCTAAGAACCTAATTTATCTTTTTATCAGAGGCCACAACTTTTCTAGGCTTCTCAGTCTGATTTCTTGCATTTTTGGTAGCTTTAGGGTCTTCTCTTCTTCCCACCTTTCCAGAAGCTCTTCTATTGTTCTCAATGTTAACTACCATCTTATAGGATTCTCTCAAAAACTGAGGGTTCTTGTCCCTAAGCAAATAACACATTTTGGAATCATAAGCATTACAATACACTACTAAACAAGAATTTTCATTTGGCCTCAAGTAAGCAAGGACCCTAAGCATGTCCTTCTAAAACCTCACATTGAACTTAGTGGCTATTTCATTATGCCCTTTGGTGATGTTGTTGAAATCATTCAACCTGAATCTGGGATCAATTTGATCCCCATATTGCTCTCTAAACAATCTATAGAAGGCTTCTTTAAAGTCAATACTTGAATCAGACAACCCTCTATACCAATCCCTAGCATCTTCGATTAAGGATTACATAAAATACTTCATTGCCACATCATCATCGCATAATTAAAAGTCCTCAACAAAACTCTAAAAAGCTTTCAGGTGGTCTTCACCACATAGTTGTTTTTATCTATCAACCTGGGGTGGCCTGGGGTGGCCTGGGGTGGCCCCCTAGCATGTCTATCTCTTTGGGTATCCCTTTTCTCATCATCCTTCTTATCATCTGAGTGATGTCCCTTCTGGTCCTTTCCATTACCACCACCATTTCCCTTCTTCTTACCACTCTTATTACCACCTCCACCTCTACCACCTTTGTCACCCCCACCACCCCCTTTGGGAGTTTTTTTTTCAATATTCATATTTTGTGACCCGCTTTCATTTTATCTTGAACCAGATGCCTCACCGGTGGCTGTAGACATCTTAAGAAAAGATATTTTTCTTGCCACATCAAAATTTGTAGCTTATATCTCTGTCTTCCTCAATTCTTCCTGCAATTGATCTTTTATCAATTGTAACCACAATATTTAAGGATTTGGGGGTGCATCCAATGGTCCGGGATCAAATAACTCCCTTATCAGCGGGAGTGTTGGTTCTAGGGTTAAAATAATTGTAAGAAGTTTTCTTAGACTATTCCATGGGGACTTCCCTGTAATCAACAAAGGATGTCTTCTTGGCTATAACAGGTGGGTCATAGATCTTATTGGTTGGGATAGAAGAGGTGTATGTAGTTGTAGCAGCATCTTCTCTCACCCACTCTACCTTTTGCTTCTAAGCATTTCGCCCAAGCTGCTTGGCTCAAACTCTATCCAGAGTCTCTTTTATTTTCTTTTTCCTATTATCCTCCACCTCCTACAACCTCTTTTGCTCCTCAATCCAAGCTTTTGTATCTTTATCTATATCATCTTCATTATCAAGGATATCTCTTGCCTCAATTGGGGCAAGAGTATAATAAGGTGGATCTACCCGATCTTCATCATGAGGAAGAGGTGCCTCCTCACTAGGAGATGCTCCTCTTGGTTTGAAGTTATGTCCATTAAAAAAAGACATAGCACTAGGTGTCATAGCCTCTGGAAACTTTTTATCTTGTTCCAAGAAACCCCACCTGTCTTATTCTCTAGATATATTATATTTAGAATCAAGAACTTTCTCAACAAAAAAACTTCCATGATCCACATTTGAGACAACAATTTCTGACGAATCTTCACTGATAGCAGCACTATTTACTTCAGCATTCAAATTAGGAGACGAAAGAGTAGGGGATGTAACTAAATTACCAGGTGTTTTGTCTTTCTTCACCCATAGAGGCTGCTTATCTTTCCCAGGTTTGAGTTCTAGCAGTGGTTTTAGGTTCTTCTTTGAATAGATCCTAGTCTTCTTCATGGTTCTTGGTGCATGAGGATCCTTCATTGCATATTGCGTTTGAGAATTTAGATGAATACCAATGTTCGAGATATCAGAGTCGCCACCCAAAATATTGGGAACTATGAAGTGATTGCACTTCACTTTTGCACTCGTGATTTTTGACAAGATCCTAAAAATTACCTAACAAACTGATAAAGAATGGACTAGGAAATGACTCATATGCTACACGTGACAAACATAACAAAAATTTCAAACAATTATTCTTCCATAATGAAGAATACCATAATATTTGAATCTGACTGTACCAGATCTGCACTAGATACTTTGAATTTGATAGGTCCCCAATAGAGTTGCCAATTTGTTTGTGTTTTTTAAAACCCAAACGGATTCCTCAAAGATTTTATGAATTTTCCATGTTCAATAATGAAAGCCTAAGAAATGATTGGCCAACTTAATGAGAAGAAGCAATAATTCTTATTCTCCTACACTTTCAGCTCTACAAGACCTAGGAGGGTGATGCCACAATGTGATTCTTTACAAATAACTAAAAATTTCCAAATACACATTGCCTAACAACAGATAAGTTCCCCATCAACATTGAATAGATGAAATCCTTCAAGAAATTGGAAATTCCTTTAAAGATCCAGCTCCTATCAGTAGATAACTTCAAACATAACGAAGATAGGTCGATATGAAGATTATTATGAATAAATGTTCTAAAATCAAAAGCCAAAGACTTGAGAAATACTGCCTCTATTTCAATATTAGTGCCATATCCTAAAGCACAAAGTCAAATGAGAAAGAACTGAACTATGACAAAAATTTCATCCTAAATAGATGATATGTATATGAATTGCATTACAATTCACGTATCCATACCAGAAATCTATTACTACTTATGAATCCAGTTGCCAACTTGCATGAACTTACACAATAACTAAAACATTTAATTGATCCTTTGAACCAAAGCCATAATTACAATATAATTCATAGTAAACAACAATGAAAATCAACGAAACTAGTCTTTGCCCAATCTTTCATTAATAATTCATGCAAGGTATAACAATTGGATGGAAAATAGACTCAAAAGATTATCATATTCAACACAAACATGCTTAAGAAAATTATAATTGACAAAATTCTCCTATCTTACTCTAAACTTTAAAACAGGGACTCAATGTTTACTCTTTATGTAAAATTATGCACTCTCTAATATCGCATTCAACAAAAGACCTTGTACATCAGCCAAGAATTCTCTTTTATGGAATAAGCTAGCAAAACAAGCTTCAGGCCAGAATGTACACATGTCCACACTTCATTGGACCGATATTTTACACATTTCCTTCTATAGTTATATTTGAATTTTACAATTGGAGGGAATGCATATAAGACAAAATTAATCTTCAATTGTCATGGAGAAGGTGTTAGAACCTAAAAAATCCATAGGAAAAACTAAGGGTTTCCCTATTTCGCAATCACATTTTCCTATCATTTCCATATAAAATTCATTTTATCACTCGTGTTTTTTAATGTATTTTTCCGCCATTCATAAAATCAACATATCCCTTATACCCATGCTATAATATTTCAATTTTCATCATATACCACTATACCGCAGCCTCCCACAATGGGCTCACAGTATGGTGGTGGCGGCTAAGGAGCAGGCAAAAAGTGTTTACTGCACTACTGCGCGTGGTCAAACCAAAAACCGCGGTGACCGCAGTAGCAGTTGGTAGACAGTGGAGGGGAAGCCACCACGGTACCACGGATGGTCTTCGAATAGACCGTGGTGACTGTGGTGGATGGTTTGTAAGCGACGAAAGGAGCAGTTATTGTGGTTACCACAATACCGTGAGGGGCTCCAATGAAGACCGTGGTAGCGTGGTAAACCATTAGTAGTCAGCAGTAAGTGAAGGGTAAAAGGTTAGCAGGAGTTTCAAGTGGAGACCGTGGTGATTGCGGTGAATAGTTAGTGGTTTGGGGCAAATAGTTAGTGAGCGGTTACCACGGTACCATAACCATTAAAATAGAGACTGCGGTGACTATGGTAATGGTCAACCGAATGGTTAGTAAGCAAAGTGGCAAACGGGTAGCGGTTACCACGGTACCGTAGCCACTAAAATGAAGACCGCAGTAGTGCGGTAAGCAGCGAAGGTCACCGCCAAAGCCAGTCACTACACAACTGTGGATGGAAAAGTCAAACCTACGGTAGAGCGGTAAAACAATAAAACCCACAGAGAGATAAAGATAAAGGCAGCATCAAGTATAAAGTGCCGATAAAATTAAAATCAAAGGCGGGAAAAGGTATTAATGGAAAATCAAAGATTGAACTACTATAATAAGATATTTAATTTTCTAAAAGGTATTTTAATTAAATATTTTTTCTCTGTCATAAAATTCAAATGGCTGTAACTGAAAATGAAAGGTCGTGACTGTTGAGTTGTGCTGTATAAATGTTTGAGAAAAATTTGTCACAAAGGGGAGATTTTTCTGGGACTGGGAGTGAAAAATGATGTAACAGACCTTCCGAAAACAAGATCAATGCAGATGATTTTTTGACTGAATTCCTTTCTAGTTTTCATTGTGATGGTATTACAATTGTAAATTTCTGATTATTTCTCTCCAATTTGGAGTCTTTCGATCATTTGAATTCAAATGTCAAGTATATTTTAATTCTTCAAATGTGCATTTCTTCACTTTGTATGATTTCATTTATTGGTGTCTGCAAGTCAGAGTTAATTTTTCCTTTAAGTAAATCATAGTGTTTGTGAGATTTCTTTTGGATAGTTGAAGGAGAGCTGAGTAAGAAAATATTTCAACACTATTTATGCCAGTCATTAAAACTTCATCCCATAGAGTGTTTAACAACTTAAATTAGTTCAGGGAGGAATATCTATAAGTGATTTGCAACATTTTCGACTCCATTGCCAAGTAGAAAGAAGGCACTGATCTTCCATATTCTAGAGCAAAGAATTTATTACAAACAAATTATTCAAAACCTTTATTTGTGTAATAGAGATAATTGTAGTATTCTTTTGTCTATCCATTCCTGATTTCCATTGTGGGTAGATTATTTTAACAAGAAATTCATTCCAAATCTGCATATTTCATGTAGGTTCACCCATCTAGGTCTAGCAGAACCTAAAGAGTAGAAGGTTTGATTATATAATTGGCCTTGTATGTTGTCCAAGAATGTTGTAACAGTCTAGCATACTCTTGGGTTAAAACCTGCATTTTTGAGTACCAACAGTTTGGCGACTGAGCTAGGGATAAAGGATTGCAGATTTTCTCACTTTTGGAAAGTGAGTGGCGACTCTGAATGAACAAATACATTGAGACTGATAAACTGAAATATATATCAAAGAGAAACCTTCCTAGAGTTCAGACTATCAAAATTGCTCCCAAAATGCAAGGAAGAAGGTCATTGTACAAAGATGGTGATGGTCCTAATGCCAAAAATAAATGGACGGAGAAGAATGATAAGGGTAAAAGGGTGACCAATGACATAGGACCATCAGACAAAAATAAAACATCAAA
The DNA here is from genome assembly GCA_007115665.2 of Sequoiadendron giganteum. Classification (NCBI taxonomy): domain Eukaryota; kingdom Viridiplantae; phylum Streptophyta; class Pinopsida; order Cupressales; family Cupressaceae; genus Sequoiadendron; species Sequoiadendron giganteum. The sequence continues at coordinate 344,424,979 of CM021110.1, forward strand.
AGCATCACTGGAGATACACAATTCCTATGGAACATTGGTGAATGAAAGAAGCGCTTCCAGAGAACCTCGTACTCCTAAGGAATAGAGGAATCCCTTTTATCAACCAGATCCTAAGAAGGTTGAAGAATTCATGGCTGAATGTGAAGTCGAAAGAGAAAGAAGACAACATGAATATGATCAGAAAATGGCATTTCTTGAAGAAAATCAGGATGGACTTGGCTATGAAGCAGCCTCTGAGGAGAATTATGAACTTATGGCCAGGGATGAAATAAATGCAAGACTGGAACATGAGAGATAAGAAATGGAAAGGGCAAGAATAGAATATGATTAGAGGCTCCAGGAAATTAGAGAACTTAAAGAATTAAAATTGAGGAAAGTGCAGATTAGTACTCAAATGGCTAATCTGCAAAAGTATGTGCCACCTCATAGACAAGGGAAGAATAATGTAGGCCCATCAAATTCCTCACAGGCCTACCAAAATTAGCCAGGGAATCAAGGTAGATATCAAAATGTTCCACCACAAAATCAAGGTGTTCAGCCACCTCCTTATCAGCAACATATACCCCCACAGGGTCAACAATATATGGCAAATAACAATCCATTATACCAGTGTCAGTACTACCAAAATCCTCCTCCACAATATGCAACCATGATTAGGCAGTTTGACTTGGATGGACTACAAATATGCCCTTACCCTATGGATAATAGTTGGAGAAGCTTGGTCCCAAAATTCACAGGGAGCAGTGCTACTAAAGCTGCAGAGCATTTAAGGAGTTTTAATGCTTTTATGCAAGATTTAGATATGCAATATGAAGATATAAAAATGAGACTATTTATGATGTCACTAATTCAAGATGCCAGAGATTGGTTTAATAGTCTGCCAATAGCTTCTATAAATTCTATTCATGTGTTGTATGAACAATTTCTTGAGTAGTATGGGAATCAATATGCACCTGAGTTTGCATTGCATGAGTTGGTCACCATTCAGAAACACCAAAATGAGTCAGCCTATGAATTCAACCAAAGCTTTTCTAAATTGCACAATAATATACCTCCTGGATCTAAATTGGCTAATCCTGCTTCTTTGAGTATTTATTTAAAAGCTTTTGATCCTAAGACAGGTTATGAGCTGAGGAACAGGGGTCCCAGAAATTTGGTTGAAGCTCAAAGGATAGCACTCACCATTGAAAACAATAGGAAATCTGCAAGGATGATTGCCAAGAGGGATAACCCAAGGATTCCCCAATATGCTCCTCCAATTAAGCAAGAGAACACATATAGGAATGAGAGGCCGAGGCTACATGATATGCCTTATAATACAAATTGGAGAAATGGAAAGCCAGTGATGGATGCTCAAAAAAATAAAGAGACACCCGATCCTTTGAAGAAAAGAGGGACATACATGGTTGATAATAGTCCTTGGTGTTCAGTTTGTGACTTGCGACATTCTTCAAAACATTGTGTTGTAGCTCAGTTAGTACCAAGAAAAGACATGGTAGAAAACAATAATGAAGAAGACAATAACATTTATTTAACTTCTCATATTCTCCACTCAACAGAGCAAGGATATTCATCTTCAGAGGAGGGAGGATATGAATATGATGTTGGTCATCAGAAATATAACGTTCACATGGCAGAACAACAAATTTTTTCTTATTATGGGGAAAGTGATGATGAACAAACTCCTCTTGCCACATCATATTAGCCTAATAGGGGAAATAGGAGGAGACCAAATGATGAAGAAATTAAAAGATTGACTATTGCAGCAGTTGAGTGGGATAAAGGCAAGTATTGGCTAAGAAATAGGATAGTAAATGAAAATGAAGGTGTTCCAAAAGGAGTATTCTTGAAGAATAAGAAGATATCCCATGAAATATCAGAAAAGACAAATGATGAGCACCCTTATAGAAAAGAACAGAAGTATATCCCCAAAGAAGAGAACAAAGAGTTTTCCAAGGACAAACAAAAGGTGGATCAGACATCAAGGAGGGAGAAAGAGGAAAACAAAGGTGAATCAGCAAAGCAAAGGAAGGTGATAAAAGCTGAAGGTGTATCTTTTGATTTTGTGCAAGCTTTATCCCAGGTAAAAATATCTGTCCCATTACTTGAAATGATGAAAAATAAAGAATATAGGGAGAGTGTTATTCAATTGATGTCTGGTGGGAGGAATGAAATTGAGAACTTTGAACAAAATGAGAACCCTGCAATTGCTGATAAGAAAGGAAAGATAAAAATTTCAGAAATTGGCTTAAATGATGCATTGATGAACACACCACAAATTGATCCATTTTTCACTACTCTACTCATAAATGGTAAGTTAGTAAGAAATTGCATGATAGATTCAAGTGCTTCTATGAATATTATGCCGATGGGGGTAATGAAACAGCTTGGCCTGTGGATAGATGTTGAGGGTGGTAAATGTTATGCTATGGATAGTAGGCTTGTCCCAATAGTGGGGATTATGAAATATGTAGAAGTAAAATTAGAATCCTACCCACAAGCTACTTATAACATTGATATAACTATAATTGATACACCTCCTCGGTTTGGAATGCTTTTTTCAAGACAATGGACTGCAGCAGTTGGAGGTAATGTGCAATTTGACTTATCATATGCCACAATACTAGTTAATGGTGAGGAGGTGAAATTATGTAGAGAACCAAGGATGAATTAGATTGTTGAGTGTGTTCCTCAAGAACAAATTAATTGCTTTTGTGATGTAGATTTGGGGAGTTTCAGAGTTGAATTATCTCAACCAAAACTAGTGAGTACTGACCTAATTGATAGACTTGTTTCTAGAAATCAGCAAGGTGTGTGAAAAATGTACTTTGATGTGGATTGTAGTCAAGAAGGTAATGGAGCTAGAGTAATTTTCATATCACCTAAAGGTACAACATTTAAATATTCATTTTTGTTGGCTTTTGAATATACAAATAATGTGGCTAAGTATGAAGCTTTGTTGATTGGTTTGAACATGGCTGTCAAACACAAGATTAAGTTGTTGTCTATTTTGGGAGATTCTGAATTGGTTGTGTCACAAATTAGATCAAAATATGCTGCAAAGAACAAGAGGTTGAAACAATATAGGAATGATGTATGGGATACAGTGGAACTATTTGATGCATTTTCAATTGATTGGATAGATAGATCTGAAAACTTGATGGCTGATTTTTTGGCTAATGTAGCCTTGAAGAAGGATGATATGACTTTGGCAGGAGTGTCTCAGGTTGAGTTTAAAGCAAGACTAGTAGTCCCTAACAATATATATATTTGGCAGGTTTTTGATGATGATACTAACCTTTTGAAGTTTCTTCATTGTATAGATCAGTATGAAGCACAGGAGATTGATTTCAATGCTTTTGTGGAAGAAATGGATGGGAAATAGATTGTGTTTGGGAAGGAAGTTTTGCAGCTTAAAACTAACAAGATTCCCAAAGGGCTTGTGGCATTGGAGAGGGTGTATGATGGGAGTGATTGTTCCCTCATAAAGCAGACACCAGCTAAGAAAAAGGATATTGAAGAAATAAATTTGGGAACCGAATTAGCACCAAAGAGGGTTTATATTGGAAAGAAAATAAGCTCAACCATAAGGAGAATGTTGATTACATTGCTGAGAAAATACAAGCATGTGTTTGCTTGGTCTTATGAGGATTTCAAGGCATATATAGAAGATCTTTTTCAGCATGAGATTCCACTTAAGCCAGATACGAATCCATTTAGACAGAAGCAAAGGCCTATTAACCGCACTCTTGAACCTAAAATGTAAGAGGAGCTAGCAAAGCTTAGAGATGGAGGTATCATAAAACCCATCAGACATTCAACGTGGGTCTCAAATTTGGTCCCAGTCAGGAAGAAAAATGGGGACATAAGACAATGTGTAGATTTCAGAAATTTGAATGTGGCTTCCCTAAAAGATAATTATCCTCTTCCAAACATGGAGGTGATATTTCACAAAGTAATAGGGTGTGAGCTATTGTCAATGATGGATGGATTTTTTGGTTATAACTAGGTCAAAGTCAAAGAGTCTGAATAGTACAAGACAACATTCACTACACCATGGGGAACGTATGTCTATATAAGAATTCCATTTGGTCTCAAAAATGTAGGAGCTACCTTTCAAAGAGCCATGGATGTGGCATTTGCAGATCTGATAAATGCTATAATGGTGGTATATTAGGATGATCTCACTACTTATTAAAAAAGGGTAGAGGATCATGCTGCTGATTTAGAGAAGATCTTCATCAAAGCCTTGGAGTATGGTGTAAGTCTTAATCCTAAAAAATGTCATTTTGATGTTACAGAGGGTAAAATTTTGGGGCATATTGTATCAAAAGATGGGGTTAGGATAGATCCTGAAAGGCTGGAGGCCATTGATAAAATTCCCATGCCTAAAACTATCAAAGCAATCCAATCATTCTTTGGCCAAATTAATTTTGTTAGGAGGTTTGTGTCCAATTTTGCTGAGATTGTTAAACCTATATCTAAGATGTTGAAAAAATGAGAGAAATTGGATTGGACAGTTGAAGCTATCGATGCCTTTGTATCTATAAAAATAAGCATCAAGGAAGCCCCTATCCTAAAATCCCCTGATTTTACTAAGCCCTTTTAGATCTTTTCTTTTGCTTCATTCCATACCATAGCTGCTATTATGTTACAAAAGAATGATGAAGGTTATGAGCAGCCTGTTTCTTTTTTCAGTAAATCTTTGTAGGGGTCAGAATTGAAATATGACATTATGGAAAAATAGGCCTATGCATTGGTCAAAGCAGCGGCTTTCAGACCTTACTTTGTTGGAGCTAAGGTCTTTGCTTATGTCCCATATGCAGCTATGAAGGATATCTTGGTACAGACAGAAGTGACAAGGAAGCGATGCAGGTGGATTAATAAAATTCAAGAATTTTAACATGGAGATTCAAATTACCAAGTTGGTAAGAGGACAGGGTCTAGCTAGGCTGATGGCATAGACAAACATTGAAGAAAACCAGATCTGTAATGTGGAAGGTAAGGGTGAAATCATAGCAAGTATTGAGCATACTCCATGGTATAAAAATGTAATGCATTATCTGAAACACATGAAGTGCCTAGAAGGGTTGAATGATAATCAAGGAGCACTTTAAAGTTGCAGGCTTCTAAATATGTTTTTATCAAAGGGGATTTATTCTGGAAAAATAGGGATGGTATATTGTTGTTATGCTTAGATGAATCCCAGGCAAGATATGTTTTGAAAGAAATGCATGAAGGGGTGTGTGGAGGCCGTTATTCTACTAAGACTACTACACACAAGATTCTTAGGGTTGGTTATTATTGGCCTAGGGTATTCAATGATTCATTTGCGTATGTGAGAAAGTGTGAGGCTTGCCAAAAGATTTTGGGAAAACTGAAGTATCAAGGAGCATTGCCACTTAGACCTTTGTAGGTAGAAGCACCTTTTCATCAATAGGGAGTTGATTTCATTGGAGAAATACAAGATAAATCAAGTGGAGGGCACAGATGGATACTAGTGGCCACTGATTATTTTACTAAGTGGGTGGAGGTTGTTCCAACTAGGCAAGCAACGAGCAAGGTAGTAGTGAATTTCCTGATGGAGAATGTTATGAATAGGTTTGGCACTCCATCCAAATTGATCACAAATAATGGAATTTGTTTTAGATCAAATGAGTTTAAATATTTTTGTAAAACATATGGAATTAGTATTTCTTATTCTGCCCCATACCATCCACAAGCCAATCGTCAGGCAGAGTCAAGTAATAAAAATCTTTTGAAGATAGTAAGGAAGATGTTGGATACAAACAAAAGGGCATGGGATTCAAAGTTAAGATTGGTTGTATGGGCAGACAGAATTACAGTAAAAAGGGCAACTGGAAAATCTCCATTTGATTTAGTATATGGGACACAGGCTAGGATGCCATTGCAGAATCTTTTGCCAGTATATAATTTTATTTTGCATGAAGACTTGGATATTTTTGATCCAACAGAGGAAAGAATGGAACAGCTTGCAGAGCTTGATGAAATGAGAAGAGTTGCTCAGAAGCAAAATGTGAAGTTGTATTCACAAATGAAGTATCTTTTTGATAAAAATGCCAAGAAGAGAAAGTTTGAAAAGGATGACTTGGTTTTGATGTGGAATGCTCGATGTCAGGACAAGGGGAAGCACGGTAAGTTTGAAGCTTTATGGCTGGGTCCTTTTGTGATAACTGGTAAAGGAGGTGAGGATTCATATTTCTTGCAAAACATTTCTGGAGAGGAGCGGGAGTTTCCTGTACATGGGTAGTTCCTGAAGCTTTTCTTTTCTTGAGGATCAATAGAGGGTCAAGGATTGCCAATGCATGGACAATTCTTAATAACCCTCTTTAAAAAAAATTTCCATGCACATTAGTTAGGAAATTTTATGGGTCTGGGTTTGCTAGTACATGGACATTCTCAGGAGTCCTCATTCTGAAGGCATTGCTTTCCTTTCCATGTACAGTAGTTTAGGATCATTTGCTCCATATTTCCTACCATTCACCTGTTCATTCCCTCCATCTTTCGTGGCTTTAATTTATTTTTTTTAACTCGGTCTGCTCTACCAAAGATACTCTGGATTCTTGCAGTGATTTGCAAAATCACTCATCCCCAATAGGAGCCACTGTTAGAACCTCAAAAATCCATTGGAAAAACTAAGGGTTTCCCCATTTGGCCCTCACATTTTCCTATCATTTCCATATAAAATTAATTTTATCACTCATTTTTTTTAATGTATTTTTCTGCCATTCATAAAATCAACATATGCCTTATACCTATGCTATAATATTTCATTTTGCATCATATACCGCTATACTGCAGCCTTCCATAATGGGCTCGTGGTATGGCGGTGGCGGCTAAGGAGTAGGCAGAAAGTGTTTACCACGCTACCGTACATGGTCAAACCACAAACCGAGGTGACCACGGTAGCGGTTGGTAGACAGTGGAGGGGGAGCCACCGTGGATGGTCTCCGACTAGACTGTGGTGACTGCGGTGGACGGTTTGTAAGCGACGAAGGGAGTAGTAAATGTGGTTACCACAATACCGTGGGGGGTCCAATGAAGACCATGGTAGCATGGTAAACCATTAGCAATCGGTAGTCAGCGAAGGGTAAAAGGTTAGCAGGAGGTCGAGTGAAGACCACGGTGACTATGGTGAATAGTTAGCAGTTGGCGGCAAATAGTTAGTGAACAGTTACCGTGGTATAGTAGCTGCTAAAATAGAGACTGCAGTGATTCTGGTAACGGTCAACTGAATGGTTAGTAAGCAAAGTGATGAATGGGTAGCGGTTACCGTGGTACCGTAGCCACTAAAATGAAGACCGCAGTAGTGTAATAAGCAGCGAAGGTAACAACCAAAGCCAGTCACCGTGCAACCGTGGGTGGAAAATTCAAACCTATGGTAGAGCGGTAAAACAATAAAATCCACAGAGAGATAAAGATAAAGGCAGCATCAAGTATAAAGTGCCGATAAAATTAAAATCAAAGGCGGGAAAAGGTATTAATGGAAAATAAAAGATTGAACTATTGTAATAAGAGATTTAATTTTCTGAAAGGTATTTTAATTAAATATTTTTTATCTCTGTCATAAAATTCAAACGGTTGTAACTAAAAATGAAAGTTCATGACTGTTGAGTTGTGTTGTATAAATTTTTGAGAAAAATTTGTCACAGAGGGGAGATTTTTCTAGGATTGGGAGTGAAAAATGATGTAACAGACCTTCTGAAAACAAGAACAATGGAGATGATTTTTTGACCGAATTCCTTTATGGTTTTCATTGTGATGGTATTACAATTGTAAATTTTTGATTCGTTCTCTCCAATTTGGAGTCTTTCGATCATTTGAATTCAAATGTCAAGTATATTTTAATTCTTCAAATGTGCATTTCTTCACTTTGTATGATTTCATTTAGTGGTGTCTGCAACTCAGAGTTAAAATTTCCTTTAAGTAAATCATAGTGTTTGTGAGATTTCTTTTGGATAGTTGAAGGAGAGCTGAGTAAGAAAATATTTCAACACTATTTATGCCAGTCATTAAAACTTCATCCCATAGATGTTTAACAACTTAAATTAGGTCAGGGAGGAATATCTATAAGTGATTTGCAACATTTTCGACTCCATTGCCCAGCAGAAAGAAGGCACTGATCTGCCATATTCCAAAGCAAAGAATTTATTACAAACAAATTATTCAAAACCTTTATTTGTGTAATAGAGATAATTGTAGTATTCTTTTGTCTATTCATTCCTGATTGCCATTGTGGGTAGCTTATTTTAGCAGGAAATTCATTCCAAATCTACATATTTCATGTAGGTTCACCCACCTAGGTCTAGCAGAACCTAAAGAGTAGAAGGTTTGATTATATAATTGGCCTTGTATGTTGTCCAAGAATGTTGTAAGAGTTTGGCATACTCTTGAGGTTAAAACCTGCATTTTTGAGTACCAACAGAAGGAAACCCACCTTCCAAAAGGCAACCCATTAAAAGGAAAAGCATCTTTAACCCTTGCAACACTTTATCCATGTCGGCAATAATCCATGTCAACAATCTATGCCTTGATCTGGGAGAAGTATGTGTATATTCAATTGTAACTTCTGAGGCTAGCCCTGTACTATACTTGACGAAGTCATAATTCTCCACCCTAGTGCTCATATCCAAAAATCATTAGTGAAAACAATCTTCCATAATTCAAATTATGCTTCAGATGGCCACTTAAAGGCGATAACCTCATCAATATTTTCTCTATATGGTGCACATTTCGGCATCACTAAAGTAGCCTCCTTATCAAAATCTTCTAAGAAACTAATAAAAAAGGATAGTTTCTCAAGTGTATCATTTAACATACCAATATCAACATTCTTCTTTCATATTTCATTTGTCTAAGTTATCATGATGTTATTCACTTGGTCCTTCCCAACCTACAGAGGCTTCACCTCATCATAATTATGTTGGATATCTGGTAATGGTTTTAGGTCTACTTCATCATATTTCGCCTTTAATTATTTGATCTTCAATTCCATAGGAGCAACATATCTCTGGAACTTATGTTCCACAATCTCCTTAACAAATTGATAAGTTGGCATAACCCTCGAATACTTATCCTTCTGATTCTTTGCTCCTACCACCATGAACATTAACTGCTCAGCTCTGGGACTCCACTTATCCAACAATGGGGTGGCTAATTCCTTGTCTCTTGGGAAAATCTTAATTTCTTGCAACATTAAAACATAACTTGCATGGACACCATTTAATTTTCCTTGGACTTTTCTATTCAAGTGTCTCAATATAGTATCTATAATTATTGAATTTCTCTTGAACATTGATTCATGGGATTGTTACAACAATTCTTTATACTCCTCAACCTAGTGGATTAATTTCTCTCTTGAGAGCCCTCCTCCTAGGCTATTCACCCTTTCAATTGTAATGGGAACTTTTCCCATATTATATGGCATGATTGCTAAGGATTTTATCTATGAGGTAGGTTGAGGTTGTTCCTCTGGTGGATCAAAAAAGGTGCGGCTAGAGATAGCTTATCCTTGAGACTTCAATGTCTCCATTTGTTGCTTCATTAATGCTAACTCAGTTTATAACTTTGCAACTCTTTGTTTGACTCTTACTATACTCATTAATAAGATCGTGATATTGGATCCTCAGATTATCCCTATCCTTGGTCAAATCGTCAATAGTTTCCCTAGTGAACTTGGCAAAATTCACTGCCATATCTCTTGCCTCCAAAGTTGGAGTATCAGCAACTCTTCTTACAACCAAGTGACCATTGAAATCAGTCGGCTCTATAACTATTAGATTTTTGGATCCAGTAGATAATGACCAAATTTCTAAGGCATACCACTCTTCACTAAAGGTTGAGCCTTTGAGTGCTAGTGTAGCTTCTTCTTAAATTTGGAGAAGTGGCCTATTGGCCCTTCTTAATGTATCGAATACCACCACATCAGCAATATGCCATTCTGTGAGCAATAATACTCTACTTTTTTTCACCAATTGCCTACCTTTCTCTAGTGTCATCTCCTTGAAGGTTTCCTTCATTTTTTGCATGACATTGGCTTGAATAACCTTCTCTGGAAGCTCCAAATGTAGAATCCTTTCTTGAGCCACCTTCTTACCATACTCTGGAACATGGGCCCTCCATACAAAATATTTAAATTCATTTGTTTTAATAAAGGAGTCATCCCTCATGAATTATCTGTAGGCCTCTATTCTCATATCATCAGTATTATTTATTCCCCTTATTTCATCTTTCCCAATCCTTAGAGTAACTACTCCAGAACTTGGTACAAAACTTTGTAGAAAATATGGCATCTCTTGCAGCATATCATCAGGGGTCACCATGATTTCTTCATCATTTGTTTCAAGATAATCAACCATCTTTGCCTCTTCAATCCTCTGTCTCTTGGGTGATGGTGGGTGTGTTGGATAAGAGGGCCTCGGGGGAGAATCTAGATCAACAAAATTTGGTAAAAATCTCCCTGAAGATGATGGCACAGATTGCTCATGAGACCTCACTTTGGACCCTTTTGAAGTGATAGGAGTGGGCCTGGTTTCTTTCTCAGCTACCATTCCCCTCTTTCTAGAATATACCCTATCCTTTTATGGAGGTTGATAGATAGGTCTTTCCTCCAATCTCACTTCAGGATACTCTTCAATTGTTTGTGACTTTCCTTTGTCCTCCACTGTTCGTTCTTCTTTTAAGACTCCTACCCAACTCTCAAAATTGTCAATATCATATGTAGCCCTATTCAATTCACCACTGATATTTGCCATGGGATTGTATGCAGGGTTCTTTTCTTTCTTCTTCTCCATCATCTTAGTAAAAGCTATATATTTTGCTTGTCTTTCCTCCTGCACCTGTAATTCAAGGATGTTTATGATGATATCCTCAAGGTAATAGAAATTGTGAAAAAAGATGCCAGTCATGTGCTTTGCCTTCATTTGAGAAATGAAGCCCTCAGGATCATGGTTCCTCATGCGTACAGTGCTCAATCCATAAAGCTTAAGTAATGTACCCAAATCTTTCCACCCTCCTTTTACCATGAAAAACTCTGAAAATTTTATATATTCAAGAAGGAAAGATCCTTTCTTGTGCTTTGTTTGCAAGTGTGCATTCTGAGCACATCCCAACTATCTCATGATTTCTAACACCCCAATCCTTAGAGGCACATCCCTAGGCAAAGCATATGGGTTTATATTAGTGCCATAGACCCTAAAAATGGTTGTATTATAGTAAGGGATGATGTCTCCCTAATTATGTGTCAATTTCCACTCAGGCCTCTTCTCCATTGGCCTCAAGATATCATGAATTTTCTTTGGAATTCTAGGTGGATCATAGACCAGGGATCTTCTAAAACTGGACCCAAAAAAATTATGAAACACCACATAACCAAATTCACGATCATGCCTATCAAAAATTTTGGTCCAATATTGGACAGGCATGCCAATGTCATCCTCTCTTTTTTTTAATTCCATATTCCACCCAAAAACTGCCTCTCCTTTATACAAAAAAATGTGCATCAATAAAGAGTTCCATCTAAAGCTAACAGGTGGTTTTCCTTCTTTGAGAGCTACCAAACCCGCATGCATTTTATCTTCCAGATATGTAGCAAAATCATACACCACATTGAAATTTGGATGCTAGAGACGCACGACCATAGACATGAGGTCAGTAGACAAGGTAGTTCTTATATGGATACCAAGAACTTGGCACAAAGAGAAAAATGTCTTTCTAAAATAATTGCAAAAGTAGTTTAGGGGAAAAGGTTCTAGCTCATTCTTGCTATTCACAATCTTCTTTTTATTTGTTCCCACTCCTATAGTGGCTAGATGAGGAATCAATAGAGAGGTCCTAAAGAAACCCTTGGTATTCCTATATTCTTCTTTGAATGTTTGAAGGTCAATAGGTGCCATATCCCTATTCCATTCATGCAGGTCAAAACTTCTTGCAATTTCCTCTTTGGTTATCATAACCATTTCCTTACCATCATATGTTCTACCAATTCTAGTTATAGGGTTATACCTTGTTGCAATATCCTTTAACAAGTCAACATCCAGCTATACATTCAGCACTACTAGCTTGCCAAGGTCTACCCTCCAAGGTTTACATAGAGGGGCACCCAAATTCCCATTTCCAAACCAATCAGAGAAAATATGCCAACCTGTGTATGGCACTTCAACGTCTTGAATTGCACATTGTTTATCAGTTAACCCTTCCAAAACCTACAGTATATAATACAAAGCCTTTCCCTCAATTTCCTGTTAGTGGAGGGTTTGAATATATCTATGATATCCTAAGAAAAGGACCTAGATGGATTTTCGGAGCTAGAACTTTGGGCTTTGGGTGCCAATTGCACAAGATAGATTACGGTTCGAGCTAGGGTTTTGAAGTACCAGAAAGTCTATGTGTTGTAGCCTCTGGCTTATAGCATTAAACTTCGTAGTTTCATAATTTAAAAATTCTTGGCAATTATTTATGCAAGCTTTAAAACAATTTTAAACTAAATAAAAAAGTGCAAGCTTTTAAAACAAAGCAAAATGCAATTTACACTTGCCCACAAGAAATCAACAAGATTTTCAAAAGATAGATACCATGGTGTATACGTTACTTACAATTTTTCTTGTAGAGAATTTTAATGGTAGTTATTTTGGACTTACAGGAAATTTCTCATGTCCCCTGGTACCTAGAAATTCATCTTCAGTCCGGAACTGTGCACGAAAATAGCAATTTAGGGAACTTTTAGCATTAAATTTGGTGGCGGAGTCTAAACTCCACCATTCTATTCATGAACACTAGAAACAAGGGCTATTGTACAACACTAATCCATTTTGAATACCATTCATTGATCTAAATCCACACAAGAAAGAAAGAACTACTCAGATCAAGTCAATGTTGTTTGAAAATGCCATGTTTGTTCACCAAATTCTAGGCAAATGAAAATTTAAGTACAAGACACCAACTCAGCATGTGTCGGTCCCACCATGATCACATCATGTCTGGCATTGGCATCCATGTGTCACTTATTTGCATACCTCATAGCATCATTAAAACTATTGTTTTAATTGTGTGAGGCTAGCAAGGAATGACCACGATACATTGTTATATGTCAATCATTTATTCAATAGTCTTCATTAATCGGCAAGCCAACAAGGACTGGGCCCCAGGACCATAGATGACATGTGGCAACATTTCGCACAACTCGCAACACAGTTGTGATGTCATCGAAAATCCCTGAAAGGCCAGTGAGAAATTATCAAGATTCATCCCATCCATCTGACGGTCAAAAATTCTACAGCCCTTAAGGTAGGAAACTTAGATGTAAGTCTAAAGTTAGGAAAAATATTTTACCCAACATTAAGCAAAGATTAAAAAATCAGTCCCAATGTGGAAAAGACCGATAGGCCAAGTAAAAGGGGCTGGTTAATGCACGAAATAAAAGGCTCAAATCATGACTTATGCAACAGGTAACCTGGAACAAGTCAATGCAGGATTAGAATTTCCAGACCAAAATGAAGAAAAATGCATAAGAAAAGTTTTTTGAGGCTAAAACCCAAAACTCCAAGGTAGACCAATGGTGCCAAACACCAAAGAAACAAGGAACGAACCAAGTTATGGAAAATTTTAAGATCTCTACCAAAATGGAGAGCTAAATTTGCATGGTCATACATGTATATTCCTAGCCTTGATCCTAAAGTAGTTTTACATCATTTAGCGGTATATCTCGAAGCCAAGCCGGTCAATAAGAAGTGGAGAAAGATGCACCCTCAGATTGCACTCTTGGTGAAACTAGAGTTACAAAAAATTTTGGACGTCAAGTTCATCAGACCAATAGATTATCTTGAGTGGGTTTCAAACCTAGTACCAATCTCAAAACCCACTAGGGGCATAAAAATCTACACCGATTTCAGAGACTTAAACAAAGCATGCCCAAAGGATGATTTTCCTCTGTCGAACATTGACCTCATTGTGGACTTAATAGTTGGGCATGAAATTTTATCACTCATGGATGGTTTTTTCAGGCTACAATCAAATCATGATCGCCAAGGAGGATCAACATAAAACTACATTCACTTGTCCATGGGGAACATATTGATAGAATGTGATGTAGTTCAGGTTAAAGAATGTAGAATCAACCTATCAAAGAGAAATGACACTCATCTTCCATGACATGATCCACAAAATATTTGAATATTATGTGGACAATATTTTAGAAAAATCAAAGAAAAGAAGTGAGCACATACCAGTCTCCAGACCCATCTTTGATAGGCTTGAAGAATATAAGGTATGACTAAATCCAAAAAAGTGTGTCTTTGGGGTTACATCAGGGAAGCTTCTTGGCTTCATTGTCTCACAAAGGGATAGAAATTGTTATAGCAAAGGTAAAAGCCATCCTCAACATGGAAACACCGCAAGCACTAAAATAGATGAGAGGATTACAAGGAAGGTTGCAATCAATCAGAAGGTTCATAGTGTAGCTATTAGATAAGATCTATCCCTTTTCACATCTTCTCCATAAAGTAATAACCTACAAATGGGATGAAAAGTGTGATAAATATTTCCAACAAATGAAATATTATCTACTAAAACCTCTAGTGTTCATGCCACCAATACCAAACAAGCCATTGATCTTATATATCTCAGCAATATCGACAACATTAGGATCTCTTTTAGCACAACACGATGAGGAGGGAAAGGAAAGACCTATCTACTACATTAGTAGAACCTTGGTGGGCTATCAAATGAACTATTCACCCATTCAGAAAGAATTCCTAGTGGTAGTTTTCGCTTCATAGAAGTTCAGACATTACATGTCACATCAAATCAGGCTCATTGCAAAGATAGACCCACTAAAATACTTTTTAGCTAAGGCAACTCTCACAGGGTGAATGTCTAAATGGGTGATGATTTTAACTCAATTTGACATAGATTATGTGGAGTGCAAGGAAATCAAAGGACAGGAGATCGCAAACCAACTAGAAAAAGCACCCATCCATGAAAAAAATCCTTTGTTATTTGAGTTTCTTGATGAGTCAGTATTCCTTCTCAACCTCATAGATCAATGGAAAATGTACTTTGATTGATCATTCACCCAACATGGATCTAGATCAAGCATTCTTTTCATCATCCCTCAAGGTGATTGTATCCCAAAGTCATGCAGGATATCATTTTCATGCACTAACAACATTGTTGAGTACGAAGCCCTAATCATAGGTTTAAGGATAGCAATTCAGTGGAAAATTCAAGAAATGAAAGTCTATGGGGACTCACAATTGGTTATAAACCAAGTCAATGACGACTATCTAACTAAAGATGAAAAGCTCACCCCTTACAAGAAGATGGTAGAGAGTATCAAAGATCTCTTTATAGACATAACCTTTGAGCAGATTCCTCACATGAGAAATAGAGTAGGAGACACCATGGAAACCATCAGATCGCTATTACACATGTAGAACAACATCCTCCAATGTGAATTACTGGTGGAACAACTTCTCATGCCAAATTTTGAAATCCATGAATCTGAATACATGTTTGTCATTATTGGTCCTGGATCCCCATGGTATCATGAAATATTTACCTACCTAAGTAGAGGAACTCTCCCATCTGATATTACCTTGAACCTTAAAAAGACCTTTGTTAAAAAGGCATCCCAATTTGTGATCCTAGGTGATATCCTTTACCATCGAAGCATCGAAGGAACATTATTGTGATGTCTTAACCAAGAGGAAGCCTTAACTTCTTTAACAAAAGTACACGATGGCATATGTGGTTCCCATTCTAGTGGAATGACATTAGTTAAGAAACTGTTAAGGATAGGGTACTATTGGCCAACCATGGAGAAGGAAGCTCATCAGTATGTGTAGAAGTGTGTCCAATGTCAATAGCATGGATATCTGATTCATGCACCAGCTCAAGAATTACAACCCATAATCACACCTTGGCCTTTCTCACAATGGGTACTTGATCTCATAGGAAAAATCACCCCAACCTCATCTAATGGACAAAATTTTATCATAGCTACCACTAAGTACTTTACTAAGTGGGTAGAAGCCATTCCTATGACATACATAATCAAGAAGAAAATTGCTAAGTTTATCCTAAATTACCTCATCTTTCATTATGGTGTCCCACAAATCCTAATCTCATACAATGGGACACCATTTCAGAATCAATATGTGAAAGAGTTGTTCCAAACATTCAACATCCAAAACTGCTTCTCTACCCCATATTATCCCCAAGGCAATGGCCAAGTAGAGGCTACAAACAAAACCATCTTAAAAATCCTGAAGAAAATAGTCAACGAATCTAGTCGTGACTAGCATCTACAACTAAATCCAGCTCTTTTGGCCTATTGAAGTAGCATCCACACACCAATAGGTGTAACCCCTTTCTCCTTGTTCTATGGATTAGAATTTGTCTTTCCTATTGAGGTTGAGCTCTCATCACTAGGAGTATCACTACAAAACTTGATCACTCATGAAGAATACAGAGTATGTCAGATGAATGAGCTATAATTCCTAGACCAGCGTCATCTTGATGCCCTTAATCACTTACAAGTATATCAAAGTTCATTGAAATGGAATTATAACAACAGAATCAAATGTCGGTCTTTCAAGGTAGGGGATCTTGTCTTAAAGAAGAATTAGAAGAATCTACCAGATCAAGACAGTAAAGGAAAATTTGAGCCTAACTGGTTGGGTCCATTTGTCGTCACAACAAGATATGGATCGGGAGCATATAAACTATCAACACCTGAAGGTGAACCCTTGTAGGAGCCAACTAACAACTTGCATCTCAAAAAAATTATGTCGTCTTGAAGAGTATAAACTAGAAAATACAAAAAAAAAAAATTTAAATGATCAAAATCCAATAAAAAAAAGGAAAAAGGGTTGAAAAAGTAAAGAAAAAATCATCCTCTAGTGAAAACGACCTTGGTGGCTCTTTGGGAAAGTAACTTGGTGAAAAGATAACAAACAAGAACTTCATATAAATAAGGAAACTCCATCTATTCTTCGTCTCTTTTGTCCTATCATTATTTGCACTACCATTCATCCATCACCTATCTGCATCCTTATCATAGCTTTATGATGTGAAGTATCATATCTCTTTATTACTACTTGGAATATTTCAAAGGTGAGTTTGGCCTACCTATATCAAAGTAGTCTAATATGTCATGCTGGTGGAAATTCATTATGGATCATATCAGTTTCTTGTATATCTTGAGGTCATTGGAAATATTATCGTAAAACACCAAAAACATTTGTAAAATCTTATCAAAAATCCCAAAGACATTTGTAAAATGTTCATCAAAAAATCCAAGAATTTTGGAAACTCCTATACAGCTAAAATCCAAAAACATTCATAAAATTGTAAAGGAAAAATCCAAAACATCCAAAAAACATCAAAATCCCTAAAAAATGTCAAACATAAAAAATCCAAAAACAGTACCCCTATCGAACTACATCATCTTTGAGCTTGAACATAGGTAAGACCATCATTGATGTGCCCTTGAGACACCCTAGGTCAGTCCTTTAGGAATTCTTTGTAATAAATTGACTTTCCATCAAGTGTTCATATCTCATTGGCAATAAGTCAAGTCCTTCAAACTATGTGGTGTTTGCGTGTATAACGTAGGCAAGTCTTATCTTTGATCAGCCCCTGAGACCCCTAAGATAGTTCTCTTAGGTTAGGTTCTTGGTCGAAACTCAGAAGATCCCTAATCATCCAAATATTGGAAAACCCTAAAAAGCCTCAAATAATCAAAAACCTAAACATTTGGATAATTTTTTGAAAATACCAAAAATAGCCTCAAACTCTTTTCAAAATACCAAAAACATTGAAATATTCCAAAAAACCCAAAACCACCCATCCCATCTCACTTTCACCCATAATAAATTGATCATCACCTTCACCCTTCTGTAAGTCAAGTAGAAAGAAAGTGAAGCAAGTTATAAAGTGAGAACTTAATTGTCAAAATCTAAAGTCTAGATCATAGGTAAATGCATCAGTGAAGTTTGTATCAATGCCTCATCTTAGCATCATCATCTTAAACATCAGACAACTCTTGATCAAAATGTCCTAGGATGTATCTTTCCTTCAATGGAAATCACTATCAGTTATCACTTTAGCTAAATTAAACAAGGCAAGAGATAAATAATATTGATTGTTTGTCTTGGATCTTTTCTTATGATTTATTTTAATGACCCATTCCCAAGACCTCTCAATGATGTCTATCAAAATTATTTAGAGATAAAGGAATGGGGCAATGATCATTATGTTTTTTTTACTATGCTTGTGGGTATTCTTGTAATATAATCTTGGCGTATACTTGCTTAGTTGTGTGTAGGAAGGTCATTTAGGGTATGTTGTTGACTATTGTTTATGCTTTTGTCTAATATATTTTAAGGTTCTAACTTAAATTCTAACAAGGATTCTGTATGTCAAGATGTGAACAAGAACTATCTTATCTATTTATCAAGTCAAAGTCCATTACACTAGATACAACACCATCCTGGTTATCAATACCTTGATGCATCATGTATGTTTGTTATATAAAACAATGAGGAACAATAGAAGATCCCAATCCCAAAGTGTGAGCAACTAATCATGTTGCATTCATCTTGTATCTTGCATTGTCTTGTCACCATCTCTAATAAAGTCTTGATGGATCATAGACTTGTTGGATCTTTGAAGCAATCATTAGAATCAATAGTTATTCATTCTTTATTCTTCTATCTTCTCTTCACGCTAACCTGGTATCATGACAGTAAAAAAAAATACCATCAATGCATCCATCCTACATCCAAAAATCATCAACATATATACATCTCATAATCATAGCATAAAATGTTCATCAACATAATCATTGCATATCACATCCTACATTATGCATCATCATTTAAGTTGTGAAGAATAATATAGATTTTTTATTCTAAAAATCTTAAATCATTGCATCCATAACATTTTCATTAGAAAACATAATGAAAAAGAACATAACATTACATACATTCATATCACAATCATCGCATATAACATAGGCATAAATAAAATGCATCCATACATATCATCCATATCATGAAATAAAATGAACACATCATAGTATGAATCATTTGTATCTGTATCATATATATCAAAAATAATGTGTCATGGTACAAAATTTGGATCAGTGTATGAACATTGATCAAAAATATAATATCCATGAGGCTATCAAAAAGGAGCCCATGAATGTATATTAGTGATAAAGAATAGGACCAAAAAAAAAAAAAAATTATATATCAAAAAGCTATCCCTAATGGCTATTACCCTCTCCAGCATGCCTCTTAGGTTGATCCTCTGCTCGGGGACATTCATCACTACGCTATGAAAAATATAGTTGTCAGAGAGCTATTGATACATCTCGATGATAATGTCGCATGTAATATGTAGCCTTTGTCACTACCTCTCGGTATAGTCATGTTGAAACTGTCTGACCATGAGTAGATGATATAATGCTCTCAGTTTGCTGACGTAGAGCCACCTCCTGATCTCTCTCATAAATAACAACTTGTACTCTTTGTAGTGCCTGGTCTCTCTCTATTGTAACTATAATCACTTGTCATCAAGCCTAATCTCACTCACCAATCAATATTTTCACTTGTTGTTGCAACTACTGAATCTGTGCATCTCATGCATCTAGTGGTGGTGGTGGTCCTGGCTACAATTATACTTATGGCTATACTTGTGAATGTGCCTATAGTTATACCTATGGTTGTACTTGCAATGGTTGTTCCACTGGGGGTGCCCCTGAAAACTGTCCATCATGGTCGTCCTGGCCTCCTTGGCCCCTTCCTCTGGCTGCCCTACCTCTTTGTCTCCCTCTGGGAGGAGCACCTACTAGATCTATCATATTTCGTGGAGGGACGAACCATGCATCATATGCTAACATAATTTGAACTACTAGTTATCCCTAACCATATGACCAAGGTTGGGCCACCAACTATCTGAAACTGTCAACAACCTCTAGAGCTGGAATGGTCGGTCCCCATATGGGAACCTCTCTGGCTAATCTTGCAAAAATGGCCCTGTATGCATCATAAAGCCTATCCTATACATCTACGAACTGATGTGCTACCCTGTCTAGAAGATACCTCTCAATAATATGGTGATCTTGACCCTACATATATTGGGTATGTCTGGAAAAACATCTTTGGTGTACATCATTAAACCATGGTAGCATCTGAAGCCATGGGCGCTAGTGGAAAACTGTCATATCATCTATCACCTATCTCCAATATAGGAACCCAATCTGTCTAGTGTACCTCAAATTAATGGCACCCCTATACCGCCAAATGATAGGATCATCTGGCTCAACGTCTTCCATATAAATAATATATCAGAGCATTGCAATGTGCTCCCATGCCCAAATACATAGCAAAGTCGCCCCTACACCAATAGCCCTGCTATCATAATAGATAAAATCATGTAAATCATGGTACAAGGAAGCTAGCATCATAGGTACACATGCAAAGATTGTCCTCATATGTAGCATCTAATGCCATGCCAAGCCACATCCTGGGCTAAATCCTTTGTTGCGTCTGTCTAGGGCCACCAACCCTGAAATGATGGCTACAATAATAAATCTAAATGTACGCACATGACCTCTATATGACTCAAGATCGATCTGAGATGTCACCAACACAATATCCTCCATCTCTATCACCTCATGGCAGGCATCGAGTCAAATTTCAACACCGTAAATCACATGATCATCATGAATCGGTAAGCATAGAATCCACCAAACATCCTCCAAGATAACCACCACCTCACCTATAAGAAGGTGGAAGGATGAGGTCTCATTGTTCCATCTCTCACACAAATCCTATTGAAATGCACAAGACAACTAAGAGGGGGTGAATTAGTTGTACCATATTATTTTACTTCTGTTCTTTAATCAATTCCACTTTAACCCAATTTGTTATTAAGTGTAAATATGAAATGAAAATAATAGAAAGAAAACACTAGAGACACAAGATTTACGTGGAAAACCTAATGAGAGAAAAAACCACGGTGAATATTAGCTCACAATATAGTAATAATACAATACCGGATACAAAGGATCACTGCTAGAGGGCTCACTACCTGGATACAAAGGCTCACTACCTACAAAAAAGGATAAGATAAATAAAGATCCACCACAAAGGTTCCACACATTTGCAACCTGATCAGAAGATAGTAGACACCATCAGCTCACTGCTTTCAGGAATCTAACATATATCAAAGGACTACCACATCAATTCGCTCTTTAACACTCTAATTTTCACACTTGTTCACACTTTTATTGCTTGATTGATTCATCTTCAATTCGCAACATATTGATTTTATTTTATACCATATTCAACCCTATAAGCATTCTCCAAGGTCAGCTAAACATCCTTCAATTTATAAATTTAAATTAGGTCGACTACTCAACATTCCCACAGTGGAAAAGAATGATAGAGGGCCAATTACATATTTAGTGAGGACCCAAACAATATCTTGTATCAATCACACACTAACTTAATTTGATACAAATCTTTATGTAACATGTAGACACTAGGTCAGCCAGACCTAATGAAAACACCAATGATCTTTGAAGTACATGCATCTCCAGCAAGATGATCACACATGGATCACTCAACACACTTCACCAGATATTTTTCCATCTCTAGGAACACTTTAGGTTTATCCACAACAACTACAAAAAACTTCATTCACATAATACTATTCAAAAATCCAACTGGTCCATCTAGCAACACATAAGAGCTCTAGAGTAGGTCTTCTGGAGTACCAAATATCAAGCATGTTTGTAAGAACACATAAATAATCAAAATAAATCATCTCTCAGATCTGCAAGATCTGGAACCAAATTCCAAAATACTGCGGAGCCAAAACATTTATCTCAGTCCATAAACAGATAGTTCTACAAAACCAGTTCACACACCAGTGAACACATCTTTCATTCTCCATCGATCTAGAAGCCAAAACTTAGGATATATAATCTATTTAAGCTTATGAACAATACCACAGATCCACATAGGTATAGGATCAACACAAATAAATGCACAGCACAATACTGGAGCATACTCAAAACATACCCTCAATGTTGCCTTCATTATTTCTTAATTTTCTCAAAATCACTTGGCAAAAACACTACTACAACTTCATAAATATAACTCCATGTACTCTAAGCACTTCTAATGTATCTCAACTATACAAGTATATTTGGAAAGAGACACTACAAATTTCATTTGGTGTTGTCATTGATGGAAACCCTATTCAGTGATGTCATCCACACATCATCATTTGATCATACCAAAAGTTAGATCAAAGTTTTGTGATTAACTGTCAAGCTAGAATAGAGAATCCAACAAAATTGTGTTCATTGATTCACATGTAATTGTCTATTATTATTTTTAGATTTGGATCTCATGGAAGGTTGTTTGGTATATGATCTTTGTTACTCTTGAATCTTAGAGCCTTGTATCGATCTATATGCGAGTTAGAAGATTCGGTTGATAAATTTTATGTTTAGCAGTGCATGAAGACTGACTTGGTGGATATAGTCATTGTGTATATTTGAGGAGTAATTGCTTAAGTACTTTTGTATTTTAACATCTTTATTTTGGTCATCACTATGTTGTGGCCAACTTTGGTTAGTGCACATTGAGAATCGATCATGGATTGAGCTAACAATTTGTAAATATTTTTCATATTTTTTTAAAGCCGACTTATAGCGATTAAATATTTAATTGCAGATATATATAAGTGATATATTATATAATTTTGATATAGATCTGAAGTGTGGTGATGCAAGATGTGAATATCATAAAGATTATAGAGCAATTATGCATAGTTTCACTTGTGCATAAAAGGATTTGTGATGTGAATTGAAGCAGAGCAGAGCAAAAGAGAAGAATCATACAGAAGGTCAAGAATTCGATTGTTGAGCCTAAATGGAACTATAATTAGGAACTAGCAGATGCTACTTTCTCAATTCAATTATTTATATGGATTTAATCTGAATTTTTTTTAAGGAAATGAGCCTTTCTATTTTGAGCAGTGAGCTTTAGGTAGTATGTCTGAATGCAACTACATTCCCATTCTGTAAACACTTATTTTTTAGTATACTCATATTGTGGATTGGCCATCCATCGCGATTTTTACCCTAACAAGGTTTCCATGTAAAAATCCTTGTGTTATGGTTTTGTGATTGTTTGTCTTATATTCATGCATATTTCTTTTTATTGAATGTTATAAGTGCTTTAACGATCAGATTAATAAAGTGAAAAAGTGCAGAACATTGGTTCACCACCCCTCTCAGTGTTCCTTGATTCCAACAATTGGTATCAGAGCTTAGTTCATCAGAAGAAGTTTGACAGCTTGGGGAATATCTAGGAAAGTGATTCAATGGATTCAGGCAATCTTCAACAACAACTTTTCGTGGCCCTAGATGATCTTGATCATTCAAAATCTGAAGTTTAGAAATTGTAGGCAAACCTCACGGATGCTGAGAAATTCATTGAGTCTTTGAAAGATAAAATCAAAAAGTCTAGGGAGAAGAGAAGGGAACTCTGTGATCAGATTAAGTAGAATGATGGCAAAAGCATCGAAGCTAAACAACTGAGTCAACCTTTGAAGGAAAAGACAAAAGAATGTGAAAAGCTTACCAAAGATAATACAGTCCTAAAGCATGAGATGGAATCTATTATGATGAGGATGACCAAGGAGATTGAAGATAGAAAGAAGAATGAAGAGAACCTTGCTCAGTCCTTGAAAAATAAATCTGAATAATGTAACAAAGTTAATGATGGATTCATTAATCTAGCACTTGAATTGCAGAAATCTAGAAACAATGAAGAAGAACTTGGAAAACAAATTATTAACCTCATAGATGAAATTAATACTAAAAATGAATTCAAGGAGAATTTTAAGATTAGCTTAGCTAAGCTTGATGAACTAATTAAAATTCAGATGATTTAAGGTGACAAGCGTGGCTTGGATATGAGGAAGGAGAAAATTCCAGATCTGGAAAAAGGAGATTTAGGAAAGGAAAACAGATGAACAAATCTGGAAGGTATCTGGTAAGACAACCTAATGCTCAAAGGTTCAATGGTTACTATTTTGGTTGCAATAAATTTTGTCACATGGCTTCTCAATGTAGAAGTAGAATGAACTCATGTGGTCCATCATTTTCTGGTTAGTGTTTCAATTGCAATAAGTATGGTCATAATTCAATTGAATACAAAAATATTCCAAACAAATTTTTCAATAGAGAATTCAAATGTTATGCGTGCAATAGATTTGGCCATATTGGTAACCAATGTAGATCAAGATAAAATCAATGGAACAACTGGTCTGGACAAAGAAATGTGGTATGCTACAATTGCAACAAATCCAGTCACATTGCTAGATTTTGTAGAAATAGAAAGGGTCTGATAAATGAAAGAAGAAACATGCAAAAGAATGAAAAGGGAAAAGGGAAAGTCGCTATAGGTGAGATCAGGAAGGAAATGAAGAATATATGGGTGAAGAAGAGTCCTTCTATTGTGAAAATCAGCCAGCACCAGAATCGGGTTCTGGTAATTCATCCAGGAATTAGTTCATGGTCTTTGACCTAGGGGGAATTCTTAAGAAAATCCTTTAAACCCCTTATCTATAGTTGGTACCGAGATATGGATGAGTGCATTGATTGCATTAATGATCTATAGATACTATTGAGAGAGTTGGAGAAAGTATTTATCCAAAATTGAAGGTCCGTAGAAGAGTTATCTTTCAGAGTATGAAAAAAGGGTATCGAGATGAGTTAGGGAAAAAGCATTTATTGCGACAAAAATTTAGGTCTGCGAATGATAAAATCTCATTTTTATTCTTCATTTGTCACTTTTCACTTTGATAAGAAGAATTTTAGAGAGCTCTAAAGTGAACTATGGCAAAATTTGGCGAAGATTCAAAGGTAAAGGTGATTCGGCAATCAAACTCTTAATCCGAACAAAAAGGTATTTCTCGGGAAAACTTTTGAACTTGTGAATTTGTGAAAATGGCTACTCCATTGTTAGTTGATGTCAAGGATAGACCCCATCCAAAATTCAAGTGGCATCCTTTCAAATATATTGAGACAAAGCCCTTAGGTGCATTTTTGTCTGTTCCATATGACATCTTGCATATTGAAGACATTAGGGCATACATTCATGCAAACATTGACGAGTTAGGGAGATCACAGTTATTGAATTTGTACAACAATCACATTATAGGAGAGGATTTCCATGTTAAACTTGAATCCAAAACCCTAGAGGAGAAGAAATTCACACAGATTGTAAAATTTCCCGTGTTTGAAGAAAGCAAGTGGGTCTGGTATATTTTGAGCCAATTTCATGCTGAATTTATATGGTCGAATCAACCATTTAAGATTAAAAGAGAAGCCATAAGCATTGCTACTAGTTTAAATTCCTTTGTTGGTTGCCGATATTGAAGTCCATGAAGAATCAGACAGTTACTAATGCAACCGATTCAGTGTATGATAGAAGAGCTATGAAAATTAATGATATTATTGAAGTGGATGTCAGATTTGCATTGATGGTCATTGGTTACAAAATATATCATTCCAGCTGAGATAATTTTGTATCTGGTACAACTATCTACACAACATATTAGATGGTGACGGAGAATGCAGAGTATGATCTATTTGAGTTACTCATAAGCCAATTGATGGAAAATATTGGTAAAATCAAGAAAGAAAAGAAGAATTCCTTCAAATATGGTAATCTGTTGTTCAGTTTGTTCTGTTACTCTATGAATGAAGTTACAGGATTTGGAAAAGTACAATGGAAAGGTAATAAACTAGTAGCTTCTCAAATCAGAGATATCTTGCGCATATTTGGTGATAGCAAGACAAGGAATACCGCAATCTAGGTTATTTCAAGAATGTTCAGAATGAGATGCAAGCAAGAGAAAGAATTCCTAAGTCTATTGTGGAGAAGTACAAAGACATTAAATGTTTTATGGTTGATATTGATCAATGCTTGATGGAAGTTGCAGATCCTAGAAAAATATGGATAATGCTTATGGGCTATAAGGTTGAAGAACATATTTTGGAAATGTATGCTAAACATTTGTTGAGTAAACCTTAGGATCCGATTGAAGAAAGGTTTGGTAATTTTTAAGAAAAGGATATACAAGTACATAATCAACTAAGGAAACCTATGATAGTCTGAAGAGTAAGAAGAGAAGTGGAAGCCTTTGCAGAGAGGATGGGTATATCTGGAGAAGCTGTGAGAGAAGCTAGAAGAAAGAGAGAACAAGCTAAAGTAGGAGAGACAACTAGAACTAAATCTACTACTCTCGTCATATCCTCTGCCTGAACTAGATCTACAAGAAGCTCTACTCTCCCATTTGGTCCTACAAAAATATTAAGTCCTTTGAAAGCACAAGCCAAGTCATCCAGGAGAGAAGGAAAAAATCACAAGAGTTTATATTCTTGTTTCTAAAGATGAAGATACTGAATCTGATGTAGAGATAAGAGAAATCAAGCAAAAGGGCACAAAGGAAACAATAGTTTCTAAGGACAAGCCTTCTGGTGAAGAGAAAGGAAAGAAAAAGATGAAAACAGATAAAACAAGTATGTCTATAGAAGAAGTGGAGAAAGAATTGATTAAAGATGGTAATATTAGGCCTCTTTGTGAATGGTATGACACCTTTGACAGTGTTGGCCAAAGAATTCTTGAGGAAGCCTCAATAAAATACTTGAATAATTTCAATAAGGCTCTTATTGAAATAATTTTTGTATTACACAAAAGTCTATATGAAGTTTTAGAAATGAGGAGAGAGTGTCAGAACTGAAGATGAACAGTTGAGAGAGCGCATTCTTGCAAATTTATGTTCGGTGATGTCTATTGAGGAAATGAAGTCAATTCTGAATGGTGCTAAAAAGGATTTCAAAAGAAAAACAAGAGTGAACAAGCTTATGATTGGTCGAACTAAAGAAGTTGAAAAAGAAACAGAAAATATTCTAAACGAAGTTTTGTTAATGAACAGAATCGATGTTGTTTATAAAGAAATAAATGATGGAGATGTTTCACCTAGTCCAGTAGTAGAAGAGGGAAAATAAGATACATTCAAGGACACTATAAATCCTCTTAACATGCATGATACTGAAATTCCTATGGAGACTGAAGCTCTTAAAGTTATGTCAGTAGAAGAAAAATGGATTCCTCAAGTCATGCAAGAATCAGTAATTGAAGAAAAGAAGGATGAAGTGAAGGTGATTCCTGTGAAAGCAAGAGACACTACTAAGGCAGTGAAGGATTTTTTGGAAGAACAATAGGAAGAATTTGATTGTGAACTAGTAAAAGGTCCTATCAACTTGGAAACTTTATCCCCTATTCAGAAGCTGGAGGTAGCTTCATTTGCTCAGAACAAGGCAAGGGAGGAAATTTTGAAATCACATATTGAAGATAGTCAGTTGTTGAATCTTGCATCCAGTATTTTGGAGAAGATCATGCCTTATCATGTTAAGGATCCATCCGGTTCTCCCTCTAGTGAGCTAAAGAAGCTTATTAATTCTAGAAGTACTCATCTCGAGTCCCTTCAGAAGTCATCTAAGGATAAGATACAAAAGGAGTTTGATGATAAAAGGTTCAGTAGGTTGAAAGGGATGATAGCTAATGATAAATATTCGTTAGCTACCTATGTAATGAATATTCAAAGTGCTTTGTCTAAAGGTGGTAACATTTATAAATCATGTCTATCTTTATCTAAGTTCACTAAGGATTTTGAAAATAAAATGAAAGAATGTGAGAAATAGTTAGCAGATATCACTCAAACATTTGATCCTCTAACCGTCTTTGTTGGAAAGCAAGAAGGTCAAGTCATATCCCTGATTGACAAGATCAAAATTTTAAAGCATGAAGAAGGTAAAATGGTTGAAAGGGTTTGTGAGCTTAGAGGACTCATTGGTCCTAAGATGGAAACAATGTTGAGTGCATTGAAGGAAGCTCAAGATACTATGACTGTCAGTGATTTGACGAACCTTGAATCTGTAGAAATGCAATCTTACTTATTTTGTCACCACATGACTATCTTGGAGAGTCTCAAGAAGGATTTGGACATGAGTTTGAGCTTGTTGAAGAAAAAATTTTCATATCTATTCAAGCTTATGTAAATTGTAGAAACCTATTTGTACACATAAAATTTGTTCATAACAGTTTTTGTTTGATTTTTGGTATGCAGATTCCTTCCTTTGCCATTGATGTCAAAGGGGGAGAATGGGACAATGAAAAATGCCTTAATAATCTTAGGGGGAGCTGAGTTTTTGAAATTTTGAAGGTTGGTAGTGTAATTCATGTTGGTATTGATCCGACATTTGTCATTTTTCACTAAGTGATGCCATCAATGCCAAAGGGGGAGATTGTTGGCAAGAGACACTATAAATGTCATTTGGTGTTATCATTGATGGAAACCCTAGTCAATGCTTTGATCCACACATCATCATTTGATCATATCGGAAGTCAAATCAAACTTTTTTGATTAACTGTCAAGCTAGAATAGAGCATCTGACAAAATTGTGTTCATCGATTCACATGTAATTTTTTGTTATTATTTTTAGCTGTGCATCTCAGGGAAGGTTGTTTGGTATATGATCTCTTTTAGTCTTGAATCTTAGATCCTTGTATCGATCTGTGTGCGAGTTAGAAGATCCAGTTGATATTTTTTTTGTTTAGTAGTGCATGAAGGCTGACTCGGTGGATGTAGCCATTATGGATATTTGAGGAGTAATTGTTTAAGTATTTTTGTGTTTAAACATGTTGATTTTGGTCATCACTATGTTGTGGCCTACTTTGGTTGGTGCTCATTGAGAATTGATCATGGATTGAGTTGACAGTTGTGTTGTGCATATTTTGCACACACACCTCGCCAAAGGCAAGGACCCTTCTCTTTTCGCCCTCAATGGGCTATTTTTCTCTAGCCTCATTTTCCATGGCCCTATTCCCAAGCCTAGGATGGTCATGTGCCTTAAAATGATCAATTTATTATTGGTCAGGTTCACCTAGTTGAGCTTCACTAAGTCATTAGCCTTTGCAGATTGGTTCCTGCAGGCTTCCCTTAGCTTTTCGTCTGGCATCTGTTGACCCTTGTGGACCAGCATTTATAGGTCTCCTCTTGCTATTCATTGTTTGTGTTCCCCCTTTTTCCTACGGCCAAGCCCTGTCTTCCACCCGACTGGTGGTTCTCACATTGACTTTTTTCATCGCATCCATTGGGCATCACGGACCCGCAACCATGGGTCGCCTCTTGCTAACTTGATCCCTGCTCACTCGCTTCGCTTTTGCCTTAATTTTTTGACTTTGGGGACAACTTTCCTATGGATTTGGAATGTTTTTGTGATACTTAAGTGAACATCCAAGGTTTCATTGAGTTTTAGGAAGTTGCAAAGATTTCATTGCGGGTCGTCATCCCTCCGTCGCTATTTCAAAACTTTCTTTCTGGGCTAGCGTCCCTCCGTCGTCGTTTCAGAACTTTCCTTGTGGGTCCTCGTCCCTCTATTGTTGTTTCACAACTTTCCTTGTGGTTTGCCATCCATTCGTTGTCGTTTCAAAACTTTCCTTGTGGTTTGTCATCCCTTCGTCACCAATTCAAAACTTTCTTTGTGGGCTGTCGTGTGCGGATCACCGTGTGCTCATTGTCATTTTCAAAAGGGTGGCGGCCCCTCCAACTTCCCCCTTCCAAATCTCAGCATGTTTTGAAAAGAGCTAAATCATTGAGGAATAGGTCTAAGCACCCTTCTAATGCATCTTTCACATGCTTAATTTGGAAAAACCCAAAATTGCTAAGAGTTATGGTTTTGCAGAACTTTTCATGCGAGTCATCGTTCCTCCACCGCCATACATGGGAATTCCTTTGTGGGATGTCATCCCTTCATCATCGTCTATGGGAATTCCTTTGCTGGTCATCGTGTGCGGGTTGTTCTGTGCTTATTGTCATTTTAAGGGCAGTGGACCCTCCTGCTTCCCACCTGCCCGCCTTTGCATTCCTTCGGCCCTCAAAAGTGAAATGTCACTGAAATCTGATTTCTCGAGAAGGAAAGTTTCTCAAAATGTCAAAAAGGAAATTGTCTTGAAATGAGAATTTTCCAAAAATGGATTTTTTCCTAAAACAGAAATCTTTCCCAAAATAGTTTTTTTTCAAAATGGAATTCTTTTTGAAATGCATATATTCCCAAAATTGAGTTTTCTTCCTAAAATAGGAAAATTCCCAAAAATGAAAAGTTTCCAAAAATGGAAAGTTTTTTTCAAATGATGAAATTCTTGATGGACTATAAATTGATACATTTTAATCTACTAAACGAGGGAGATTTGTCATTTTTGGAGATATAAATCATGATATTTTATGGCAGAGGTACTTTTAAGGATACTTGGGGGAATAATGGATCAATTCAATAAAAGACCCAACATACGAGGACATGTCAAGAGGTGAGATTTTAATTAAAATTGTCAGGGTGGAGATGGGTTTACATGTGGATGCATGCTAGGAGGATGCTACCTGAATGTCTAATTTCCAAATCTTGCTTAAGAACCTATTTTGGGATACACAACAATTGAAGAAGTGCTTTCAAATAGGGCAGTGGAGGGAACTATTTTATTTCACCAAAATGATGATGATTGTCAAGAGCTATACATCCAAATTAGGAGCAACATATCTACCTCTCAGAAGCACCAACCTGAAAAAAAATAATGCACTTAATTGGCTACAAGAATGTTGCGAATACATCAAGAAAAAGGGTTTCCTTTGATAGTTTTTAGTTGTAGCAAAAGGCAATCAGCTAGAAGACAAAAGTGCTACAGTGCCAAGGTCACTACAAGACAAAATAGGGAAAAGAAAAAAAAATATTTTAAATTGTTGAATATTTAGGAGTAGGTGAAACCCTAACTTGTAACAAATCTAGGCCACACAATGTAAATCAATCCTAGCCATTCATTCTACATTTGTAAAACTATAAATAGAGGCTTGCTCCTCATTTGTAAATAGTTGGAGAATTGGTGCAAAGGGAATTTGCAGCAATAAAAGATAGCATTGCATGATTTTATGGATGTTCTCTTTAACTTTTCTCATCTTGCATGCATGGTTCTACTTCCATGTTACTTTTAGTTTGTAGTTTCTTGGATGGTTGTGATAATGTTGCTTGTTGTTATGGTATGTTGATGAATTTCCAGCCCATACTTTTGGCACTTGTTGATGAAAATTTGTTGTGCAAAGTTATTCTGGGCTTCCATATTTCATTGTTGCATCTTACTTCAATTGCATGTTCATGATGTGCATGTGCAATCTGAAAATCAGCGGTCCTTAGAAGATTGCACTAGTTTTGTGTGTTGTAGGTTCTCTTGGTCAAACAAAACCTAGTTTAGGAAGTTTGTCTACTGTAGCAGCCATCATTGTTACTATTCATTCATGCTTAGATTTAGATCAGCTCTCTTAACCCTTTCTTCAGATGAACTTGGTGATTTTTAGCTTGCTGTTTTGAGTGGGCAACTACTGTTCATTCACTTCCAATACTCCTAAAACTCTGTTTGCAGACCCAACTTCCCATGCTTGCATATTTCTACCTTTTAAGAGAGGTAGCATACTTGTGTGCTTCTTGTGTTGAGAAGGTGAAAAAACACCCCTCAATAGAAGTGGTGCTAGAAGGAGGGCCATTCATGTTGAGGCTACAAAGCTGAGAGTTGGAAGTTGAAAGGAACATTCAAGTGAAATCTAAGATAAGGAGATCTCCTGACATGCTGGAAAGTTAAAATCAAGAAAAATTTTAAGGCAAACAAGAGTTGAGCTGATATGGAACAACATTTGCAAATCAACATTGCTCAGCTACATGCAGATTTGAATAAGAGATTGAGGATACCATTGCAGCAATTTGCATTGGCAAACTAGTGTAGGATTCATTGCACTCATAGGCATAATGAATTGGAGTGTCTAACATTCTTGGGTAGAGTTGAAAGAGTTTTACAAGGAAAGATTCCCTTTTGGGAAATATACCAACCCTTGGCTCCTGCAAACCCAGAAGATGAATTGAAAACCATGGAAGACAAACCCTTCCAAGATTTGATCCAAGAACACTTGAACAAAAAGGATGGACTGAGATTAGAAGGGGTATTGATGACTAGTTGGTGCAAATTCCACAATACACCTCACTCTGAATTTACTTGTTCATCATGTGCAAACATCATCGCTCAAGTCAAGGGCAGTTTCAACAAGTTGGAGCAGCAAACTCTTAATGGAGAGGAGTCATCCCATGAGGTCAAAGAGCTGTCAACATTTGGAGGACAAAAAAATGAAGCTGAATTAAGAAATTTTGTAGAAGTAAGTGTTGGGACAACAAAAATTGAGGTTGGAAGTCAAGATGGAGAAGCTGACTTCCTCGGGATAGAAGTGACCTTTGATGAAAGCTCGGTTAGAAGGGAATTGGAAAACCTGTCCTTCATTGGTAAAGGGAAACCCTCACCTCAAGAAGAAGAGTTGTTGGAAATTGAGGATGAATTAACGAAGCTTGCAGGAGCATACACTGGGACAACCAATGAAAATGTTGAAGAACAGGAAGAAGAAGAGGTTGAATGCCTTGGGGCAGCAAAAAATGAGGATGAAAGTATAAGTGAAATAAGATTAGAGGACCTTTCCTTCATAGATGATAGTGATCAAGCATCTAAAAATGAAGATTTGGAGGAATGGGAATGATCAGAGGCCGCGACTGTCTATCATCAAACTTCCTTCCCAACTAATGATGAATATCCGATGGTGGAAAGATATAATGAACTTGTTTCAAGACTCATGAGGGATTGGTTAGAGCTCAGATGCCAAGTTGAATTAGAAGTGTTCTTGCTACCAAACTGTTGTAGACTTCATGATTTGGAACTCTATGTTCGCATGTGAGCTATGGCAAGAGGCCATTGAACAAGTTAAAGAACAAGTGGATCAACCAAGTGCACTGCCTCCCGTTGTTGCTTCAAGGACCAAGCCAAAAGTCCAAGAACATGAACCCAATGATGACTTAGTTGAAGGAAATTCCCAAGAAGATGTTGGGACAGCAACGGTAGAAGAACAACAAAGTCTTGATCCCCTAAACAATGAAGCAGATCAAGTGGGAGAGTTGTCCATTAATCATCAAGAGTTTTTTCCTCTTGAAGAGAATTTATACGCAAGGTATAACATGCTTTATGGAAAATCTGTGGAGGGAAATCACATTGTAAATCTTGGCCTCCTTGATGTGGTACCGTCAATTGATGACTTCTTTTTGTTGGGAGTTGTACTACGAAGGTATGCCAACACTAAGGAAGAATACATTTCATAAGATTATAGTGATGAAGATATACTACCTAAGCCTCCAGATAGTGAGGCAATGGAGCTTCCGGATTTAGAGAGGAACTCCTTTTCCATCTACAGTGGCGATGAGCAAGAGGAAATGAGTGAACATCTTGGTGAGCTGCATAAACTCCAAGGAGAAGAAGACCAAGGTAGGGGTGTTTTGGCAACTGACTACAAAGAAGATGTGCCTTGCCAATCAAGTGGTGCAACTGAGGATCTTTTTGCCTTGGCCATTGTTGATTCTCCCATAGAATCAGAGAGCTGAAGTAGGAAAAATTATTCCATGTCATGTTCCTATGACATTAAACATCATAAAATTGAGATCAACATGAGGGAAATGAGATGGGACAACATGCTGCCTTTTGAGGGCAGCAGTCAAGTAGACACCAAGACTACAGAGGATTGATGAGATGAAGTGTATCTCCTTGAAGAAAAAGTGATGGAGGTTTCGGGTCCCACTGGTAACTTGGAAGAGGTGTCTACTACCTCATTCTCTCAACCTTATACAATCCCAAGATCAGGTATAAGGTTCCTTGCATTTGAAATTTTTTATTCACAACGTGTATTACCTGATCAGTTTGATGGTGATCTACATATTTGTAATGCAAGAGAGATGTTGCACCATCCATTGCATCCACCTAAGGCTATTGATGCAACAACCCAAGATGTGGTGCTCACTCTTGATTGTCAAACAGTGCTACCTTCACGTGACAATACCTAGGTTCTATCTTTCCTTACTCCTCTAAATGCTTATAGCTATGTTTATCATTTTGATTATGGGTATGAAGGGAGACAAACATGTCTATGGATTAACCATGGGTTTAACGAACCTCCTCAATTGTTGATTTTTCCTGAATATGTGATTCAATTTGAATGCTGCAAGATTGAACTTCATTTTTCTGAATATAAGGATGGGTTTGCATGGATTAGAACCGTGACAATTACACTTTTTCTTGTGCATCCCTTACAAATTCCAATGGGTGTAATTGTTGTTTTTCCTTGCCTGAACATAGTGCTTTGTAAATATCTTTATACATTATTCATTTTGGGTAGTGTAGGTTTCTTTGTATATATTCCACTTTCCTTCTTTTGTTAGGTTAGATGGTTTGTTGTAGGCTTGTGTGCTTTAGATTAGTTTCTTTGCTATTTTGGTTAGTTTAGGTATTTTTCTTTCTATTCGCTTCCACTTTACTCCTTTTCTCAAGGTCCCTCTGCTTTTGGTCGGGTATGTTTTCATGCACAACAATAATTTTATTGCTTGGGGTTATTTTAAGTATTTCTTCGAGAAACTCTAATCAAGTTTTCAGAGTGGATAGTGAAGGTCTTCTGTTAGTGCCAAGTGATCCAAATGCTTTCCTCAAAGAGGATAAATCAATGGTTGGTCTGATTCTAATGTATTTTGAAATCTTATATCTCTTACATACTTTAAGAATCTGAGGGTCGCCGTAGGTCCTTTTGTGAAGTTGAGTTAAGTGAAAAATCTAAAATTCTGCTTCAATGCCATTGTGATTCTCAACCTTGAGTGCAAGCTTCATTGCTTACAGGTTGAAATGAAAAAAATTGAAAAGAAGAAAAATCAAAAGAAAATAAAGAAAAGAAAAATCAAAATCAAAATCAAAAGAAAGAAAATTCAATTTTTCAAGAGGATACAAATAACTCTATTAGGGCCATGGATGCCTAGCTAGCAATAGAGCAATGTTCAGGAGAATCACAATGACAACCTCATCGGGGCTAGGGATGCCTAACTGGCAACGAGGAAATGTCTCAAATGCTTTTGAAGTTAGAATCCATTGCGTAGCTTAACTTGATGAAGCTTAGGTTCATGTAGCGGCTCAAGGATAGGAATTGATGCAATTGCACACACTTGGATTTTTAGCATACTAAAGGTTGGGCTAGCTAGTGGTTGTGATCCTTTGGTCGAGCGTCTGGTTTGTTTGCCCTATCATGAGGATCGAAACCAGATATTCTAGGTTCGTGATTCCAGTTTGTCATCGAAATGCTCTGGAGAATTTCTCTAACGAGTCACTATTTGTTGTGCATATTTTGCACACACCTCACCAAAGGTAGGGACCCCCCTCTTTTCACCCTCGACAGGCTAGTTTTCTCTCACCTCATTTTGCGTGCCCCTATTCCCAAGCCTTGGATGGTCATGTGCCTTAAAACAATCAATTTCTTATTGGTCAGGTTCACCTAGTTGAGTTTCACTAATTCATTAGCCTTTGCGGGCTAGTTCCTACAGGCTTCCCTTAAATTTTCGCTCGGTGTCCGTTGACCCTTGTGGACCCGCATTTGTAGGTCTCCTCTTGTTGTTCATTATTGCATTTCCCCTTTTCCTATAGCCAAGCCCTAACTTCCGCCTGATTGGCAGGTCCTGCATCGACTTTTACCGTCACGTACATCGGGCATCACGGACCCGCAACCGTGTGTGGCCTCCTACTGACTTGATTCACTTTTTCCTTCACTTTTTGACTTTGGGGACAAGCTGCCTATGGATTTGGGATGTTTTTGTGATGCCTAATTGAATTGCCAAGGTTTCATTGAGTTTCAAGAAGCTGCAGAAATTTCATTGTGGGTCGTCGTCCCTTCATCGTCGTTTCAAAACTTTATTTGCGGGTCCTTGTCCCTCTGTCATCATTTTAGAACTTTCCTTGTGGGTTGATGTCCCTCCATTGCCGTTTCAGAACTTTCCTTGTGGGTCGTCGCCCCTTTGTTGTCGTTTCAAAACTTTCCTTCCAGGTCGTCGTCCCTCCGTTGCCATTTCAGAACTTTCTTTGTGGGCCACCGTGTGCAGGTTGTCATGTGCTCATTGTCATTTTCAAAAGGGTGATGGACCCTTCAGCTTCCCCCTTCCAAATCTCCACATTTTTTGAAAAGGGACAAATCATTGAGGAATAGGTCTAAGCACCCTTCTAATGCATCTTTCACGTGCTTAATTTGGAAAAACTCAAAATTGCTTAGAGTTATGGTTTTATAGAAATTTTCAGGCGGGTCATCGTCCCTCTGCTGTCGTCCATGGGAATTCCTTTATGGGCCACTATCCCTCTGTCGTGTGCGGGTCGTTGTGTGCTCATTACCATTTTAAGGGTGGCGGACCCTCTGACTTCCCACCTCCTAGCCTCTACATTGCTCTAGCCCTCAAAAGTGAAATCTCCTTGAAATCTGATTTCTTGAGAAGGAAGGTTTCTCAAAATGTCAAAAAGGAAATTGTCTTGAAATGAAATTTTTCCAAAAATGGAATTTTCCTAAAACGAAAATCTTTCCCGAAATAGTTTTTTTTTCAAAATGGAATTTTTTATGAAATTCAAATGTTCCCAAAATTGATTTTTCTTCCTAAAATAGGAAAATTTCCAAAAATAGAAAGTTTCCAAAAATGGAAAGGTTTTTACAAAATATGAAATTCTTGATGGACTATAAATTGATGCATTTTAATTTTCTAAATGAGGGAAATTTGTCATTTTTGGAGATCTAAATCATGATATATTATGGCACAGGTACTTTTAAGGATGCTTGGGGGAATAATGGATCAATTCAATAAAAGAACCAACATGCGAAGACATGTTAGGAGGGGAGATTTTAATTCAAATTATCAAGGTGGAGATGGGATTACATGTGGATGCATGCCAGGAGGATGCTACCTGAATATCTAATTGCCAAAGCCTGCTTAAGAACCTATTTTGGGTCACACAACAACTGAAGAAGTGCTTTCAAATAAGGCGGTGAAGGGAACTGTTTTATTTCACCAAAATGATGATGATTATCAGGAGTTGTCCATCCAAATTAGGAGCAACATATCTACCTCTCAGAAGCACCAATCTATAAAAATAATGCACTTAATTAGCTACAAGAATGTTGCGAATACATCAAGCAAAAGGGTTTCCTTTGACAATTTTCAGCTATAGAAAAAGGCAATCAACTAGAAGACAAAAGTGCTACAATGCCAAGGTCACTGCAGGATAAAATAGGGAAAAGACAAAACTTTATTTTAAATTGTTGAATATTTAGGGGTAGGTGAAACCCTAACTTGTAACAAATCTGGTTCACACAATGTAAATCAATCTTGGTCATTCATTCTGCTTTTGGAAAAATATAAATAGGGGCTTGCTCCTCATTTGTAAATGGTTGGAGAATTGGTGCAAAGGGCATTTGAAGCAATAAAAGATAGCATTGCATGATTTTATGGATGTTTTCTTTGACTTTTCTCATCTTTCATGTATGGTTCTACTTCCATGAACTAGTTTTAGTTTGTAGTTTCTTGGATGGTTGTGATAATTTTGCTTCCTGTTATGGTATGTTGATGAATTTCCAGCAAATACTTTTGGCACTTGTTGATGACAAGCTATTGTGCAAAGATAGCCTGGGCTTCCATATTTAATTGCTGCAACTTAGTTCAATTGCATGTTCATGATGTGCATGTGCAATCTGAAAATTAGTAGCCCTTAGAAGATTGCATTGGTTTTGTGTAGCTGCAGGTTCTCTTGGTCAAGCAAAACCTAGTTTAGGAAGTTTGTCTATTGTAGCAGCCACCATTATTGTTGTCCATTCATACTTATATTTAGATCAACTCTCTTAAGCCTTTCCTCTTTTTCTATTTCTTTTAACTCCCTATTAGAATAGGCTACCGAGCATCGCCACAAAGCTAAATCAGATGAACTTGGTGAGTTTTAGCTTATTATTTTGAGTGGGAAGCCACTGTTCTTTCACTTCTGGCACTCCTGAAACTCTATTTGGAGACTCAACTTGTGATTACCATCAAAATCACATCAATCAATTGAGATATTCCAAGCATATTCATGACCTAACACCTCAGAGACCTTGGGGTGGTAATTTGTAACTTTCTTGCAACATTCTATCTTTCAAGAGAGGTAGCATACTTGTGTGCTACCTATGTTGAGAAGGTGAAAAAACACCCATCAACAAGTTTGTAAATATTTTTTATATTTTGTTAAAGCCAACTTATAGCGATTAAATCTTTAATTATAGATATATATAAGTGATCGATTATATCATTTTGATATAGATGCGAAGTGTGTTAATGCAATCTATGAATATCAGAAGGATTATAGAGGGATTATGCATAGTTTCACTTGTGTATAGAAGGATTTGTGATGCGAATTGAAGCAGAGAAGAGTAGAAGAGAAGAATCAGATAGAAGGTCAAGAATTTGATTTTTGAGCCTAACTAGAATTGTAATGAAGCATTAGCATATGCTGCTCTATCAGTTCAATTCTTTAGATGGATTTAATCTAAATGTTTTGTATGGAAGTGAGCCTTTCTATTTTGAGCAGTGAGCTCTAAGTCTAGTGTGCCTAAATGTAAGTGCATTCCCATTCTGTAAACAATTATTTTTAAGTATACTCATATTATGGATTGGCCTTCCACCGTGGTTTTTCCCCTAACAGGGTTTCCACGTAAAAATCCTTGTAATATGGTGTTGTGGTTGTTTGTATTATATTCATGCATATTTATTTTGGTTGAATGTTATAAGTGCTTTAATGATCAAATTAATAAAGTGAAAAAGTGAAGAACACTGATTCACCCCCCCTCTTAGTGTTCCTTGATTCCAACAAGTACCATCTACGAACAAACTAAACTGTGTTGACATCAATGACAACATTAATGACAACACCACCAAACACATCCATACTTGCAATAATCTTGCCCTTTGTCATTGATGGTAACACATCATGTAAAAAACCATCAAAGACAACATACACAATCTCCTACTTCTTGTCTTTTTCTCCCTACAAGACTCTTTCTTCCTTTTTAGCTTTTTCACATGAACTTCTCTCCCCCTTTGACATCAATGGAAAAGGGAATTTTTGCATGAATTTGTTTTTCCATGTAAAGCTTTGATCACTCCCCCTTAGGAGTGCACTCATATCACATACTACAATAATGCATCTCTCTACTC
This sequence comes from Sequoiadendron giganteum, assembly GCA_007115665.2. NCBI lineage: Eukaryota > Viridiplantae > Streptophyta > Pinopsida > Cupressales > Cupressaceae > Sequoiadendron > Sequoiadendron giganteum. Next base: position 344,464,253 of record CM021110.1, read on the forward strand.
CCCTTGAGGAGTAGACCACAATCAACAATCCAAATCAAAAGAATTTGTGAAACCATTGGACTGATGCACCTCCATGTGCACTTAGTTCAAGTAAGGAGGGGTAGTAACCCCTAACTTCCCCCTGAGATACTCAAAAGTATCCTTCGGAAGGGCCTTAGTGAATATGTCTACAATTTATTCCTTGGTAGGTACATGTTCAATTCTAACTCCATTCTGCAACACCTTCTCCATCAAGAAGTGATATCTGATAGATATGTGCTTTTTCCTAGAATGCATAATTGGATTCTTTGAAATTTTTAATAGCACTTGTATTGTCATAAAATATACAAATAGTCTCATCACAAATCACACCTATGTTCTTCAAGGTTTGCTTCATCCAAAGTACATGTGTACAACAAGATGTTGTTTCAATATACCCAGCTTCTGCAATAGATAAAGAAACTGAATCCCATTTCTTACTCAACCATAAAACCAATATTTCTCTAAGGAAGAATACACTGCCACTTGTACTCTTTTGGTCATTTACACAACCAACGCAATTTTTATCAGTGTAGGCATTCAATGTGAAATCATTATCCTTTGGATACCATAGCCCATAATCTGTAGTTCCCTTAAGATATCTAAATATCCTCTTCATAGATGTAACATGTGCTTCCTTAGGTTCTACTTGAAATCTTGCAACTAAACATACTGTATACATGATATCCGATCTAGTAGCAGTAAGATACAACAGTCCACCAATCACAGATATGTGCATACTTTGATCAACTTTTAGAAGATTCATCATTCTTGCTCAACTTACATCCAATTATCATAGGAGTACAGACAGGTTCGGAGTCATCCATTCCAAACTTCTCCAACAATTCCTCAACATACTTAGATTGTGAAATGAATATCCCTTTATCAATTTGATTTACTTGAAGTCCAAGGAATAAATTCAACTCACCAATCAAAAACATTTCAAATTCTTTTTGCATCTCTTCTGCAAATTTCTTACACATACCTTCATTTCCACCAAAGATAATGTCATCAACATATATCACAACAATCAACATTTTATTTTTCTCAACTTTGAAGTAAATATTGATGTTTTTAGATTCCTTGCATAATCCTTGTTGTGTCAAGTATCTATCCAACCTTGCATACCAAGCTTTGGGGGCTTGTTTAAGTCCATATAGAGTCTTCTTCAGCTTGCAAACCATGTCTGGTTTGTTTGAAAATTGAAATCCTTTTAGTTTATCCATATACACTTCTTCTTCTAATTCACCATTCAAAAAAGAAAACTTGACATCCATCTAGTACACTTTCAAGTCTTTATGAGCTGAAAATTCCAAGAACATCCGAATGGCCTCCATTCTTTCTACAAGTGCTAATATCTCTTCAAAATCTATTCCTTCAACCTGTGAATATCCTTTTCATACAAGTCTTGCTTCATTCCTTACCACTTCACCATCTTCATTCAACTTATTCCTAAATACCCATTTTGAACAAATTACATTCTTGTTTATAGGTCTAGGGACTAGTTCCGATGTCTCATTCTTCTTTATCTATTGCAGTTCCTCTTTCATTGATCTAATCCAAATTTCATCATTACATGCTTCACTCAAAATATTAGGTTCTATTTTAGAAAGTAAACACAAGTTTACCTCAACCACTTTTCTCCTTTTCTTTACACATTCACTTATGTCTCTAATTATCTGCTCTTTCGAATGATTTCTCTGTACATATTTAGGAGTCTTAGGTGTAGGTTTTAGAATCTCCTCTTCATCACTTTGTTATTTCTCTTCCTTTTCTTCTTCTTGTGCATGCTCATAGATAGGATCATCTGATTGAACTTTAGTTATCTCAATTTTTTTGTGCATAGCTTCATCAACCTTTAAATTAGCTCTTTCAACTATTTTCCTCAGTCTTTTATTAAAGCATCTATATGCCTTGTTGTTATTTGAATATCCAAGAAATATTTCTTCATCACATCTAGCATCAAACTTCCCAATATTCTCATCATCTCTTTTAATGTAACATTTTCTCCCAAACACTTTAAAGTATTTAACAGTAGGGGTCTTACTAGTCCACAACTCATAATGTGTCAATGCTATTACCTCTTATTTGAACTATGTTAAGAATGTAAACAACAGTGTGAATTGATACTCTCTAGTACACACCAGGAACATCTGCTTCTTTCATCATAGTTTTGGTAGCCTCTTCAACAATTCAGTTCTTCATTTCTACAACTCCATTCTGTTGAGGGGTTCTAGGAGTACAATAATGTCTCTTTATGCCATATTCTTCACAGAATGCATTAAACTCACCAGAAGTGAATTCTCCATCTCTATCAGACCTTAAACATTGTATTCTTAGGCTTACCTCATTTTCTACTCTTGCCTTGAATATCTTGAATCTGCCAAGAGCCTGATCTTTCTCTCTAAGAAAGGTAACCCATGACATCCTAGAGTAATCATTAATCAAGAGCATAAAGTACCTATTCCCATTAAGGCTTCCAATTCTTGTAGGACCATAGAGGTCTATATGAACTAGTTCCAGCATTCTAGTAGAAGATTGTTCCTTTCCTTTAAAACTGTTTCTTTTTTATTTTCCTATCTGACAGCTTCTTCAAATTGGATTTGAAGGCTTTGTGATTCTAGGTAGATCTCTAAAATCTTCCTTATAACTGATTCTAATTAGATTGTCAAAATTCACATGTCCCATCCTCCAGTGCCACATCCAACTCTCATTAACTTGAGAAAAAAATAACTAACCACCATCACTCTTAAGCTAATAGATGTTTCCATGAGTTCTTTTTCCTACTACTACCACAGTTCCGGATGATTTTTTGATCTCACAGGTTTCATCCTAAAAAACAAGATTAAATCCTTTGCTACACATTTGTCCAACACTTAAGAGATTATGGATTAAACCCTTAACATAATAGACATCATCAATACTATATTTTCCATCAAAACTAATTGTTCCTTTACCAACAATCTTAGCACCAGAGTCATCTCCAAACATAACTATTCCTCCATCATACTTTTCAAGTTTAGTGAACTTACTCTTATCTCCAGTCATGTGATTTGAACACCCACTATCAATTTCCCAAAATTCTTCATCCTATCTAGCATGAAAATTAGTCACTAGAGTACCTTCCATCCCTTCCTTCTTACTCTTTGGATGATTCCTTTGCACATCTTCCATGGTTAGCAAATACGACTTTATTTTCTAGGGCTAGCAATAAACATTCATCTTTATCCTCCTCAAAGTTAAACTCATCATTAGAAATTCCTGCATCTTCTTTTTAACATAATACAATTTCTTGAAATTCCTATCCTTCTTATCTCTATAATTATTATTATTATCCTTGTTCTTTTTGTGTGTAGCTCTATTAGGGCATCTTGATGCATAATGACCAATATTTCCATAACTAAAACACTTAAAGGGAAACATACCTTTGTATTTACTAGTACCTTTCTTCAATTTCCTTGTGAATTTTTCTTCCAACTCTTTTGAATCATCATTTGAGTCATCTTCTATCTTCATTGCTTTAAAGGTTGTTTCATTTTTCTCCTTATTTCTTGAAAATTTTCTCATCTCAAATGCAGTCAAGACACCAAATAGGTCCTCCATAGTAAATACTTTTGGATCATATGACTCTTCAATAGTAGAGACTTTATCATTCTAATTCTGCAATAGGGTCATCAAGATCTCAATTATATCTTCATTTGACATGGTACCACCTTGATTCCCTATTTCATTTGCTATAAGTTCAACTTTCTGATAGTAGATTGCAATATCTTCACCCTCTTCCATTTTCAAGTTCTCAAATTTTCGCTTAGTAGTTAGCTTCCTTGACAACTTTACTATATCATTTCCTTCATAAATGTCTTTCAATTTTTCCCATACTTCATAAGCAGTGCCTAAAGAAATAACTTTTGTCCTTTTAGTTTTGGATAGAGCATTGAAGATAGAATACCTTGCCTTTTCATTCTCCTCATAAGCCACAATCTCATTTGTTGAGGAAGGACCAGCGGATGGTGCAACATACTTTGTCTCAACGGCTTTCCAAGTCTTGAAACCAAGAGAAACCAAATAACCTCTCATCTATTATTTCCAGTCACTGTAATCAACTCCATCAAAAATAGGGATTTGCAACTTGTGTGCCATCTGATCTACCTCAAGCGGTTAAGCTTTTCACCTAGGAATCAAAGCTCTAATACCAATTTTTTAAATGCACAAGACAACTAAAAGGGGGGACTGAATCATTTGTACCAAATTACTTTACTTCTATTCTTTAATCAATTCCACTTTAACCCAATTTGTTATTAAGTGTAAAATAAAATGCAAATAATAGAAAGTAAACACTAGAGACACCATATTTACATGCAAAATCCAATGAGGGAAAAACCGCGGTGAGGATTAGCTCATAATATAGTAATAATGCAATACCAGATAAAAGCTCTCACTAACAAAGGACTCACTGCCTACTGAAAAAGAAAAGATAATTAAAGATCCACCACAAATGTTCCACACATTCACAACTTGATTAGAAGATAGCAGACACCATCATCTCACTGCTTTCAGGAATCTAACACATCAAATTACTGTTCCCTCAATTCACTCTTGCACACTCTAATTTTTGCACTTGCTCACACACTTCTCTTTCTCACTTGATTCATCTTCAATTCACAACATCTTGATTTTATTTTATATCATTTTCAACCCTAGAAGCATTCTCCAAGGTCAGCTAAACATCCTTAAATTTGCAAATTCAAATTAGGTCAGCTACTCAACATTCCCGCGGTGGATAAGAATGAGAGAGGACCAATTACACATTTAATTAGGACCCAAAAAATGTCTTGGATCAATCACATGCTTCCTTAATTCGATAAAAATCTGTATGTATCGTGTAGACACTAGGTCGGAAAAACCTAATAAAAACAACAATGATATTTGAAGTATGCACATCTCCAGCAACATGATCACACATGGATCACTCAACACACTTCACCAGAAATTTTACCATCTCTAAGAACACTTCAAGTTCATCTTCAGTAACTACAATAAACTTCATTCACATAATACTCTTTAGAAATCCAACCGAACCAACTAGCAACACATAGGAGCTCTGGAGCAGGTCTTCTGGAGTGCCAAATATCAAGCACGTTTGTTAGAACACAAAAACCATCAAAATGAATCATCTCCTAGATCTGCAAGATCTAAAACCAAATTCTAGAAGACTATGGAGCCAAAACATTTCTCTTAGTCCAAAAACATATAGTTCTGCAAAACCAGTTCACACACCGATCTGGATTGATACCACAGATCAACACATATATAGGATCAACACACATATATTATCAATTCAATCTTATGAACAATACCAAAGATCCACACATGCATAGGATCAACATAGAAGAAATGTACAGCACAATACTAGAGCACACTCAAAACACATCCTCACCACTACCTTCATTATTTCTTAATTTTCTCAAAAGCACTTGGCAAAAACACAACTACAACTTCATAAATATAGCTCCATGTACTCTAAGAACTTCTACAGTATCTAAACTATACAAGTATCATCTACAAAAAAACTGAGTTGTGTTGACATCAATGAAAACATTAATAACAACACCACCAAACACATCCATACTTGAAATAGAGCAGTCATCATCGCCAGAGGTGTCCTAATCACTGGGGAATATCCATCGTACCACAAACCAATCTCTCCCAAGTGCTCCTCTCGCAACTTCGATAGATCATCTAATATCTCCAGTATAGCGGGCCTGTACTCCCTCAACATCAATGGTGGTATAATCTCCTATATCCATGAAGTGCACGACATTAGGAAAGCATCAAAATTTGAAGTTATTTCAATTTTTTGGCTCATCAATCACAAAAGCATCATTAATTACAACATCACTATATTCAAATTTCAAATAGTGATGCTCAATGCATTTAAAATTTCAAATCAGAACATGCATCGCCAGACAAGCTGACATCGTGATTTAGTTTCTGGCTTACCCTAACCCTAATTTCTAAATCGGCAAGTGCATTGTCAAACAAGCCTATCTCGCCATTTAAAAAATGGAAACCATAACTTTAAATCAAGAAAAGCATCGCTATATAAATATGCATCACTATAATTGATTTGGGCATCATCAATTTTAGTTATAGCGATGCCGCCAGAATTTGAATTTTAAAAGCATAATCAATGCATCAAAAATTCAAATTTCAAATCAGGTTTTGAATCACATACCGGTGGTCCTACTCCTGGAAGCTATTGGAACTCTCAAATTCGATCGAAGATGTGCCTGGGAAGCTCGAGGTGTGCCACTTCATCAAAGGGTCAGAGCTCAAAATCACAAGAATTTTTTAAGTGTGAAATCACAAATCAATTGAAAATGACCCTTCTTGGCTTATTTAAGCTAGAAACTTAGGGGTTTTTGCCCTAATTTCACATTTAAACTGGGTTTTATCATCAGCTTCACCAATTTTTCCAAACTGGACCTAATTTTGCATCATTTTTCACGTTTTTGGCATAATTCTTGCTTCCCAAAAATTTCTCGGACCCCCTGAGGCAGCTTTTCATCTTTATCAAGAAATCAATCGAAAATTCAAAATTTTTGCCCGATTTCTCGAGGGGGTGAGGATTCAACTTTATCCTTCCACTAGGGCATCTAAAAATTAGAAATTTTTTATCTTTTTTTATTTGAGCAATAGTTTCCATCTGTGGAGCATTATTCTTTGAACCGAAGCAAGAAGTACCTTGCTTCAAAGAGGGGAAAAATGTAGACACTAAAAAATTTCCTAATCGATATCATACATTTAAAACAGATTTACTAATATCATTTCCTCTTAAATCCATCCTCTTTTCACTTAATTGATTAAATTGGCCTAACTATTTAATTAATTATTTCACTTTCATCCATTAACCTGATTAATTCAATCGGGTTAATTCACCCCCTTTCATGCTAACATTTCATCTAATTAAATTAAATAAATCCACATATTTAATTTAATTCCTAAAGACTTCTAATTTAATTAAATAACCCTAAGTTATTTAATTAAAGTTCATCTCCCCCTTTTCCCATTTATTAAATCATCTAATTTAATAAATATCACTTTATTCCTCCAAATCCTCTAATTACATAAATTAAATCTTGTTTAATTAGCAACTAAACTAATTTTCCTCTAATCAAAGGGAATATTCCCATGGAATATTCCTTATCTCCTTTTTGCATAATTAAAAATTTATTTTAATTTGCAAAATTCCTTTTTCCTCACCCATGGGAATATTCCAAAAGAATATTCATATTCCTCCATCATGTGAAAAGGGATATTTTCACTTGGCTTTAAATGCAAGTTACCTTGGAACTTGAGTTACAAGTTATCTTTTCACCTTTTGAACAAGTTGCCTTTGACCTGTGTGTGCAGGTCAACAGTGTGTTTATTTGAAGCAAATGTGAACCCTTGATTAAATCCCATCATGCATTCTCATCTATTGATGAGAATCCATAATTCATGTCTCCTCTTTCTTTCATCCTTGATTTTTTATTAATCTTTTTTATTCCAACCCTCCATTTTTCATTTGCTCTCCTATAAATAGATCACTATTTGGTGACAAATGGATCCATGTTTTTCAGAGAAAAATTATGTTGTTGAATCTCATCCATATTTCAATTGCAAACTTATACTATTGAATTAACATGCATCCACACTCATATTTTACTCACTCTTAACTAGTTTTAGTTCATTTTAGTTGCATAAATAGCTTAGAGCATCCATTAATTGCTTTCATGCATCCATCCTAGTTTATATATAAATTAGTTTTTTAATTTTTTAGCATAATTTTAGCTTATATTAGCTTAGAAATAACGTGATTAGATCATTTGTAGCATAAAATCATGTTTAATTATCTTGCATCATGTCCATTTTAGCATAAATCATGTTTTAATCCATTTTATCACAAAGGTTCCATCGATTCTCTTCCATATAATTGACTGAAATAGGCTCACTAATCACAAGATTGAGAAAGGGTCATCATTTCACATCAACACGACACCAATTCCAAAATAGGATAAGTTTCAGATGGGCTAGATCAGGAATTTAACTATTTTTGTGTAGTTTGTAGCTTTTATTTTCAATTAAATGATTAGTTTAGATTTCCATTCTGAATGATCTTGTTTGTAGATGCAGGTATGTTTGGATCAATTATAATTCTATTCATCATGGATCAAGCGTAATCGATCCTCGCCAACAACCCTCATCTCACAGTTAAAAACTTGAAAAGAAAATCAGACTAATTCGACAAGGGCTCAGTTAGTACATGGTTTGGTGGATGTGCAAAATGAACTTACCACCTTTTCAATTAAAATAAACTTATGTTTAGATGTACCAAAAGTAAATTGGATATGGAGGTTGATACTATGTGTCAAATCAAAAGAATAATTTGGAAACAACTCACAAAGGTGAAGACACAATTGACATAGGGATCCTTAGGAAATCTCATTAACACATCAAGATATTCTTCCACTATGGTTAAAAGGCTATTAATGTACATGGAAAATAGAATTGGAATGAAATACTAGAGTATCTCTTAGCTTGTATAGTTTTTGATTATTATTTGTGGATCCAGCTGTTAAATCTGAAAGTATATTCAAGGTATACCATGGAGGGAAATAAAGAAAAGAAAAAGTCATTCAAAAGACAGCAAAAAGGAATGTTAAACTAATTCAATCAACTTAGGGAGAGTGTATGTTTGCTAAGAGTTCAACTTTAAGATGATCTAATATCATGGACACACTAATGGGGGAAGAAGGAGAGTAGATAGACTCAGATAAAGTACCCCATACAACGAAGTTTAATGACGTATTTTCAATCTGGAAGAATTTTTTACTTCTCCATAAGTCATGACTCAAAGAGCTATAACCAAAGTATTATAATCCATAACCATAAAGGTAGAATGATTGGAATTATTAATTGAAAGGTATTGGAAAGGTCAAAAGATTTTGACTATTAAGAGAGAAATATTTTTGACACAATTTTATTTATATTGTTTTGGAATATCAATATGTTATTATCAATAATTTTTGAAAGAGGTAGATGAAATACTTGATCATGCAAGGCAAGATTATCACATATGCAATAGAAAAGGGAAGAATTATATCCTCATGATCTCGATTTATCAAGTAATGTGCATGCCTGGTAACTAGGTATGTAATAATTGCTAACATCTTTTGGAAGATAATATCAAGTCAGCATGATTAAACGAGAATTGTTACTCGAACTAGTATAAATTATTATCAAAAGAAATAAATTGAGCTGAAAATAGGATTACAACATTGGAAATGATCAAAGGATGAAATAATTCCAAGATATGGATTGCCTAAGATGAAGGAGTTTTATCTCCACAAAAATATTTGATCATTATTTTTCAAGGATCATATGTGGCATGAGTCCATGGAAGAGTTTTTCACTTAGTTGGGATGGACTATTATGAATCAAAGAAAGAACCTATGTACAAAATTTTGGGAAATGAAAGAATGAATGAAGTAAATTAATGTCATACTTAGGATACATAGTAATGAAAAAATTATTTGATGAATGTGAAACCACTATAATCTTAAAGGGGATAGAGTAATATGCTACAAGTTATGTAGCAAGTTATTGTTCAGTATGTCAGAGGATGAAGAAAATATGTCATCATCAGTAGGACTTGTAAACTCTCATGAAATTCCAAATAGGAAGTGGTAGATCATTAGAATAGTTTTGATCTTTCTATGTCGATGGAACTAGAAAAATGTTATGGTGGATAGACTCACCAAGGTAACCAATTTTGATTGGGAAATTTGATTTATATGATATCAATCCTAAACAAAAAATTGTGTAAAGTAGTTGATTGATGTTCCCGAGAAGGCTATATCAGAATGGGACACACAAGTAAAATTAAGGTTTTGTGTAAACCATGATCACCTTGTTGGAATTTTTTTCAATTGAATGAACGCTCAATTTATAAATTTATGTTAGTCTGTCAAGAAAAAAGGGATAAACAAAATCTTGGAGGATTTGTGGAATACTTTTATTAGAATACAATTTTCAATGCATTTGATCCATTTGAAATATTTTTTAGAAGGAAGAGCATAATTCATTTAAACTGGGATAAGCTAGGGAATAGGAAAGTCCCTAAACTAGAAAGGTTCTCAAAATGGAATAAGAGATCCAAATGATCAAGGACTTGTAACTTGTTGATGCAAAGCTTGAGTTTTCAAGTATTATTATTATGTTTAAGGACATAGATGGTTGTGTCAGTGATGGGCGGTCTCGTCTTCGAAGTTGTACTGTGGTGAAAAGACCAAAGGGAAGGATGGGAACCACAGTGTAGTGTACAATACACTGACATTCCTTTTCTATTTGGCTTACACTAAGGATAATTGTGTGTTAGCCAAGGAGAACATGTGTTTCCAGTCACTATGGTATAGGTGTCATGTAGGATATAGTTATTATTGTACTTATGATGTACATATGAGTTAATACAATTATGATGTATAGTTATTTGGAGAGAAAGTATGTGTGAAACACACAAGTCCTCCCCATATGTAAGAAAAGCCACTCAGTGCAAGGTCCAAGAGGGATGAGATTGCAAGGGGTTGTGCTATGAGGGATGATTAGTTGGAAACATACTTATTTCCTGCATGATTCGGAGAAAGGAAAGTAAACCTTTTATTTGACTTTATCTATATGTTTAGTGCTTTAAATCATCAGGGATGATGATTCTCAAGAGGGGAAGTATGTTACACCCTGTCTCTTACTTACCAAGTTACTTTTACATTGTAAGTAAATATGATGATAAATGTTTATCAATACTTTAATATGTTTAATAGAAGAATGAAATATTGAAGTATGTATTATTATGTTATTTCTTTTGAAGGAATGATTGTGTTTTATATATTGATGTAAATGCGATAAATGAATATGTATTGTGATGTGAATACTTTAATGCTTTAATTATGAAAATATATTTTATGTGAATGGCTAACTACCTTATATTGCACTAAGTGGGATGCAAGAAGGATTCAAGCCTTAGGTACGAGAGGGGGAGTACCACTCAGGAGAGGAGCTTGGTTTGGTAACTCTTAATGAGCCTAACTGATTATTCACACACTCACACCCTAGGTGGTCTAGTTGAGTTAGGTCATTGAATGGGAATTCCTTACAATGGTTTTGGTTTTTGATCTTTGATTTCCTTTGGGTTGATAGAAAAATAAGGTTATTGTTTATGATCTCCTTGAGATAGTTTTGTCCATTTGAGTTAAAAAAATTTAATATATTTTTGGTGAATTGAGATATTTGAATGAATATGTTTGGATACTTATATGTAGGTGAGTACATGAATATATGTTATTTAATATGATTATTCAAATAGCAATAAATATATATGATATATATATATTAATATATATAGTTATATAGTTGTATTTTCATAAATATATATATTAATATATATAATTATTTTCATAAATATTTATATATCTATTTGAATGGAATTATGTGTAATTATTTATCATATGAATATAACATTGTATCTATTTTAATATATATATATATATATATATATATATATTATTAATACATACATATATATTATATTATGAATCAATTGTTATGTTATGGATAAAATGACATAGTATGGATCGATTAATATATATATATACATAAATATATCGATTGATAAATATTTATATATTAAAATCATGTTATATCAAGCTTAGGCGCATAACATAGTGCTACATTTAATATAGTTTGACCATGACAAGAATAAACACATTCTTGCAAAAAGTGACATTTAAGAGCAATATAAACATTCCAATAGGCATATTATGTGTTTTGTGTATCATAGTACCAAAATGATTGTGCCAACACATAAAATTTAGTAGATTAATGCTATTGAAGGCCTTAGTTTATTTCTTAGGTCTTTGAATCCTTAAGGCTACATTAAAATGAGATAATCTCTTAAGTGCCCTTGGATAGCATTAATCTACTAAATTTTATGTGTTGGCACAATCATTCTGGTACTATGATACACCAAACACAGAATATGACTATTGGAATGTTTATATTGCTCTTAAATGTCACTTTTTGCAAGAATGCGTTTATTCTTGTCATGGTCAAACTATATTAAAGGTAGCACTATGTTATGCGCCTAAGCTTGATATAACATACTTTTAATATATAAATATATATCAATCGATATATATGTATATATATTAATAGATCCATACTATATCATTTTATCCATAACATAACAATTGATTCATAATATAATATATATGTATGTATTAATGGTATATATATATATATATATATTAAAATAGATACAGTATTATATTCATATCATAAATAATTACACATAATGCCATTCAAATAGATATATAACTATTTATCAAAATAATTATATATATATATATATAAATATATTAATATATATATTTATGAAAATATAACTATATATACATATATATTGCTATTTCAATAATCATATTAAATAACATATTCACATACTCACCTACATATAAGTATCCAAACCTATTCATTCAAATATCTCAATTCACCAAAAACATATTAAATCTTTTTAACTCCAATGGACAAAACTATCTCAAGGAGATCATAAACAATAACCTTATTTGTCTATCAACCCAAAGGAAATCATGTGCAAATCAACTCTTCTTATAAAAATTGGTAACACCATAAGTTTTCCATTGTTAGTGGTGATCGATTCCTCATTGTTATTGATTAACATTGAAGTATCAATGTTAGACCACACCATTAGAAGGTAGTCTCTTATCTTGTGATCTAAGTATTGACACTAGAACTAAGTATTAATACAATTGATGTATGCTACTTTCTACATAAAGCAAACTGAGATCAATTGAAATTCTAAAAATTCTCTCATATTTTTGGTAAGTTCATGAGGGGTAGGGTAAATAGAGTCTATCAATATTGTAGCATATGTGATGCCTTATAAATTAGATTATTTGATCTAATAATGTACCCAAAAATGAAAGGTATAGTTCATTCAAATGATAGACTCATTTATCCTAGAAATTAGTATATATATATATATATTCTATGTTGATTTATATGATAAATCAAAAGCTCATTTGAATGAACTTTATATCAAATGAGTATATCATATTTATTAATATAGAGTTATATAGTTATATTTTCATAAATATATATATTAATATATTTTTATATATATAATTATTTTGATAAATATTTATGTATCTATTTGAATGGCATTATGTGTAATTATTTATCATATGAATATAATACTGTATCTATTTTAATATATATATATATATATATTATTATGAATTAATTGTTATGTTATAGATAAAATGATATAGTATGGATCGATTAATATATATATACATATTTATCAAATGATATATATTTATATATTAAAATTATGTTATATCAAGCTTAGGTGCATAACATAGTGCTACTTTTAATATAGTTTGACCATGACAAGAATAAACGCATTCTTGCAAAAAGTGACATTTAAGAGCAATATAAACATTCCAATAGTCATATTATGTGTTTTGTGTATCATAGTACCAAAATGATTGTGCCAACACATAAAATTTAGTAGATTAATGCTATTGAAGGCCTTAGTTTATTCCTCGGGTCTTTGAATCCTTAAGGCTACATTAAAATGAGATAATCTCTTAAGTTCCCTTGGAGAAAAAAGCTACCAAACTATGATAGAGTATTTCTTAGAGTTTTTGGCACCTAATTTTTTTTTATAGACCTATAGATAGATTCCAAGTCCTTCTATACTACCCTCTCTTAGTTTGGGTAAACTCTAGACCATTAAAACAATGTAAATAATGAATGTATTCTTACAAAAAGTGTCATTAAAGAATAATGTAAATATGCCAACAAGAATATTTTACATTATGTGCATCATGGGTTAAAAACTTACACCAAGATGTTGAGGTGGGATGGTGAATATAATTTTAGCTCTTTGTTTATTCCTTGAGTCTCTCAATATTTACAAGCTACATTATTCCAAGGCAATCTCTTAAGAGAAACAAGAGAAAAAATAACCAAACTATGACAAAATAGTTCTTAGGTTTTGTGAAACCTACGAATGTTTTGTTTGGACTTAAAAGTGGAAGTCATGTCCCTCTATATCACACTCCCTTTGTTATGGTCAACTGCAAACTATTTGACCATGTCAATAATGAATGCATTCTTATAAAAAGCATCATTTGAGAGTAGTGTAAATATGTCAATCAACATATATTTTGTTTCATTTATTTTGGGATCAAAATAAATTTTCCAACACATTGGGGTGGGTGCGTAAATACTACTAGAGGCCTTAGTTAATTCCATTGGTATCTCAATCCTACCAAGGTGTATTGTACTAGGGTAGTCTCTTAAGCACCTTGAGAGAAAAAACTTTCCAATTTTTTTCCCTATCTATTATCTCTATTTATGGCACCTACAAAAATTCCATTTGGGCCTATAGGTTGATGTTGAGTCCCTTTATAGTACCCTATCTCATTTTTTGGTAAAATATAGACCATTTGATCATTACTAAGAATGAGCACATTCTTGCAAAATATATCACTTAAGAGTAATGAAAAGGTGTCAATATGCATATTTTTTATTTTTCACATCGTGGGTAGATTAGTGATACTATAGGCCTTAGTTCATTCATTGTATCTTTCAATCCTTCTAGGCTACCTTGCACTAAGGAATTCTCTTATGTGCCCAAAGAGCAAGAGCTTGCAAACAAAAATATTTCATGTTGTCTCATTTTGTGACACCTATAAATGTTTTTTTTCCACCTAGAGATGGAAATTAGGTCCCTATATAGTCCCATATCTTGGTTTTTGTCAATTCCATAGCATTTTTCCTTGCCAACAATGAATACATTCTTGAAAAATACATCATTTGAGAGTAGTGTAAATGTGTCAATAAGAATATTTTTTATTTTCACCTTGTGGGACCAAATTGAGTATGTCAATATGTCTAGGTGGGTGGGCGAGTTCTATTAGAGGCCTTAATTTATTCCCTCAATATACCAATTCTTCAATCTACATTGCACCAAGGTAGTCAATATTAAAATTTTCTCCTAGATCAACCACTATAAATGATCCACAAGTTTTATGTAATTCTTCAAAATGCTTATAGTCTTACAATTACCATTTATGAGAACCATGGGTTCTCTGATCTTGCATGCTTCTCATCCATGAAATACAAACAAGATGAAACTTTTCCTTTAGACACACAGTCCATAGGATTGCTTGAAAATGATAATGATTTCAATGATCAATCCCACATGCATGGTGACTCTATGGATTGGTGTACATGTTCTAAATTTCTCTTGGGAATGTGTTACTACAAATGTATTCATCTGGGGAAAAATTATTAATCATTTAGGGCAGGTCATTATCCTTATGCTTTTTATTTTTTAAATGAGTTTTAAGACAACAGTAAAATATATATATAATTAGGTATGAAAACATGCTATTATGCAATACATATAATCTTGGTCATGTAATAAAGGAGAACTCATGAAATATGTTTACATAGATGTGAATATGGATTGATTTAGTCTTAATCTTTACAGACTTTTAATATTGTAAAAGAGAGTTTGGATTGCTATACAAGAATTGAACTATCTTGAATTTCTTACTCTTATATTTATGTTTTAAAACTTTAAGAAAGGGTATTGTGAAAGGTTCATTTCAATTAACTTAAAATAATAAGGATTTAGTGTAAGTGAATGTTTGTGGATTATAATGTAAGAATATTAGCTAACCTTGACTGTGTATGATTAAAGTAAATATATGTGAAAACTAACCCTAAAAACCACTTTAATATTTGAGTTTTATTTGTATGTTTTGTTTTAGAACTAAAGTGGTGGAGTTATAATAGAATAATAATATTGGTTGAATAATAATCATGAAAACCCTAAACTCATAACTTAAACCTAAAATCCAAACCTTAAACTCAAAACCTAAATCTAAAAATAAAAACCATAACCCGAAATCAATTATATTTTGAGGGAAAACCACCCAATTTGACCATACTAAATAGGACTTATTGACTTGTTACATGATGGTGCTAGGGCATAGTCCATGATGGGGGATACAATACAATCCTTATGAACGCAATGGCAGGATTTTAGCAAGAGAAGACTATGCATGTGACATTTCTAAACCGGTACTTGGTGTAATGAGGTTTAAAAAGATGGTCAAGAAACATAACTCAATGCAAGCTTCTATCATTGGATGAGTAGTAGCTAGCTAATATATTATTAGTAGATCAATCAAGTGAGAGGGGGTGAATCAATTGTGGTAATTGTAACCTTTAAAACTTTCACTAGAAGTTAGATCATAACTATTCACAAATCCTTTACTCTACTAATGTGATTAATCATTAAGTGTAGAAGTAGAAACTGAAAGAAGTAAAACCATACACACAACAACACCAAATTTATGTGGAAAACACAATGAGTGAAAAACAACGATGAGGATTAACTCACAATATAAAGAATTCCAAAACCGAATACAAAGGCTCACTGCCAAGACATAACTTACTTGTCCAGAACAAGAATTACTATTTAATGGGGGCTCACTGCTTGGAGGGATCACTCCCACAAAATTAAAATGAAGATAGAAGAGGATTTTTATAGAGAGAAAATTATCTCAATGCAACAAATATTTCCACCACAATTCTCTCACACACTTGTGGACATGCTTGAATGATAGAGTACACCTTCAACTCACTACCTACAGAAACTTAACAATTAAATTTCACACTGATTTGCTCAAAATCACATCACACACTATTTCACATCTATCTCACATCTATCCTTTCCATCTATATTTTTCATCTACATCTCAAATTATATTTATATTGTCTTCAACCTTGAAACCTATCTAAGGTCGGCCATACACCATTTGTATTTAAGAATTCAAATTAGGTCGGTGCCAAAACACTATATGGTGGAATTAGAATGAGGGAGACCAAAAAATATACTTAATGAGGACCTAAATAAGTCCCAAAATTCCTCAGCACACTTCCATGAACTTTGTAAGTAGTGATTAACACAAGTTCAATCAATAGCAGTGTAAAACACATACAACAATTAAACATTCACATCCTTAACATGATCCAATACTCCCAAACAACAAATTTCACTTCAACAAGACCCCATTAGCTTACTCTTAGAATTCCAATTCATGAAACCAAAATATGAAGAAATCTGAAGCAACTACATTTCTCTTGGACCACAGCCAGACACACTGAAATGCACAATCACATACTGGTCAAGATATCATGCACTGTACAATGATCTAGAGACCCAAATTTTGGATACAATAACTACTAATAACCATGAATAATATGTCAAAAACTCACAAGCATATATGCAATACGAAGAACATCCCAGAGCACACACATAATACTTGTAAACCTTATTTATTTCAATTTTCTCAATATCCTCGATATATACAGCCAATAACCAACTTGCATGACATCAATGACAACAACAACTAGTTGACAACTAGTTAACCAGTTGACATCAATGAAAACACCTTCAAACTTGTAACAATATCCCCCTTTGTTATTGACGACAACACATGATGTGAAAAACCATCAAAGACAACACAACAGCTCTGAACCATCAATATCCTAATATCTTTATCCCCCTTACTTTTGCACATGATACTTTCTCCCCCTTTGACATCAATGGAAAAGGAAAAAGATATTTTGCATTGTTCTCTTCCTTTGACATTAAGAATCATTATCAATATTGTATACTCCTCCTTAAGATTACACCTTGTAACACCCCTCCGTTTTGCTTTCTGGACTGGACAGTGTGTCCTTGTTTTTCTTTGATTTTTTTCTGGATATTCAGATAATATATCTTGTGTGTGTGTTATTTGATTGCTATTTATAGAGCGACGAACTATTTTGTGTAATGTCCCGCCGAGTAACCCTAAAGGAAGTTGTAATTAACGACTTAAGCAAACATTTTTTTAAAGTGCAATTAACATACAAATTCACTTACTAATTAATAACAACCTCTAAGGCTACAAGGTTGGGATTACTTAAACCCACACATACATCAACATATAATATGAACAACATATAATACACACCATGAAGAGGAAATCACAGACTTGCATCACTCACTTGCCAAGGCCGAGTTTTGAGAGATCATATATCATCATAATCATTACTATCTAGTCATATTCATAGAATAGAATGCAGATAAAAACTTCTAATATGAATTGTAATAAATTTTGAAGGAATATAATGGAGGGAAAGTCTAGAAAGCCTTCACCTTAGAGTTGTTGGCCAATCCTTGCAATTGTTTATCATTGAATTATGAAAAATATATAGACAATTGTTGAGACCAAGTTTGGTTCAATAGAAATCACCAACAAGTACATTGTATGGCTTTTATATTTTAGATAGTATTTGATATTTTATATTGTATTCCTTGAAATTATGCATCAGATTGAATAAATTAACATATTATTAATAGTTTCATATTTTAATTATTTTAAACCTGTACTCAGTCATTCATCAATCAACTCAATGCTTAATAACATATTAAAAATACTAGCATACACAACAATGAACATCAACAATCATTTAATGTGTATTTAGTAGTTGAAACCAAACCTTTTCTTCAAATGATAAAATAAATAATACAGATTGTGAATGGTGTTCCTAGACCTACACAAACACAAAGAACAAACACACAATAGCCCAATATGCAAGTTAGAAACAAAATTCCCCATGAAATTCATTTGAAACATAAAAACAAGAAATAATATGAAGAACACAATGAAAGAAACAATTAAATCCTATCTAAATGATCAAACTCTCAATCCCATGGGGGAATTGGTGCCATTTTGATGTGGAAAATGGCCTTTTCCCAATTCCTTGTTATCTTGATGATCAATGGTGAAGATTTGATGCTCCTTGGTAAAATTTCTTCATAACCTAGCTATGAAAATATGAAAATGGATCAAAATGCCTAAGATTGTGGATGAAATTGTGTATAATGATCTTACATGGATTGTGGATCCTAAATCCAAATGAGAGCCTTCTATTTATAGAAGAGAATGATGGAGAAAGAGGCAAAAGGGATGAATGTGGGATTAAACATGAGCCAATTGCAAGGTGCCACTTGTCAACATGTTAGTGGAGGAGGAATGAGCATATTTTGATGAATGTACAAATAAATGTGGTTAGGTGGATATGTGAATTTGAGGAAATGACAAGTTGGAGGGAGAAAGAAATGGAGTGAACGCTAGTTGGCTCAATACAAAGGACATGTAAGAGGCCTGTAATGCCTTGTTGGATGTACACATCCTTTTGGAGGGATTTTTGAATTTGAAGAATATTCCCTTTTTGATGCCATGTTGAGAGAAAATAGGATATTTAATAAATCAAACAAAATGATTTACTTCTGCAAGTTGCAAAAGCTAGAGGATTTGAGGGATTAAGATTAAGATTAATCGTGATTTTAGTAATTTAAAAGAAGATTAGCTGATGTGACAATTTGATAAATAGATTTTTGAATTGATTTAAATCAAAGTTGAGAGGAATATGACTTTAGACTTAATTAAATAAATTTTAATTTATTTAATTAAAGAGAATGGTGCAAGTTTTAAATCAAATAAAGACAAGTTTATTTAATTTAAATGAGATGGCCTTAGAGATTAATTAAATAAAATGAATTATTTAATTAAAAGAGGGACTATAGGATTAACTAAATAAAATGATTTATTTAATTAATAGAAGATGATGACTTAATCAAATAAATTTAATTTATTTAATTAAGAGATGAAATATGATGAATTTAATTAAATAAATATTATTTAATCAAATGATTAGCAGAGGGGATGATTCAAGATGAATGGGTGTTAGTCAAATCAGGATCAACTATATAGGATCAATCTATATATTTTTTGTGTCTACATTTTTCCCCTCTTTGAAGCAATATACACATTGCGTTGGTTCAAAGAATAAACTACCAAGATCAAAATTCAAATTTTATTTATTTCTCCGATGCACCACTACTACCCTAGCGAGAAATATTATGCTAGTATACTGCCCCCTTGAGAGATCAGACGAAAATTTAGATTTTTGGGTGATCTCATGAAAAAGGAGGACAAGGTGCCCGACAAGTCTAGAAAGGGTCCAAGATGCCCAAAGGGTGCCAAACGTGAAAAAAAAATGGATACAAAATGACCCTCAATTGGGCGAAAATAGGATTGGGGGTCCAGAACCCTAGTTGGACAGCTAAACAAGGTTAAAAAACCGTAACTTTCAAGCTTAAATAGGCCTCGAGGGGCCATTTCCAATTCATTTGCACATTCAGCCCTTAGAGATTTAGCACTTTTGAGCTCTGACCATTGTTCGAGATGGAAAAATGAGTTCTTCCATGTCACATTTCAGAGTGAGTGTGAGTGTGACAGTGGCTACCAGGTGCAGGACCACTAGTATGTGACCCTTACCTAACTTGTCATTTCATTTTGTGTGCACATTAATTAGGGTCCAAAGTCAAACTTAGTCAAGCGGCATTGTTTGGCGTCGTTAAAAGTTCTCAATCGACGTTGCGCGTCCTTAAAGAGCGCCGCTATTGGGTCTTGTGCTGCAGTGGTCCAGTTTATAAATTATGGTTTACGCAACAAAGTTTTCCACAATGATGCAATTTGGAATTTAGGTTCAAGAGTCAAAATGGTTTGGGGTCGAATTGTGATGTGGCAGTGCAGTTTGGACTTTAGAGGGTTCTAGTGGTGCAATTGCAAATAGTGATGCATTTGTTGTTTCAGTAATGAAAATTCCAAAAATGATCCTGATTTTTTATGAAACTTGACATTGTGACTTTACTGGTGCAGGAGGACGTGGAGATTCTTCATTCATGAGAGCACAAGTCCCTAATTTTTAGTAAATTGGTCAGTATGCATGAGCTTCTCTCGGAGAACCTTGGGGCGATAGGTTTATAGTATGTCACCTATGCTCCTCCTATCTAGAGACACTTGGGCATAATGACTGCATTGGTAAAGCGATGGAATAGTGAGACATCGTCATTTCACTTGCCTATCACTTGCCTATAGGTGAGGCGACAGTGACCCTGGAGGATGTCTGTTGCATTCTTCGATTATCGATCCATGGACAACAAGTTATCTATGATATGGATGCCGAGAGAGATGCCTGCTTTGAGATTATGGAGCTTAATGAGATCATCTTTGTCAAGGGGCAGATCGAGCTAGAGTGGTATAGGGACATAGTGCCCATGTTTTGATTGATTTTTGTTGTGATCATTTCAGGCCTTGTGGTGCCAGATTGTTGCAACCGATACTTTATTCTGGGATGGGGTCTTGCCTGG
Organism: Sequoiadendron giganteum; assembly: GCA_007115665.2. NCBI lineage: Eukaryota > Viridiplantae > Streptophyta > Pinopsida > Cupressales > Cupressaceae > Sequoiadendron > Sequoiadendron giganteum. The sequence continues at coordinate 344,485,677 of CM021110.1, forward strand.
GAGCGGATGCTCCACTAGAGAGAGTGATTTACATGGGGGCCAATGATGTTGGCCTCACTCTATCATGGCCTCCATGAGTTTTCTTACTTGGATAGCAGAGCCATCGGGGTCGGGGTGACACTCTTACATATTTGGGCCTGGGAGCATATTGTAGTGCTTCACCCATGGGTTACACTAGTTTTCATAGAGCTAGATGATCCCATAGTCTGGTGGTATAAAGGGGTTTTAACTTTTACTCATACAGGAGCAGTCAACATCCCTCACTGGAGGAGGGTTATTGATGAGATGACAGTTTTCAAATGGAGTCCTTGGCTTGGTATGCCTATGTTGTATGATGATTCTCAACAACTCTTTTTTTCTAGATAGGATAGGCTCATGTAGGGCAGGGAGCATACTATGATAGAGCGTTATCTACCCAATTGGATGGCTAGGTAGTTTGGGGATAGACAGGATAGAATCGATGACTAGTATGTGGCCATATTTGCACGTATTATGAGGGAGACCACATGGGGTAGGCCGATCTCGGCTGAGGAGACAGTTACATCATTTAGATAGCTAATGGCTAGTCCATGGCCATATTAGTAGGGGTGGGAAGACGCAGGGGTTACATAGACATACATTTCATGGTTTAGGCCACCTATTAGATTGACAGTTCCAGGGGCAACACCCCCACATCGGAGGCCCAGAGAAAGATCAACAGGAAGAATGTGAGGGTAGGGAGGCAGAGGAGATGGGGATGGAGATGGAGGTAGAGGAGGAGATGGACCACCTCTAGCTCAGAGGGGATAGGGAGATCAGGTGCCCAAGGACCAGCAGAGGGATGGGGATAGGCAACCCAGAGATGGGGACAGGCAATAGAGAGATGCCCTAAGAGACCACCAATAGCAACCCCCACCACCACCAACTCAGGAAAATGAGAGAGATGCAATGATACAAAAGTTACAGGCACAAGTACAGGTACTTCCGAGAGGGACCAGGATAGATAGTAGGCCCAAGCCCTCACCGTAGAGAGAGATCAAGCTAGATCAGAGCAGGATCAGGAGGTGGACCGGAGATGACAACTAAAGATTATGGCCATCACTTCCCAAGGTAGGATAGTCTTGGTGTGGATGTACCATGAGGTCGTTTGAGAGGTAGAGTATTACCGGTTACATTATCACTAGGCTATACCAATAGGGCCCCAAATGCCAAAGTATTCTCAGCAGACTGGTATGAGACAGGTGGGTGAGGGGAGCAGCCAACAGGGCTAGCCACCATGATATCTTTTTTTGATTTGCACCATTCTTTTTGAGATCCGCGAGCTCCATTTTTTATAGCCTCATGGGCATTATATACTTGATTGATACATACATTTGATCCTAATCTTTGTACCATGATAGTTATATATTTTTTGATGATGATATATATATGATCGATTCATTTATGTGGTGTGTCCTATTTTATTTATGCATTATGGATGGATGATTTTTTATGTATGAGTCATGATATGTATATGTTTATTGATGCACATGGTTATGGATGCATTTATTTTTGTATATTTTGTATGCATTTTATGATAGTGATGTATGATATGTGGGCACAAATGTGATGATGCATATATGATATGATGATGTAGATGTATGGTCATGAGATGCTTGAAAAACCTATATGATATCCTAAATGATTATGTGATATATGCAATGATATGTAAATGCAATGTTTTGTATTTTTCCTTATGCATTTATGATGGTAATATATGCATTTTGTTTATATAATTATGTGATGGATACTAGTGTAATCATGATATGTAAATGCAATGTAAATGATGTGAAATTATTATGATGATGTTATGATATGGGATGACCTATGATGGCATGCAATGGTTATGATTATGATTATGCATTGTGATTTATGATCTATGAATGTAATGGTATAAATGTAATGATATGAATGAAATTATTTCTTAAGATGTGATATAAAATGTAATGTGATTATGATATGCAAATGATCATGAAATAATGGTGATATGAGATTATTATGTTTTATACTATGTGAATAATGTGATATGCATATGTGATGATTCATGGTTTATAATGATTTTTGGATGCAATGTTATGATATAAAATAATGTACTATGACATGCAATGATTTGTAATGATATGACAACATGAAATTATTATGACGCGATTTATGAAAAGTTAAATGATTATGTTATGTAATGATTTACGATGTGTAATGATTATGAGGTGCTATGCGATGATGCAAATGAACGATATGACGATGTAAATGATATGATGGTGTATATGTGATTTATGCAATGGATGTTTTTTGTATGATATGATTTAATAATGCCTATGTGGTGATACTTTTACGTGTATAAAATGAATGCAAATTTATGGTATATGAGATGTTTTGAATAACCAATCTATATTAGTGATGAAATGCAATGCATGTGAGATGATTAATTTTTCCTATTATATGATATGATATGCATTATGCTGACGGTTTTTGGATGCATGGTGGATGCATTAGCGATGTTTATGATTAACTGTCTTGGTACCATGTTAGTACAGAGAGAAGATAGAAGAAATAGGATAATGAAAAGAGGATCCAGCAAGCCTACATTATTAATGATGGTGATGATGATGATTTTCTCATTAGGAATTTAGATTTTAAAAGGGCCATTTACCTTATTTTTTATAATACACATAGGTACGATGCATCAAGGTATAAAGAACCAATATGGTGTTGTACCTAGTGTGATGGAATTTGACTCGACAATCAGATAGGAATAATATTGTTCGCATTTGGCATACAGAACCTTATCTAAAATGAAGTTCATATATTCCAAACATCTCAGACCAAAACATAGAAAGGAAAGACTTCCTATGTGGTCAACAAGACACCTAAAACATCCTCCCTACACCCAAACAAAGCACACATGACCAGGTTATTTTACAAGAATATCCAACAAGCACAGTAGATAAAAATGTAATGATCATTGCCCCATTTCTTTCTCTCTAAATCCTTTTGTTTGGACATCATCGAGAGGTCATCAAAATGCACGCAAAAAGATAAGTCAAAATGACAAATATAAATTAAACAAACAAGCTAATATTCTTCATAACCCTAGCCAAGACTAAACTACAATGATGCCTGATATTGATGTCCATTGTAGGAAGGATGCATCCTAGGAAATGATGTTATCAGATGATTTTGGGATTTGATTGGATGACAGGCTATTGATACTCCGAGTTGACTAACTTGCTTACCTACTGATCTAGACTTGAGACCTTGACAATTGGGTTTTCACTTTTGAACCTCCTAGACTTGTTTCCGACTGTTTTGCAAAAGGGGGGAAGGTGATGATGATTTATTATGAGTGATTGATTATTGCAAGTGAAAGTGAAATGGGATGGATGGATTTTTTCAAATATTTAGATGTTTTTGATGTTTTTGAAATGTTACAAGGCTGTTTTAGGCATTTTTCAAGATGTTTTACAAATATTTTGATTTTTGAATTTTTTGATGTTTTTGGGTTTTCTCAGATTTTGACCAAGAACCTAACTTAAAGACCTATCCTAGGGGTCTCAGGGGCTGATCAAATATTAGCCTTTCCTACATTATATATGCAGAGACCACGTAGTTCGACTAACACAAACTCGATTATTGATGGGATATGAACAAATGGATCGTCAGTTTATTATGATGGATGCCTAATGGACTAACCTAATGTGTCTCGGGGGTCGATTAAAGATCTACCTTGCCTACGTTCAATCTCAGAGATGACGTAGTTTGACAGGATGACTCTATATTTTGACTTTTTCTGGATTTTGACTTGTTTTTGGATTTTTGGTATGTTTTGGATGTTTTGGGATTTTATGAATGTTTTTGGAATTTTTGAAGGATGTTATAATTTTTTTTGGATTTTCTAATTTTAAGGAGAATTTCAAGAATATACACAAATTTGATCTCATATAGATACAAGGGCATTCCCACAACGTGATGTGATAGACTACTCTGATATAGGTAGGACAAACTAACCTTAGGAATGTGTCAAGTAGTACTAGGGTGGAACATGATACAAACACAGGATCAAGCTATGATGCAACATGAATGGGTGAATAGAAGGATCAGTGGAATGTGATGGGTGATGCAGAAGGTGATGGCATGTGATGTAGAGCAAGTCATATAGATCTTGGTGGATGGATAATGCTTTATTTACATAAGGTGCCTGTTTGCCAAGTTTTCACCAAGGTACTTATCCAAAGCTCCACCGAAGTGGGTTTTACTAGAAGATGATTTTTATCTTTAGTGTTTTCAATCCTTTTTTTGATTTTTTTAGATTTTTTTATTTTTTTATTTTTTTGATTTTCTAGTTTTATACCCTGAAACTTAGGCATAAAACCTTTTGAGATGGGAGATATTCATGGGCTCCTATAGAGGCTCCCTTTTGTTCATTGATAGTTGATATTCCCTTGACTTGTAGCTTGCTATGATGATGAAGGGTCCCAACCAATTGGGTTCAAACTTACCCTTGTTGTCTAGATTTGGTACATTTTTTTATTCTCCTTCAATACCGTCTCTCCTACTTGGAAGGTTCGACTCTTGATATTCTTGTTGTAGCTCCACTTGAGATGGTTTTGGTAGACTTGCAAATGGTTTAAGGCATCCATGCGTCACGCATCTAGTAGTTCCAGCCCGTGCAATCATGATACCCAATATTCTTCATCTGTTATGAGGTTTTGTAATGATATCCTTAGGGATGTGAGTTGGATATCAATGGGGAGGATGGATTCTAATCTGTAGACCAATGAGAAAGGGTTGGCACCTATCGGTGTGCGGATACTTGTTCAATAGACCCATAGGGTGGGATTCAACTGCAAGTGTCAGTCACGACCAACTTCATTGATTATCTTTTTAAAGATTTTGAGGATGGTTTTATTTGTAGCCTTTGTTTGGTCATTACCCTAGGGGTAGTATGGAGTGGAAAAGTAGTGTTGGATGTTGAATTTATGGCATAGGTCTCGGACATCCTATTTTTTGAAAGGTTTCATGTTATCTGAGATAATGGCTTGTGGGACACGGTAGCATCAAATGAGGTAATTCAGGATGAACTTGGAAATATGCTTTCCTTTAATATAGGTCATTGGGATGGCCTCTACACACTTTGTGAAGTATTATGTAGCAGTAATAATGAACTTATTCCCATTAGATGAGGTGGGGTGATTTTTCCAATGAGATTGAGCCCCCATTGTGAAAAGGGTCAAGGTGTAATAATCAGGTGGAACTCTTGAAATGGTGCATGGATGAGATCCCCATGTTGTTGAGATTGCAAGTGCTTCTGACATATTCAATGGCTTGGGTATGTGCAGGATCATGATGGGCCAAAAAGTGGTGATATGTAGGTGATATCATGGCCCATGTGGCTGACGACCTTTTTTTTACCCAAAATTGATGAAACAAAAAGGGTTTTTAAAGGAGATTCTTAGGTTTCCACTAATATAAATTATGCTTTACTTTGAATTTAATAAATAATTATTATTCATTTTCTATTTGAATTACGAGTAAAGTCTTTATTGATAGGCTAATTGAAAAACATCTATAGCTTTCAAACGGTGTCACATTTTTTGAATCCAAAACATGTGTCACATTCTATGCTTCACATACTATAGGATTAAAAAAAAAAAATTGCATGAAGTTTTGACCAAATTAAGGTGATAAAACATACGATTTTTTATATTTTTTTAAAGTTTTAATAAAATATTCATAATTAATTATTTACTTGGAAAAAATTACAAAAAAATATGCATCACATCGGGACATGAGTCCTCTACTTATATCTAAAATATTATAAGAAAATATTATCATTTTATTGTGGTTAGGGTGGTCATACAGACACCTACTTCTTATTTTTTCCTTGAAATTTATGTACTACTGCATTGAAATTTCAAATTTTCACCAAATCGATTTTTTTATATAAACAAACCTAGTAGTTTAGAAACTACATTCAATTTTCTACAGATTCTATTCTTACATATTTTTAAAATAATATAGATAACTTATTCAAATTTTTACGTCAAATTTCCTAACTCTAATTTTTAGAATTTTCATTGCCACTTAAGGGCTTGTTTTTTTCCATGATGATCCTACACATACCCGTTTCCTTCTCCATATTCGGCCAATAGTACCCCATTATCAGCAGCTTCTTGGCCAAGGTCATACCATTTGAATGTGAAACGCAGATGCCATTATGTACCTCTGTTAAATTAGTCAAAGCTTCCTCAGCATTTAAGCATAATAAAAGGGTTCCCTCAATAATCCTACAGTATAGGGTGTTGCCTAAGATAACAAAGTGGGATGAATTCTTGAAAAAGGTTCTCTTAACTTTTAGAGTGATATCAATAGGGAGGACTCCTATTCTTAGATAAGTGTATATTTCATGATACCACAGGTTATTAAGACCAATGATTTCACACACAAATTCAAACTCTGGAACCTCAAATGCTGGTATGAGAAGATGCTCTACAAGGAATTATTTCTTTGGGATGTTGCATGGGACATCTAGTAGTGATCCAATTGTTTCCATAGCATCCGCTACTCTGTTATTTTCTCTTGGTACCTGCTCAAATGTGATATCAATGAAGGATTCTTTGAGGCTTTCCACCAATTTCTTGTATGGATTCAACTTATCATCTTTCATTTGGTATTCATCATTGACTTGGTTGATGATAACTTGTGAAAATCCATAGACCTTGAGTGCCATGATCTACCATTGTACAAAAATTCTCATCCCTATGACAAGAGCCTCATATTCTACAATGTTGTTTGTGCAAGAAAAGGATAGCTTATATGATTTGGGTATGCAATCTCCTTGTGGTGTAATGAAGAAGACTCCAACTCCTAACCCATGTTGTGTGTATGATCCATCAAAGTACATTTTCCAGTGATCGGCTATGCTTACATTAAAGATGGATTCATCAGGGAATTTTGATACTAGTGGGTTCTCTGAGTATATGGGTGCTTCTGTTAGCTAATCTACAATCACTTGTCCTCAAATTCCCTTTGTTCCACATACTCAATTTCATGTTCTGTCAGGATCATAACCCATTTAGTTGTTCACCTTGTGAGCATTGCTTTAGAAATTAGATACTTGAGAGGATCTATCTTGGCAATGATTTTTATCTTGTGTGCCAACATATAGTGTTTGAATTTTTGTGCTGCTAACACAACCGATAAGCAGGCCTTCTCAATAGATATTTAATTCAGCTTGTGTCCCACCATGGTTCTATTGATGTAGTAAATAGATATCTCCTTCCCATTTTCATCATGTTGTGCTAAGAGAGTGCCAAGGGCCACTGTTATTGCTGATATATATAAGATAAAGGGTTTTCTTGGAATTGGTAGCGTAAGAACTGGTGGTGTGAGCAAGTACTCCTTGATCTTGTTGAACGTATGATCACATTTCTCATCCCATTTGTATGCTACCCCCTTGTGCAGTAGATGAGAATACGAGATTTCCTTATTTGCTAATTGTGTTATGAATCGACGGATGGATTGGAGTATTCCTTGTAAACCCCTTAATTGTTTTAATGTCCTTGGTGCTTCCATATCAAGAATTTCTTTAACTTTGGTGGGGTCTATCTCGATTCCTCTCATGGATATAATGTACCCTAGGAGCTTTCTTGATTGTACCCTGAAGACACATTTCTTAGGGTTGAGTCTTATCTTGTATTCCTCCAACCTGTCAAAGATGGAACTTAGTGCCGCTATGTGATCCCTTATCTTTCTTGATTTGGCCAATATGTCATCCACATAGTCCTCTATAGACTTGTGAATCATGTCATGAAAGATGAGAGTCATGGACCTTTGATAGGTCACTCCTAAGTTCTTCAACCCAAATGGTATCATGTTCCAGCAATATGTTCCCCATGGATAGGTAAAGGTCATCTTATGCTGATCCTCTTTGGCTATCATGATTTGATTGTACCTTAAGAATCTATCCATTATTGATAGAATTTCATGTCCCTCTATCATATCTACAATCATGTCTATGTTTGGGAGAGGGAAATCATCTTTGGGACATGCTTTGTTTAGATCTCTGAACTCAGTGCAGATGCAGATGCCCCCAGTGGGCTTTGAAATAGGTACAATATTTGAAACCCACTCTGGATAATCAATTGTTCGTATGAAGCCAGATCAAGAAGCTTATGTAATTCCAATTTGACTAATAATACTATTTGAGGATGCATCTTCCTCGGCTTTTCTCACTAGCTTTGCCTCTGGATATACAGCTAGATGGTGTACCACAACTTCTAGATCAAGACCAGGCATGTCGACATAGGTCCATGCAAATTTTACCTTCCTTTCCCTTAGGAAGGCAGCTAGGAGCTCTTGTTCTTTGGTTAGAAGTAAATTTGCATAGAATGTTATATGTGGTGTCACCTCAGTTCCTAAGTTGACTGGATTGCACTTCCCTTCTAAGACTATCGACTTCTCCTAATGAATAGCACTGAGTGGAAGATTGAATCCCCCATCCTCTATCACCTTAGAGAGGTTTTCTTCTTTGGGTGCATCCTTCTTTTTTTTACTATTTTTGGGTCTAAAAGCACCACAGTGTGGTTTTCACTTAAACACCTAGAGATTATTCTCAAATTTTCACTTTTGTGACTGAGGGATTCAATCATCTCTGCATGATATGCATGTGTGTCCAGTTCAATGTTGAATCCAACTTTATGGTCCCCACAAGGTGCATTATCCCACAGTCCCATGAATTCTGAGAGTGCCTCATCATTTTCAAATGTGTCTAGAATTGGTGGTCCTCATCGGTCATAGTCTATTAGCTGGGGGTACACTAATTTTAGCTTGTGGGTTTGGTTGTTTGACTCAAAGGACATAGTGGAAATCATGAATAAGGAAGAGTCTTTGAATAGCATAGGTAGGCCAGAAATGGTATCCTCGTCACTGTCACTCCCACATACCTCAGTTATGTCAAAGGTAAAATTATTTAAGGGTAGACCTGTAGATACTGGTAAATGAAGGGGAATTTTGACTTCTTTAATGAGGGGACTTCTTCCACGTATAGTTATACTCAGAGGGGTACATCCAAGACAAATATTTTTATGCACTTCTTAGCAATGATGGGTTCTAATCGGTTGTTGTTGTTTTTTCCAAGGATTTCATTCTTATTATAGCCCATTCCCAACATTAATTGAAGTCCTCTATTAGCATCATCCATAGGAAGGGCTAGTACAGGTATTTCATCTTGATAGAGGAGACTAGATATATCTTTTTCATCCACCACTTCTTAGCCTAGATCCCCCAACTTATGAATCGAGAGGGATCTTCTCTAAAGGTTTGAGATGTTGTAATGGTTGGTTGTGGTTTTCCATGGGATCTAGGCGATTGAGGTAACTCCCCTACCACAAAGTCTCCATTCATCATTTTGTAATCTCCACACCCATTGTCTTGGATAATGACTTTGATATCAAAGATGCCAGGAATGGTGGGTGTCTTTGTCCTAGAAGTGGAGGCTATGGTGGATGGATCTATATATGAATTTGGATGACCTTCATCATTCTTTGGGACTTGAGGGATTTTGTAGAACTTTTCTTCAAGGTTTTTGCAATAGGCAAAGGGCTCAAGATAACCATGAATTGTGACCTCTTAGTTCTCATAGGGGAATTTAACACATTAATGAAATGTGGATGCAAAAAATTTCATCCCATTGATCCATGGGCACCCCAAGAAAATATTAGAAGGTAAATCAAGGTCAAGGACCTGACATGTGGTTTCCATGATGGCTAGCCCTACTCGAATAGGGATTTGAATAGTGCCTTGAGACACCCTCACCTCATCATCATTTTCCTTGATCATGATTTATTTTCTTTTTTCAATCATGTCTTCAGAAAATCCTATATTCTTTATTAACTTGAGGGAATAGATATTCAACCCTATACCTCCATCCACCAAGACCCTTTTGAATTTATTCTTATGGATGAAGACTTCAAGATAAACTGCATGATTGTGATATGGTTGGATGGGGAGGTCTTGTTTAGAGAATGAGAGGAGATGTGGTGTGTTGATTTTTTTGACCATAGCTTGAAATTTATCTGCATCAAGGTCCATGGGTATGGAAGAGTCAACGAGGGCCCCTCCTAAAATCTCCCTATGCGCAATTGAAATTTTTAGTAACTCCATGATGGAGATCTGAGTGGGGGTCTTCTTTAGATGTTCCAAAACATTATAGCCACTAGTGACAGACTTTGAATTTGTGGGGGGTGCTCTGGCTTACATGGATAGCCCAGGGATGGTGATTCTGCCACTTTGTGTGGTGACTCCATAGTCAACTTTGGATCCTGGGATAAGGACAACACCTACCCATTCACCTAAGGATACGACAACATGGTCATAAATGTGGTTGACACTGCCATACTTCTTACCTTTCCCATTATTGTTGGACTTGTCATGATCTAGCATTGGATTTGTGTATATCTTAAGGTCTTGAATTCCAGCCAATTGTTCAACTTTGATGGTCTTGTTTTCAATGAGGTCTTGGATTAAATTTTTGAGCCGCATGCAACTGTTTGTTGTATGTCCCTTTATTTTATTAAAATCACACAAGTGCTTCTCGTTATACCACGGTGGCTTAACTTGAGGCTCCTAGTAATTCTCAATGACTGGGAGCATGATGATGTTAGCATCAATGAGCCACTTTATGATGGATTTGACTGATTCTCCAAGCAGTGTGTACTCTCACTCCGAGGGATATCAGTTTCTTGTGGATGGTCCACTTTGGTCATTAACATTATTGATTGTCTCGGTGTTGTTTTTTCTAATGAGACGCATTGGATCAGGGGGCGTTTTGGGAATTATTCTAGGGTTGTTGATATGTTTGTTGTTGTGTGTTTGGCTTCAGAGCATTGATAACAACCTTAGCATCAGCAACACCATCGTTGGTGTGACATTCTTATTTTTTACCAATGTTTGTGGTTTATCATTATAGCTTGTTGATGGGTGATTATCTTGATAAACAAGGGTTCCCCATTGTATGATGAGAGCTCTTTCGATGCTGAGATATTTAGGGATGAGTTGATCGTAGGAGGTCATGCACTAGACTTTGAGATGGAAGGCTAGAGTTCCCTCAAGATTTACAATGATAGTTTTGACTTTTTGTTCTTCTGGCATGGCCCACTTTCTTCTATTGGCTTTGGATCGCCATCGTTGTAAGAAAGATGTAAATTATTCTCCTTTGTTTTTCTTGAGGTTGGATAGTTCCTCCAAGCTTACATCCATGACCATGTTGAATGCATAATTTGACATGAATGCGTCTATAATTTCTTGGAATTTATTGATCCCTGGAGGAAGTTGGGAGAATCATTCCATGGCTAGACTAGCTAGACTCCATGGGAAGAGCCTCATTAGATAGGAGTCCTCATAATCTACTTCCATGTAATGCACATGGAATTCCTTGATGTGATCTTCAAGATTTTTGAATCTATGGTATTTCACGAATTTTGGGACCTTGAAGCCTTGTGGAAATGGTTTCATCACAATTCTCCTTTTGAATGGAAAAGGCCATAGATTCCCTTGTGATTTAGGGGTCTTCCTTGATTGGGTATCCAATACTTATTGTGATAGCTTCTTTATTTGGGCGGATAAATCATCTTGAGGGTCGAGTGGTGCAATGAATGTATTTTGGGTGGGTGTAGTGATTTGGATGACGGGTGTGGTGACTTATGGACTGGGTGATGCATTAGCAAGTTTTTGTTGTGCAGCCAATGCTTGCTCATATTATTTTAGTTTTTGTTGTACAAACAAAGCTTTTTTTTGGTCTTTTTATTGTTGTTGTGCCAACAATGCTTTCTGTTGGCCCTGTTGTTGTTGTTGTTCCAACAACACTTGTTGTTGAGCTTGTTTTTGTTGTTTTACCAATAGTGCTTTCTTTTGGGCTTGATGTTGAGCCACATGTTGTTGTGTTGCTTGTTGTTACACTTGGTATTGTTGTAAGGCTTGCTGGTAAGCCTATTTCTATAGCAATTCTTGGTGTGCTTGATGTTGGGATTGCGCTTGAGCTTGTGCAGCTTGGGAAGCTTAAGCAGCTTGAGCAGCTTGTTGTTGTTGTAATAAAGCTTGTACTTGTGCTTGGGCTTGTTTCTACAGTAGTAACACTTGTTCTTGCCCTTGAGTAGCCTATTGAGATTGTTGTGTGGCCTACTACATTTTTTCTTAATGTGTGGCTTGCACACTTTTTTGGGTTTGGAATTGTTGTAGCACCTTTTGGTAGGCTTGTCATGTCTCTTGTAAAGTGATGCTATATTGATTGGCTATACTTGTATTTGGTGGTAAAGGTGGAGGATTCAGAATGGTATGTGATGGTGTGATGAGACTTTGTTGGGGTGGTTGTTGAGGTGTTTGGGTGATGATGATAGGTTTTGTGGTGGTGGGTCCAATGAATGAGCTAGGTCCTTGGGAGACCATGCTTTGAGATATTTGTGATGTGATTGATTGAGGTGTTTGGATTGGAACCACCTATTGTTGCGATGCTATTGGTATACCTAAAGTATTTGGGACACTTGATGTGTTGATTTGATTTAGTTGATTTTGGATAAGTAAAGGGGGCTACCCTAAACCAAGGATTGGTGTGGATGATGATATCAGTGGAGTAAGTGGTGGGAGAATGGAAGGTATTTTTATTTGATAAAATTTTGAGGATGAGGGATCAAAAATTCTCTCTTGTCCAAATAATCCACTTTCTCCTTGTGGGGTCATGGGGAGAGAGATTGGTGTGTTAAGGGGATATATTGGAACTGCAGCAAAACCAAAGGTAGTATTAGTGTCATGAAAGATGAGCAAAATGTAGGGGTGTTTTGGGTCTTGAGGTACCGATTGACCCAAGATGGTGTTTGTATCCAAGTCTTGATTGTTCACTAGGGGATGTGTTTGAAGAGCCTAAAGTAATGAACTTCCCTGTTGAGAATCGGTTGAGTTGGAGCAACAGATGATGTGGGTTGGGGAATGGGTTGAACGAGGCTTTGGAAAGATAGTCTGAATGAGATTGGGGGCATAATCCCAAGAGGTTGCTCAACAATAGAGTTCACATAAAATTTCCAAGGGAGTTTAGCCCCTTCTTATTCCAACTCTAGCATGTATTGTGAAGGACTAAGTCTGATCATGGCATTGACAATATTGTGATTCTTGAGATTTTGGACCATTTCTATGATTTCATCTTGAGTCACTCCCAAGACATTGTTGGTGATGTCTTCCACTTGACCTTCCTCTTGAGGATCTTATGGTAGGAGAGGAAGATTCGGTGGGGGATTTCTAGATCCGATGGGATTGATTTTGGGTGCAGTTTGACTTAGGTCACTTGAAGTAGATGTTTCCTTGTTGGCTTCCATGTTCTTCTTGTATTGAGATCGAGTTTGCACCATAAAAGAAGGATCAACTTTTATGTACAAAGTAGAAAAATCTAAGTTTTTTCAAGCATCAAAATATGGTTATGAGATAGATGAAGGGTGGATGGTGTGAATGATTAAACTCTTAAGAATCTTGAAGGGATACTAGAGTTTAGGACTTTTGGATTTTTGATTCTTGATTTGATTTTTTTCAGATTTGGATTTGGATAATGAACTCATAAACCCCAAGAGGTTGGATGTTTATCTTGGAGTAAATTTGCTCACAAGGATTGATAATTTAACTAAGCACATGAAGAAGGATTCATCTACACATACTTAGTCAAATAAGATGATTTTTTATTTTATTTAAAGGATTTTCCAAAATTCTAGCATGATTTGATTTTTCCAAGATTCGAATATTTTTTTTTGAGATGAGATTTGATTGATGTTTGAGGGGATGGATAATAATTTTGATTTTGATCCTAGATTCGACCTATATAGAACTCCTTTCTACAAGACCTTGGTATTGAAGAAAATGCTTGTACTTCCTATAAATTCAAATATTTGCAAGAGACTTGGATTTTGTTGGTAATAAAATTCATAAAAATTAGAATTGTTCTTTGAAGCTTTCTTGTAAAAATTATAGACCAACCTTTCTCTAACTTTGTGAAGTCTTGCAAGACGTTCCTCACGAGCTTTTGGACTAAGGAACTTGTGATGATTTGGTTCCGAAAATTTGAATTTTCGGGAAGGGATCAAGTACATGTGAGGTTCAATTGTCTGTAACACTTTCTTGATTATGTTTCAAACTGAATCTCTAATGTCCTAATTTATTTTCATCCCACAAGGTCCATTATGTGGAAATCAAGGAAATCAAGGAAATTTTTTCCTAATGTTGACTTTAGTAAGAACAAATTGTGATATAAATCCAAATACTTAGAAGCCTCTAAGGATGAAATCCCTAGGGCAAGCAAGAGCACTATGGATTTTTCAAAAGTATTTTTTCCTCCTAAAGGGTTTGAAATTTTGAGAATTTTGTTGGATGCTTTTTTTTGAGCATTTTGGACCCAAACAAAGTGTTTTGATTCAAAAGTGATGCACAATCCTAGGATAAAATGAGACAATATTTGTTGAGTTCCCACTTGGATAAATCCATCTACACCTACTCTTAGTGGATGATTAGATGCTTGACCACACTGGCTCCCCTTCACGACACACACTTCTCAGGTCATCCAAGCATTAGTACCCATGAAACTTCCATGGCACACTTCTCATCTCTACCAAGAGCCATAAAAATATGGGACGGCTTCAAAACGACCATTCTTGCATCAACAAATAGATTTAAGGATTCGGTCCTTCTAAACAAATGATTTTAGTATAGGAATTTCGTTCAAGGGGGGTCATCCATATGGCAAGAGACCATTGCTTCCCTTCGTGTCAAAACAATCCTTGTGATACTTGAACTTTCCTCAAGTTCCCACACTTATATACTGGTTGGAAGTCTCTTGGTTTTAGCATGTTACCATTTGGGTTGTTCCCTGGGGTGATTACTTTTTCCCACCAGGAAGTCCCTCTAAGGATAAAAAAAAGTGAGCAATCACATCTAAAGTTTGATCAATCTTTGTTGAGGAACAAAGAGAGAACATTTGCAATATACTCCACTCACACTAGCAAGATTTTGTTCAATTTTAAAAACCCAAATTGAAGTGTGGAGGTAATCACTTACACAACTTAATATCATAAAAAATCCTTTTGTTCTCAAGATCACTGTGAGGCGTGACAAAAGCGCATACATCTTTTTAAATGACATTACTTTGGATAAGGGATTACAAAACATAAAAGGCACATGTCCATTTTAATCCTTCAAAAGAAAGAATATGAGGTTTTTTTTTAACCACCAATTTTGAAGTGTGAGATTTATTTTGTTCAATTGCTAAGCCCAAAAAAAATCTAGTAAGTTGCTTATGGTTGTTTTTAATCCCTTTGTTTTGTTCTTTTTAAGCCCAAACAAAAATTATTGGGTCCTAAAAGAATGAAGATAACAAAATCCTTAGAAAAGGGATTATAATTTCTCCCCAAAGTGTTTAAAAACACTTGATACAATGAAATGATAATGCCATAGAGAAATCCTTGTCTTTGTTTCCTCCCATCACTTTTGATCAAGCCCACCTACAAAAACTGATTAATACTACAGGAATAGAGGCCAAAAACTAGTTAGAAATTAAAAGCAATCAAAATGAAGCACATGCAAAACTTAATTAGAAAATTGTCTTTTACCCAACTCCAGTGGTGCAGTTTGTGATGCCAGTGTAGTTTAAAGAAGTCAACATCGCTATATAGCATCATTGGGGATTGATAGCGACGAACTATGCATAACTAGTGAGCGCAAATGCGACGCTCTTTTCACAGCAACAGAGTTTGGAGTTTGGAATTAAAATTTCTTTGGCGGCAATGACTCAACGTCGTATTTTGGAGTTTGTCAGCTTCGCTATATGGTGTCGTTGGATTGATAGCTGTGGAGTTTGATGGCTAGCGATGCATTTTTTCTGTAAACACAAAAACTCAACAAAAAATGACAGAATTTCTAAAAAAAACATGTTAGATTCTTCAGATCAAGCCCTCCTTCTAGTGCCAAAATGTGAATGGTGATCCTTGACCTGCACAAACTCAAAGAACAAACACACAATTAGCCCAATATGTAAGTTAGAAACAACATTCCCCATGAAATCCATTTGAAACATAAAAACGAGAAATAATATGAAGAACACAATGAAAGAAACAATTAAATCATATCTAAATGATCAAACTCTCAATCCCATGGGGCAATTGGTGTCATTTTGATGTGGAAAATGTCCCTTTCCTAATTCCTTGCTAGCTTGATGGTCAATGGTGAAGATTTGATGCTCCTTGGTAAAATTTCTCCATAACCTACCTATGATGATATGAAAATGGATCAAAACGCCTAAGATTGTGGATGAAATTGTGTATAATGATCTTACATGGATTGTCAATCCTAAATCTAAATGAGAGCCTTCTATTTATAGAAGAGAATGATGGAGAAAGAGGCAAAAGGGATGAATGTGGGATTAAACATGAGCCAATGGCAAGGTGTCACTTGTCAACATGTTAGTGGAGGAGGAATGAGCACATTTTGATGAATGTGCAAATAAATGTGGTTAGGTGTATATTTGAATTTGAGGAAATGACAAGCTGGAGGGAGAAAGAAATGGAGTTAATGCTAGTTGGCTCAATGCAAAGGATATGTAAGAGGCCTTTAATGCCTTGTTGGATGTACACATCCTTTTGGAGGGATTTTTGAATTTGAAGAATATTCCCTTTTTGATGCCATGTTGAGAGAAAATAGGAGATTTAATAAATCAAATAAAATGATTTACTTCTACAAGTTGCAAAAGCTAGAGGATTTGAGGGATTAAGATTGAAATTAATCATGATTTGATTAATTTAAAAGGAGATTAGCTGATGTGACAATTTGATTTAGATTTTTGGATTGATTTAAATCAAAGTTGAGAGGAATATGAATTTAGACTTAATTAAATAAAGTTTAATTTATTTAATTAAAGAGAATGGTGCTAGTTTTAAATCAAATAAAGATAAATTTATTTAATTTAAATGATATGACCTTAGAGATTAATTAAATAAAATGAATTATTTATTTAAAAGAGGAACTATAGGATTAACTAAAGAAAATGATTTATTTAATTAATAAAAGATGATGAATTAATCAGATAAATTTGATTTATTTAACTAAGAGATGAAATATGATGAATCTAATTAAATAAATATTATTTAATTAAATGACTAGCAGAGGGGATGATTCAGGATGAACCGGTGTTAGTTAAATTAGGATCAAGTGTATAAGATCAATCTGTATATTGTCTGTGTCTACACAGATAATTGAACATCAACACAATACTAAATTTGAATTTTTTTATTAATTTTCACATGAAGGAATACATAGAGGCATTGGCAATGCAAAATCTTGCTCAAAGACAACTCTACACAGAGCTGAGTTGGAACTTGGAAACTCATATTATCAAATATCAAATCACTATATCACCTTTTCTAGCAACGTCCACTGTTCAGGTGGTGGAATCGTTATTTTTTCTAACGGATGTTGTTTGACTTGAATATTTGTTAAGAATTCATGATTTTAATTGGAACCTATCTTGAATTCTTGAGTCAAAATTGCATTCAAGGTTATCAGTGGTTTGATGGAATCTAAATGGTTCACCACATCTAGGTTCTGAGGAAATTGGTCCAAATCAATCTTCCTTTCACCCTACATATTCTTTTTGAAATCATCCTTTCCAATGAATCACTCATTTGTGTCAAAAGCCTCTGGCAACCCAAGCTCTGTGAAGTTCCTTACCTTTTCATCTAGCTTCTTATTTTCATCCAAATGCACAAATTCCTTTGCTTCACGCATTCTCAAATAATTTTGAATGATAGATGAAAACATCATTGAGGAAGCAATCCAATTATTAATCCCTTTTGATTTCAAATCATTGTCACTAGCTTTGTATATTGTTTTTTGAACTTAATTTGCAGATTTCTCTAATGCTAACACATTTTTGTTGTCCACTAAATATTTGTTGAGCTTCTTATAATGTAGTCTGATAGCATCAATCAATTGAAACAATTCACACAAATGATCAATCCTTTGCATTATTTCATCCCAGATCTTTTGTTTCATATGCTTCATTGTTTCTCTACAAAATGCAGTTAACTTAGTTTTACAAGAGTTAATTTCATTTTTTTCTTCCATCAGCTCTACGACCAATCTATCATTTATTTTTCTCTCTTTCTCCAATTTTTTTCCCACTGTTCATTTCCTTTCCCAATGCTTTGTCTTAATTTTTCTGAAGTGGATTTTACCTCATCATATTTATTTTTGCTCTAATCTAACCTTTACTTCAATTCATTCACTTCTCTATCATTTTGTTTATCCTCTTTGCTTATTAATGTAGAGGCAGATTTTTTTATTCTTTTTTCTAATTCATTGCTCTTGTTATCTGTTGCTTTCCTCTTTGCTTTCTCATTTGTTAGGTCCTCTTGTAACTTTTCTATTTGAGTTTTCAACCTTTTTTCTCTCTCTTTATTTAGCAATGATGTGTACACCAATTCATTGTTCTTCTTTGATACATTAATTTTGTGAGTATTTTTGAATCTAGAAAAATCTAATTCTAAACTGCTCACCTGAAATTCAAATCGATCCATCAAATTTGTTGGTTTATTTTGAATTGTGGGAACAAAAATTGTGTACTCCATGATTTCTTTATTTATGTCAAATGTGGGTAATACCATGGTTGTTCTGGGCTCTAAAGTTAAATCAAACACAATCTCCATCATTTTCTTCTTTTCTTTTTTATACAATTCTAATTTATTTTTAAACTCTTCAATGTAATCAAAACCTAGGGATGCAAGAATAATGGAATACTTGAATAGTGAAGGAATAGGAGTACTTTCAGTTGCTAATGTTGTTGCAGCCACACTAATTGTGGGATTGGGAGTGCCTAGAAATAACTCTTTTTTGGTGGAAATTGTAGTGGTTGTTGGAATTGGAGCTGCCAAAATCCTTTGCCTCTTTTGTATGCCTTGATCACTTGGTGTTTGTGTGGTATCTTGTATTGTTGTCCTCTTGTGTGTAATTTTTTGTTGTCGCACATGTTGACCACTACTAGTACTACTACCCATACCATCACCACCAGTGGTAGAGGAGTTGAACTAGGTTCTCCACCATTGCCATATCTTAGTTGTGATTGTATATGACCTTGAGGATTAAGATTTGAAGCTCTAAGAAAAATAATTATTTCAGCTATACTTGTATGCCCTAGGTCTACTTTATTAGCTCTAAAGCCTCGCTTATCAGCAAGTGTTCTATGGTCTACATCTATTACCATACAAATATCTTGTCCTTGGGACCCCAAACCACCACCTGCATAACCCATTTTTTTGGCTATGGTTGCTCCTAAAGTATATGCTTCTTTTGTGCCCTCACTTAAACTAGGTTTGACATAGCTTTTTTTCCCCTATCATCATTAGTTTCTGGATCTTCATGGTCATTGGGATTCTCTATATTCCACAATTTACTAAACTCGAGATCTTCTTCATTATCTCCAAATTTTTCAAGAGTTCTTTGTTCACCTAGCTCCTTCCTCATAAACCAAAAGGCAATATTTTTTTATTGTGACAAATTTTTATCTGTAACTTCCTTATCTAGAGAATATAGCATTTTTACTCTACTAGATGGTTTATCGCTTTTTTCATAAAAAATTTTGTACATCTTGATTGTCTTTTAGTGCAATTCCATAATTTCTGCTGACAATTGTTTAAAAGAAATACCTTTTTTAGCATGACTTTTCTCCATTGCTATTTTGACCTCATCCCAAGAATCCTTGTTTCTAAATTTTTCAAGCAAGGTTTTACTTTGATGTTGAATTCTACTAGCAGCATTCCTATTGGCCACAATCATTGATTTAATGGTGTCACATGGATCATACTGTCAGTGACAAACAACATCAAAATTCAAAATATTCAAAATATCATGTGCCACACTAAATTATTTTCTCTCGAATGTAAACCCTCCACATGAAAAAGGTAAAGAAGGAAATAAGGTCTTATTTTGTTGACTGGCAAAGTTTAGTTCATCAGTACTATGCATCTGCATTACATATTCCAATGCAAACACCCTTTTTGTCACATGTATTGGAAGTTTGTATGGATCTACTCCTGATCCATAAAATCTTAGCATAGTATATTCTTTTATTAAGTATCAATCATCCAATTGTACTTCTTTCCCTAGTTGAATCCAATTTCTACATGACATAGGAAATCTAGCATTGGACTATTTGTAATTGCTTGATGCAATGGAGCCACAAAGTAGTCTAAAAAATGATTGTAGTTCCTTCAAGAATCATGCATCCAATCATATACTAGACATTTTCTTTTCCTCGTCATTACTATAGGGTTGAATCTAAAGCTTATTGGTCTAAAATATTCCACTAAATTTGAATATATAAAAATAGCACAAGTAGGTTGTGAACCTAAATGTCTTGGTAGAACCTCTATTAATCATTAAAAAATATTTATCCATGGATTCTACAATGTGCGATAAATTTATATTTGACATGTGGAACACCATAATGGATATTATATACCATTTCAAGGAGACTTGCACCCACTTCCCAATTTCTATCTAGTCTGAGGAAAAATTCTATCATAGAAATAGTATCCTCAACCCATGGTCTAAAAATATCAAAATCATAAGGAGGCTTATAATTACCTTTCAATTTTTTTCTAAATTGTATGTTATCTTGAACTATTTTATTTATGAAATAGTTTTTCTCCCTTTCATCCACTACTTAATAATCACTAGCAAGCTATTCTAGGTCAATGTGGACTTTTCCAAATTCTTCGGTTGTAAACCCCAACACTTTTCCAAGTTCTTTTGCATTAGTAGATAACAATTATTCTTTGATATATTTATTAACAATTGCTCTTTTGTTATCATCATAATTTTTGGCACAGACCATGATAAATTTTGGGCAAGGGAAAACCTCATGTAACATCATGCGCCCTAATCCATTTACCCACAGTGCATTGTAACTATTAACTTGCATTTGCTTTGTAGCCTTATTCTCAGATGAAAATCTAAGTTCTGAGGTACACCTACCATAGATTTCAGGATCATAAATATCCTGGTATTCATTTGTGAAACCTACGGTTTTAAGCATTTTAGCATAATTTATTTTTTATCTAATTTTTCTCTAGTGGTATTGGTGGTAGATATGCTTACACAATGTGAAATTGTGAATTCCCTCTTAGTCCTCCTTAATTTTTCTTAATTCTTAGTTTGAAAAAAAAATATTTTAAGAAATGATGAAATGTAGGTATAGCCATAGGAATTTTGTCTTTCACTTACCTAGATTTTGATTCTTGAAAAGATTAATACTGACAGGTGTGGAGCCCAAAATCACCCTGGTGCACTATAATGAGAAATTTGAAATCTTCCTATGTGTTGACACTCTCACTTAAAAATAAAATCACTTAACAATAGAAATTTTTTTTTTTCAAACATCAAAGTGAATGAAATTTCAACATGTTGCTTTCAGACTACATGATTAGTACATGGCTGTCCTACATTGATAGAAAATTCTAAACCGTTGCTCTTTATAAATCTAACGGTTATAGGGTGATTTTGGAGGTTTAAGTTTGCAAGCCTAGCGCTTTGTGCATTTTGTTCTAGAATGCAACTACAACCGTCCACCAAATGTTCATTGAATGGTTGAGTAATTTATGATATAAACAATAAATATGTGTTTTAAAGTTGTTTTAAACTTTAGTGCGCTAGGATTGACATCAAGGCCAAGGGGCCGATAAATTAACTTTGCAAAGGACTTAATAAAATGAATAATGATACCGAGAACCATAGGAGAAGGTCAATGAAAAATTAGAAATTAACATTTCAATAAAGCCTAGCAAGAGTGATAAATTTTAGTGTTTATAATGTTTTTTTGTCAATTTGATGGCAAATTTTATTTTTTATTTGTATCTCTTTATGTTTTAAATATGCATGCAAATATTTCATAAATAGATAATACTTAATTTCTTAAATGAAAAAAACTAATTTGAATAGATTCATAGACATTGAACTCATAAAATAATTCTTTACTGTAAATGAATAACGAAGAATAACACAATCGGGTAAGTCCAAAACGATGGGGGGCCAAAAGGGGCTTAAATGGCCACTTTTTTTTTGAAATTAGGAAATACTGACCTTAGATGTGAAATGGAGGATAGTTACACTCAAAATTTTGAGATGCAACAAAAACAAGGATCATAGTGCTTTCAGTCTACTTTCTAAACTTCTAATTTATTTTGAAAATGGTTGAGATTAATGGGTTCAAAAGAGTGACATACAAAAGTTGGTGTTGTTTTTGTCAGAAAAACATAACATAGCAAGTTTTGTACATCCCTAGCATGGTGAACTTTTTTTTAGTATTTTTAAAATCACTTTAGTGAGAAATTACCTAACAATATGTAGTTGATGCACAATTTTTCTGATAATTTTTTAATAAATATTTGATTTTTTACTAATTTTTTAAGTGGACACTTCGTGAAAAATAGAATTTTGGTCGTGCTACACCTACAAATTTTGGAAACTAATTGAATTTTTTTTTTAAAATTGTAGAATGGATTCTAGTTTCTAAAAATGTAATTTATTTTGAATTTCGATGAACGGTTAATTTATAATGAAGAAAACACCAAACACTTGTTTTTGCCAAAAAAGAGACACAAACAAAAGAAATTATAGATGAAAGGCTTAACATTGTCAAAAAGTGAAAAAAATTACATCGTTGGATAGCTAAGAGACAACCTAACATTACCTAGGTGTTTGATTTGTTTGATATTGAAACACATGTAATACTAATGGTGAACACAAACCTGATTATGTGAAATATTGTAGAATTTACAAAAACGCGTCTTTGGTCGTTGGGAAGGCCCTCCTAGCCTTTGGGTTGGTATTCCAAGTCAAATACCAAGCCATAGGCTTGGGGATTCCCAAAGAGAGATATAACATGAGCATGTTATGATGCGCTCACATTATATCTTAGTTCTAACATGGTTTTGTGCATTTGTCTAGGACATGTCTAGCAAGACATAATATGAGCACAGTATAATGTGCTTGAGTTATGTCTTGCTTTATGTTAAATGCTACTCTATTGAATGTATTTTTATATATTTTATGTTTGTATGTACATGTATGCTTGTACATCATGTATGTATCTATGCATGGTTGTATGTGTCTATGTATGTATGCATATCTATATCTATGTACATATCAATGCATTTATGTATGTATGCCTATATGTATGTAAGATTGTATCTACATATGTACATGTATTCTTGTATGTATGTAGGATCATATGTGCATATGTATTATGCTTGTATATATGTAAGTATGTATGTATTTATGTATGTCTTTAGAGGGAGGGAGAATTTTAAGAGGGAGAGAGAGAGAGATTTGTCTAGGTAGGGTGGGAGGGAGAGAGGGAGGGAGAGACTTGAGAGAGAGAGAGAGAGAAAGAGGTAGAGGGGTAGTGAGAGAGATTCTTGAGAGAGGGAGAGGGAGTGGAAGGGAGAGTCTAAGAGAGAGGGAGTGGGAGAGAAGGGGTTGGAGTGAGAGGGACTTAGCTAAGTAGGGTGTGAGGGATAGAGGGAGAGAGAGAGACAGAGAGAGACAGAGAGATAGGGGTGGGAGAGAGAAATGAGAGAGAGAGGGAGATAAAAATAGAGTTATGCAGGTAGGGTGCCAAATGCAGAGACTTGAGAGAGTGAGGGGGTTGAGATAGAGAGACTTGAGAGATAGGTAGTGAGAGGGAGTGCAAGAGAGATGGAGTGGGAGAGAGAGGGAGTGTGAGAGTGAGAGACTTGAGAGAGGGAGAGGGTGTAGGAGGGAGTGACCTGAGAGGGGTAGAGATATAGGGGGGTGGAGTGAGAGGGACTTATCTAGGTAGGGTGGGAGGGATAGATAGAGAGGGGGAGAGAGAGAGTTATCTAGGTAGGGTGCCAGAGGGAGTGACCTAAGAGAGAGAGGGCGTGGGAGGGAGAGGCCTGAGAGAGAGGGAGTGGGAGAGAGAGGGGGTGATGGAGAGGCAGTGGGAGGGAGATAGAGAGATATAGATAGAGGGAGTGATAGAGGGTGGTATGGATTGATTGAGTGAGAGGTACATAGAAAGAGAGAGAGGGTAGATAGAGACAATTAGAGAGGGTAGGAGAGGGAGGGAGAGAGAGGTTAGATGTATAGATAGAGAGAGATGGATAGAGGTTGAGGGTATAGAGTTGAGGGTTGAGGGATTAGGGTGGAGGACCCATAGGGTATTAGGGTTTAAGGGTTCAGGGTTGAAAGATTAGGGTTGAGGGTAGAGGGTATTGGGTTGAGGGTAGAGGGTAGAAAGTTTAAGAGTTTAGGGCTAAAATTTTTAGGGTTGAGGGTAGAGGGTTTAAGGTATAGGTTTGAGGGTATATGGTTGAAGGATTAGGTTGAGGGTCCAATGTAAAAGGTAGAGGGTATAGGGGTTTAGGGTTTAGGGTTTAAGGGTTGAAGGTTGAGGGATTAAGGGTCGAGGGTTGAGAATTGAGGGTTGAGGGTTTAATGTATAGGGTAGATGGTGGAGGGTAGAGGGTTTAAGGGTTTAGGGTTTAAGGGTTGAGGGTTGAGGGTTTAGGATTTAAGGTTGATGGTATAGGATTGAGGGTATAGGGTTGAGGTATTAGGGTTGAGAGTCTTATGTATAGTGTAGAGGGTATAGGGGTTGAGGGATTAAGGGTTGAGGGTTGAGGGTTGAGGGTTTAAGGGTTGAGGGACTAAGGATTGAGGGTTTAGGGATTAGGGTAGAGAGTTTTATTGTCTTTAAGGATTTAAGAGTTGAGCGATTAGGGTGTAGGGTAGAGGGTATTGGGTTGAGGGTAGAGGGTAGAGGGTAGAGGGTAGAGGGTTTAATATTTTAGGGTTTAATGTATAGGGTAGAGGGTAGAGGGTTTAAGGGTTTAGGGTTTAGGGTTTAAGGGTTGATGGTTTAAGGTTTAGGGTAGAGTATTAAGGGTATAGGGTTAGGGGATTAGGGTTGAGGGTCAAATGTATAGGGTAGAGGGTATAGGGGTTGAGGGGTTAGGGTTTAAGGGTTGAGGGTTGAGGGATTAAGGTAGAGATTTTACATGGGTTTAAGGGTTTAAGGGTTGAGGGATTAGGGTTGAGGGTAGAGGGTATTGGGTTAAGGGTAGAGGGTACAGGGTTTAAGGGTTTAGGGTTTAGGTTATAGGGTTTAGGGTTTAGGGTTGAGTGTTTAAGGGTTTAAGGGTTTAGGGTATATGGTTAAGGGATTAGGGTAGAGAGGGAGGGATGGAGGGAGGGAGAGATGGACGTATAGGTAAGATAGAGAGAAGGAGATAAGAGGAGGGAGGGATAAAGATATATGAGGGTTGAGGATCCAATGTATAGGGTAGAGGGTTGAGAATTGAAGGTATAGGGTATAGGGTTGATGGTTTAGGGTATTGGGTTGAGGGTACAGGTTTGAGGGATTAGGGTTGAGGGTACATATGGTTGAAGGATTAGGGTTGAGGGTCCAATGTATAGGGTAGAGGGTATCTAGGTTGAGGGTTTAGGGTTTGAGGGTTGAGGGTTGAGGGATTAAGGGTTGAGGGTTGAGAATTGAGGGTAGAGGGTTTAATGTATAGGGTAGAGGGTTTAAGGGTTTAGGTTTTAAGGGTTGAGGTTTGAGGGTTTAAGGTTGAGGGTAGAGGATTGAGGGTATGCGGTTGGGGGATTTGGGTTGAGGGTCCAATGTATAGGGTAGAGGGTATAGGGGTTTACGGATTAGGGTTTAAGGGTTGAGGGTTGAGGATTAAGGGTCAAGAGGGTTGAGGGATTAGGTTAGAGAGTTTACTTGGGTTTAACGGTTTAAGGGTTGAGGGTAGAGGGTAGAGGTTTTAAGGGTTTACGGTTTAAGGGTTGAGGGTTTAGGGTTTAGGGTTGAGTGTTTAAGGGTTTAAAGGTTGAGGGATTAGGGTAGAGAGGGAGGGAGAGAGGGAGGGAGGGAGGGATAAGTGAGATAGAGAGAAGGAAAGAAGAGGAGGGAGGTACAAAGATATATGAGGGTTGAGGATCCAATGTATAGGGTAGATGGTTGAGAATTGTGGGTATAGGGTTGAGGAAATAGGTTTGAGGGATTAGGGTTGAGGGTACATATGGTTGAAGGATTAGTGTTGAGGGTCCAATGTATAGCATAGAGGGTATCGGGTTGAGGGTTTAGGGTTTGAGGGTTGAGGATTTAGGGATTAAGGTTTGAGGGTTGAGAATTGAGAATTGAGGGTAGAGGGTTTAAGGTTTAATGGTTTAGTGGTTTAGGGTTGAGGGTTTAGGGTCCAAGAAATGGGGTCTCCTAGTGATGTAGAGAGAGAGAGAGTGGGAGAAATATAGAGGGTAGAGGGTTAAGGGTTAAGGGGAGAGAGATAGGAGTGAGTGTGTGTGTGTGTGAGAGAGAGAGAGAGAGAGACTTGAGAGAGGGACAGGAGGTAGGAGGGAGAGACTTGAGAGAGAGAAGGAGGGAGTGGGAGAGAGATAGAGGGTAGAGGTTAGAGGGTTTAAGGTTTTAAGGTTTTAAGGGTAGAGGGGGGGAGATAGGAGTGAGTGAGTGAGAGGGAGAAACTTGAGAGAGGGAGAGGAGGTAGGAGGGAGAGAATTGAGAGAGAGGGGGGGAGAAGGAGTGGGAGAGATATAGAGGGTAGAGGGTAGAGGGTAGAAGGTTGAGAATTGAGAATTGAGGGTTTAGGGTTGAGGACCTATAGGGTTGATGGTTTAGGGTATTGGGTTGAGGGTAGAAGGTTGAGGGTAGAGGGTAGAAGTTTTAAGGGTTTAGGGTTGAGGGTTTAGGGTTTAAGGGTAGATGGATTAATGGTTGCGAGATGAGGGTGGAGAGTATAGGGTTTAAGGGTTTAGGGTTGAGGGTAGAGGTTTTAGGGTTTAGGTTTTATGGTAGAGGGTTTAAGGGTTTAAGGGTAGAGGGTAGAGAATTTAAGTGTTAGGGGTAGAGGGTAGAGGGTTTATGGTTTAAGGGTATAGGTTTTAGGGTTTAGGGTTTAGGGTAGAGGGTTGAGGGTTTAAGGGTAGAAGGATTAGGGGTTGAGGGTAGAGGGTAGAGGTTTTAATGGTTTAGGGATTAAGGGTTTAAGGTTGAGGGTAGAGGGTAGAGGGTTTAGGGTTGAGGGTAGAGGGTTTAAGGGTTTAAGGGTAGAGGATAGAGGATTTAAGTGTTAAGGGTATATAGTAGAGTGTTTAGGGTTTGAGGGTATAGGTTTTAGGCTTTATGGTTGAGGGTAGAGGGTTGAGTTTTTAAGGGTAGAGGGATTAAGGTTTGTGGGTTGAGGGTAGAGGGTTTAAGGGTTTAGGGTTGAGGATTTAGGGTTTAGGGTAGAGGGTAGAGGGTTTAAGGGTTTAAGGGTAGAGGGTAGAGGATTTAAGTGTTAAGGGTAGAGGGGAGAGGGGAGAGAGATAGGAGTGAGTGAGTGCGTGAGAGAGAGAGACTTCAGAGAGGGAGAGGGGAAGAGGGGGTAGGAGGGAGAGAATTGAGAGAGAGTGAGAGGGAGGGAGTGAGAGATATATAGAGGGTTTAGGGTTTAGGGTAAAGGTTTTAGGGTTTGAGGGTATAGGTTTTAGGGTTTAGGGTTGACGGTTGAGGGTTTAAGGGTAGAGGAGTTAAGGTTTGAGGGTAGAGGGTAGAGGGTTTAAGGGTTTAGGGTTGAGGGTAGATGGTTTACAGTTTAGGGTATAGGTTTGAGGGTACATGGTTGAAGGATTAGTGTTGACAGTTCAATGTATAGGGTAGAGGGTATAGGGGTTGAGGGATTAAGGGTTGAGGGTTGAGAATTAAGGGTTGAGAGTTGAGAATTAAGGGTTGAGGGTTTAATGTATAGGGTAGAGCATTTAAGGGTTTAGAGTTTAAGGGTCGAGGGTTAAGGGTTTAAGGGTTGAGGATTGAGGGTATAGGGTTGAGGGTGAAATTGGAAACCTAAATTGGCATATTTGAAAAAATGGGTCCAAGAAATGGGGTCTTCCGGTGATTTACATCATCGGGAGGCCCCATTCTACTGCTTTGCCAATTTCATGAAATTGGCAAGCTAGTGGGCCAATTCAGTGAAATTGGCAACCTAAGTTGACTTGTTTGAAAAAATGGGTCCAAGAAATGGGGTCTCTCGGTGATGTAAATCACCAGAAGACCCCATTTCTTGAACCCATTTTTTCAAATAGGCCACTATATAGCCATTTTCATCAAATTGACAAGCTAGTGGGTGAAATTGGCAATCTAACTTAGCCTGTTTGAAAAATTGGGTCTAAGAAATGGGGTCTCCCAATGATCTAAATCATTGGGAGACCCCATTTCTTGGACCCATTTTTTCAAACAGCCCACTACATTGCCAATTTCACCGAATTCACAAACTAGTGGGTGAAATTAACAACCTAACTTGACAAATTCACCCACTAGCTTGCCAATTTGATGAAATTGCAAATGTAGTGGCCTGTTTGAAAAAATGGGTCCAAGAAATGGGGTCTCTTAGTGATTTTCATCACTGGGAGACCTCATTTTTTTCA
This sequence comes from Sequoiadendron giganteum, assembly GCA_007115665.2. Lineage (NCBI taxonomy): Eukaryota > Viridiplantae > Streptophyta > Pinopsida > Cupressales > Cupressaceae > Sequoiadendron > Sequoiadendron giganteum. The sequence goes on from CM021110.1 coordinate 344,514,222, forward strand.
AATAGGCCACTATATTTTCACTGAGAGACTTGAGAGAGGGACATGGGGTAGGAGGGATCGGGAGACCCCATTTCTTGGACCCATTTTTCCAAACAAGCCACTATATTTTCACCGAGAGACTTGAGAGAGGGAGAAGGAGTAGGAGGGAGAGACTTGATAGAGAGAGAGAGGGGGGGGGAGAGAGTGGGAGAGAGATAGAGGGTAAAGGGTTTAAGGGTTGAGGGTAGAGGATAGAGAGAAAGAGAGAGAAAAGAAACCTATAAAAAATCAACTTTCTCATAATGCAAGTGTGTTTTGAAGTAGTAGAGATATGGTTGTTCTTTTAGCAAGACATAACATGCTTGTATTATAACATGAGCACGTTATAACATGAGCATGTTATAACACGAGCATGTTATAACATGAGCATGTTATAACGCGAGCACGTTATAACGCGAGCACGTTATAACGCGAGCACGTTATAACGCGAGCACGTTATAACATGAGTGTGTTTTTTCTTGCTCTAAAAATGATAAAAAAACTCAATATACCCATGATCTCAAGGACCATATTTTTCATATTCTCCTTCCATCATCTCCATGTAAAAATCAAGGTATGTCATCTATTTCACCCTCAATTGATGGTATGTAATCTATCCCACCTCACTTAAATATTGATGAAATTCTTAATATTGAGGAGTATGAACCTAGGAGAACACCACCTAGAATTTTGAGTAGAAAGCCAAAGTATTTTATTAATATTGATGAGGATATTTTGCAGCATGTGGAAGGTAAGATTCCAACACGCACATGTAGAAGATATGCTGATAAGATTTAGAAATCATTCTTTGAAAGGATAAATCAGACCTCAAGATGTCAACTATTTGTTGAAATGATGTGGGGTATAAAGTATAGAAACATCATGAAGACTCTTGGGTTGAGAACATCGAATGCTTCAAGTGAAAAAACTATTGTGAAGAATCTAATGGATGCTTATGAGAGTGTGGGTAAGACCTCATGCTCAAAGGATAGTAATGTCACCCAATGTGTCATTACATCAACTTTGGTAAGTATTCAAAAAAAATAGCTCGTCTCATTAGAAAGACGATTGAACAAATGAGAATTAATTGAAAAACTTTATCAAGAGCCATTCAAAGGCAGTAAAGAATTGAGAGCACCAATTCAAATGAATTATGGGCATTCTCAGGGAGACTACATCAAAAAGATATAAAATTTGTTGAAGCATTGAGAGCACTTATTGAAGAGTATTGGAAAACTAACACAAGGCCATCTCTGAATCAAAGGTATGTGGTAAGAAGGAGAATCCGTAGATGAAATCGTGAGACACATCCAAAGCATTTTTTGGATATGACTCAAACCCAGTTTTTTCATAAATTTCAACAGGATTATCCTCAAATTAGTATTTGTCAAAGATATTTTGAAATGATTAAACCTTTTTATGTCAAGATAAATCACACATGCACTACTTGTTGTTGTAGACTACATATTGAATTATTTAACCATTATGATGTTTATCATTCTATATGTTTAGATTTACATACTGATGATGTTTTGTAGGATTGTGGCATACAAGCCCCACCAACATATTCAAGAGAGTTCTTATCAAAAAAATTATGTGAAATATAGGATGAACAAAGATTCTACAGGAAACTATGCTTCGATGGTTCATGTTAGCGTTGTGGTGGCTTGCAACTTATGCTAGTATGTAAACATATGGAAAGAACACATGAGGTGAGACAAAAAATAGTAGAGTTCGAGAAGTATAAAATAGTGCAATATGTTATAAAAGATGGTAATCAAGGAAAAGGGTTTGATTTGGTTATTCAGAAGATTTTAGTGTATCAATTTATGTAGATGTTTTGTGACAATATATTGTATACATATGCAAGACATACCCATAGAGCCCAATGGTTGGACATGCAATTCCAGCTATGCAAGGACACCTTTCTAGTTGCTAGCATTGTTTCAGTGGTCGACTTTGCAAAGAACTACACTCTACAGCCACATCATGAGGTGCTATCAAAATATCACAACTCCACATAGGTTTTGATATTTGTTCACATAGCATTCATTCATGCAGCTAATAGTACAAAGGACCAAAGGAAGGTATTGAGGGAGTATCATTTTTATATTAATGATGATAGCAAACATTCTCTAGAGTTTGTGCAAGGTTGCTTCCAGATGTTCTACAATGATTAAGCTCAGAGGGGCATAGCATATGATTGGCATATAATATGGTCGGATAAATATGTAGCATAGTTCAAGAACTCGAGCATGTTCTACTAGTTGTGCAAGATGCATGTCATTACAAGTGTTTGACATATGTGGAACATTTGTGAGGTCGGGCATGGAAAGGGGGAGCATGATGGTGCAGGAGCATGTGTGAAAAAAGCATTAGCATGAGAAGAGTTAAAGTATAAAGATAATGTAAATTTGATAGATGCAAAATCAATCATCGAGTGGTGTAATGCTTTGATGGGTCCAAGTAATGAAGGCACGTCTTCAGTTCATAGATTTTTTTGGTTGATGAATGATACTAACATTGCACCATATGAGGATTGTTGTACACTAAGATGATCAAGTGAACTACACTCTTTCCTTAGCTCAAATATAAGTTCATGGATTACCAATACACAGAAGATGACATGTTTTTGTTCATCATGTACAATGCAAGCCTGGGATGATTGTGAGTCAAGGGAGTGGGTTGAGAAATGGTCGTTAAGTTATCTTAGCCCACTTCACATGTATCACCCTCCAAGGACATTAGAACTAACACAAATAGATTCATCAGTCGACTTTGACCACATATCAGATCTAGTTCAACCAGGTAATACATATACTTGTTTAGTTTTAAAAATTCCTATTGTTATCTTACTTTCTAGTGTATTTTTAATGGTGACTAATTTCAAGAGATTTGTCGCACATATCAATGCAGGGCATATTTATGCAATTATTGTAGATGAAGACAATGAAGAGGGAACGGACTATTACTTGTGTCATTGTGTTGAGGCAAAAATGAAATTGGAGTCCCCAGTTATAGATGGAGAAAACATCAAATACCTTACAGGCTCAGTTGTTACTAGAACATGGCTTAGAAGGTACCCACATAAGAGTGTTAAATATTGGTTTTTCCAAGAATTTGACATGCATCGGAAGATTTTTCATTACTCGAAACTCGTTGTGGCATCTAATATTCATTTGAAAAAATATGGAGGTAGACATTTGAACAATACCTTATGAAAGTTATGTGAGTCTAAACATGAGGCAATACTTGACACAATAAAGAGTAGAGCAAACTCGGATGGTTCGTTTGATTAATTTGTAAGTATGCATATTAGTTCTTGTTAATTTGTACTTGTATGCACATTAATTTGTATCATTCCAATGCTATGATGCAAATGCTATCATCTAATGTTTATATCATATATACTAGGTGATTGATGAAGTTATTAGACTTGCAAATGTAGCACACTTTATGTTTAGAACTATAGAAAAGGATACAAAGTTCAATGGTATTTTATTTTTTCTCAAAAATATACAAAAAAAATGATGTAGGATATTTTCAATAGATAAGTAAACTAAGTGGAAGATTAAATTATGTTGTTTTTATAATAGGTTACAAGTTTCAAAAAGGTTGGAAAGTAATATTTTGGTTATGTTCTATTCATGAGAGGTTGTTGTGTGCAATAGGTATCTTGGAACTTCCAATGAAGATATATGGTCAGGAGTGACTAAGTTGAGAGAGTGGCACACATATCATCAATGGAAGTATCAATATTTAAGCCTTGTTGTTCCTGAGTTGGAACCAAATGGTGTGGATTTGTTGTCTATAAGTGCCTTTCGTCTATTTCCATTTAATTTCTATTTTGGATGCTCTTTCATTTTCTTCATTTACTTTTCCTATTTGTAAGTAACCTACTAAAAATTGATTGGTGTCCACTTGTATAAAATGTTGATTTATGATTCATCCAAGAGAATCTCAGCCAAAAAATCAATGCAATATCCTTATTTTGATGATCTTGACAAATCTCAATTCTAATTTGAAGCCATTATAAAAGAGCGTGTGAAGCTTAGTGAGGGAATCTCAAGTTATTCATTTTAATTTAACCTCATCATGACTATGATGTAGACATTATAAGATAATCATAAATGTATGAGTGACATTGTAAAAGATCTATGAGAACAAAGTACCTAAGGCATTGTGCCTACAAGTACAAGCACTTGGGTTATAGAATGGTGTATGAAGCATATTAGACAATTGTAGCACAAACAAAAGAATTACGAGAGCCAAATAAATTTCATTTTATTATAAACATCATATTATTAATAAAGTGAGAGTAATAACCATTGTTGGTTACTAATCATTATTTTTCTTTTTTTATTCTCCCTATTATAACTAGCACCAATTAACTAACTTATTATAAAAACTTTATTTATTAAAACAAATCAACCTAATGATTATATATCAATATCAATATTGCATACAGTCTATTCAAATAAACACTTGTATTGATATTTACTTAAATTTTGAAATTTATTGTTGCCCTCAAATATTTTAAATTCATGTAATGTGATCCTTTAACAGTCCAAATTGCAAAAGGATAGTAATCTTTGACAGTCTATTACTCAGATATCGTGTCAGTTACAGGCATTCTTTCTAAGGCATCAGGATCACGTAGGGCACATCTACAATAACCTATCTTGGTGTTTGTAATCTCAGAGTCATTTTTCCATGGTGTTCAATTTTGACTTGATGGGAAAAGTGTTAATTACAAGCAGTGTAAAGTTGCAAATTGGTGCAACTTTTGTTCTACAACTCGTGTGACCAAATAGAATATTCCAATGCATCTAGATGGGTGGGTTTGCACTAGGCATGTTCTTCTTTTCACACCCAAACATGTCGAATCGCTCTAAGATACATTCAACCGAATCAATCCCTTAAGGGTTCAAAGTGCAAAAGGGAAGCAATTTTTGACAGGCTATTACTTAGAAAATGTGATGCTTACAAACTCTTCATCTGAGCCTATGGGATTGTGTTGGGCCCCTTTATAATAAAATCTCTTTTTTTCATTATCTCAGAGTCATTTTCCCATGGTGTCTAGTTTTCACGTGATGGAAAAAGTGTCAAATTCAAGCAGTGTAAAGTTGCAAAGTGGTGCAAATTTCATTCTGCAACTCATGTGGCCAAACATACCATTCCAACACATCTAGATGGGTAAATTTATGCTAGGCATGGTCCTCTTTTACACCCAAACACGTTTAATTGCTTCGAGCTACATTCAACCGACTCGATCCCTTAAGGGTCTAAAGTGTAAAAGGGCAGCAATCTTTGACAGGATATTACTCAAAAAATTTGATGCCTACAAACTCTTCATTTGAGCCTAAAATTTCATGTTGGGCCCCTCTACAATAACCTCTCTTGATTTTTGTTATCTCAGAGTTATTTTCCCGTGATGTCCAATTTTCACTTGATGGAAAAAGTGTCAAATGCAAGCAATGTAAAGTTGCAAAGTGGTGCAACTTTCATTCTGTAACTTGTGTGACCAAATGGACTGTTCCAATGCATCTAGATGGGTGGTTTTATGCTATGCATGGTCCTCTTTCACACCCAAACATGTTGAATCACTTTGAGCTACGTTCAACCAGCTCGATCCCTTAAGGGTCCAAAGTGCAAAAGGGAAACAATCTTTGACAGGCTATTAATCAAATTTCATGATGCTTAAGAACTCTCTATCTAAGCCTATGATATTGTATTGGTCCCCTTTATAATAACCTCTCTCAGTTTTTGTTATCTCGGAGTCATTTTCCCGTGGATTCTAGTTTTCACTTGATGGAAAAAGTGTCAAATGCAAGCAGTGTAAAGTTGTAAAGTGGTGCAAATTTTGTTCTACAACTCATGTGACCAAATGAACTATTCCAACGTGTCTATATGGGTAAATTTACACTAGGAATGGTCCTCATTCACACCCAAACATGTTGAATCGCTTTGAGCTACGTTCAACCAGATCGATCCCTTGAGGATTCAAAGTGCAAAAGGGCAGCAATCTTTGACGGGCTATTACTCAAAAACCATGATGCTTAAGAACTATTTTTATGAGCCTACGAGATTGTGTTAAGCGCCTCTACAATTACCTCTCTCAGTTTTTGTTATCTAGAAGTCTTTTTCCCATGGTGTCTACTTTTCACTTAATGGAAAAAGTGCTAAATGCAAGCAGTGTAAAGTTGCAAAGTGATGCAACTTTTGTTCTACAACTCGTGTGACTAAATAGACTATTCTAATTCATCTGAATGGGTGGTTTTATGTTAGGTGCAGTCCTCTTTCACACCCAAACACATTGAATCTCATTAAGCTACGTTCAACTGGCTCGATCCCTTAAGGGTCCAAAGTGCAAAAGGGCAACAATATTTGATGTGCTATTACTCAAAAATCATGATGCTTACAAACTCTCTTTCTAAGTCTACAAGATCATTTTAGGCCCCTTTACAATAACCTCTCTCGATTTTTGTTATCTCGGAGTCGTTTTCCCATGGAGTCCAATTTTCACTTGATGGAAAAAGTGTCAAATGCAAGTAGTGTAAAGTTGTAAAGTTGTGCAACTTTCATTTTACAAGTGTGACCAAATGGACTTTCCAACACATCTAGATGGCTACATTTACATTAGGCATGGTCTTCTTTCACACCCAAACACACTAAATCACTCTGAGCTATGTTCAACCAGCTCAATCCCTTAAGGGTCCAAAGTGCAAAAGGGAAAAAAACTTTGACATGCTATTACTCAGAAACCGTGATGCTTATGAACTCTTCATCTGAGCCTACAATATTGTGTTGGGCTCCTCTACAATAACCTCTCTCAATTTTTTTTATCTTGGAATCATTTTCCTATGGTTTCTAGATTTTACTTGATGGAAAAAGTGTCAAATGCAAGCAGTGTAAAGTTGCAAAGTGGTGCAACTTTCATTTGGCAACTTGTGTGACCAAAAAAACTATTCCAATGTGTTTGGATGGGTACGTTTATGCTAGGCATGGTCCTCTTTCACACCCAAACATGCCTAATCGCTCCAAGCTACATTCAATCGACTCGATCCCAAAACTAAAGTGAAAATATGGAATACCAATTGAAAACATGTTTTTGTTTTTAGATAAAGCATTTCATGGAACTCTTTGGATTAAACTGAATTGAGATATGTAATTAAAAGGGAGCAGTAAGAAATGCATTGCTCAAGGATCTTAAATAAGCCTTCTCTTGGGTGGATTATTGCTTTTAAAGTATTGGGAATGCTTTTCCTATTTTCTAGTTGGCAGTTTCCATTCTAGAAGGCTCATCTCTTGATATACATTATAGTCATTCTTAATCAATTATCAAGTTAATAATTAGTGTGTTTATTTATAGTTAATCTTTTCTTTTCAATTTGTGTAATTTTGTAATTTGTAACTCTACTAGTAATCCTAGAAATATTGAAGTTGTTTAGCATCAACTAATAAATTTGTTTAGCATCAATCAATAAATATTCAAGACAAACCATGAAGGACAACAATGATCAATGTTAGGGTTAACCAATTAATAAGTATACACGTGAATAATTCAAGCATACATGTGAATAAGAGAAGCACAAGTACTCAAAAACATGTAAGCCTTGAAGTATACACACAAATACATAGTATATGAAAATTAATACAAAGTATATGCACGAATACAAGGTATACAAATGAAAACATGTAAGTCACAAAGTATACATTGGAATACATGTAAGTGACAAAGTATAGACATAAGTTGTAAAGTATACACTTGAATACACGTAACTCATATCTATTGAACCATGGATTTATAATGAAAATATGGACACCATCAAATAAAAAATATTTATATTAAAAAAATATCCATGTAGGAATACATCAATATATGTCGATATAAGTATAAAATATATACAAAATAGCTATATAGGCTTACGAGAATGTTCTATAGGCATACAAAAAAGGGCTCTAGAATCAAAATTCATTGCTTTGCATGCCTTGGAAATAAATTCTTGCCCTTTTCTTGTCAATCAAATGGTGATAGGTTTGTCACTCATTTTTTCTAAGGTTGAGGAGTGCTCCTGGTGCTCCTCCTAGGGTTTATTTCTTGTTCAAGATTTATTTGTTACAATAAGAAGTAAATACATTAATATATAGAAAGTACATTATAAAAAATGATATATTTAACAAAAGAATCACTTATCGCCATCTGATGATCACTCTCCTCAAGGGAAATATTCAAATTCCCATGTTGAGGCATGTTGAAGCCCTATAGAAACCATCCAAAGAGAAATTAAACTACGAATCAATAATGGTTTCATTTTTCACTAACAACTATAATAATGAATGTAAATTGAAATTTAGTAATTTTCCCCATACCTCCATGAGGGGCATCAAGGAGTCTATAGAATATAAAACACAAATCTCCATTACCCTATAAACATTTGGAGGTGTGTCTACTTCCAACAACTGAAAATAAATCAATAAATTATTCAATCATGAAAACTACAATAGTGATGCATGTCATGGCTTATAATGTATGAGATAATGAACAAAATTGTGAGTACTTATTAAACTATATATTTATGACTATCATGCTTACTATTTTCCCTATCCATAGCTTGTTCGAAAGCACCTTTTTTTAGGCTTGTATCCATAGCATCAAGGTGGTGAACCGTTTGATAAAAAGCTTTGGTAGACATGTACGATAATTGTGGTAGCATAGAGAAGGTAGTGAACTGTTTGAAAACATTCCTCAAAGAAATGGGGTCTCATGGTGATGGAATGCCATTACAAACAAATTTTTCATGGCATTCCATCACCATGAGACCACATGTCTTTAAGGAATTTTTTCAAACTACTCACTACCTTGACTATGATATTGCTTACTATTATGCTTTAATAGATTTTTTCCAAGAATCCATATTTTTTTGGAAAGCACCTATTTTAGGATTTTAGCCATAGCAACAAGGAAGTGAGAAGTTTGATAAAATTATTTGGCAGACATGTATGCAAAATGTGGCAGCATAGAAAAAGTAGTGAGTTGTTTTCAAAAAAATGCCTCGAAGAAATGTGGTCTCATGGTGATGAAATGGCATTTCACCACCATGAGAACACATTTCTTTGAGGCATTTTTTCAAACTACTCATTTCCTTTTCTTTTCTATTGCTTATTGTTATGCTTTGATAGATTTTTTCCAAGCATCCATAGTATGTTGGAAAGCACCTTTTTTAGGCTTTTAGCCATAGCAACAAGGAAGTTCAAGTAGTTTGAGAAAATGCTTTGGTAGAGATGTATGGAAAATGTGGTAGTATAAAAAATGGTGAGTTGTTTGAAAAAAATACCTCAAAGAAATGTGGTCTCATGGTGATGGAATGGTATTCCATCACCATGAGACCATATTTCTTCAATGAATTTTTTCAAACTACTCAGTGCCTTGTCTATGTTATTGCTTACTATTATGCTTTGATAGATTTTTTCCAAGAATTTGTAGTTTGTTGGAAAGCACCTAATTTAGGATTTTAGCCATAGCAGCAAGGAAGTGAGTATATTGATTAAATTATTTGGTAGACATGTATGTAAAATGTGGTAGCATACAAAAGGTGGTGAGTTTTTTGAAAAAATGCCTCGAGAAAATCTGGTCTCATGGTGATGGAATGGCATTCCATCACCATGAGACCACATTTCTTCAAGGTATTTTTTAAAATTACTCACTCCCTTGTCTACGCTATTGCTTACTATTATGCTTTGATAGATTTTTTCCAAGTATCCATAGTTTGTTGGAAAACACCTTTTTTAGGCTTTTAGCCATAGCAACAAGGAAGTTCAAGTAGTTTGATAAAATGCTTTGGTAGACATGTATGGAAAATGTGGTAGCATAGAAAAGGTGATGAGTTGTTTGAAAAAATGCCTCTAAGAAATGTGGTCTCATGGTGATGTAATGGCATTCCATCATCATGAGACCACCTTACTTTGAGGAATTTTTTCAAACTACTCACTACCTTGTCTATGCTATTGCTTACTATTATTCTTTGATAGATTTGTTTCCAATAACCCATACTTTGTTGGAAAGCACATTTTTTTAGGATTTTAGCCATAGCAGCAAGGAAGTGAAGTGTTTCATAAAATGCTTTTGTAGAAATGTATGGAAAATGTGGTAGCATAGAAAAGGCAGTGATCTATTCAAAAAAATGCCTCAAAAAAATTGGGTCTCTGAGACCACATTTCTTTGAGGTATTTTTCAAACAACTCATTTCCTTGTCTATGCTATTGCTTACTATTATTCTTTCATATATTTCTTCCAAGCATCCATAGCATAGACAAGGTAGTGAACTTTTTGAAAACATGCCTCAATAAAAATTGGTCTCATGGAATTCCATGACAAGAAAATGCAATTGGCAGCTACTCCTAGTTATTACTTATGCTATGTGAAGTAATTGCATCACTGCTTATGTTAAATTTCTAAACTTGACTATATGATAGTTGAAATTTTGTCATCTATCAACATCTCATTATTAGTTATGGAATGTGAAGTAATTCTTTGACTTTGAAAGATGTGCAATGCAATGTAATCAATGATATGAATATAAGCTACACAAATCTATTAAGTATAATTCATTAGTCAAACTCTTTATTATATTACCTGCATAAAGTTTTGTTCAAATCCATTGGTACTCAAAGGTGTTCCCATAAAACCTCCAATATTAGCCTATTCAACATCCAAAATTAGATATTTGAATACGATTCATATAACAATTCTATTAGCATGTTCAAGGGTAGATGCAACGGAGTAATAAGTAGGTGCAGTGCTGGTGTATCCTATATCAACACTATGACCCTAAAGTTTTATTATTTTTGTGCCTATTGCACACACATACCATTCAAAATGGGGACCCTCTCTCTTTTTTGCCTCTGTCGAGTCATTTTGCCTTTACCTCATTTTTTGTGCCCCTAATTTTGAGCTCAAAGTGGTCAGAAAAACAGATATCATCATTCCCTAGTTGACCAAACTCACTTCATTGAAATTTCCTAAGTCTTTGGTCCATGTGAGTCATTCCATGCAAACATCCCTTAGTTTTTTTTCCTAGCGTCCTTAAAACCCCATGGGTCCATGGTTGGTGGGCAACTCTTTGCGCGGTGTTGTTATCTCTTCTCTATTCCACTAGTGACTGGACTGGGATGTATGCCCACATGGTGACTCCCGCACTCCGCTTCTTCGTCGCCTCTTCATCATTGTTAGCGGTGAGACTCAAGGGTCACCCTGCATTGCAAGTCTCACATCCCTCTTCATTAGCTCATCATTTCCCATAGCTCACCTATCACAATGGCCATCATACAACACATTAGCTCCTGAGCGATCCAAAGCAAGGTCTCCATTGGATTTTTACATCATTTTTTAGGTATGATGCCTTGTTTGAAATTTGAAATGCATTTTTCTCATGTTTAGGGTCTAAAAAATAGTAAATCCCTCAAAGAAGCCTTCAGAAACTCTCGACGACTATCCTAATAGTTGGCTTTGCGCACCCAAAATTTTACACTGTTTAAATAATTCCCCCATGAGAATGTGGAACCCAGTACTTTTGAAATTTTTCTTTGCACGACATCGACCCCTTTGTGGCCCATAGTGTCATGACCAACATCTGAGTTAAACACAAAAAAGATGAACCTTTAAATGAAAAACCTAGATATTTAGGCCCCTACGAGTCTTCTTATGTAAGTCGTTGCTTGCCGATGGACACCTTCACGTCACCATTAGCAAATAACCAACCTTCACATCCCTTCCGCATTATGGACCCTGCCACAATTTCCTCCATCTGATGCAAAAAATGGCTTTTTTTTGAATTAATGTGGGACAAATATTGTGAGTTGTCATCCATGGACTACTATCATCCAAATGTCATTTTTTGTAGCAAAGATGTTCCTTCCACTTTCAATGTGGGGCCCACTATCTATGTCACTATTTGGCATATTTTCTTGTCCCTCATGCAGGTTGCTCACTATGGGAGTTGGTTTGCAGACCGCCCCTCTTCCTTTGCCTCTCCTTGATGTCTAAGCTTCCCTGTTCATCTACACTGCAAACTCCACCAAAGCCAATTCCACCTGAGGATTTTAATGAAAAACTTGTCTTCAATGTCATGCAGGCCTTTCAATGTAGATCATTTCATGCAAACCGCCCCTCATCCTCAGTCATTCGATAATGACAAACCCTTAGCGGCCATCTAATAGCCTATATCCACATCTCCCACACTATGCAGCACCGAGCTCAATGTCTATGGCACCTACAGGTCTCGCAGTGTGGGTTTACTTCTATGGAGCATCATGCTATGATTGTGATTCCTTCACGACAGGGTCTCAAACATCCCTCAAGCCTCTGGTGCCTACATGCCCTAAACCCATAAAAGCATAACAATCAATCAAATGAATTCAAGAGCCTCATAGCTAATTATTACACATGCTAATTTCCCTTTTGATGACTTGGGCTTCCAAATCCCCATTGTGAAACTTTTAGTGTGGGCGACTGTCTACGGGTTTCCATCACCCCAGCATTGTCTTGCTCCCAGTCCCTCCTGACAACTTCCAGCCTAAAAAAACCCGCACCTCTGGGCCCGCATTATCTTTTCTGATTCAAATGAGCCTCGAATGATGAATATTGATGAATTTTATGGTCTCCTAATAATATATTACTGGATCTAACACTTGTTTTGCAGGATCTAACTAATGATTGCCCTAATTTTTATATGAATGTACTTATTACATCTTTTCATGTAGAATATATGGGACCTGTTGTGGGTCCATCAGGGAAGTCCATAGAGAAAGATGACAAGGGGAAGAAACCTACATGTCCACCACGGGGAAAGGAGGAGAAGACCAGATAAATATCAGTTTCATGAGGTGGAGTGTACCTCCAATCTTAGCTCCACCTGGGATTCTGTTTTGAATACCAACCTCGGGCATGTAAATATCGATGAATTTAGACAAAGGGTAATAGTCCAACCCACAATGGAGAATGCACAAAAAATTAGAGCGAGTGGTCTCGCTAAGATAGGAAACTTCTAACCCGCACTCATTGCCCTAGAGTTGGTTATGGCCTATAGGGAGTGCTATCATAACAATAGGAAGATCATTGACCATGAGGGTATGGTGTTACGAGATTTTTTTGCTAGATCTATCGAAAAATATTTTGCATCCCCATATTTGATGTTAGGGAGGAATCAAAGAAAGAATATGTCGAGAACATGTGGAAGGATGACCCCTTTGGATGCAAAAGCTTAATCAACTAGCATTGGTTGAAGGATAAGAGGCGAAACACTACCAAAGTGCCTCAAGAACTATTCAAGAGTGATTTTTATGAAGAACGTTATGACATGGCCAATCTCCTAAGTATGGTAATGGGTCTCCCTGGCACTGCTTTCTTTGAAGAATGGATTTTCTACTTCATCAAGGAGATCATCTGAGGAAAGATGAAGTTCCAATGGGCAAAGATAATCAGTGATAACATGCATGACCAGTTCATGGCTATGAAGAAAAATTCCAACTTCTATATGACTTCATACTTAGTATACCTTATAGCTGAAAAGTTTCCATACAAAGGACTCTTCGTCGTAGTCAACCAAAAAGAAAAGGGATACCTCAAGGTATATGATTGCTACCCTCATTTATAGTATCAAAATTATAAAAGAGAATACAGGAGGGTGAATGATGCCTTCATTGGGCACATCATTAGGCTATTTGGGGGAGATTTTGAAAGAAGAGTGACACACAACACCAAGGCCTTCATCCTCTAGTTTGGGTAGCTATTCATATAGTTCCTAAAGTTCACTTATGTTAGAATTGAGGGTTTCTCAGGGATGCCCTATCGGTTGCCTCGTTATGCCAACGACAGGATGATCTTGCTCGAGGTCTCCTGATAGCTATAAAATTCCCACATGTTGCTCAGTGAAAAACATAGGCTTGGCATTCCTTATCCCTTGACCTTTAGGCAAGGGATGTACTCTTGCCTTGCCTCCCAATGTGTTGAATATTCAAAAAAGGAATTGGTAGAGTACAACTTAGAACTCCACATCGATCGAGGGAGAATGGACCCTTGTCGATAGTTGAAAAAAGGGGTCGAAAATCCATATCCCCACAAACCTCAAGTCGAAGACTTTTGGGATAATTGTGCAGATGACAAAGAAGTACAAATGAGGCACTACATGAGGATGACAACTCAAATTGTAAAGTTAGTAAATTTGCTCCCCATGCTCGACCAGATAGTGGAGGAACATAATAATATTATTGATGATAGGTTTAATGATGTGGCCAACATGCCTCTACCAGTAATAGATTGGAATGAAGAAGAGGTCACTAACCTTGATATATTGACAGAACCCATTGAAAACATCATAAGGCGATGGTTAGACACCCAAATTTCTCAGCTCAAAATACATGGCGCATAGTTGACTTATGGAGAGCTTGAGGATGAGCTCAATAGTGAAACCAATAGTGGAGCAATTGCTGCCCCATTAAAGGAAGTACCCAAATCCCCTCTAGTGACAATGTCAGGGAAAATAAAGGATATTCTCGAGCATAATCCTAAACACAAGGTATACTCTAGGAGGACTACGGATGGAGATTCATCCAAAAAGGTAAAGAGAATAGGGGGATTCTTGAGTGAAATGCCTACCAAAGAGGAGGACTCCCAACATGAAGGAGAAGAGAACCTCAAGTAGTAGCACTCACCACCCACCACTTTTTCTCCCGTTGTTGCTACCATTACCACCCCTCCACTCTCCGCCTCCCAAATTACATTTTTTTCATCTCCACCTATTGTGAACATCTCATTTCACCTTGCCTCCACTTAGCCAATGGCTCCAATCATGGTTCATGACTCTTCCTCCTCCACCATATCCCCATGGTCATCATCCTTGTTTCCTCCTCCATCACCCACTCTCTCTACTCCAATGACTACAATAACCACTACCACCATGCCACCTCTTACCTTGTCACATGCTTTCATGGAATATATGAAAAATGCACCTCACGAGCTTTCTAGAATAATGCTTAATCCCAAGGTCCAAGCTTTCATAGCCTAGGTTGTTGTTGCCTTGCCTCTTCCACTGCCACCCATTGAGCCTCCCATGACGGAAGCCACAATGCAAATTTTAGAAGAAATGGAGAGGTGACACACACAGCAACAGAGGGAGGTTGCAAAAGATATAGTTGAGGATCCTAAGGACTTTGACCAAGAAGAATATTTTCAACACCTAGAGACTGAGTTAAACATAAATCAGGATAAGGTGGCATCTAATGAGGAAAAATCACATTCTTCAGAGGAGGATACTAAGGCCCTCAATGAACGATACATTGTAGAAACCTCAGATCAAGAGTTGGATGAAGAATTACCCCAACATCACAAAATCACAGATGAAGCAGGTGACCCAGAAGAGTATCACTCTGAAGAGAAGAAGGGTGGCACTAACATAGACATAGATATGCCAGATAAACATTCTCCAATTGGACAAGACAAGGGCTTGACCCAAGATGGAGGAGTGCCTCCAAAAAAAGAAGAAGAAAAAGAAGAAGAAGAGAAAGAAGAAAAATGGGATGCCCAAGAAGAAATATCTAAATCCTAGAGCCATGACAAGAATATATGTGAAGAAGAGAGGGCACCCCTATAGTTGAGAAGGATGCTACCACTGTTGAGCCAAGCAATGAGGAAAGGGCTTCCCTTGAAAGAGAATTGGATAGAAAGGCAACCCATGATCAAGAAGCCCTTGGTGATAAAGATGAGCAACCCCGAGATGGACAAAGAGAAGAAGGTGAGCATGAATCACCCAAGGAGCCCTCCAAGGTGCTTGACTAGCTAGAGTGAAAATTGGACAAGAAGAATCCCCCCGTGGTTGTCAACCCCAAAGCACGACTAGAGGAAACCCTAGCCCAAGAACATACCAAAACAAGAAAGGAAAAGAAGCCTAAGGTTTGATCCCGCATCACAGTGGATGCCTCTGAATCAAGAACAATAAAAATTGCTACCCCTATAGAAAATAAAGGAATGGGCATCATGCAAAGCTATAGCATCTCGACAATCAATCTGGGCTCGGCGACCCGGGAGCAAAGAATAGATGAGTTCCATGGATTAGTAGCCTCCATCATGCAACAAATGGATAAAGACCAGTCCACTAAGGAGGAACTAAAAGCAAAATTAGTGGATTTTATTGCTTACATCCAATAGTGGACGTCTATAGAAGAGGAGGCTTTAACGACATCATCGGCACCACCCTCGCTGCTCTCCAAGAAAGATATAAGCAAGATGGAAAAGATGAAGAATTGGACCAAGGATATGGCAGATTGGTTTGGCCATGTGTTGTACAATGGTGATATGGGCCTTCAGCATGCTGCTAGGATGTACAATAAGTTTTAGCAGTTACAGAAACATTTTGAGCACTCCATCAGAACCTGCCACCGATTTGTAGAACTATATAGAGTCACCTACCCAAAGATCGGCAACATCCTCAAGCTCTCTAAAGGGGTATGGAAAAAGGAGATGAGACTACTAGAAGATGATTATTGGCTTGTGGAGATGTGGCCAATGGGCCTAGATCATAGGAAAGAGGTCTTGGGCAGGGCTTTGCATGAATTAAAGCTTGACCATGAATGGGTCGTAGAGCACCGTATCAACAGCAAGGAATACCTAAAGATGATGACCGTTTATGAAATGTGCATCCTGGAGATAGACCCAAAAAAAATGAAGCCATTCTTGCACAAGAAGATGGAACAAGGGGCTACAAATGCATTGTCACTAGATTTAATAGATTTTTCTACGAGGGCTTTTGTCCAATCTGAGAAAGTTATCAAGGTCACCCCTAGATGCACTAAGCATTGGGATCAAATCACTGAGAGATTCAAGAAAATCAACTTTTAGATCCTACAATCGGATATCATGGAATGGGATAAGCTCTAGGCTTTGATTGGAAAATTCGTAGTGTATGCTACCATCCAAAAGAATGGTAGAAAGCCTATTATAGATGATGATTATTTGATAGTGTAGTTATAAGGATGGCTACCACTATAGGAAAAAATTGCTATAGTGTCAGGGTCACTAGAAGATAAAATAGGGAAAAGGACAAAGATGTATTTTATATTGTTATATTTTGGGGCTAGGTGAAACCCTAATATAAAATGAATCTGGATCACATAATGAAATTAATTCTTAGCCATTCATTTCACTTTTGGAAAACTATAAATAGGGGGGTCTCCTCCCATTTTCAAAGAGAGAGTTGAGTTGTGTAAAGGCATGTTGCATAAATTTAATGAGAATTGAATTTTTTTGATGGATACTTGTGTTTCTTCACATGTATACATTATTCATCTTCTCAATATTGGATTTTAATCTTTTTATTCTATCTTTAAGTTGCTTTCAGTAGTTATTACATCTTGTATTTTAATGGTGAATAATGCTATGGTGTTGATTCCTTTCTAGTTCCTACTTTTTGTTGTTTATTAATGATGATCAACTATGTAAATTTAGTTCGACCTTACTACTAGTGATGCACTTTAAGTTCAATCTGCATTCATGCACTACAAAAAAACCCTATGTTTTGCTCCATTTTTTTCTTCCACTCAATGTTTTAATGTATTTTTTGAAATTTTTTTGAAATCGTTGATGCTATTTATCGAGATGGCGTTATTTTTGGCATTTATTTGCGCTAATCAAGACTAGTTGGCACTAATTTAGGCGCTAATTTACACTAGAATTATCAATGCCTTTAACACCGATATTGGCTTCGAGTGTGGCGCCATCGTTAGCATCGCCTTTGGATCTGAGTTTACTTTCGAGTTTACCTTCGAGTTTAGCACTGGTTTAGACACCCTTATGTCAAAGAGACTTATTTATATATCTCATCGATGATGTAAAATAGTGAAATTTCAAAAAGATATGGGCATATCAAGGAGGGAATCACTTACGTCACATCGACAAGGTATATCTACAAGTTCTCGGTGAAACACAACTCTTGGATATAACGAAGTAATGCCGTTGAGACATTGAGATATCGGTAAGACAAATAAGATTGTCTCATCGACACTCTTCAAGTAATGATCAAAAGAATACACTGCTAGACCGTCGAGAGGGTGAGCAATATATGCGGTAGAGCAGTATACACCGCAACCCTGCAACAAGAATCCTTGAGCAAGGCAGTAGTGCGGTAAATAATTGAAGAGAAGGGAAAAAAACTGCCATACCACAGGGATAATCACGAGTCTCCCCGACATAGCAGAGTTACACCGATATTTAAAGAAATACCGCCGAAGGAAAATATTGATGAGACAGTGGCGTATTGGCAAGAGATATTAACTTGTCTCATCAACACCAGCAACCAACGTTAGAGGAACATAAGATCTAATGTTGATGAGACATTGAGATATCAGTAAGACAAAGAAGATTGTCTCATCGACATTGTTCAGGTAATGATCAAAAGCATACACCGCTATACCATTGGGAAAGGTGAGAAAAATATGCGGTAGAGCAGTATACACCGCAACCCCGCAGCAAGAAGCCTTGAGCAAGATGGTAGTGGGGTAAACAATAGAAGGGAAGGGAAAAACACCACCATACCGCAACGATAATCACGAGTCTCCCCGACATGGAAGAGTTACACTGATATATAAAGAAATAATGCCGAAGGAAAATATTGATGAGACAGTGGCATATCGGCAAGAGATATTAACTTGTCTCATCAACACTAGCAACCAACATTAGAGGAACATAAGATCTAATGTCAATGAGACATTGAGATATCGGGAAGACAAAGAATATTGTCTCATCAACACTCTTTAAGTAATGATCAAAAGCATACACTGCTATATTGCTAGGAAGGTGAGCAATATATGCGGTAGAGCGGTATACACCGCAACCCCACAGCAAGAAGCCTTGAGCAAGGCAATAGTGAGGTAAACAATAGAAGGGAAGGGGGAAAAGTCACCATATCACAAAGGGTATAATAAGAGACGGCGGTAGTATGGTAATCATGGCAGCAAATCACGTCAGTCACAATCCATTTGAATCTAGAATATAGCCTGCCAAAATACTCTAATAAACATACTCTAAAAATTTTGTCAAAATCTTATTTTCAACAATAGCCCACCAGAATGGAGTTTTCATTTTAATAAACATACAATACAACCTTTGTTGAAACCTTACTTTTAGGTGTAGCCCACCAAAATGGAGAAGTGTTTCAGTAAAAAATGACAGAGAATGGTAAAGATATGTGTGTGATAGGAGGCATAGGATTCATTGTTGTTTATTAATTTCAGCTCTGATCAACAAGGGTTACAATGTTCTCACTATTGTTTGTAATCCAGGTATTTAATTGACATATGTTTTCATAATCTCAAATTCCTTTAGATTCTTTTGAAGTATCAATGTATCCTATTTAGGGTTTAGAATGACTTCTTTTAATTTAAAAAAATAAATCAGATGCTTTTGAAGTATCGATGTGTCCTATATAGGGTTTAGAATAATTTCTTTTAATTTAAAAAAATAAATAAATGATGTATTTTCTTTTTTTTTAGATAATGTGGAGATCTCTTAAATCTGCCCTAGCACACTGTCCTCTTTCACACTATGTTCATTACTCCAGCTGCTAGGGTTTTTCATTTGACATCTTTAATATCTTCAAGATAGTGGCTTTTAAATAGATCTCGGTCTTTCCTTTAATCTTTATCATTGTAACCCTTGAGTTCCCTAATCCACCTTCAATCTCTTCTAAGAATGTTGTCTTAAGCTAGACTGCATAGTATGCATATAGAGATCTCCTAAATCTTCCCTAGCACACTGTCCTCTTTCACACTATGTTCATTACTCCAATTGCTAGGGTTTTGTATTTGACATCTTTAATATTTTCATGATAGTGGCTTTTAAATAGATCTCAGCCTTTCCTTTAATATTTATCATTGTAACCCTTGAGTTCCCTAATCCACCTTCAATCTCTTCTAAGAACGTTGTCTTAAGCTAGACTACATAGGATGCATATAAAGCAAGTCCTTCATACCTACCATTGTTCCAAACCACCACTCACCGCCTTGCTTAAAATGTTGCCTCCATAAGCACAATACCATGTTTTAAAATCATGGTTGCCAGTGATTGACCATTAAGGTCACTACTTTCATCAAGATACAATATGATTTTTGTCTTCAAACTTAAGTCATTATGCAAGATAACATTGTGAATTGTTTGTTGTGTACAATTTGACTTTCTTGCACATTTACTACTTTGCTAACTGCCTTTAAGACTGGATATTGCACCATCAGCTCCAATCTCAAACAAATCACTCACTTTCACATGAAGATTCCTTTCATGAGAATCCTTGTATAAAATTAAACTATGCCCTATAGACTGTCTACTTACTTACTAATATAGGGGACTCGTTGTTTCATGGTATTTTGAGTTTTATTTAGAAGGGGTTAACATGTGGCATTTTTATGTGCAGGAAGAATAGATTGTGATGCAAAGTTCGGGTATGGATAGTTCAAGAAAATTTGAATTGTTATCAGTGTCATAACCAGGTTGGATTGTACCTTGAGGCGATGTGAAACACTTCCAAGTATTCTCTTTAATCTTTCTCTTTTCGCCCTGGTATGGTTTAGAGGATGGTTTGGATCCCATCCAAATCTCAATAACCCAGTTGGATCTTGGGTATTAGTATGTGTTTCATCAAAATCTTCTACCTATCAACAAACGCAAGCATTATTTAATATTTGGAAACAATTGGAATGGACCTATCTTTTTAAGTTTCTATGTTATGTTAATTATTCTTTAGTTAAGAAACAGTGTAACTTTTGTGAATGGACCTAAAGCTTGTTGCTTCCCGTACAAATAGGGAAACCAAGGTCTTATTTTGATCATCATATCATCATCATTTCAATCCATTAGAATAGATACTAGACTATCTCATCCGTTTACTCATATCAAAAGAACTCATGTTATGTATGTTCATATTTTGAGCAATATAATGGAGCAGATACATTATAACTTGTAATCCATATTCAATGTTCAATTGTTGTGTCAATTTTCATGCATATTTATTTATTTTCTATCTCCAAAGTG
Source organism: Sequoiadendron giganteum (assembly GCA_007115665.2). NCBI lineage: Eukaryota > Viridiplantae > Streptophyta > Pinopsida > Cupressales > Cupressaceae > Sequoiadendron > Sequoiadendron giganteum. Next base: position 344,535,316 of record CM021110.1, read on the forward strand.
CTCTTTTCAAGTTGTTTAATCTACAAGATTTATCAGGGCACATTTGTTGTTGCTATTTGGTCCAATTTGAGGTGCAATTGTAAGGATTTGTCTTTTTAATTATACTTTCTAACATTTGTCTTGATACAAATTGTTACTTTAGAATTATGATATTTCTTTTCTTCTAATGTTTTCAACCCTCATTTTAGGGAAGGGCTCTGAAGATGGTTCCTTTAGATGGAGACTACACTTTTCCACTATAGGTTCCATCTAGAAACACTAGAAGCTCAAGTACTGACATACTTAGGTACAATAGATTTTGAGGTTACCTTGTTCTCCTTGATACCAAATTTTTTCCTTCAATCCTTCTTTATAAGCAACATTCACTATTATGGACTTCATCATTGTACCTTTCATTCATTCGATTTAATTTGTTATGTGGAAACATGTTGTATCTGTCTTTGCAAGTGATGACTATTGTGTAAGCTTTTAATCTACATGAATGCCCCTCATGTTCAATTCTTGTGACTGTTATGATGCTTGGGGCTGCTTAATTTTAACCAGACTATTAATGAAAACTATCTTGGAATCTATGATGATCAGTTTTGTCAAAATCATGGCTATGTTGATAACTTTCATGTTTTCCTAGACATCTATGGTATGCAAGTTATTTTAATGCACATGATGATCAAATTATATGTTTATAGATGTATGCACATATTTTGACTGGTGATCCTTCATTTCTCTAACAACACTCTTCTCACTCAAATGCAGGAAGCCTAGGAGCAGCAAGGAGGACATCAACTTGGAGGCTTAGACAAGCGGGAAGACTTAAGATGATATAGAACAAAGCAACCGAGATTTGTCTTTGAGGCAATGATGGATCCCCTTTCTCTTTATGTGCATTTTTCTCTTTTGTATCTATAAATGTATAGTTTTTCAATTATATGCATTCAAATAGTCAGTTCCATGGCTTGTGTGGAACAACATACATTTACATTATCAATAAAGACTACATTTTTGAAAGGATTGTGCAATCTTTCCTATATTATATGCATCTGCATAAGTGCAATCTAGTAATGTAATCTTTTGATTTTGTTTATACACATGAATGTAATGTAGTAGAAATAAAAATGTACCTTACTCTTCATTTTAAAATCACAAAAGCTCTACCTGATTGAGCTATTAACTTTTGTGTCTTCACGAACATATGTTGATACAAAATGAATGGAAGAAGCATCCAAGTAATCCTATTTTTTTCTGCCAAAAATTAATCCAAGTAATCCAAGCAATAATAAAAGGAGGAATTGATGCTTGGCATTTGCAGGGTGTGATTAGGAAAAGTATTGTCTATGCAGGCAACACATTCCACCATTAACTGATTTGATTGTATTTATTAATTAATTGAAAATAAAAAGTGAATGCACTTTTTATTTTCAATTAATTTATAAATACAATCAACTTAAAAATCTATTGCCTGCATAGACATTTCCAAAGCAGATACCCTATTGAAATAGGCTCTATTCAGAGGTGGGGGAAATAAAAATAGAAGATTTTAGTGGAATTCATTTCAAGGAAATTTGTCTATGTAATTAATGCGGGAAGGAGTTAATGCTAGCAAGTAGAGGAATGTGTTTTAAATTCATGAAGGACTTGAAGCATTGATGAAGGTATTGTTGGCAGCACTAGATGCACATTCGACATTAATGGTGAGGGCTAACAATGTGATGTGTTTTGAAGACACAGAAGGCATTTTGTCTGATGCTTCTCGGTTTGCGATGGCAAGGAATGTAACAGGTCTATAGTATGAGGCAATTTGGAAGGTAGCGTACCAGAGAAGAAATGGAGGCCAATTTCACTCTATGTTCGAGGAGAAAATTGGACCCTTTTGTTGGCTTAAAGAATGGAGGCCAATCCTATCCTTCTCTGCTGGCTGGAAGAATGCATGCTTAATGTTTTGATACGTGATATCAGCTCTCTCTTTTTCTATCATGGTTGAATACCGAAATCCATTATGGTGGACCTCTAGATTTCTAGTCATATTTCTTCCTCTTCCACCAAATGCTGGCCTGATCCACACTTCTACCAGCCTAATTGGCTTTTTTTTTGAAAGCTAAAGTTTCTCCTGAGTCACCAGTGTAGCTCTCTCTGCCTTTTCAGAATTTTTCATTGCTACAAATCATCTCTGGGATTTAATCATTTGTACCACGTGGTTGATGTGCTTTGAGTCCTTGCATCTAAAGGATATTTCCTTAAAATTGGCCACCAGTTCAAGTTCATTTTGATTTCATAATACTTTATATCCATGGAGTTGATCCATTCCTTGATGCCATCAAACAAAGATTGAGGAATGGCATACATTCAGAGTACATCCCGCTTCAAGTCTTTGAAAACAATAGCCATATCAAATTCCTTTTTCCCAAGTCCTACTCTCTCAAGGTTAACAATTCTCAATCTCACTAATAGCGATTACTAAGAAAGGTAATTTCATGAACTCTACCAAATAGTTTACCATAGGAACAATAAAAGAAGAGGCTTTGAAAGCAACTCCATGAAAACAAAGCTCTCTAAATGGTATATCAAACTCTAGTTCAAAATCTTTTAGATGAGACTACTCCCATAGCTCTCTTACTCGCTTGACAAATCTTTGAGGAGGAGCAGAAGGAGGATGAGGATATGTTTATGCCTTAGTATTCCATGGATTTGATGGAATTGTGATTTATTTTCATTGCAGCGGATCGGTGGAGGTTCAAATTTTTTTGAACAACGGATCTTTGTGCTTCAAAACAAGGTCTGTGGTGCTCATCTTGGTTCACAATTAAAATTTTATTTTTATTTTCTTTTGTATTATATTGCAATGCCCTCTGTTTGTTTGTGGAAAGTGTTTAGTGTAAAGGCTAGTCTATTTAATCCCTGAAAGACCTTACATGTATATGTTTTAAATTGATGGTCCTTTTTAAGAAGGTTTTAGCAATAGTTGGGGTTTCAATGAAAGCATTTATTTTTAAGATGCCATTAAGCTTGCAAGGATCTACTAAAGAAAGAAAAAAATGTGAGAGTAGTGAAAATGAAATAAGCTTCACAAGTCTCGATCTCTTGACCTCTGGACACAAGTATGTGGTCAAATACTTTTGTTCCAGAAGCTTCAATTTTATGTGATTCTTTTTTCTTTTTCTTCTTGGGTTTTAGAGGAGCCTAATCTTAATTTTGGTGTTTGAGTATTTTGTGTTTTTATTGAGTTTTATTTTTTGGGTTTTGAATTTATATCCATTTTGACTGTTGAGAATTTGGGGTTTTATCTCTGAAGGATTCATCCTTTTTGTGATTGTAAAGGGAAGGAGGGGGAGGGGGCTATAGAAACAAGAAACCTAGACTAATTGTAATGAATATGAACCTTTTTTTTTTTGCAAGAACAGCTTGAGGTGAGACTGATGGTCATATAAATGAAGAGAGGAAGGGGGGACAGCTACATGGGGGGTGCTCAAGTGAAGCACCCTTCTACATCTAGAGGCAATCGTAAGCTCTTGTCCTTATCCTTGTTAATTCAAAGCTAATTTTTTTATCATCGTATGTTTTTGAGAACTCCATGAAGACCAAGCTCTCTAAATGGTATATCAAACTCTAGTTCAAAATCTTTTAGATGAGGTTGCTCCCATAGCTCTCTTACTCACTTGATAAATATTTAATGAGGAGGAGTAGTAGGAGGATGAGGCTATGTTTATGCCTTAGTATTTCATGGATTTGATGGAATTGTGATTGATTTTCGTTGCAGCAGATTGATGGACGTTCAATTTTTTTTTAACAATGGATTTATGTGCTTCAAAACAAGGTCTATGGTGCTCATCTTCATTCACAATTTACTTTTTTTTTTTTTTTGTATTATATTGCAATGCCCTATGTTTGTTTGTGGAAAGTGTTTAGTGCAGAGGCTAGTCTATTTAAGCCTTGCATGTATATGTTTTAAATTGATGCTCCTTTTTAAGAAGGCTTTAGTAATAGTTGGGGTTTCAATGAAAGTATTTATTTTTAATCTGCCATTAAGCTTGCAAGGATCTCTTAAAGAAAGAAAAAAATGTGAGAGAAGGTAGTGAAAATGAAATAAGCTCTACGAGTCTTGATCTCTTGACCTCTGGACACAAATATGTGGTTGAATACTTTTATTCTAGAAGCTTCAATTTTATGTGATTCTTTTTTTCTTTTTCTTCTTGGGTTTTAGAGGAGCCTGATCTTAATTTTGGTGTTTGAGTATTTTGTTTTTTTATCAGGTTTGTTTTTTTAGGTTTTGAATTTATATCCATTTTGAGTGTTGAGAATTTGGGGTTTTGTCGGTGAAGGAGTCATGCTTTTTGTGATTGTAAGGGGAGGAGGAGGAGGGGGTTGTAGAAACAAGAAACCTAGACTAATTGTAATGAATATGATATTTTTTTTGCAAGAGCAGCTTGAGGTGAGACTGGTGGTCATATAAATGAAGAGAGGAAGTTAGGAAAGGTACATGAGGGGTGCTCAAGTGAAGCACGCTTCTACATCTAGAGGCAATCATAAGCTAATTGTTTTATCATCGTATGTTTTTGAGAACTCCATGAAAACCAAGCTCTCTAAATGGTATATCAAACTCTAGTTCAAAATCTTTTAGATGAGGCTACTCCCATAGCTCTCTTACTCGCTTGAAAAATCTTTGAGGAGGAGCAGCAAGAGGATGAGGATATGTTTATGCCTTAGTATTTCATGGATTTGATGGAATTGTGATTGATTTTTATTGCAGCGGATCGGCGGAGGTTCAAATTCTTTTGAACAATGGATTTTTGTGCTTCAAAACAAGGTTTGTGGTGCTCATCTTGGTTCACAATTTACTTTTCCTTTTTTATTTTCTTTTGTATTATATTGCAATGCCCTATGTTTTTTTGTCGAAAGTGTTTAGTGTAGAGGCTAGTCTATTGAAGCCTTGAAAGGCCTTGCATGTATATGTTTTAAATTGATGCTCCTTTTTTAAGAAGGCTTTATTAATAGTTGGGGTTTAAATGAAAGCATTTATTTTTAATCTGCCATTAAGCTTGCAAGGATCTGTTAAAGAAATTAAAAAATGCGAGAGAAGGTAGTGAAAATGAAATAAGCTTCGCGAGTCTAAGCTTGCAAGGATCTGTTAAAGAAATTAAAAAATGCGAGAGAAGGTAGTGAAAATGAAATAAGCTTCGTGAGTCTCGATCTCTTGAGCTCTGGACACAAATATGTGGTCGAATACTTTTTTTCCAAAAGCTTCAATTTTATGTGATTATTTCTTTCTTTTTCTTCTTGGGTTTTAGTGGAGCTTGATCTTAATTTTGGTGTTTGAGTATTTTTTGTTTTTAGTGGGTTTTAAATTTATATCCATTTTGACTGTTGAGAATTTGGGATTTTGTTTGTGAAGGATTCATGCTTTTTGTGATTGTAAGGGAAGGAGGAGGAGGGGGTTGTATAGACAAGAAACCTAGACTAATTGTAATGAATATGATATTTTTTTTCTGCAAGAGCAGCTTGAGGTGAGACCGGTGGTCATATAAATGAAGAGAAGAAGGGAGGATAGGTACATGGGGGGTGCTCAAGTGAAGCACCCTTCTACATCTAGAGGAAATCGTAAGTTCTTGTCCTTATCCTTGTTAATTCAAAGCTAATTGTTTTATCATCATATCTTTTTGAGAACTCCATGAAAACCAAGCTCTCTAAATGGTATATCAAATAGTTCAAAATCTTTTAGATGAGGCTGCTCCCATAGCTCTCTTACTTGCTTGACAAATATTTAAGGAGGAGGAGCAGCAAGAGGACAAGGATATGTTTATTCCTTATTATTTCATGGATTTGATGGAATTGTGATTGGTTTTTGTTGTAGCGGATTGGCGGAGGTTCAAAGTTTTTTGAACAATGGATTTATGTTCTTCAATTTTATTTTCTTTTGGATTGTATTGCAATGCCCTCTATTTTTTTGTAGAAAGTGATTAGTGAATAGGCTAGTCTATTTAAGCCTTGAAAGGCCTTCCATGTATATGTTTTAAATTGATGCTCCTTTTTAAGAAGGCTTTAGTAATATTTGGGATTTCAATGAAAGCATTTATTTTTAATCTGTCATTAAGCTTGCAAGGAAAGAAAGAAAAAAATGCGAGAGAAGGTAGTGAAAATGAAATAAGGTCTGCGAGTCTCGATCTCTTGACCTCTGGACACAAATATGTAGTTGAATACTTTTGTTCCAGAAGCTTCAATTTTATGTGATTATTTTTTGTTTTTTCTTCTTGGGTTTTAGAGGAGCCTAATCTTAATTTTGGTGTTTGAGTATTTTGTGTTTTTATTGGGTTTTTATTGGGGGGTTTTGAATTTATATCCATTTTGACTATCGAGAATTTGGGGTTTTCTCTGTGAAGGATGCATGATTTTTGTGATTGTAAGGGAAGGAGGAGGAGGAGGGCGTTGTAGAAACAATAAACGTAGAATAATTGTAATGAATATGATATTTTTCTTTTTTGCAAGAGCAGCTTGAGGTGAGACTGGTGGTCATATAAATGAAGAGAGGAAGGGAGGAGAGCTAAATGGGGGGTGCTCAAGTGAATCTCCCTTCTACATCTAGAGGAAATCGTAAGTTCTTGTCCTTATCCTTGTTAATTCAAAGCTAATTATTTTAACATCATATGTTTTTGAGAACTCCATGAAAACCAAGCTCTCTAAATGGTATATCAAACTCTAGTTCAAAATATTTTAGATGAGGCTGCTCCCATAGCTCTCTTACTCGCTTGAAAAATCTTTAAGGAGGAGGAGCAGCAGGAGGACGAGGATGTGTTTATGCCTTAGTATTTCATGGATTTGATGGAATTGTGATTGATTTTTTTTGCAGCGGATCGGTGGAGGTTCAAATTTTTTTTGAACAACGGATTTTTGTGCTTCAAAACAAGGTTTGTGGTGCTCATCTTGGCTCACAATTTACTTTTGTTTTTTATTTCCTTTTGTATTATATTGCAATGCCCTATGGTTGTTTGTGGAAATTTTTTAGTGCAAAGGCTAGTCTATTCAAGCTCTGAAAGGCTCTGCATGTATATGTTTTAAACTGATGCTCCTTTTTAAGAAGGCTTTAGTAATAGTTGGGGTTTCAATGAAAGAATTTATTTTTAATCTTCCATTAAGCTTGCAAGGATCTGTTAAAGAAAGAAAAAAATGCGAGAGAAGGTAGTGAAAATGAAATAAGCTCCACTTGTCTCGACCTATTGACCTCTGGACATAAATATGTGGTCGAATACTTTTGTTCTAGAAGCTTCAATTTTATGTGATTCTTTTTTTCTTTTTCTTCTTAGGTTTTAGAGGAGCCTAATCTTAATTTTGGTGTTTGAGTATTTTGTGTTTTTATTGGGTTTTGAATTTATATCCATTTTGACTGTTGAGAATTTGGTATTTTATCTGTGAAGGATTCATTATTTTTGTGATTGTAAGGGAAGGAGGAGGAGGGGGTTGTAGAAACAAGAAACCTAGACTAATTGTAATGAATATGATTTTTTTTTTTGCAAGAGCAGCTTGAGGTGAGACTGGTGGTCATATAAATGAAGAGAGGAAGGGATGAGAGATACATTGGGGGGTGCTCAAGTGAAGCACCCTTCTACATCTAGAGGCAATTGTAAGTTCTTTTCCTTATCCTTGTTAATTCAAAGCTAATTTTTTTATCATCATATGTTTTTGAGAAAAAATTTAAAGGAATTTAATCCCCGGTTACTATGTATGCTTGTATTTTAGTGGGGAGACTATATCTCTATGTTGTTTTTTGAATGTCTTAAAATGAGTGCATGCATTATGGATAGCATGATCTTATTTGTGGGATATAATCAGTCTACAGTTTTAGCATCTTGCCTTTTTTTACATGTTTTGTGTTTCTACAGTCCATGATTATGCAATCTAATATTTTAGATGAGGCTTCTCCCATAGCTCTCTTACATGTTTTATGTTTTTGCAGTCCTATCCCTCTCTTCTTGTTCTTCCTCAATTTCATCAGGATCATACATTGACCTTCTTGCCCCTCCTAAATTTTGTACCACATCCATTACCTCCACATAAAACTAGACATCCTTAGTCTTCTTGGTTCCCAAACCATGATATGGTTATGCAAATGAAAATGAAGAAAAGTAATCATCTCCTTCTCCACTAGATGGAAGAATGCATGCTTAATGTTTTGATACGTGCTATCAACTCTCTCTTCTACTCTCATGGTTGAATACAGAAATCCATTATGGTGGGCCTCCAGAGTTCCAGTCATCTTTCTTCCTCTTCCACCAAATGTTGTCCTGATCCACACATCTACCAGCCTAATGAAGCAAAGTAATCATCTCCTTCTCCGTTGGTTGGAAGAATGCATGCTTAATGTTTTGATATGTGGTATCAACCCTCTCTTATGCTCTCATGGTTGAATATCAAAATCCATTATGGTGGGCCTCCAGAGTTCCAGTCATCTTTCTTCCTCTTCCACCAAAAGTTGGCCTAATCCACACATATGCCAGCCTGATGAAGCAAAGTAATCATCTCCTTCTCCACTGGTTGGAAGAATGCATGCTTAATGTTTTGATACGTGATATCAGCTCTCTTTTGTGCTCATGGTTGAATACCAAAATCCAATTTTTGACACTACTACCCAATGCAATTTTAGGCACCAACAGGAGTGCTATGATGTCCTGATGCTAAAGACAACGCTAAATCCAGCATGAAATGTGACACTAAATCCAACACCGAGCTGACCATGCATGTTTGCACCGACTTGGGTGTGAGCCAAATTGTTCAATTCATGCACTCAAATACACTAAATTCTGACGCAAAAGTCGATGCTAATTGTCTGTTGTGTTGTTGTGATGCTTTAAGGATGAATGAATGGTTTGAAAATATACATACCTTAGAAGATTGCACAAGTTTCATGAGACTGTAGGTTGCCTTGGTTAAGTGGAACTTAGTTTTAGGAAGTTTTTCCACTATAGCATCCTCCATTGTTATTGTTCAACATTAGTTGCAGGTCTAGGAAACTTCTTACCCCTTTTCCCTTTTGATTTTTCTTTGAAAACTGAAATCAAAACCAGGTTCTAACATCACAACCAAGTTAAATTTGATGAACCAAGAGGAGTCTTAGACTATTGTTCTGGACTTGCAGCAATTGCACTTTATTTCCAACATTCCACCAAAACTCCATTTGAAGATCCAATTCCTTCTTAGCTTACGAACCATAAATGACCTTTGTGATTACCAGAAAATCACATCAATCAACTAAGTTATTTTTGCAAGTCATGACCTAACACCTAAGAGACCTTGGGGTGATTCCTACAACTTATTTTCTGAAATTACCTTTCAAGAGAGGTAGCATACTTGTGTGTTTCCTATGTTGAGAAAGTGAAAAAACACTCATCAACAGAACTGGTGCTAGAAAGAGGACCCTCGCTAAGCTGGATCGAACTAGTTCCTTCTCCCCTCAAAAGTACCATAGAGTGTTAAGATCAACACCAAACAAAGGGGATTTCCAAGAGCTCAAGACCCCTACAAGGGCTAAGAGATCCAAGAAAGGGGAAGCATCCACATTGGCCTCATCCAGTCAACCTCCATCCCTTCCATCGCCCTTCATCCATCCAATCCACTCTTCCTCTCCATTTCCAATAGACCCTTCCTCTCCCTAGTCATTCCAAGCTTCCTCTCCGCCCTTCACCTTCCATAGCTAAGGCCTTTCACCTACTACTACACTCTAGTTCCAAGGCATTGTCCTAGTTGTTGCCCTTTTGCATCCTTAGGTCACTTTGGTACAACCACCTCCTCCTCCCATGTCCTAGTTGGGTAATAACCCTTCCATTTTGTCCTTTAATGACTATCATAACATGCCTAAGAATCCAAAAGTCTTTTACACTAAGTTCCATCAACAAGATCCATAGAGAATAGAAGAAGAACACATCAAAATATTTCAAACCACTTTGAAAGATATGTAGATTGAGCATGAAGATGTGGCTTGCAGACTCTTCCCTTATTCATTAGGGGATGAGGCCTTTTATTAGTATATCCATTTGTCAATTGGGACCATAACCACTTGGGATCAATTGAAGAATACTTTATTGTAGAAGTTCAAGCTTCCAGTCAGCCCTTCAGAATTATACCAGCAGTTCATGTCTGTCAAGAGAGAAGTCAATGAGAATATTAGCTCATTCAACGATAGGTTCCATAGAGCTTATATGAAGTTGTAGCCTCCCTATGTAGTGGATGATCCTTCTGATTGATTGGTCTACTACACCGCCTTAGATAACCTCATGTCTACATTGGTAAAAAGAATGTGCCCACCACCTACTAGGTTGGTGGATGCTTATGCAGAGGCAATCACAACAGGAATAGACTTGGGGCAACATATTGTAGGACTGTTTCCTTCATTAGGCCCAATTGCACATCCAAATCAGATCCAAGGGCTTACCCACAACTTGGCCCACGAAACACCAATGTTGAATCAAGTCCCTCAGCTACCATTAGTGCCACATCTAGGGCATCCCTTGAACCAAGCACCGCCAGTGCCCCACTACCTACAGCCTCCACAACAATAGACCTATTCATAGCATTCCTAGGTGCCGACATACTTGCAGAATTCATAATTCTTGCCTACTCAACAAAACCAACCGATGACATAGCCAGTGTTCCTCCAGAACTCGACACCACAACAAGGTAATATAGAAAAGGATTGGATTGACAAGCTAACAAAATTGGTAAAGAAGATGTCTACTGAGATGACCCATCTAAGGAACCAGAACAATCAACTATAGGCATCCCAAAGGAGAATTCAGGCGAACCTTAATAGAGACAACCGTGACGCCGGCGCATCTATGGGTCAAAATTATGAAAGAGGCCAGAGTTTAGGATAGAACTTTGAAAGAAGGCCTTCCTAGAGCTAGAATAAAACATGGAACACCAAGCCTAACAATGGAGGCATTTCCTCACCTCTCAACCAACCAAGAAGTAGTGACAAAACAACAAGTGGAGTATACTTGGTCGAGGTTGCCTTGTTCGGATGGTGCTGGATCCACAAGACAAGTAGACATTCTGAGTTAGATTGCTCAGAATTTTGAATCGTCACTGAGATCTTCCAAGTAGAGGTTCAGAATTCAATTAACGGCTTTATTTGCAGAAATATAGTGCCCTTGGAGCCCTATGACTCCTCAGTGTTGGTGGTCAATCAAGCTCTATTCCCACAAGGTGAAACCAACACGCCTGAGAAGGAGGCTGCCTCAAAGGATAAGGAAGTGGAAGGGGTGAGTAACGAGAGACCCTTATCCCAGCTCTTTAATTTGGTAGATAATGGTCTAGTAGATGAGGAGGAACCCCATGAGGATAAGGTCCACATGTTCCATCAAAGGATAACCCATTATAACTTGAGAAATAGGAAAACTGGTGGTCCTTACATGACTTCTACTCCTCCTAATAACTTCAATACTCCACCAGACCCTAATGCCAATAACAACCCTAATTAACCTCATGTGCCTACACAATACTTCAACAGAAATAGGCAATCGAGTCAATCTTAGGATCAGCCCGCTAGTTCCTCCCAACATAAATTTTCTGAAGTATAGATAGAACAGACGAGAGAATATGTGGCAGAGGAATTAAAGAAAGTCAAAGTGAGTTTGTCAGCTTTTGAGCTATTAAGAGTCTCGACTATTAGAAATGCACTCTTCAGGTCATTGAATGGAACTTCTTCATCCAAACCAGCCCAGGAAGTCCCTACCAAAAGAGTCTCTTTTGAGGTCCTTGATAATGAACCTGTAATTAGAGAAGTCTTGAAAAGACCTAGTCAGCCTCTGAATTAGCTAGCTAATAAAAATCAGTCCTCAGATAAAACTCCTACCAAGGAGCAAGGCCCAGCACAAACTAAGGAGAAGAATACTGATAAGAAAAAAGGTCAAGTGGCTCAAGCTGACATATCAGTTGGGTTATTCCAAGGAAAATTAGAAACACCTCCTTTCTTGATGACTATTAGAATATTTGGAAAGAATATGTACAACTGCCTCCTTGATTCAGGAGCGTCAATTAATGTCATGCCATTGGCCATATGCAAGACCTAGAGAATAACTCTAACTCCCTCTTGATGAAAGGTGACTCAGTTTGACAAAATGGAAGTCAAAATAGTTGGAGAAATGAATAGAATACCCATGCAAATTGTTGTTGATCCAAGGGTGCAACAAGTGATTGAAATTCAAGTTGCCAATATTCCTAACATATACAACATCATATTGGGAAGGGACTTCACCCATGCCCTGAATGGGTGTGTTGCAACAAATTATTCCCATCTTTGATTTCCCTAGAAAGGACTTCCAAACCATATCTATATCGATTAAGAGCCACACATGATATTCATGATTATGGAGTACAACAACAAAATTAGGTGTTCTTCATTGAAACAACACTATGAAATTATTTTCCCATGGATTATGACGATAATGAAGAGTTTCAGGAAGAGGAAGTGGTTGAAGAGGTCCTTCTCATGTTATGCAGTGCCCCCACCAACCTAACTCATGTCCCTAAGAGTACGAAGATTTTGATTGAATCCGATGATGAAGAATCCTATGAGGATGGTATCCTTAGATTGTTGGATGGATTTTAAGAATTTATCTAGAAGTGTGTGCAAGATAAACTTAATCTAGGAGCAATAATTGACTTTCAAGAGCTATTACTACCCAGTTGATGCAGGGTACATAATGTTTCCCACTCTTAATTTGAATGCTGCCTATGTCAAACAACAATTGAACATGTAGTAGGATGGATCAATCATGGAGGGAAGCCCCAAATACAACAACCAGATCAAGACCCTACTGAGGCGACATCGCCACCCAAGGCTGCTAAAGTAAATATATAACCAAGCAAGGGAGCATGCTCTCCTAGCTTTGAGGTCAAGGAATCTTCCAAGTTTTGGACGTTACACTTCGATGGGTTGAAATCAAAGCAAGGAGCAGGAGCTAGCTTTCAGCTCATCAATCCTATGGGTAAGGCATATTTTTCTAATCATAAACTTCAATTCTATTGCACAAATAACATAGCAAAATATGAAGGACTAGTTCATGGGATTTTGATGGCATTAAGAAAGAAGGTTAAAATGTTGCAAGTCTTTGGTTATTCAGAGTTGGTAGTGAAAAAAGTTAGGAAATTATAATCCTGTCATGGTAGAAGGTTAGAAAACTATAGACATAGGGTATGTGATCTCATCTAACAATTAAATACATTCAATATTCAATTGATCCCACGTTCTAAAAATCAAATTGACGATGCATTAACCAAGGCAACCAACACTCTTCAGTCGTTGTCCTTGTCCGACCTGAAGAAATTCACTATGGAGCTTACTTCTACCCCATTAGTTCTTGATAATGTTACTAATTTTCAAGTTTTCAATGATGACAAGCAAATCCTTTATTTCATCATAAGCTCTAATGTTTTTACAAATCAAATCAATGATGAAACGGAACTTGAGGAAGCTAAACTAGACATAGAAGGGGTCATTAACCTCAAGAAAAATACAATACCATAAGGTATGGTTTAGCTAGAGATAATATTTGATTTGGATTAGATAAGGGATCAACATCAACAAGCCAAGAAGGATTCAATCGATAACCAGTGTGATGCTCACAACGTGGGTACTGCTGAAGAAATTAAAAATGTGTTCATAGGCAAGGTGTGCAAACCAGAAGAAAAGAAAGGGATCTTTGACACTGTACACACCTATCATGATGTGATTTCCTATAGTTATGAGGAATTGAAAACATATGACACCTCAATTATTACTCACACCATCGCTCTCAAGCCTGATGTGAGACCTTCCAAGCAGCATCAACACCTGATTAATGCATTGTTGGAGCCAATTATTTTTAAGGAAGTTCAAAAAAAATTGTCGGCTAGAATCATATTCCCTATCAAACACTCCACATGGGTGGAAAATTTGGTTCTAGTCAGTGGATTTTTGGAACCTCGATCGGGCTTCTAAAAAGGAAAATTACCTGGTGCCATCATTGGATGAGGTGTTGCAAATTATCAACGGGTCTCAAATGATATCTTTTCTATATGGTTATTATGGATATAATCAGGTGATGGTATAGTACGAAGATAGGAACAAGACAACATTTGCCACTAAATGGGGAACCTTCACATACAGAAGAATGGTGTTCAGGCTAATCAATGTTGGTGCTACATTTCAACATGTGATGGATATTGCATTAAAGAATCTCATCGGCAAATGCATCATATACCTGGATGAACTCACTATTTTTTCAAAAAAATGAGGATACCACGTCTCTAATTTGTGTAAGGTCTACCAAAAATGCAAAGAGTTCAGCATCTCACTGAACCCCAAGAAATGTATATTTGGGGTTACTGAAGGAAAACTGTTAGGATATGTGATCTCAAAGAAAGGGATCTCCATTAACCCTAAATGAATCCAAGCCATATCAAAGATTCAGCTCCCCAGCAGTAAGAAGGAATTGAAATCTTTCTTTGGGAAGATTAACTTTGTTAGGAAGTTAATCATGAGATTTGTTGAAAATATCAAGGAATTGAACACTATGCTTAAGAAAGATGCTAGAGTGGAATAGACATCAAAATCCAAGCAAGATTTTGAAGAAATAAAGAGAGATATTGTTGATGCACCAGTGCTAGTTAGTCCAGACTATCTAAAGCTATTTTATATTTACTCATTTTCTTCAGATCATTCTTGTGCTAGCATGTTGACATGGAAAGATGATGAAGGGAATGAGCACCCCATCGCATTCATGAGTGCTCCATTGAAATATGTAGAATTATGGTACCAGAATGTTGAAAAGCAAGCATATACTTTGGTTAGAGGAGTCAAAAAGTTTTGGTATTGCATCCTGAATAATAAAGTGTTTTCAATAATCCCCGATCTAGCAATCAAGACCCTATTAATGCAAAATGAGTTGGGAGAATGAAGAGAAAAGTGGGTTATGCTACTACAAGAATACGACATGGAGATTAATCCCATGAAGCTTGTTCGAGGGAAAGCCCTCACTTTGACAATAAAAAAAATTGATTCAAATCTCACAGTGTAGCAGTACTAGTTAGAAGACGTCTCTCCAGGGGAGTGGTATGATGACATTGTTTATTACCTATTGAACAACAAGTGTCCATCTCGACTACAAGGAGTCCAGAAACATGCTCTCAAATTAAAGAGTAGAAGCTATATGCTACAGGGATCCATATTGTACAAGAGAAACCATGAAGGGGTCTATCTTAGATTCCTTGGGAAAGAAGAAGCAAATGAAGTGTCAAAATAGTTTCATGACAAGTTCGAGACTAGCCATAGATCTGGCCCCTCAACTACTCACCAGATTTTGCAAGTTGGGTACTATTGGCCAACATTGTTCAATAACACACATAACCATGTTAGAACTTGTCACATTTGCCACACTGTCACCACCAAGGAAAGAAATTTTGTTGTCCCTTTACAACCAGTCCTAGAGGTAAGGCCTTTTACTCAATGGGGACTCGACTTCATTGGTCCGGTAAGCCCACCATCCTCTGTATGCCACAGGTACATTCTGACCGCTTATGATTACTATACTAGATGGATAGAAGCAGTAGCATGTAGGTAATGCACCACTAAAGTTGTTACTAATTTTGTAGAAAGTTTTATCTTAAATCACTTTGGTTTCCTGTTTTCCCTTGTGTATGATAATGGCCCTTCGTTTTCATCTCTATAGTTTTCTAGTTGGGCCTTCAATTATGGAATCGCACTCAAATTCTCATCCAGCTACTACCATTAGGGGAATGGCCTAGCTGAATCCACAAACAAAAATATTCTAACTATGATCAAGAAGCTTCTTGAAAAGAACCCAAAATATTGGCACAACCAGCTACATTTTTCCTTGTGGGAAGATCGCACTCACCACAAGGTTGCCATGGGAAATTCCTTGTTTTGCCTAGTCTATGGTTTGGAGCCTATTTTTCCAGTCCACCTCAAGATTCCCACACTCCAATTTGTTAATGCATTTTATGAGGGAGAATGTCAACAAGCCCGCCTTGCTGAGTTAATGCATTTAGAGGAAGTCCATGATCAAGCTCAATAGAAAAATTTTCCAAACACCAGGGTGTAGTCATAAGATGGTTCGATCATTGAGCCAAAGTAAAGATCTTTAGGATTGTTTATTTAGTTCTTTATTGGGACTAGGCCCGTGAGAATAAAGGGGTACATGACAAATTCAACAAGCTCTAGCTTGGCCCCTTTTAGATTTCTAAGATTCTAGGAGATAATGACTTTCACCTCAAAATGCTAACTGGTCCCATTGCCTGTCAATGGATAGTACCTCAAGCATTATTTCCTTGCCTGAACTGCTCAAGCTCTTTCTTTGTATATAGATATACATAGGTTAGGGTAGGTTCTTTCATTTTGTTGCTTTTCCTTTGCTTTGCTTTTGCTTGCATTCTCGGCTTTTTTTTCTTGAGGGTGTCTTTTGTTTTGATGCAGTAGTTGTGCATGGATGGTTAGGAGGTCGACTTTGCTGCCTAATCCTATTTATTCTTTGGATAAGTCTTCATATGTTATTATGGATTTCTACCGCTCCCATGATGCGGGTTTCCTTACTTGAACTCTGACTTGATTCAGAATGTGGCCCTTCTTTGAATACCCTCACACTTATCTTGGATTGCACATGAAAACACACTTTAAATATTTCTAATGAGTTGTGCAATAGTCGTTATGAGGTTTCGACAAGTGAAAAATATTAAGTCTTCTCCAGTGACCACTATGATTCCAAACCCACTATAAGCTTCGGTGCTTATGCAGTTGAGCAAAAGTAAAGGAATATCAAAAGAAAATACTAAAAGAGAAAAAGAGAGAAAGTGTCAAAACAATCAAGTATGTGGGTGTGCGAACAACTCTATCGGGGCTATGGACACCCAACTGGAAGTAGAGAAATTTTCATGGGGTTACAGGGACAACTCCATTGGGGCTATGGATACCCGACTGGCAGCGGAGCGATGTTCAGGTTACTTTTGGGGTCAGACGACTTGCGTAGCTTTCCTTGATTGATTGGTTGCTATATGTTATGGTCTCTGAAGGAAATAAATGAATGTGCTATGCACACACTTTTGAGGTATTTTTGTGATCAGATTCAACTAAGGATCTCGTCCTTCTTTAAGTCCCTAGTTCATTTATAGAAACCAGCTTCTGGTCTATGAAAATGGAGATTCTAGGTTCCAGATGAATCCTTACCCTTAGAACGCTTAGGAGCACTCCCCAACGGAGTCACCATTTGTTGTGCCTATCATACGCATGCCCTGTTCAAAATGGGAACCCTCTCTCTTTTTTGCTTGTGTTGGGTCATTTTAATTTTTCCTCATTTTGTGTGCCCCTAATGTTGAACTCAAAGTGGTTAGGAACACTCAAATCATCATTCCCTAGTTGACCAAATTCACTTCCCTGAAATTCCCTAAGTCTTTGGTCCATGCAGGTCATTCCATGTAGACTTCCCTTAGTCCATTGCCTTGGCATCCTTTAGACCCTACGGGTCCATGGTTGTGGGTAGCTCTTTGCGCGACATTGTTATCTCTTCGTCGTTCCACTAATGGGTGGCCTTGGACGTCCACCTACATGGTGGATCCCAATCTCTGCTTCATCGTTGCCTTTTTTCATTGTTAGCGACGAAACCCAAGGGTCATCCCACATTGTAGGTCTCACATCCCTCTTCATCAGCTCATCATTTCTTGAGTCTCACCTACCATAGTGGCAGTCGTACAACACATTCAATGCAGGTCATAAATGAGCCTTTGCCTATAAATAAAAGCCTCCTCACCGGTCATTTTTACTGACCAATTTGAAATTCTGAGAGGAAAAAGGTGACCATTGCCCCCACACCAACATTAGCTCCTGAGCGATCCAAGGCAAGGTCTTCGTCGAATTTTCATGTCATTTTCAAGTATGCCGCCCTATTTCAAATTTAAAATGCACGTTTTTTTGTGTCTAGGGTCTGTAAAATTGTAAATCCCTCAAAGAAGCCCTTAGACACTCTCAGCGGCTATCCTAGTAGTCATCTCCATGCACCCAAAATCTCAAACTGTTTAAATAATGCCCCCATGAGAATGCAGAACCTAGTACTTTTGGTGTTGTTCTTCGCACAACGTCAACCCCTTTACAGCTCATAGTGTCATGACCGTCATTTGAGTTAAAAATAGAAAAGATGAACCATTAAATGAAAAACCTAGATCTTTAGGTCCCTACGGATCCACTTATGTAGGTTGTCGCTTACAAGTGGCCACCTTCACATCACCATTAGCAAACATCCAACCTTCACCTCCCTTTTGCATTTTCGACCCCACCACAATTGCCTCCATCTGATACAAAAAATGACTAAGTTTCTAAATCAATGTGAGCTAAATCTTGCAAACTGTCATTTGCGGACTGTTGTCATCCAAATGTTGTTGTTAGTGGCAAATATGTTCCTTCCACTTTCAATGTGGGGCCCGCCATCTATGTCATCATTTGGCATAAATTCTTGTCCCTCATGTGGGTCAGTCACTACAGGAGTCAGTTTGCGAACTGCCCCTCTTCCTTCACCACTCCTTGACATCCGAGTAGCCCCATCCATCTGCAATGTGAACTCCACCTAAGCCAATTCCACCTGAGGATTTTAATGAAAAACCAGAGTCTTTAGTGTCATGCGAGCCTTTCAATGCAGTTTGCTACATTTGAACCACCACTCACCCTCGATCGTTCAATAATGACAAACCCTTAGCGGTCATCTAATGGTCTTTATCTGCATCTCCCACACTCTTCAGTACTGAGCTCGACATCTATCTCACCTGCGGGTCCCACAGTGCAGGTTTCCTTCTGTGGGGCACCATGTTGTGATTGGTGTTCCTTAATGGCAAGGTCTCAAATGTCCCTCAGGCCTCTGGGGCCCGCATGCCCTGAACCCACAAAAGCATAGCGATCAATTAGATGACTTCAGAAGCCTCATAGCCAATTCTTACACGTGCCAATTTCCCTTATAATGACTTGGGCTAGCAAATCCCCATTGCGGAACTTTCAATGCGAGCGGTTCTCTATGGGTTTCCATCACACCAGTGCCATCTTGCTCCTAGTCCCTCGGACTGACGGCTTCCAGTCTAGCAAAACCAGCACCTCTGGGCCTGCATTATCTTTTCTGATTCAAATGAGCCTCGAATGATGAATATTGATGAATTTTATGGTATCCTCATGATATATTATTGGATCTAACCCTTATTTTGTAGGATCTAACTAATGCTTACCCTGATTTCTATAAGAATGTACTTATTACATCTTTGCATGCAGAATATATGGAGCCTATTGTAGGTCCATCAAGGAAGTCCATGAAGAAAGTTGACAAAGGGAAGAAACCTACACATCCACCAAGGGGAAAGGAGGAGAAAGACCAGATGAAATATCAATTTCATGGGGTGGAGTGTACCTCCAAGCTCAGCTCCATCTAGGATTCTATTTCGGATACCAACCTTGGGCATGTGAATATTGATGAATTCAGACAAAGGGTAATAGTCCATCCCACAACAAAGAATGCACAAAAAATCAGAGCAAGTGGTCTTGTTACGGCAGTCAGCTTCCCACCCATACTCATTGCCCCAAATTTGGTTATGGCCTATAGGGAGTGCTATCATAACAATAGGAAGATAATTGACGATGAGGGGGGTGTTAGCAGATTTGTCTGCTAGAATCAGAAACATGTTTCACATCCCCACATTTGATGTCATAGAGGAACTAGAGAAAGAATATGTCGAGAACATGTGGAAGGCAGACCCCCTCAGATGCAAAAGGTTAATCAACTAGCATTGATTGAAGGATAAGAGGGGAAACTCTACAAAAGTGCCTCAAGCACTATTTAGGAGTGATTTTGATGAAGAATACCATGACTTGGTCACTCTCCTAAGCAAGGTAATGGGTCTCCTTGGTGCTACTTTCTTTGAAGAATGGATGTTCTACTTCATCAAGGAGATCATCTGAGGAAAGATAAAGTTCCACTGGGAAAATATAATTAGTGATAAGATGCATGACCAGCTCATGGTTGTTATGAAAACTTCCAAATTCTATATAACATCATACCTGGTATACCTTCTAGCTAAAACATTTCCATACAAAGGACTCTTCATCACAGTCAACCTAGAAGCAAAGAAGGGGGACCTCAAGGTATATAATTGCTACCCTCAGTTACTGTACCAAAATTATAAAAGAGAATAAAGGAGGGTGAATGATGCCTTCATTGGGCACATCATTAGGCTACTTGGGGGATATTTTGAAAGAAGAGTGTCATACAGCACCAAGACCTTCGTCCTCCAATTTGGGTATCTATTTGTACAGTTCCCAAAGTTCACTTATGTCAAAATGGAGGGTTTCTTAGGGAGGCCCTATTGGTTGCCTCATTACACCAACGATCGCATGATCTTGCTCGAGGTCTCTTGAAAGCTACAAAATTCCCACGCGATGCTTAGTGACAAACATAGGAATTGGATTCCTTATCTCTTGACCTTCAAGCAAGGGATGTACTCCTACCCTACCTCCTAATGTGTTGAATATTCAAAAAAGGAATTGGTAGAGTACAACTTAGACCTCCACACCAACCGAGGGAGAATGGACCCTTATGGAAAGTTGAAGAAAGGGGTCAGAAATAAATATGTCCACAGACCTCAGGTCGAAGACTTCTAGGCTAACTGTGCAGATGAAAAAGAAGTGCGAATGAGGCACTACATGAGGATGAAAAATCAATTTGTAAAGTCAATGAATTTTTTCCCCATGCCCGACTAGATAGTGGAGGAAGATAATAATATTATTGATGATAGGTTTAATATTCTGGCCAAAATGCCTCTACCAATAATAGATTGGAATGAAGAAGAGGTCACTGACCTCTATATATTGACATGGCCCATTGAAAACATGACAAGGCAATGGATAGATGTCCAAATTGCTCAGCTCAAAATACAGGGTGTAGAGTTGACTTATGGATAGCTCGAGGATGATCTCAGCAGCAAAACCAATAGTGGAGCAACCACTACCCCATCAGAGGAATCACCCAAATCCCCTCTGGTGACAAGGTTGAGGAAAAGAAATGATATGCCTGAGCATAATCCTAAACATAAGGTATAGTCTAGGAAGACTGTAGAGGAGAGTCATCCAAAAAGGTAAAGAGAACAAGGCGATTCATGAGTAAAATTCCTACCATAGAGGAGGACACCCAACATGAAGGAGAAGAGAACCCTGAGCAGTAGTGCTCACCGCCCACCACTTATGCTCCCGCTACTACAACCATTACCACCCCTCCACTCTCTGTCTCCCAACAAATGCATGTTTCATCTTTACCCATCGTGAACATCTTGGTTCACCTTGCCTCCACTTTTCCAACGGCTCTAGTCATGCTTCACAACTCTTCCTCCTCCACCACATCCCCATGGTCATCTTTCTCATTTCCTCCTCCATTTCTCACTCTCTCTACTCTAGTGCCTACAATAAGCACTACCACCATGTCACCTCTTACCCTATCACATACTTTCGTGACATATATGCAAAATGCACCTCCCAAGATTTCTAGAATAATGCTTGATCCCAAGGTCCAAGCTTTCATGGCCCGGGTTGTTGTTTCCCTACCTCTTCCACCACTACCCACCGAGTCTCCCATGATGGAATCCACAATGCAAATTTCAAAAGAAATGGAGAGGCGACACGTAGAGCAATAGTAGGAGGTTGCAAAGGATATAGTTGAGGAGCCCGAAGACTTTGAGCAAGAAGAATATTTTGAACACCCAGAGACTGGGCTAAACATAAATCTAGATAAGGTGGTGTCTGATGAGGAGAAGTCACATTCTTCAAAGGAGGACACTGAGGCCCTCAATGAATGATAGGTTGTAGAAACCTTAGATCAGGAGTTGGATGAAGAATTGCCCCAGCATCACAAAAGCACAGATGAAGCGGGTGACCCAGAAGAGCATCACTATGAAGAGAAGGATGGCACTGACACAGACATAGAGATATTGGATGAAAATTCTCCAATTGGCCAAGACAAGGGCTTGACCCAGGATGGAGGAGTGCCTCCAGAAAAATAACAAGAAAAAGAAGAAGAGAAAGAAGAAAAGAGGGATTCCCAAGAAGAAAGATTTGAATCCCAAATCCATGACGAGACTATACATGAATAAGATAGGGCACCCTAAGGGGAAAATTTAGTTGAAAAGGATGCTATCGCCGCTAAGCTAGGCAGTGAGGAAAGGGCTGCACCTGAAAGAGAATTGGATGAAAAAGCAACCCATGATCAAGAAGCCCTTGGCGATAAAGAGGAGTAGCATTGAGATGGACAAAGAGAAGAAGGTGAGCATGAATCACCCAAGGAACCCGCCAAGGTGCCTGAGTGGCTAGAGTAGAAATTGGACAAGAAGAAGGCCCTCGTGGTTGTCGACCCCAAAGCACGACTAGAGGCAATCCTAGCCTGAGCACAGACCAAAATAAGAAAGGAAAAGAAGCCTAAGGTTCACTCCTGCATCATGGTGTATGCCTCTGGATCAAGAACAATAGAAATTTCTACCCCTGTAGCAGATAAAGGAATAGGCATGGTGCAAAGCGATAGCATCTCTATAATCAATCTGGGCTTGATGACCCTCGAGTAGAGAATAGATGAGTTCCATGGATCCCTAGCCTCCATCATGAAAAAAATGGATAAAGATCAATCCACGAAGGAGGAACTAAAAGCACAAGTAGTGGATCTTACCGCTTACATCCAACAATGGGCATCTATAGAAGAGGAGGCTCTAACGACATCATCGACACCGCCCTCGTTGCTCTCCAAGGAAGATATAAGAAAGATAGAAAAGAGGAAGAATTGGACCAAGGCTATGATAGATTGGTTTGGTTGTGTGTTGTACAATGGTGATATGGGTCGTCGACATGCTGCCAAGATCTACAATAAGTTTCAAGAGTTGCAGAAACAGTTTGAGGACTCCATCAGAACCTGCCATTGATTCATAGAACCATATAGAATCACCTACCCAAAGCTCAAGAGCATCCTCAAGCTCTTTAAAGGGGTATGCAATAAGGATTTGGGACTACTAGAAGATGATTATTGGCTCATGGAGACATGGCAGACAGGCCTAGATCATAGGAAAGAGGTCTTGGAGAGGGCTTTGCATGAATTAAAGCTTGACCATGAATGGGTCGTAGAGCACTATACCAACAACAAGGAATAACTGAAGATGATGAACGGTTATGAAATGCCTACTCCCGAAAAGATTAAGCCATTCTTCCACAAGAAGATGGAACAAGGGGCTACAGATACACTGTCACCAGATTTTATAGATTTTTCTATGAGGGTTTTTGTCCAATCTGAGCAAGTTATCAAGGCCACCCCTAGATGCACAAAGCATTAGGAGCAGATCACTGAGAGATTCAAGAAAATCAACTTTTAGATCCTGCAATCAGATATCATGGAATGGGATAAGCACTAGGATTTGATTGGGAAATTTTTAGTGTATGCTACCATCGAAAAGAATGATGGAAAGCCTATTATAGATTATGAGTATTTGAAAGTGTAGTTATAAGGATGGTTGCCACTACAGGACAAAACTACTACAGTGCCAAGGTCACTAGAAGACAAAACAAGGAAAAGGACAAAGATGTATTTTATATTGTTATATTTTGGGGTAGGTGAAACCCTAATTTAAAATGAATCTAGGCCACATAATGAAAGTAAATCCTAGCCATTCATTCCACTTTTGGAAAACTATAAATAGGGGGGTCTCCTCTCATTTTCAAAGAGAGAGTTGAGTTGTTGTGTAAAGGCATGCTACATAAATTTAATGAGAATTGCATTGTTTTGATGGATTCTTGTGTTTCTTCACATGTATGCATGATTCATCCTCTCAATATTGGATTTTAGTCTTGTTGTTCTAGTTTTAAGTTTCTTTCAGTAGTTAGTTCATGTTGTATTTTAATGGTGAAGAATTCTATGGTGTTGATTCCTTTCTAGCTCATAATTTTTGTTCTTTATTGATGATGATCAGCTGTGTAAAGTTAGTTTGAGCTTACTACCAGTGCAACACTTTAATTTCAATCTTCATTCATGCTTTAAGGATGAATGAATGGTTTAAAAATATGCAAACTTTAGAAGATTGCACTAGTTTCATGAGACTATAGGTTGCCTTGGTTAAGTGGAACTTAGTTTTAGGAAGGTTGTCCATTGTAGCATCCTCCATTGTTACTGTTCAACATTAGTTATAGGTCTCGAAAACTTCTTACCCCTTTTCCTTTTTTACTTTTCTTTGCAAACTGAAATCGAAACCAAGTTCTAGCATCACAACCAAGTTAAGTTCGATGAACCAAGAGGAGTCTTAGACTGTTGTTCTGAACTTGCAACAATTACACTTCATTTCTAGAATTCCACCAAAACTCCATTTGAAGATCCAATTTCTTCCCATCTTATGAACCATAAATGCCCTTTTTAATTACCAACAAATCACATCAATCAACTGAGTTGTTTTTGCAAGTCATGATCTGACACCCGAGAGACCTTGGGGTGATTCCTACAACTTAGTTTCTGAAATTACCTTTCAAGAGAGGTAGCATACTTATGTGTTTCCTGTGTTGAGAAAGTGCAAAAAACCCATCAATAATTACAATCAGAAAAATAAACTAGTTAATATTTCATTTCAAAAATGAAATTTAATAAATTAAATTCAATGAGCATGCTAACATTTACCTGAGTATCAATGCCATAACCTTGATTCAAAATTTTAGCTTCCCTCGCCATCTCCGTAGCTATAGACATATCCTGTGTAGC
Source organism: Sequoiadendron giganteum (assembly GCA_007115665.2). NCBI lineage: Eukaryota > Viridiplantae > Streptophyta > Pinopsida > Cupressales > Cupressaceae > Sequoiadendron > Sequoiadendron giganteum. Next base: position 344,560,089 of record CM021110.1, read on the forward strand.
AGCCTCCTCAGTGTCGATGGGGTCATATGTACAAGTCTCCCCGCAAAATTGACACGAATGGGGTGGAAGCCTAGCACTTGAAGACTCCCCTCGATGGTGTTGTACTATAGGACTCACATGTTGGATGACACTCTAGGTCAAAGAGGTGATAGCCTGCAAAGTTTCTACCTCGGAACTTTCCTTCATGATGGAAGGGATAATGATGTGCTCATGATCCGGCCTAGTGAGAGCTCATCTCGCTTGCCACCTAGGATCTGGTTGTGCACTGGGTCTATCTTGAGATGACCCCCCACCTCTCCCCTGGAAGTCTCTCATATCAAAATAATTTGAGATTTTGTTTGGTACGAACTCACAGTATAGTTTCCTTAGTAAATATTATGGGACTTCACAATTGTTGCATGGTGGGTAATCAAAAACCATGTACCACCTATCCCAAAAATGGTACCTAATCCCTTGGTGGTAGCACCAATGGATAGGAAACCTCTTCGCATTGAGGCCAAGATTTTGATTTGTGTGTGGATCGGTGAATAATGAGCACAAATCTAATTTTGTAATTTTTTCATCTTTTACATCTTTATATGATAATTTATCCTGATAAAAATTCCTAGCCGCCTGCCTCCTATCTTTCCAACCACTTAATTGTTTGTTGATTGCATTTACATGTTTTAACAATTATTTAAGAGAATTTCCAAGTGTTTTTCTCTCCATGGTTGAACCTATTGGATCGTTCAACCTCATGAATAACTCCTTAATTTGTTTTTTATTGTTTTCAATTTAACTCATTAAATTTTGTTGAGTGCCAGGAGGATGTTGAGGGATTGGTGGAGGAGATTGTTGTTGTGGTTGTTGAACTTGAGGATTTTGTTGATGTTGTTTCTCTGCTTGTTGAGGATTTTCAAGAGGGTTTTGAATAGGGTTTCCAAGATCATTATCATCTCCTACAAATTCAACAAATGAATATAAAAAAATTCCTAAAACTAACAAATTCACAGCAAAAAACAAATAATCCTTACCTCTTCGACCTCCCCATCGATGTGGCGGCATCCTGGCGATGAAATAACAACAATTTGATGAAACAAATGCAAGATTCACTCCTTCTAGAATGTGAGCACACAAAAGAAGGGATTTTGGCCGTGGGCAAAAGAAAAATTGTCACAAAGAAAATGAGCTCGATTTCCTTTTTTTTTCTTTTAATTGCTCATAATGCGAGCACATTATTTTGTGCTCATATTATAACATGAGAATGTTATTCTTCACTCACGTTATAACACGAGCACAGAATAGGCTTGGTGTGGCCGAGCCTTAGAGTCGACACACCAAGCCATAATGTGATCGCATTATAACATGCTCGAATTATAATGCGATCGTGTTATGAGCTATTAGAACTTTTTTTTAAATTTGGCCACAAATTAGCCCCCCGTCTTTTTGCACCCACCCAACCATTTATTTTATTGCAATTGAATTGCAATGTTACAAATGTTATTACATATCTTTTTAAAGATGAGTAGAGCATGTAAGCTCATATTTTGTATAAATGACATATGTCACTTTACATAGACACAATTCATTCCAATTTGTTGCTCGTGACAATGGATTAAAAATTGATTCCAAGCTTCTGCTGATGACAACATAATATAAATTTGGCTTTGAAAATAAATGCATAGCACTTGTCGAGACAACCATGTTGTGGAAATGGGAGTTGTGAAGATACAAAATGTACTTATCCTCTTTGAGAACCAAATTCATACAGAAGATGAGGGGTAGTAAATCTGCTCCCATCTTTTGCATGCAACTTCCATACACTAGGATAACACTTATCTCCATCAGATATCCTCATCCTGGTTCAAAACCTATTTGAGAAGTCAGGTTAACCAAATTAACTTCTTTCCAATTCTACCCATTTTGAACTTGAAGGAAATTGGTCTTTTACTCTATAACTACATAAGTGGAGGTAGGATAATTTAGAGTATCCCCAATAAAACCACATCATCTTCTTCCTTATTAACCTTACAAAATGAAAACCTTTATGACAATTCAGAACATTGAACCCAATAGTAAAGCCTTTAGCCTTCAAAGAATGATTTCAATTGTGCTCACTATCCCTATTCATGGGCCACTAGTGCCACTACTAGCCTGATCCATGTTTACTTATGAGTCATGTGAGGTTAGGTATAATGATAATCATGCAAACCAAAAAACCAACTTAATTGATTTGTGTAACTTAAGCCTTACATTTATAATTAAAATGTTTAATTTGATTGACATTTGGCTACATGCAAATTGTACCTCAAGCTGACAAGCTATCAAAATTTCCACTCAAACGATATGAAATCATTACAAATCTTGTTACAATTGATCACTGGATTAATGACATCGTCATCTATAGTATGTCGTGTAGTTTTCAATATCAAGCTATCTAATCAATTACTTTGAGGCATTGAAAAGAGAGAATTAAATCAAAATGGCTTGTTTTACCTTAACCATTATCAATGTCCACTAATAAGTCACAATAAATTTTGCTCACTTATGATCAGAACTATATGTTTATAATATACCTTAATCATTATCAATGTCCACTAATAAGTCATAATAAATTTCACTCACTTATGATCAGAACTATATGTTGATAATTACTATTAGTTTTAAAATCCACCTTTTTATATTGAACAAAGAATAAATGATTTACAAGAATGGAGCAATGATAATTATTTTAATTTAAGTAGCTAAAGACTTAAGTACATACTACATAGCTAACCTAGCCAAAAAGCCACTAACCGTGATAAAAAAACTAGTCATAAAATACATGTAATACAAGAATTGTTAACATGTACAATAAAATATAGACACAATTCATTACTAAAAAAAATTGTAACAATAACTGAGGCCTTCAACCAGGTGTTTGAGTAGAAGGTGAATTGAATTTAACAAAGTAATAGCAGAGAAGAAAAGAGAATCACCCAAAACCTTCCTCCAAAACTCAAGACTCTTTAGCGATTCATTTTTTGTATCACACAACATACCACATCTCATATTCACCAGGGAAAGAGCCTGTGCTATAGAAGCATGCAATTCCACTTTCCAAAAGATTCCACCAATAGGCGCTAACCCACTTTCAAAATTGTAATGCTCCAGTGCAAACTCCAACAAAGAAATATAGTAAATGAAAGGCTGCTAATAACATATTTCTAGCATCTTCACCAAATCTTTATCGAGCAAAATTTCCATGCAATTGGACAAGAAAGTTGAAGCTACCTCAAAATATAGAGCATGAGGGTTGTTCTGAAGCCATTCCCTACCCACGAAATTATTCTTATAGCATCCTCAACTTACACACAAGGAATTGTAAAAACCATACCTAGCATTCGTTTGTCATATGCATCGTCACTTCTTTTCTCCCAAAAAAATTTGGGCAGCATGACACACCATGAAGAATCCATATCACAGTTAAATTGAGAATAGAGACTTGAAAGATTTATCAAAGCCAAATATATTATAAATGATATGAAGAACATCAAGTTGGTGAAGTATATATAGAAGTTAGAATGAAGACAATGACATCAAATACTCAACGCAACATTTAATTCACCACTTGATGTGACAATATTATTTTGAAAAATTGACTCATGACTTCAAATCATTTAAAAAATAATAAAACGTCAACCATTGATCAACAATCGCGGGCTAGTGGGCAATGACCTAGATCAACCCAACGACTGTCAACTTGCTTTCCCATCCACCACCTCATCTACTTTCCCATTGAGTCCCACTAGAAATACATCCTACACCGTCTAATCACCATAGGACATCATCAAAGAGACAACCATATATCAGAATGAGACCTTTTAGTGTCTCTTTGATGGAACGATCAAAAGGACCCCAACATATCGAGAGGAGTAATATTAGAGTCTGCAAAAATAAACACCATCCCTGGTCCCCATCTCGGGTCCCACCACACCAGACGTCGCCTCCCCACTCCCCCACCAAGCAAAGAAAAGGGCCCACCAAATCACTGCAAGCTAGCAGGTTGTTGCCAGCTGTCTACCATATGGCATCATACTCCACCATCGACCACTCATATTTTATCGAAGAGATAGTAACATATCGGGGGGAGGTGCCTTAGAGTCCCATCAATGCAGCTATGTCGAAGACACTATGGGATATCAGAAGGACTATAACATGAGTCTTGTTGATGCAACAAAAAAACACCCCACCGATGGAAAGAATATTTGACTGGGGTCGCGACCAGAAGACAAGGAAAATATTTTTCACCTGACTTTGATACTCCACGGAACCGGTAATCGCCTAGGTCGAGGGACCGATCACCACGATGACTAAAAATGCTTAAGTAATAACTTAAGTGACCTTCAACTACTGGTAGCCAATCAACGATAAAATATTATTTTGGCTATCATGAATTTAAGTGATTTAATAAGTAATAAAATATCAACCATTGATTTTTAGAAATCTAACGATTCTAGTGCTATTTTAGAGGCAAGAATTTGCAAGTCCAGTGCTTTAGACATTTTCTTCTGGAATGCAACTACAATCATCCATCAAAAATTCATCCAACGATCGTGGGTTATATTGATTTGCACTAACATCTGGCTTTAGACATGATGAATATGTTGACACTTGTTCCCATTCCGGACACTTTATGAAGGAATTTGGATGTGTGGAAATTTTTTCTTGCAATAGAACTCTGAACAATATGTAGCATTTGATTTTTTTCCACCCATGCAATTTAGCTCCCTCTGATATGCCTTTGTGACTTTGATGTCGCCTGCTTCTTCATCGGGTCCCACTAGTGTTCCTCCTTACACCGTTGACTGAACTGACATCATGATATCAAAGAGACCCCTAAGATTGTCTCTTCAAAAAATCCCTATCACCTCAATGTGGCTCACTAATTTTCCTTTGGTGCTTTACACCATCGAAGGTACACTAGCATATCATGCTAAGACACTTTAGGGTCTCATCGATATTCACCCTTCTCTTTGATACCATTGGCAAAAGGAATGGGCCCACAAAGACATGTGTTGCCTCAGCATTCACCATCTGCCATCATCACCATCCTATCGGGATGTCAAAGGGACCATCATCAACATCCCCCTGATATCCACAAGTGTCCCTTCGATGAAGAGAGTTCACTTGCAAAAAGGTTTAATTCTCCAATGAAAATAATTTTTTGGTTTGAAAACATTTTTGAATCGCCAACAAAAATATCTTACTTTTTTTAGCACAACTTTAATTCGCCAATAGAAATATCTTGTTGGTTTGGAAACATGTTTAATTCACCAATGGAAATATTTTATTGGTTTGAAAATAGGTTTTAATCGCCAATGAAAATATTTTATTAGTTTTAAAAAACTTGCAATTCACTAGGATTTTCCACAGACCTCTAGCGATTACAAAAGATTCACCAATTGAGATTTTTTCCCGAAAAACGAAAAGAATTTGCTAATAAAATTAATATTTTTATTGGGAAGTATACAAGATTCGCTAGGATTTTACACCTTCGCCGAGGGGGGGTTCTTAAAGTTATCCTTGATGTATGTATGTATGTATGTGTCTCTATCTCTTCCTCTTTATCTCTATGTTTATCTCTCCCTCTCTCTCTTTGTCTATCTCTCTATCTTTCTCCCTCTTTATCCCTCCCTACCTACTTCTCCCTCTCTCTATTTCTAACTCTATCTTTGTATGATTATCTATGATTTCTTAAAAATCTATTTAATGTGAGCACATTATAATCTACATTATCATGTTATGGGTTGGTAATTACCAAACCATAACATGAGTGTGTTATGTGAACTTTTACATCACACACTCGTATTTTCTATTAAAAATTTGATTTGGCTACTTTGTTGTCCCCCAATTTAGTGCACTCACCCTAATGTAACAACATTTTTTATTTTTTTATGTATCGAATTCTAGAACACTCATGTCTTTCTCACATAGAGTATGTTTTACTTGAAATTTAAAAAACTTTCCTTAGCCTCACTCTAACAATATTATAATGTTTAAGACTAAAAGGTTGATTTATTAAAAGATATGGACATTGGTTGCAAGTTCAAAACTCAATTAGCTAGTTGTAAACATGAAGGGCAATGTTTATAGCCCAAAGATTATAAGAGGCTTGCCTTGGAGTTTGAACCACCCCTTAGGATTGAATTTGGTTGTAGGTCACTAAGTTGCATGTTCCTCTCTATATCTTTGGGTATATTATATGCTTATAATTTTAATTATTATCCATTGTTTATGAAATAGTGGTTGAGTTTGACTCAAAAACTACACAATTAAATCCTAATAAAACATAATTTGAGACTACAAAAAATTATCTTCATCTTCTCTATTATTATATTTAAAATAACAAATAATTGAATATAAAATGACTAAATAATTAAAATTATTTTTTTGCTTAAACAAAAATAAAATGTCAAATTAATTGTATTGTTTGTCCATTATACATTTGATATTTAAATAGATATTTGTAATAAAAAATTATATTATGTTTGAACTTTTGAACACCCACAATTCAATCAATCATTGTGTAGTTAAATCATATTTATTCACTAGTCATGAAATAGTGATTGAGTTTGACTAAAAAACTATGCAATTAAATCTTAATAAAAAATAATTTGAAACTACAAAAACTACCTTCAACTTCTCTATTATTATATTTAAAATAATAAATAATCAAATATCAAACGATTAAATAATTAAAATTTTAATTTTAATTGTATTATTTATCCCTTATACGTTTGATATTAAATAGATATTTCTATAAAGATTAATTGAACTTTATCTTTATATTTTAGAAGAATAAAAAAATATATATTTCGTTTGAACTTTTTAACACCTACAATCATATTTATCCTAACTTCAAAATATTTTTAAAAAATGTCAAATCCCCTTCGATTACTAAGTAAAAACAATAAAAAACAGAGGGCAGAATGAATTGAGAGTGAATGAAAAGCAAATCGACTTTTGCAAAGAACGCTTCGATTTTGGATTTATTAATATTTCGTATTTTGCGTTTATCTCAGGAATCAATTGTACTTATACATTTTTTTACGAATCAATTTGCTACTTATACATTTTATTACGAATCAATTGTTACTTAATACATATTTTTAGGAATCAATTGTACTTATACATTTTTTTATCGGCCGACAATTCTTTGTTGAAGTAAGAAATATCCGAATGGATAAAATCATCATTAAAAATTTCAATAGGTGGGGTCGGCCGATGGTAAAACACCCTACATTTCCTACTTTACTAAGCCCGTTTGCCCGAATATTTTCCGGCATCTTGGCGGACACGCCACTGTAACTATAATGTGCAGTAACCTTAATTAGAAAGAGGCACTGTATAATCAATTTCACTAACAAAAAAACTCGTATTCAGTCAGTCATTCCAGAGGGAGTAAAGTGGCTCTACTGAGTTGCTCTCATCCTCATATTGATGCATTCGGGGGGGCGTGAGAAGAAGACCCTCCGCCATATTCTGCAACATGTTGGGCGACTCCAGCAGCAAATCTGCGGCGGGACCCACTTCCCCCATTGTATCAGCATGTGGGGCATCCCCCCCATTGCTCGTTTCAGAGCAAATTTGTGCCTCAACTTCTTCTTCAGGGGGGTTGGAAGATTGGGCCTCAGAGTGTGAAGAGGGGGGAGAAAGTAAAAGTGCTCTGTGCGCATCGAATGAACGCGCAGCCTCCGAAGCGGCGGACTGGATGTCGGAATGTTGAGATTGAGCAGGGTGAGGCAGAGTGTGGGCGGCGTGGGGAAAATTGAGCAGAGCAGAGGGACCCTTCAAACAGAGAGCAGCGGCGTCGTAGGCCCGAGCGGCTTTGTGAGGATTGTCATATGAGCCGAGCCATAATCTGCTCTTCTTCTTCGGCACCCGAATTTCACACACCCATTTTCCCCAACTCCGACGACGCACCCCTTTGTACTTCAACTCCTTTCTCTCTTCGCCTTCATTCGAAACCTCGCTTGCTCTGTCACTTGTCGAAGCCATGGCAAATAAATACTTGGCTGTGCTCAAGTTTTGTTTTCCAATGGCCGGAGTTCTTAGATTTTATGAAATTCAACAAATATAATGAAAATCTTGTGGCCGAGGAACGATCGCAGCTGGAACGGTGTACCTGCCGATGCCTTTGTTCAACGAAAACGACAGCAATGGATATTTTTTTTATTATGACCTCCACGTGGCGCTGTGTTGAGTAACGTGTTTTATTTTTGCGGCGGTGAGGCAATAGAATGTTCGGTTTTACACAGTAACGGTCATAAAGTTCGTTTTATAGGAGCCAAGGGTTTCAAAGCGTATAACACTCACAGCCTCAACTCGCTATGTTAACTCATACGTGTGATGCTCCCATTTAGCCCTGCTTTATCCTTTACGCGTTGGATTGGTCTCACAACTTACCCTATTGCTGAGTAATGTATGTGCACATCATTTTCCATGTCACATGAACTCTAGGGTAATATTACACAATTGATACAATATAATTAATTGAATCAATATGCCAATCAATGTGTTAAAGCTTATGCATTTCACTTTTTTATCTTCTTAAATGTTATCTCCAATTTATCTTTATGGACAATCTTTTGTCAAGTAGTCAAACTCATGTCTTAAACATGTTATTCCTTTCTTGACTTCTCTCATATTACCATCTACATTGAATACAATTTGTTAACACTCCAGCCTTACTTTGCACATTGCTCTTTTGTCAAAATAATCTCCATCTACTCGTCCTTCACATCCTCCACTTCTTTAGAACTATTCCTAACATGGCTCCAAGCCTATATCTATATTATAACCTTCTAGGTCTCTCAACTTGAATACTAATGTATCTCTCCTTTTCTCTCTCTCCCTCGTAGTTTTTATTGTTTTTTCCCCTTTTATATACTTGTATTTGTATGATGCCTCTCACATTTTCATGTGCGTACTTCTATATGTTATCTTTTTTTCTATTGTGACTTCTTCCTATGGATTAGGGATGCATGGTAAGGCAAAATCCTATTACCCTTATCATGTGCCCTCCAATTTTCTTCCTTATTTTTATTTTCATACTTACCCTTCCTTCTATGTTCTTGAGGATGATGTAAGGCATTCAATTGCTTAAAACCCACTCTCTTCTCATTATTGTGTAATGCCTCAAGCCAAAAACCCAAGACATTAGCCAAGCGAACCATTTTTTATATTTGCAAGAACAACACTAATAAACAAGCAAAGACCATGACATGTCACACTATGCATACCAAGTGTCATGTCAAATGCAATTACACACACACTTGAGGCAATATCACCATTGGTGCAAGAAAGGTGGCACTTATGAAAGACTTACCATTTATGAAACAAGCCACCAAGATGAACCTATAGGAGAGTGGACCCTACGAAAACAACAATTGGGTTCTAAACCATGATCCTGTCTTCTCATGAACCCAACATAAGGATAGGACTTGAGGGAATCATAAACTTCAAATCCACATCCTAATTTTACTTGACACCTATCTAAACATTAATTAAATATACATAATTATTTTATTAAACTTATTAAATATCCCTTATCCAATTCTTCATTTTCCAAAGGTCACTTATTTCCTTGGCCCTCGATAAGCCATCAAAATTAGTACAAGTCTGATAACATCAAACTTCTTCCAAGTATGATACTCTACCATTAAAATTCTTGCAATTCTAATAACATTAGACAAGTCTTAAAATTATGATACTTTGCCATTAAAATTCTTACAATTCTAATAACATTAGACTTCTTAAAAGTCTGATACTACATCTAAATTTTTACAAGTCTATTATTCTAGCATTGGATCTCTTACAAGCTTGATACTTTGGCATGGTACATTGAAGTTCAAAAAACATTGGTGGTATTGAAGTTTTAAAAAAAATAGTACACCCAACAAAGTATTGGATTTCAAGCAAATTTGTTACTCCCAACAAGGTACTAGAGTTTAGGAAACTCTAGCACTCCCAACAAGCTATTAAATTTTAGGCAACTCAGTACTTCAATCAAGGTGCCAAAGTTTGGAAATATTGGTACTTCTAATAAGGTTATGATTTTAGACAAAGTTTTCGTACTTTTGACAAGGTGTCCAAGTTCAAAAAACTCTAGTACTTTCAATGAGGTATCTAGGCCTATAGACGTTTCAATCCCTATCATGTGGCATGTTTGTAAAGGTTGGGCATGCCCTATCAGTCTGCAAACTACGCAAGATACAACTCACAAAAAAAAAATGAGGTTTAAATAAACATATGTATGGAAGAACAAATCACATATATTTTAAAAGAATGTTTGTCAATTTCATTAACAAACTTGTTATAATCTAAATACTATTCTACATGAACAACACAATATTCACATTCAATTATTGAATTAGTGTTACTTCAAAATGGACATAAGGTTCCCCACTCTTAAGAGCTGATAGTGAAAATGTAGAGGTATTACAAAAAATGTGTGTGCCAAGACAAAATAAGAGATAAAATAAATTACAAAAAGTGGTCAATCAATGATAAATAGGATTTTCACTTACAGTTAGTAGCTTTGGTGACTGTTAAAGCATCTTACTATTAAGGAGCATCCATCAACGATGAAATAAGAAAAAAATAACACAAATATAGTGAGTTTGTATTATTGAGCTCAAACCTTCTTGATCTTATAGCTTCTCATCATGACTACTGATCTTTTGACTTATGATGCTCTTCACTTAATGATCATTTATATTCCTTAATTTACACTTTCATCTGTGGATGATTGATTATTCCAACATAGTCCCTAATGGATCATCCTAGAGAAGTATTAGTTCATGAAATGCTATTTCTAGGTCTTCTCAAGTCATGTGATCCATCACATACTCATACCACATGGATCAAAGTAAACCAAACATTTACTATGACATTTCCAACCTTTGAAACTCTATGCAATCACATCCAACATTTTGTCTAATTTATGGATCATATCAATTTGAATTCAACCAAAATCCATCTTCCATGTATCAGCCAAATAGTGAAATCTTAATCCAATATTCACCCTTCTCCTTTCAAACTAAGTTCTAACACTAACCACACCAGTCTCAAATTATCGTTTCTAGTTTTAGATCATTCCCATAGGATAAAACTTTTGTAGTATTTCATTTAATGAAATATTACAATATAGTCAATGGGCCCTTGGTCTACTGGTGAAGTTGAAAGGTTCTAAATGAGCCCACCAGGGATCAAGTCTTGTTGAGTGCAAAGGCTCCGACACCGAAAAAGGGATGAGGCCGGGATCGTGCCCCAAACAAATTTGGCAGAATGGATACCCTTTAGCCGAAGAGGTTCAGCCCAAGAAGACTCATGCTCCCATATCAGATAGCAAAAAGAAATTTGTGGATGACCTCCATCAAAAAAAAAAAAAATTACAATATATTTAAATTTTACCTTTAATTTTCTATCAACATTTATTTAAATTTTACCTTTAATTTTCTATTAACGTTTCCCTTGAACAGCCTGTTATAAAGAAAACCTTAAACTTTATAATTCGAGTCCAACCACGTGTTGTATTTGCAGGGTTCCCAATTTACTACTATCTCGAGTTTTGTGTTGATTTCAGTATTCAATTGTTTCGTCCAGTAGAAGAAGATCTCGCTGAATATGGTGACCGTATAATACGAAATACTTAAAAGGGAAATTGTTCGGCCGACAATTTCCTCGTCAAAGGAAGCCGACATAATCATCACTAAAAAATTCTTGGCATAACACCCTACAATTCCATTAAAACGTAGTCCCCTGCAAACTCAAGTGAGAAGCTCGTATTCACTCAATCATTCCACAGAGAGTAAAGTAGCTCGACTGACTCTCTCTCCTCGTTTTCATGAATTCGAGGGGGTGTGAGAAGAAGACCCTCCGCCATGTTCTGCAACATGTTGGGCGACTCCACCAGAAAATTTGCCCCAGGACCCACTCCGCCCATTGACTGCATTGTATTACCCTCTTGGACTTCCCCATTATGTTTTCCAACAGCCGTAGTTGTAAGATCCATGAAATTCCATTATTATATTGAAAAACTTGTGGCTAAGGAACGATCACAGCTGGAACGTCATAGCTATTAGTGACTCTCCTTCGTCGAAAACAGGGTGAATAGTGATTTTTAGTAGAACCTCCACCTGTATTCAGCGACGAATGTCCATGGAATGTTCGCTTTTACACAGTGGCTGTCATAAAACTAAAGGTTTCGAAGGGATTGATAGAGACGAGGGCTTCAACCCCGTACAACACTTAAGCCTCAACTTTATATTTTGTAGGTCGAATCTCATCCTTTCATGTGCATGTTGCTTTCTTCTATTATGACTTCTTCCTATGAATCTAAGGAAGCATCGTGGGCCAAAATCATAACTTGTCGACCGTATGTCGTCCAATTTTCTTCTTTTGTTTTTATGTGCTTCTTTACCCTTCTTTAATGCGAGTTTTTCAAGGGCTTCAAACCTACTCTTCTTATTAACCTAAATATCTAGCGTCCTTTCATGCTTGCTTGTTGCATTTGGCTCTTTGCTTACACCAAATTTGGTATGCTTTCATTTATGGCATCCTTTAGGTGTGGGGATATTTCTTTGTCAGAATCTGTAGTTCCATTTCACATGTTTTTATGTTTTTATTTGTTTTGGAAACTTTTGTCTTCTCTCACAATATCAGTGTTATTTTTTACATGATAAAATATGTTAATGATACTCATGTTTCACCTTTTTTTTTTTTTTAGCAACTTTAAACAACATATTTCTTTTCTTATATTTTGTTGCTAAATATTACACGTACATATATTACTACATCTAAAAGGAAGTTAAGTAAAATTATGAAATGTTTTATTTAATCCGTGGAAGCAAGAATTGAGAATTGTTAAATAAATACATATCTAACACTTTCAATAAGAACAAATTATCTAAAAAACATGTAAAGCAAAATAAAACACATGATACAAAACATACCTTAGGGAAACCCTTTCAAAAAAAAGTTTAGTTAGAAAGGAGCACTTAATATACTTTATTTCATTTTTTGTGCTTACATTAACTTTTAGGAATAATATGTCGAAAAGAATAATATGGACATAATTACAAATAGAAAAGTTCACACATCTAAATCAAATAATATTGATAATAATAATAAAAAAAAAACAAATTTTACTCCAATTACATCCTTGTATGTCCATAAAACAATAATGCAAAATTACAACCTCATCACTCCACATATACCCTTATCACTCCATAACTTACAAAATTTGCATTAAAATGTTAGAAACAAAATCCTTCTCTATATGTGAATTTTGCAAATAAAAAATAACTATTACAATCCACACTACTTTACCCCTCTTTTTACAAACATTAATTTTGTGCAACATGGTTTTCCTATTTAAAACTTATCATTCAACTTATAAGTGATCACATAGCTTAAATTTGATTTTTATTTAAGATCATGCAACTTCTACTAACAATTTCTCACTTGCCTCACATTAATTACTTATAGTATTTGCATGGAGAATTCTTTGGTCCATGCATGACTGGCATCATCTAGATGTCACACATGATCTGCAAGGCTTATGACTTCAAACTTGTACATCCATTAAAAAAATACTAATGAACAACATTCCTATCCCTCTCTATCTCTCTACATATCCCTCTCTCTAACTCTTATCAATCTATCTCTCCCTCTAACTCTAACTCACTTCCCATATCCCTCTCTCTAACTCTTATCAATCTATCTCTCCCTCTCCCTCTCACTTCCCATAAATGTATATGTTTTTTAGAACTATATATAACATGATAATTTTATAAAGCATGCTCACATTTTATAATACACTTGTGTTACAAAGTGTGCTTACAAAGTTGCCTTGACCTCACTCTAATAATATTATAATATTTAAGACTAGAAAAATATTTATTAAAAGATATGGACAATCATTGCAAGTTCAAAATTCAATTAGTTAGCTGTACACATTAAGGGCAATGTTTATAGTTCAAAAGTTATAAAAAGGCTTGTCTTGTAGTTTGAGCCACCCCTTAAGGCTAGCATTAGCTCTTGGCTACATATTCATCTCTCTCTATATATTGTATGTTTATAATTTTAATTATTATTTACTATTCATGAAATATGGGTTAAGGAGTTTGACTCAAAATTACACAATTGAATCCTAATAAAACATCATAATTTGACATTACAAAAGAATACTTTTGACTTCTCTATTATTATTTGTAAAACAATGAAAATTTGACTATCAAACAATTCAAAGTCAGTGTTTATTAATAAAAATAGGAGATAAATGAGATATTAAATTATATTATTTGTCTATTATAGGTTTGATGTTTAAATAGAGAGATTTCTAAAAAAGTTGGTTAAAATTTTACAAATAACTTTATCTTCAAATTCAATAAGAATACAATTGATTACATTCTCTATGAATTATTTTTATCATCTATGACCCTATCAATCATTGTATAATTAAATACATTTATTTTTACTATAAAATATTTGAAACTTTTTCCTCTCCTTCAATAAAAAAAAATAGATACTCTAGTATGACTTATAATCTATATATCTATCATATTGCTATAATATTTTTTAATATATTGTACTTAACTTATATTTAATCTAATATAATTTTAAAAAAATAAAACTAACTCATAAATTATTTATTAATCTAATGGTCAAACCCCCTTTGATCACTAAGTTTAACATTCATAAGAGTAGGTAGAATGTATTGACAGGTGAAAGAAAAGCAAATCGAATTTTTTGTAAAGGACGCTTCGATTTGGATCGACTCCAACCACGTATTGTCTTTATTAATATTTCGTATTTTGCGCTCCTTATCTCACTAATCAACTGTATCTATGCATTTTTTAAATTTAAGAACGCTTCGATTTTGAAAGGGGCATCGATTTCAACCGCGTAATACAAATATTTCCTATTTTGCGTTGTTTTCAATAATCAATTGTATTCAGGTACAAATTATCTTGCTTGGCCGACAATTTCCTTATCATATAATATGTCTGGAGGGGAGCATAATGGATAAAGTATCATTAAATATATCTAGGCGGGGTCAGCCGATGGCAAGATACCCTACATTACGCTAAGATCGAGTACACGAAAAACTCATATACAGTCATTCCACAGGGAGTAAAGCGGCTCCACTGCTTCACTCTCGTCGTCATATTCATATATTCGAGGGGGTGTGAGAAGAAGAGCCTCTGCCATATTCTGCACCATGTTGGGCGACTCCACCAGCAAATCCGCCGCGGGACCCACTTCCTCCATTGAATGTGACTGCATTGTATCAGCCTGTTGGGCCTCCGCATTGCTCGATTCAGAGCAAATTTGTCCCTCAATTTCTTCTTCAGGGGGTTCTGAAGATTGGGGTTGGGAGTGTGAAGAGGGGGGAGAAAGTAAAAGCATTCTGTGCGCATCGAATGACCGCGCAGCCTCCGAAGCAGCGGACTGGATGTCGCGAGGATGAGATTTAGTGGGGCGGGGCAGAGTATGTGCAGCGTGAGGAAAATTGAGGAGGGCGGAATGGCCCTTCAAACAGAGAGCAGCAGCGTCGTAGGCCCGAGCAGCCTTGTGAGGATTGTCATATGAGCCGAGCCATATTCTGCTCTTCTTTTTCGGCTCCCGAATTTCAGACACCCATTTTCCCCAACTCCGACGACGCACCCCTTTGTACTTCAACTCCTTTCTCTCTTCTCTTTCATTCGAAGCCTCGCTTGCTTTGTCGCTTGCCGAAGCCATAGCAATTAATTGCTTGGCTGCGCTCAAATCATGCTTTCCAACAGCCGGAGTTCTAAGATTCGTGAAGTTCAACTATTATAATGAAAAACTTGTGGCCGAGGAGCGATCATAGCTGGGATGGCGTATCTACCGGCGCTGCCCTTTCAACGAAAGCGAGATGAATGATGGTTTTTTATTATGACCTCCACCTGCCCCGGTGCTCAGTAACGTGTTTTAATTTTGCGGCGGCAATGCAATAGAATGTTAGGCTTTTACACAGTAACGGTCATAAAGTGAAAGGTTTATAGAGCCCAGGATTTCAACCACTACGACATTTAAAGCCGTAGCTTCCTCGAATTGGAGTGACATAGATATATAGGTACCTATCTGGTGATAATAGTCTATTCACGTATCTGGTATGACCCGGTTTAAACGTCACACACTAAACTTTGACTGCTTAGTCAGCACATGTCGTGGCCCCCCCTCTTAATCGGTCATTCCAATATTTGGTTCTTAGTGCTATTTTTAATTTTGTCTTTCCCATTGCCTTCACCTGCCTCTGTTTTCGTTTATCTTAGAAGTTCTGTTAACTGCGTCAGTCGGCAGTCAACCACCCAATTCCCGCCTATGATTCAAATCAAACTCAAAACATGTTCCCGCGTTGCAAAGTTTTGTGGATGCTCATACAAAATGTGGAAGCATAGACAAGGGGTGTGTCGAATGCCTGAAATAAATGTGGCCTCATGGAATGCCAGATAGCAAGGTATACAAAATGGATTTTTTGAAAGGCTTCAAGAACTTTCAAGCAAAAGCAACTGCAGTTGTAAAGCCAAACTCCGCAACCTTTGCCAGTAGCCTCCCTGCCTGTGCAAAAATGGGAGCTTCGTAATAGGGTATGGAATCCATTTGAGGATTTTTTTCAAATCGTGGTTGCAACTACCTTGATAGACATGTATGCAAATTGTGGAAGCGTAACCAAGGCATGTGAACTGTTTGACAAAATGCCTCAAAGAAATGTGGTCAAATGGATTGCCATGATTGCAAGATACGTAGAATATGGAAGCATAGACAAGGCACGTGAACTATTTAACAGAATGCCTTGATGAAATGTGTTATCTTAGAATGCCCCGATTGCAGATTATTCATGAATTTGCCTTTTTTAAAAGGCTTTAGGAACTTTCAAGCAAATGCAATTGGCAGGTAGGCTTTGTTGAATAAGCTCATCATAAATTGGCTTTCATTATTTTGTTCCTCACTGTTCAACGGGAGTATATGCGTTGAAAATTTGCTGAGATAATGTATGTAGAATAATGTAGTGTAATTGAGAGGGAAATAAATTTGGAAATTTATTATTAAGAATGTATAGTGCATTTGATCTAGCACCAGTCGAGGTCTTTATGAAAATGAAGAAATATGAAACTTAAATTGTCTCTACAAGTTCATAGTTGTGATGAGTCTTTGATATAGATTGATCCACAATAATTTTGGAGATCAAATGTATCACATATAATTTGTACAAAATGACTTTCATAAAGTTCATAAGTTTATCAAATTTGAAGATATAATTTTATCTTTATCTGACACGTTCACGGAGAGTTAAAAAGTGTAAATATAAGCACATTGTTTAACCAAAAGTAATTTTATTTCGGTAAGGTTAAAGTGGTTAACATTGTAGACAACTCAGACCTTTGTTTGGGTGGGAATTATTTTTCCTATCTATAGAAATATGCTTCGAGAAATTAGTTTGTTATAAGAGATGGTGAGGAGAATAGGGTTGGATTTAATCACAGAGGCTTCTAGTTAATAGTAATAATATATAGATAATTTATATTTGGTATAAATTTTAGTGATTTTAAAAAAATGTCTTATAAATAATAAAATATTACATATATAATTGATAAATTTATTAATTTATAGTAAATTTTTAATGTTAGTAATTTGAAGAGTTTGTGTTTTAATTTATTAAACAATCTATTTTAAAATTATCATTCTATTTTACATTGTTAATTCTATTGAATTTACTTAAATAAATAGACTATTTTTCATACATAAGTGAAACATATATAGATATTACAAAAGTGTTGTTGAACATATTTTTAATTCTTATTCATCAATATTCTCATTTATAATGCTACATGTTGTATATTTATATAGAATGGTTACATTTTTTAGTGTATTTTGAAAGTTATAATCTTGTATTATGTTGGCTCTTAATGATTGCATCAAGCCATTCTTATAGAGAAGCCATTTAATGTTAAGACAACATAAAAGGACAAGCCATGACATAAAGGGTAAGATCATCATCAAATAAATAATAGTACTAGGACAATTGATAAAAGTCATTGAGTTTTTTCCTCTTTGAGCATTGCTAAGCCTAGGAGGGTGTTTTCATGATGATTTTAGATAAGACAAAGAAGGGGAATAATAAGTCTCACATATGTTGAACACCTGTAATGACATGCATCCTGCTCAACTAGTAGAACATGTGTGAGTTCTTGAACTGTGTTGCACAGTTATCTGACCATATTATATGCCGACCATATGTTATGCCCCTCTGAGCCAAATCACTATAGAACATATGGAAGCAACCTTGCATGAACTTTGGAGAATGTGTGCAATCATCACTAATATAAAAGTGATACTCCATCAATACCCTCCTTTGGTCCTCTGTACTGTTAGTGTAATTAATTAATTAATTATTACACTAGCATAAGTTAACTTAGGGTTAATTGATCATATTAGTCCTAGGTTACTTTTTATCATTTAATAATGTTGTTGAGATAAGATTCCCTTCTAGAAGATGAGTTGTCTTTTCTAGAAGTTATCTCCATCTTGTTATCATTCCCTAGGTTAGGGTTTCATGTTGTCACATGAAGTGTGATTTGAACACTTGGCAACATCTTATGCATTTTAGGTTTAGCACTTGCCTATATATTCAGGCATATGTACTCTTTGTAAATCATTCCATCAATTCAATATATTCTGAATATCAATCAGATAATCTCTATTTGCATGCCCTTAGTTGCAACACTTTCTGTGTGGTTGAATTTCTTCTTGGCAGGTCCTCTTTGAAGTGTGCGCAGCTTCATTGGATGATTCAGCATCCATTATTCCAACATGGTATCAGAGCCATTCCATTGAAGGTTCAACCCAGTATCAAGAAAGTTGGGCTACAGAGATTCTTGTAGGCTTGAAGGTTTTCTTTGCAGGCTAGTTGGTTCTACCCGGGGACCAAACTATTTTTTGGTGCAGATCAGGCTCTATCTGACCTCTCCATTGCGCTCAGAAGGCCTCAAAACCTACAGATCGCCTGCCCATTCGTCCGATTTGGACATATTTCATCCGGGAGCCATTTGAGGTATCTAGGGTTTTTTGCATTTTTGTACGATCCGTACAGTTTTTGCAGAAATAAAATATCTCCTGTCTGTCCTCCATCATGGCAAATTTTTTTTAGGTCATTGGGCATTTTTTATTTTTCCATTCAGGCAAAAATTTCTAAAGTTTTGGCAAAAATTTGTATCTACGGGCGACTGGTAATTAAAATACAGGTCAGCATAATTATTTTGTTTCTGCAGACTATAGTTTTCTATCGGCATTTTTTTAATTGCTATTTTAGCATTATTAAAAAAATATATATATTGGGGGTCGGTTTATTTTTTCAAAAGTCTGTAGAAGTTATTTTTTGGGCCGCATTCATTGGAGTCGACGGTACATTTGTCGGCCAGTCCACCGGCCGCCGTACGCTGTCACATCTCCGTTGGGCCCATCCGCTATCACTGTCGACGTCCCATGAGCATCCTCCGCCCGGCCCTTCACCGCCGGGCGTTAACCGCAACCGGAGACTCCACCTGCTAGCGGCGCCGCTCCAATCACTGCCTGTCCGCCACTCCGACGCCGCCCAATCCGAGGGCGCTTTTTTTTGCTAGCCCGGCGCCTGTGGTCACATCAACGACCAGGTGCTAGTGCCCGAGGGGCTTATATTTTTGCTCCTAATTAGCCTGAAGGCCCTAATAGGGCAGATTTTTTCAAATCATCATATCTTTTCACCAGGGTATCGAAAATCTGCAAACGAGATACCGTCGGAAAGGGAATTCAGTGCTCTTTCCAGTGGTGACATCCATTCTAGGAAATTTTGCTTCTAGAAAATTCTATAGTCAACTGAAGTTAAAACCCTAATTTGGACATAAAGACTCATATCTTCGCAACCATTGATCGAAATTCAGTGATTCCAGCGGCATCAGGAAGGTAATTCAGAGCTCTTTTCATCCGTCCATTCATCTTGATCAGTTTCAGCTCTAGGTACTCTTGCATTTGTTTTGTTCAACTTCGTGCATTTGTTCAATAACTTGGATATCCTGAAGCTTGGGAAAAGGTATTTTGTTTTGGGTTGCATCACTTCAGCTGCATATCAGTTTTGGAAGTTTCTATTTGATATTGAAGGTCATTGTCTTTGTAATTTTGGAGAAATTTGTTTGTACATTATGGGGTTTGCATCTTCTCCTTCTCTAACTATGTTGCACAAGGGAAACTATAAACAATGGCGAGATGGGATCATACACCATCTCCAATCACTTGATTTATTGCCACATTTGTATGGTACGGTTTCCCATCCAGGTCAAGGTATTCAGAAATTTGCTTGGAGTTGCAGCAGATATAATGTTTTAGCAGTGATTGCAATGCATGTTGATTGTGATATTTTGGAATCTATTGATCATTGTGATAGTCCTCACATCCTTTGGACTAAGATTTGGGAGATATATGGAGATTCAGATACTCCACCCTTCCTTGATGGTCATGATTCAGAATGTCAGGTTTCAGATCAAGTACCCCATGATGATATTGTTATGCAGGAGGTTGTTTGTTTAGATTGCCTTGAATCTTCCGAAGAGGTTGACAAGGTTGCTTCAGATGATACTTCTTCTCCATCAGAGACAGTTGGTATCCCTTCACATTCATTGATTCCTTGTCCAGAGTCATTGATTGAGGCTTCCATCATCATCATTCATCGGGACACATTTTGTTTTCCAGACTTGACATCACGAGATGGCTTTGTTTCAGGTATCACTGACTTGGCTACTTCTACAGGTTTGGAGGACATTCTTGAGGGGATATCACTCCTCTATTCAGATATTTCATATATGAGACTTCCTTCATCTTCATCGGAGTTCCTTCAGCATCTACCATTGGATTGGATTCAGTCTTCTTTCAGTGGTTTTTAGGACACTTCATTATGGGGGGGCAATCAAGTCTCCATCTATTCCTTTCCTTCCTTCAATTCCTATCCGGAATGGGAAGCATCTCTACACTTGCACCTGGTTTTGTTTCTTCCGAAAGGGAGACAAGTTGTTTGTCGACATTGGATCATATTTTGTCTACATACACTTACCATTCTTGCAGGTGATCACATCTTTTGGGGGGGCTATATAGTCTCTCTTTTTCCCTCCTATGGGGGGGACCATTGATTGTATTGTATCCATGTGATGATTGTTGTCCTTAGGGGGATGATGTTGAGTCCTCCAATCATCACCTTTCTGCATTTCATCTCCTTTTTTGGAGAGGGGTTTTCTTCCCACTGGGTTTTTCCTCTTTTCTCTATTTGTGGGAGATTAGTTGCATTTTTCATCTTTTGTACATGGGTACCTAATATGGCCATCAACCGGGACCCATCATCATCATGCATAATCATTGCATTTTCTTTTCCTCCCTAAGTTGCACTTATGGGGGGGTGTTAGTGTAATTAATTAATTAATTATTACACTAGCATAAGTTAACTTAGGGTTAATTAATCATATTAGTCCTAGGTTACTTTTTATCATTTAATAATGTTGTTGAGATAAGATTCCCTTCTAGAAGATGAGTTGTCTTTTCTAGAAGTTATCTCCATCTTGTTATCATTCCCTAGGTTAGGGTTTCATGTTGTCACATGAAGTGTGATTTGAACACTTGGCAACATCTTATGCATTTTAGGTTTAGCACTTGCCTATATATTCAGGCATATGTACTCTTTGTAAATCATTCCATCAATTCAATATATTCTGAATATCAATCAGATAATCTCTATTTGCATGCCCTTAGTTGCAACACTTTCTGTGTGGTTGAATTTCTTCTTGGCAGGTTCTCTTTGAAGTGTGCGCAGCTTCATTGGATGATTCAGCATCCATTATTCCAACATGTACTATCAGCTACATGAATGAATTCTATGTGCACAAATATTGAAACCCGTGTGGAGTTGTAAAATTGTGACTGCACCTTACACTGTGGCTGTAGAGTGTAGTTCTCTGCAAAGTCAACCACTGATACTATGTTGCCAGCTGGAAAGGTGTCCTTGCATAGCTTGAATTATGTGTCCAACAATTGGGCTCTATGGGTATGCCATGCATACTCATACACTATTTTCTCATGAAACATGGACATAAACTGATACAATGGAATCTTCTGAATAACCAAATCACACATTTTTGCTTGATTACCATCTTTTGTAATGTATGTCACTATTTTATACTTCCTGAACTCTACTAGTTTTTGTCCCACCTCATATGTGCTTTCCATATGTTGACATACTGGCATATATTTCCAGCCACCACAATGCTCACATGAACCATCCAAGCATAGTGTAGAATATTTTTCCATCCTCTATTTCACATAATTTTTTTGATAAGAACTCTCTTGAATATGTTGGTGGGGCTTCTATGCCACAATCCTACAAAACATCATTAGTATGCATATCTAAACATATAGAATGATAAACATCATAATGGTTAGAGAATTCAATATGTAGTCTACAACAACAAGTAGTGTGTGTGTGATTTATCTTGACATACAAAAAGTTTAATCATTTCAAAATACCTTTGACAAATACTAATTTGAGGATAATCCTGTTGAAATTTACAAAAAAAATGGGTTTGAGTTGTATCCAAAAAATGTTTTGGATGTGGCTCATAGTTCTGACTACCAATTCTCCTTCTTATCACATCCATTTGATTTGGAGATGGCCTTGTGTTATTCTTCCAATACCCTTCAATTATGGTAGAAGTTCCAGTTACCGCCACCCATTGAATTACCACCACCTCCATGCTCACTTAACCCCCCCAAAAAAAAATCACTTTGATCCATTAAAAAACTTTATTTAATTGAAAAAATAACTACAAAAACACCAATGGTTGCTCATTAAGTGCTAAAGTGAATGTTTTTGAACGGATTTGAGGGATAAAACAATTATAATTGATTGAAATTATAGCGGGTGGATATTGGGACATTAAGTGGCAATGACCAGATGACACCTCTAAAATGTTTCTTTTTGACCTCTGTGCACATATCCAACGCTCTTGCACTCTACCAAATTGCCCAGAAGCCAAAACCTTAGTTATAATCACTTAACTCGTGAGCGAAAAAAACCCATACAATTTTTTTTCGATTTGACGTACGGTTTGAATTCTATGGTTGTGCGAAGTTAGCCCTAGCGGATACTGGGTCTTCTCCCCTAGTGTTCTCAATGCTTCAACAACTTTTTTATCTTTTCATGGAAGTCTCCTCAAGAATGCCCATAATTCATTTGAATCAGTGCCCTCAATTCTTTGCCACCTTCCAATGACTCTTGATAAAGTTTTTCTATTAATTCTCAATTGTTCACTTGTCTTTCTAATGAGATGAGATATCCTTGTTTGAATACTTACCAAAGTCAATGTAATCACACTTCGGGTGACATTATTATCCTTGGAGCGCGAGGTCTTACCCACACTCTCATAAGCATCCATTAGATTCTTCACAATAGTGTTTTCAGTTGAATCATTTGATGTTCTCAACCCAAGAGTCTTCATGATGTTTCTATACTTTATACCCTACATCATTTCAACAAATAGTTGACATCTTGCGGTCTCATTTAGCCTTTCAAAGAATAAATTTCAAATCTTATCAACATATCTTCTACGAGTGCGTGCTTGAATCTTACCTTCCATGTGCTACAAAATATCCTCATCAATATTAGTCAAATACTTTGGCTTTCTATGCAAAATTTTAGGTGGTGTTCTCCTAGGCACATACTCCTCAACATTAGGAATTTCATCAATATTTAAGTGAGATGGGCTGGATTGTGTACCTTCAATCGAGAGTGGAATAGAATACATACCTTGAGGTTGACATGGGGATGATGGTGTACCTTCTTCATCAAATCTAAGTGATAATGTACTCTCAACTTGAGATGTGGTGGATGGTGTCCAACCATATTCACTTGTGGTAGATGGCATCCTTCCATATTCACTTGTGGTAGAAGTTGCCCCTTTGTATTCACTTGTGCTTAATGGTGTCCCTTTGTATTCACTTGCGTTAGAGGGTGTGTCTCCAACTACGGTATCTGAATCTTTCTTACCACAATGCTTTCACATTCATGCCCTTTGTGCTACCAATTCCTTTTCTCTTTTTGACAGTTGAGGTTCCTCTTCAATTGGCTTTCTTTCATCAATTTATCCAATTTCTTCTTTTCATGATATTCCCTCAATTGTTCTCTCTCCTTTTCTTTTTTGGTTTCATAATCTTCATCTGTTAGTTTATTCCTTGTTCATTTCCTCAGCATGGCAGATAATTTTACTTGTAGCATGGTAATGAGACAAATATTAGTTCCTAAAAAATGAATCCATACAAATAAATGAAATATATGTCATTCAAGGCTTCATACAAAATACTTACAATCATCCTCTAGAAGAGTATAGACAAAGGTCACATGAATTTTTCCAATGGAATGCCTTAAAGAAATGTGGTAATGTGGCATGCCATGATTGCAAGATAGGCTCAAAATGGAAGCATGGACAAGGAATGTGAATTCAAATTCCTTGTCAAACAATTCAAATGCATTGTCAAACAATTCAAATTCCTTGGCAAACTAGTGGTGCATTGGCAAGCTAGTGAGATCACTAGCCTGTCAATGCAATAGGTTTGACAAGGTAGCGACAGCGTATTCCTCATAGAAACGGGGACTCACAGTGGTATATCCAATGCAGTAGGATTAACAAGGTAGGAGAAACATATGCCTTATAGAAATGGGGACTCATAGTGATATATATCACTGTGAGTCCCCATTTCTATGAGACATACACTACCCCTATCTTGTCAACCCTGCCACATATATATCACCATGAGTCCACATTTCTATGAGGCATATGCTGCCCCTACCTTGTTAATCCTACCACGTTGGCAAGCTAGTTAGCTCACTAGCTTGTCAATGCACCACTAGCTTGCCAATGTGGTAGGGTTGACAAGGTAGGGGCAGCATATGCCTCATAGAAATGGGGTGTCATGGTGATACATCATCATAACATCCAATTTCTATGAGGCATTCACTTCCCCTACCTTTTCAACCCTACTGCATTGGCAAGCTAGTGGAGCTCACTAGCTTGCCAAAGTGATAAGGTTGACAAGGAAGGGGCAGTGTATGCCTAATAGAAATGGTGTCTCCTGGAGAGACACCATTTCTATTAGGCATACATTGCCCCTACCTTGTCAACCCTACATCACTGTGAGACATCATTTCTATTAGGCATACACTGTCCCTACCTTCTCAACCCTATCACATTGGCAAGCTAGTGGAGCTCACTAGCTTTCCAATGCTCCACTAGCTTGAAAAGTTATGGGAATCATATGCCTCATATAAATGGGGTCACATGTACATCATCATGAGACCCCATTTATATGAGGCATATGCTTCCCCTACCTTTTCAACCCTATCGCATTGGCAAACTAGTGATTGAGCTCACTAGCTTGTCAATGCTACCACATTTTGCATACATTTATACAAAAACATTATTGTCAAACAATTTAAATTCTTTGTCCATGCTTTAATTTTGAGCCATGATTGAAAGATAGGTTGCACCTTTCCCCATGTTGCTAACTTAGCCTTGAATAGAGAGTCTTAAGACAATGGACAGAAGTGTTAAAATTCCTTGCAGGTAGAATAACCAAGGAAAATTTAAAATATATCAGATAAGTGATGAGGTAAATTTAGAAATAGAGATGAAAACCAAAATAGATTCAAAGATCTATCAATGTGGGAGGAGTATATTCCATTTTTTAGAGACATGTATGGAAAATTTGGTAGCATAGACAAGGCAATCAGCTGCTTGGTATAACTATTTGACAAAATACCTCAATGAGATATGTCCTCGTGGACTATAATGATTGTAGGACATGCAAAAAATAGATTTATTGAAAAGGCTTTATAAAATTTCAAGCATATGCAAATTGTAGGTGTAAAACCAAGTTCAACTACATTTTCCAACATCCCCCATGCCTATACCAAAATGAAAGCTTTGGAGAGTGGTATGCACATCGATATTAAAGGATTGAGAAATGATTTTTTATTTTACTTCCTTATAACTTATGTCATATATATGTGTATACAAAATGTGGAAGCATACACAAGGTAAGTCAATTGTTTAACAAAATGCCTCAAAGAGATGTGGTTTAAAAATATAATTGGCAAGTGTAGAGAATTGTGTAATTTAAAATGTGCATTGACAAGCTAAGGTTATAATGACAAACAAACAATGATCAACATGGAATATAAAAAATAACAAAAATGAAAGTAAGCCATAATAGAATGAAAGAAAATGTGTAAACACTTCACATACCTAAAAAACCAGAGTTTCAAATGGAGGAGTTCTACCCAATTATGTAGCCTTTGCTTCTTCTTTTTTCAAACTCCTCAACAATTTGACTTTTCAAAAGCTTGTTCCCCTCCAAACTTCAATTGTATATCACTCTTGAGTGGAATTCATACTTGAATTGATATTATGTGCCTTTTAAAGTGAAAACTCTACTATTTCATGCAAAGGTGGTGGAAAGATCATGAAAAAGGTGGTGTAATGTGAAAAAATGCATGCACACTTCACAACATCATCAAAAATCTCTTTTTTGTCAGAGCATGCGCAAAACCAGGAGAATATGCAGAATGTGGGCCTTGAGATCATGGGTATATTGATTTTTTTACCATTTTTAGAGCGATCCAAAATGCGCTCGTGTTATAATACGCTCGCGTTATAACGTGGGTGTGTTATTTCTTGCTAAAAGAATAGTCATATCTCTACTACTTAAAACATGCTTGCATTATGATAAAGTTGATTTTTTATAGGTTTCTTTTCTCTCTTTCTCTCTACCCTCTACCCTCAACCCACAACCCACAACCCGTAATCCCTCTACCCTTAAACCCTCTACCCTCAACCCACAACCCACAACCCGTAATCCCTCTACCCTTAAACCCTCAACCCTCTACCCTCAACCCTAAACCCTAAAACCTATACCCTCAAACCCTAAACCCTCTACCCTCAACCCTAAAACCTTAAACCTTCTACCCTCTACCCTCAACCCTCATCCTTCAACCCAATATCCTAAACCATCAACCCTATAGCTCCTCAACCCTATACATTCAATTCTCAACCCTCTACCCTCTATCTTGTATATCTCTCCCACTCCCTCCATCTCTCTTGCTCCCTTAATTATGTCCCTCCTACCACCTCTCCCTCTCTCAAGTCTCTCTCTCTCAGTAAATCAATCCTTCTATCTCTCTCCCCTCTACCCTTAACCCTCTACCCTCTACCCTTAACCCTTCAATCCTCTACCCTCTACCCTCTACCCTCTATCTCTCTCCCACTCCCTCCCTCTCTCTCTCTCAAGTCTCTCCCTCCTCTCTCAACCCTAATCCCTCAACCCTCTTGACCCTTAATCCCTCAACCCTCAACCCTCAACCCTTAAACCCTTAAACCCTAATCCCTCAACCCCTATACCCTCTACCCTATACATCAACCCTAATCCTTCAACCACATACCTTCAAACCTATACCCTAAACCCTTAATCCCTCTACCCTTAAACCCTCAACCCTCTACCCTCAACCCTAAACCCTAAAACCTATACCCTCAAACCCTAAACTATTTACCCTAATCCCTCAACCCTCTTAACCCTTAATTCCTCAATCCTCAACCCTCAACCCTTAAACCCTAATCCCTCAACCCCTATATCCTCCCCCCCCCTCTCTCTCAATTCTCTCCCTCCTACCCCCTCTCCCTCTCTCACTCACTCTGCTCACTCACTCACTCACTCAATCACTCACTCCTTTTATCTCTCTCTCTCTCATCTACTCTTAACCATCTACTCTCTACCCTTAACACTTAAATTATCTACCCTCTACCCTTAAACCCTCAAACCCTCTACCATCTAACCTAAAACCTAAACCCTCTACCCTCTACCCTAGACCCTAAACCCTAAACCCTTAAACCCTCTACCCTCTACCCTCTACCCTCTACCCTTAAACCCTCAACCCTCTACCCACAACCCTAATTACCCTCAAACCTATACCTTCAAACCTTATACCCTCAACCCTCAATCTTAAACCCTCAACCCTCAACCCTTAAACCTTAAACCCTCAATCCCTCTACCCTTAAACCCTCTACCCTCTACCCTCAACCCTAAACCCTAAAACCTATAACCTCAAACCCTAAACCATCTACCCTCAACCCTAAACCCTTAAAATTCTACCCCCCTACCCTAAACCCTCATCCCTCATCCCAATACCCTAAACCATCAACCCTATAGGTCCTCAACCCTATACATTCAATTCTCAACACTCTACCCTCTATCTTGTATAACTCTCCCACTCCCTCCCTCTCTCTTGCTCTCTTAATTCTCTCCCTCCTACCACCTCTCCCTCTCTCAAGTCTCTCTCTCTCTCACTCACTCCTATATCTCTCCCCTCTACCCTTAACCCTCTAACCTCTACCCTCTACCCTCTACCCTCTATCTTTCTACCACTCCCTCCCTCTCTCTCTCTCTCTCAATTATCTCCTTCCTCCCTCAAACTTAATCCCTAATCGCTCAACCCTCTTGACCCTTAATCCCTCAACCCTATACATTGGACCCTCAACCCTAATCTTTCAACCACGTACCCTCAACCCTTAATCCCTCTA
>CM021110.1:344588802-344621416 GCA_007115665.2 Sequoiadendron giganteum
AGACCCTCAAACCTAATCCCTCAACCCTATAACCTCAATCATCAACCCTATACCCTCAACCTAATACCCTAGTCCCTCAACCCTATAGGTCATCAACCCTATATCCTCAATTCTCAACCCTCTACCCTATAGATTGGATCCTCAACCCTCATATATTTTTGTCCCTCCCTCCTCTTCTCTCATTCTCTATATCTCACTTCTCCCTCCATCTCTCTATCCATCCATCCCTCCCTCTCTACCTTAATCCCTCAACCCTAAACCCTCAACACTTAAACCTATAAACACTTAACCCTAAACCCTAAACTCTCAACCCTCAACCCTCGACCCTTAAACCCTAAACCCTTAAACCCTCTACCCTCTACACGATACCCGATACCCTCTACCCTAAATCCTAATCCCTCAACCCTTAAACCCTTAAACCAAAGAAAACTCTCTAACCTAATCCCTAAACCCTCTACCCTCTACCCTCAACCCCTATACCATCTACCCTCTACCCTCAACCTTTAAACCCTAATCCCTCAACCCTTATACTCTCTACCCTCTACCCTCTACATTGGACCCTCAACCCTAATCCCTCAAACCTATACCCTAAACCTTAAACCCTAAATCCTTAAGCCCTCTACCCTCTACCCTCTACCCTATACATTAAACCCTCAACCCTCAATTCTCAACCCTCAACCCTTAATCTCTCAATCCTCAACCTCTATACCCTCTACCCTTTACATTGGACCCTCAACCTAATCCTTCAACCATATACCCTAAACCCTCGAACATCAACCCTAAACCCTCAACCTTAAACCCTTTAACCCTAAACCCTTAAATCTTCTACCCTCTACCCTCTACCTTCAACCTTAATCCCTCAACCCTCAACCCTTAAACCCTAATACCCTAGACCATCAACCATATAGGTCCTACACCCTAATCCATCAAACCTAAACCCTCAACCCCTATTCCTTTCTCTCTATCTATACATCTCACCTCTCTCTCCCTCCCTCTCTCCTACCCTCTCTAATTGTCTCTATCTACCCTCTCCCTCTTTCTATGTACCTCTCACTCAATAAATCCCTACCACCCTCTCTCGCTCCCTCTATCTCTCTCTCTCTCTCTATCTCCCTCCCATTACCTTGCCATCACTCCATCTCAGGTCTCTCCCTCTCTCAGGTCTCTCCCTCCCACCCCCTCTCTCTCTCAAGTCTCTCCCTCTAGCACCCTACATAGGTAACTCTCTCTCTCTCCTCTCTCTATATATCCCTCCCACCCTACCTAGATAAATCCCTCTCACTCCACTCCCCTCTATCTTTGTCTCTCTCAAGTCACTCCCACACCCTCTCCCTCTCTTCGGTCTCTCACTCTCACACTCCATATCTCTCCCACGCCCTCTCACCCCCTCTCACACTCCCAATTCTCTCCCTTTGGCACCCTACCTACATAAATCTCTCAATTATCTCTCTCCCACTCCCTATTTCTCTCTCTCCCTCCCACCCTACCTAGCTCATTCCCTCTCACTCCAACCCCTTCTCTCCTACTCCCTCTCTCTTAGACTCTCCCTTCCACCCCCTCCCCCTCTCTCAAGACTCTCTCTCACTACCTCTCTACCTCTCTTTCTCTCTTAAAATTCTCCCTCCCTCTAAAGACATACATAGATACATACATACAAGCATAATACATATTTACATACGATCCTACATACATACAGACATACATGTAAATATGCAGATATAATCTTACATACATACAATATACATGCATTGGCATATACATGCATGCATACATACATACAAGCATGCATGCATACATACATACATGACATACAAGCATACATGTACATACAAAAATACATTCAATAGAGTAGCATTTAACATAAATCAAGGAATAATGTGAGCACGTTATACTACGCTCACATTATGTCTTGCTAGACATGTCCCGCACAAACACAAAAAAAAACATGTCAAAACTAAGATATAATGTGAGTGTGTTATAACATGTGCACACTATATCTTGCTTTGGGAATCCCCAAGCCTTAGGCTTGGTATTTTCCTTGGAATACCAACCCAAAGGCTTGGAGGGCCTTCCCAATGACTAGAGACGTGTTTTTTGCAAATTCTATAATATTTCACATAATCGGGTTCGTGCTCACCGTCAGGATTGCACGTGTTTCAATGTCGAACAAATATAAAACTTGGGTAATGTTAGGTTATCTCTTAGCTATCCAACAATGTAATTTTTTTTACTTTTTGACAATGTTAAGCCTTTCATCTATAATTTATTTTGTTTGTACGTCTCTTTTTTGGCAAAAAACATTGTTTGGTGTTGTTTTCGTTATAAATTAATCGTTCATCGAAATTTCAAATAAATTACATTTTTAGAAACTGGACTCCATTCTAAAAAATTTAAATTTTTTTTAACAAAATCAATTAGTTTCCAAAAAATTTTAGGGGTACCATGACCAAAATTATGTTTTTCAGGAAGTGTCCACTTAAAAAAGTAGTAAAAAATCAAATATTCATTAAAAATTTATTAGAAAAATCGTGCATCAACTACATACTATTAGCTAATTTCTCACTAGAGCAATTTTAAAAATACTAAAAAAAATCCACCATACTAGGGACGTGCAAAAGTTGTTATGTTATATTTTTCTAAGAAAAAAAACACCAATTTATGTATGTCCCTCTTCTAAACCCCTTAATCTCAACCATTTTCAAAATAAATTAGTAGTTTAGAAAGTAGACTCAGAGCACTTTGATCCTTATTTTTGTTGCATCTCAAAATTTTGAGTGTAACTATCCTCAATTTTACGTCCAAGGTCAGTATTTCTTGATTTTAGAAAATAAGTGGCCACTTAAGCCCTATTTTTGGCTCCCCATATTTTTACACTTACCCATGTATAAAAGAGAAAGAGTTCCAAGGAGCTTAGTAAGGAAATATGCAAAGGAGATAACTTTCCTAGTGTCCACTGATGAGTGCATTATAGAGGGAGTAGAACCGAAAATTCTATGGATAGATCCTCTAGGATATGAGATTGATGAGAAAGTGGCTAAGCAAATCATTGAAATACTATTAAACAAACCTAAGGATCCCACTCTACCCTGACATGGTACATATAAAGAGAAGTCCCGACAAAAGTGCATTTGGAAACTCCGACACCTCAAATGAATAAAAGGGTAAATAAAAATGTTGAGGCATTTTTTAAAATACATTCACTTTATAAGGATGACATTGAAAGGCTAAGGGAAGTTGTAGAAGAGAAGAGATCCAAATTAGTTGAAGTGCCCTCTAGGCCTAAAAGATCAGGAAGAGCACCTTCCACCACTACCTCTGCATTACCTAAAACACTTGGTGCAACTACAACAATGAAAGGAAATAAGGTAGAGCACAGTACCCCAAAAAGAACTTTAATGTAATTGCTTCCTCTGGACCCAACACTAGAGCTTCTAAGAAGAGAAATGTACCCCCTGTTGCACCTTCTACCACCCCTGGAAAAAGAATAAACAAAAAGGAAATAGAAAAAAGGGACTTCAGTGATGTTGCACAAGAAGAGATTGATCTTGGCTTGAAAGAGGAAAGTCAGATGAAAAGGAATAGAAGAAGCAGTGCTTCCACCAACAATGAAGAAGCATAAACTAGAGACAATGTTGAAATCTCATTTGATGAAGAAGAGATAGAGGAAGAAAAGAATGCTTTCACAATTCATGTGCATGGGAAGAAGGGTGAAGAAGACACATCGAAACCTTTGGAGGACATTCCCAACTCTCCTCTAGTAAAATAATAGTCACCCCTGAAGTTGGAATCTTTAGTAAATAATATGATAGAATACGAGGATCTAATTGTTACTGCTAAGTTGTTTAATGAAGTTAATGAAGAGGATAAAGAAACAATTTTAAATGCGTTCATTCAATATATGACTATTTTTTATGAGAATATGAAAACTATAAGGAGGAAGGTGACTGAAAATGTATGGGAAGCTATAGTACAAAGAAGACATGAAGTTGTAACTGTTGATGGAAAATTAAAATCTGATGTCTTGAACACTTACAAATCCTCCTTATCTGAAGAATATGTTGCTACCTTGTTAAATGAATGATCTAAGTTGTTCAGGGTCAAACAAAGAGTCACTCTTCTAATGACTAAAGACAAAGAAAGTACTGAAAGGTTAATGAAAGAGACTCTTGATATAGTAAGGGAAATGGAAAATATTTATGGGATGAGAACTGATTCTTCATCTCATACAACTCAAGCACAAGAGCCTGCTAATATTGCAAAAGTAAAGGACCATCCTATTTTGGATAAGGTTGGTGATATACATACTTCTTTGAAGATTTTTGCTCCTCTGAATGATACCAAGGGTACAACCAGTAAACACACTAAAGATCGACATAAAAATGATATCGGTAACAATCCAAAAGACTATGAGAATACCAAAAATAGTGGAGAATAAGACAAGAATGAAGATGAAGGAAACAAAGATGAAAAGAGTAATGATGGAAAAGATAATGAAGACAAAAAGGAGGAAGAAAACAAAGACAAACCATAAGAAAAATCCGAAGAAGAAGAAGAAGAGGAAAAGAAAGAAGAAAATAAGGAAGAAACAAAGATTGGAAGAAGTAAAGAAGAATCGTCAAAGACTACTGAGCCATCAAATCCATCCAGAGAATCATTCAGAAATACTCTTAAGGGTCTATTGAAAAGGAAAAAAAGGATTCAACCTGTGATACCACCTCCGTTGATTCAACTTCCATCACATCCAAATTATGTGGATCTGAGTAAGATCTCACTAGTTGAAAGAATACAGATTTGTGGTACTTATCCTGACTCTAGTACATAGGAAATTTTTGAAACCTATCATAAAGAGACTGAACTGGTAAATGATGCTATTAAGGCTTTGTAGGAGACAGTTCCTAGTGCCTCAAATGATGATTCCTTAGCACCTATTGAAAACTTAAAGCTCTTAGTTGATTCTCTCAAAGAATATACCTCTAGTCTTAAGAAGCAAACTAAAAAAGAGGTCAAGTCAAGAATTTTGGAGAAAAGGTTACTTGTACCACAAGATAAATGTGCAATCACATACAACAAGGTGTTGCAATGTCTAAACAAGGTAAATGATTGTGAAGAGGAAGCCCAGATACTGTTTATGTATTACATGTGGTGGTCGAATGCCACACAAGGAATTAAAGACTTAATGGACTCAACAAAGTCTCAAATTTCCAATACCTTAAGAGCCTATAAAATTGAAGATGATAGAAATTATACTACTTGGACTTATATTGTAGACTTGCAGAGCAAGTTCTTCACCTTACACAGACAGAAAGAAGATGTAATGAGGCAGTTTGGACAACTTGGAGATTTGGTAATGTCCAAACACATTCATATATCAAGTGCCTTGGTGGATGCATAAAAACTAGAAAAGATGAATCTTAATCCATCCACTTTAGAAGAAGGAGAAGAAGGCTTAGTAGAACTAGAATCGTTGCATAAAAAATTTGCTAGAGAGAAGGGGATTTGGGATGATGGAAATCCTGCTTGGGAAGCTATTCTCAAGGAATTAGAGGGTGCCCCCAATTCTTGTTAAATGTCTTTTACATTTCTTTTATTTTTCAAATTCATCATCGACATGCCCTTTGTCCTTGATGTCAAAGGGGGAGAAGGTTTTGTGTAGGGAGAAGATTTTAAACAAAATACAAACATAACCCACTCCAAAATTTGGAAGCCAACAATCTTCTACTCCCTAGCTCAACTTGTTCTTCTTGAAAGTACATGTTTATATAATAGATCAATCCTCACTCTTATCCTTCATTAGCAAGTTGAAAAAATATGCAAAGTGTTGTTTATCTTGTGTAATTCTCACTTCAAGAAGTTAGTGTTACCTTTAATGCTTGAATCATGTCAATTATAATTTTAAAAGAAGCAATTATTGCACTTTTGCACTTCAATCCAATTGAATTTCGCACAAAAGTGTAATAGTTACTTATGTTGATAATAAAGAAAACCACAACCTAACTAATACACATGAATATAAAATTTTAAAACATATAAGTATGGGCAAGCTAATCTTATATATAAAAGATTAAAAACAAAAAATGTTTTTAAGTGATGCAAAATTATCCAAACTCTAAGATGCTCTTACATTGTATACATGTTCTCAAAACATAAAGATATTTAAACAATAAAACCATTTTAATCACATATGTATTTAGTAAATACAATACCAAAACTAAAAAAACCCTAATGAAAAGTGGGTCTTCAATTTTTTCATACTTTTGAAAGTTTAATTACTCAAATAAGGCTCTTTATAAAGAATAAAAGTGCAGAATGATTAAGCATGGACCTTTTCATGTTGCTTAGTGCATAATAGGAAGAATGCTTAAAGCTATTCAAGAGAATGTTTACACTTCATTCAAAAATATTTATAATGAAGACATTACTATTTTCTTAAAAAATAAGTTTAAACTAATTATATGAAAGAGTTTGAAGTGTGGTCAAATTTTATACATGTATATGATGACATCTCTTTTTGATATATATGCATTGAAAAACAATGAATATCAATCATAAACCTTTCAACAAAACTTTTTTGTTTTGAAATTAATCATAACAGGGGTTTTGAATAATTATATGTTTCTTTTCAAATGCTAATGTTATGACTCCATTTTATATAAAATATTGTATACAAATTTTCTACTCTTCTTATTAATCTTTTAATATTGGAAACTCAATCAATCATTATGAAATTAATTATATTAATTTTTAAACAAAAACATATTTGAAACATTCTTTTTCTTTTCATCATTACAACATTTTTATCTCTCGCAATCATTTTTATCTATATATTTAATTAACTGTAACTAAATTTGATGATATTCAAAAGTAAATAATTGATAAATTGTTTATTAATTTGAGTCAAAACACAAACAAATGCTAAATTATTTATTCAAACCAAAAATACCTCACTAACTGTTTATACCGTTCCATTGAAAGGGGTCGGCAGAATATATCCACAAGTGTTTGAAAAGTAAGTAGACTTTTCGAAAGCAAGTTCCGATATTTCTAATAATAATAATACCTATAAAGAATAACTTTAATAATCATAAACGTTAAAATAAAGAATTTCGTATTTTGCTTCGATCTCAATATTCAATTGTTTCGCACAAGATACGAGTAAAAATAGTTTAATTTCTTGGCCCTGTATTTTGTATTTATCCATTTTTGTCGTATGATACAGATTACCAAATGGGGAAATCTCCCTAAAAAACCTGAATATGCCTGAAATATTTTGCGGCCTTCTGGCGGAAAGATAGTAACTGTAATTAGAAAGAGGCGCTGTACAATTGATTTCATTAAAACTTTGAAACTCATATTCAGTCAGTCATTCCAGAGGGAGTAAAGTGGCTCCACTGATGTACTCTCGTAATCGTATTCATGCATTCTGGGGGGCGTGAGAAGAAGAGCCTCCGCCATATTCAGCACCATGTTGGGGGATTCCACCAACAAATCTGCCCAGGGACCCACTTCCCCCATTGACTGTGACTGCATTGTATCACCCTGTTGGGCCTCCCCATTGCTCGATTCAGAGCAATTCTGTCTCTCAATTTCTTCTTCAGGGGTTTCTGAAGAATGGGCTTGGGAGTGCGAAGAGCGAGCAGAGAGTAAAAGTATTCTGTGCGCATCGACTGACCGCGCAGCCTCCGAAGCGGCGGACTGGATGTCGCGAGGATGAGATTTAGTGGGGCGGGGCAGAGTATGTACAGCGTGAGGAAAATTGAGCACGGCGGAGGAGCCTTTCAAACAGAGAGCAGCCGCGTCGTAGGCCCGAGCGGCTTTGTGTGGACTGTCGTATGATCCGAGCCATATTCTGCTCTTCTTCTTCGGCTCCCGAATTTCAGACACCCATTTTCCCCAACTCCGCCGACGCACCCCTCTGTACTTCAACTCCTTTCTCTCTTCTCTTTTGTTCGAAGCCTCGCTTGATTTGTCACTCGCCGAAGTCATAGCAATTGTTTTTTAACTTGGCTGCGCTGAAATTCTGTTCAGAGTTCTAAGATTCGTGAAATTCTGTTCAGAGTTCTAAGATTCGTGAAATTCCACTAATATATTGAGAAACTTGTGGCTGAGGAGCGATCACAGCTGGAACGACATAGCTATTAGTGCTTTTCCTCCATCGAAAGCGAGATAGATTGTGAATTTTTAATATAACCTCCACCTGGCACGGTTTTTAGCAACGCATTGTAATCCCGGGGCAGTAAGACAATAAATAATAGTGCGCGGATTTGGACCCTCGTACACAATACTTAAGTCTCACCTGGCTAGATTGGGACGACATACATTTATAGGGCCTATTTGGTGAGAAATGCTGCAAGATATTCGCATCAGTCAATGTGATGTTTTTACTTTAAATTAAATATTGAGTCCACAAAATATTTGTGGAGAATGTATGTTTTATATTTGTAAAGATGAAAAGTGTTTATTTTATTTTGTTTTTATTATTTGGATCTATTTTTGTATACAATCTTGGGGAACAACAATAGGATCATACTCTTTTTATTCCCCTCCCCATCATTATTTAAATATTCAATGTTCCTACCACATTTCTAACCAAACTCTAGGCCACCCTATTTCCAACTACTCCATTGAATACTTCAATTCTCTACCGGACTATCTTCTTTCTTCAAATTAATAATGTATCTTTCCTCTTCTTCTTGCTACATAATTCTTCATCTTATTTTCTTCTCACACATTCTACCATTCTCTATGTTCACTTCCTAACTTATTTCCCATACATCATAAAATTAGAAAATTTAACTTTCCAATTCCTTTTGTTTCTCTCTAAACATTCTCTTATAGCTTCAATATAATCCATAATTAAGTCTGATTACATTGGGGGTAAGAATCATTGTCCTATCCTATTCATTCTATTTCCTACCTCTTGTTCTTATCCTTGTTCATTCCCCAAGTGATGTGCAACTATTTTCAAACTTGGCTCTTCTCATTCTCTTTCCCTTGAAAGTTTCTTATCCTTACATTAGATTCATTTACTTCATCAAAATCACTTTTAGGGGGCATAAAATCACTCACTAACAATTACTCTCATGTTGACATTGTGCATAGGTTAAAGAGGTCTTACATGGATCCTACATTGCACACACTAGATAAAGTGATTTCAAGGCTTGAATCCAATGTTACACAATGGTTATTTAGTGCTATATTCTTGGGTCCTACACAATACATATAGCTAAGTAGGTTCTTTCATGGATCCTACGCCACACCCTTCCTTGGTTAAAATCATCCAACATGGATCCTCTAATGCCCATCGATCATGGATTGTAGATCTTTCATTAATGGTGGAATCTTTTTAAAATCTATTTGTGCTCATGTCATTCCCTTTTAATTAGTTGTTATATGTCAACTCGAGGATAAATATTTTGAATTGTATGCTAGGGTGTTATATTAAAGAACATGCACTAATTCATTAATATCCATTGAAGAAATATGTGAGCATTCATAATACATCCACAAAGAGCATAATTAGAGCATCGACATTGCATCATCTACTTACAACATCTTAGACATCAATTGCATAGTTGAATGTTGTCTTTGATCTTTGTTCCAAACCATTCAATTGGTTCATCCAGGGCTTTGACCATGAGAGAATCACCATGACTAGCAAAACATTAAGAAGCAAGGCAAACTCATTTCTAAGTGATAACAAATTAGAGATTGATTTTGCACGAAAATGATAAATTTCATAAAACAGAGGTTGATTATATGATTTTTTTTATCCAAATTATTTAAAAATAAAAATTCAACTATAACAAAATTTTGAGAACTCCCCTATTTAAATTTAAAACGAACAACTCTAAATGACAATTGAAAAATTATAATTAAAAAAAATAAAAATTATACATTAATTTAGTGCAAGAATATTCTTCCGGATTTGATTGTGTAAGTTTAGTTTTTCCTTTCTCAATGTCTAAGATCAAACTCCATGATCCATCATCATGAAAACAATACAAAAGAAAAAAAATGATTAATTATCAAAACCAATTAAATATTTCCATTTATTTTTAAATTCCAATTTTTAAAACTCACATGATCAACTTTAAATAAAATTAATTCATATATATCCCTTTATTATTAATGTGGACAAGACGAGGCAATTGGTTTGGTACCCACTTTCATACGCAAAGAGTAGATATTTTCTTTCATCCGCCATCATCGCGCCTGTCTAAATCTATGTATACAACATTCTCAACCTAAAATTTAAATAGCGGCTGGGGCCCGAACCCCTTCACATCTCGCCCACATTATTTTATAGAAGCAGGATTATAAGATATTTATGTCATGCTAGTGAAGTGGGCCCCTCGCCCGTAAATCTAGTCGTTTTCCTTTACCAAACACTAAATAACTTCTTAAATTCAAAATTAATTTTTATATTATTTCGAATGTGGACGTATTATAATAATTTTAGTTTAGTTTATTTTTGCACCTGGTTGAGATTTATATCTAAATGTTCCCATAGGCATACTATATAAAAACAAAAATAGTAATAGTAATAGTATGTTGACTAACTATTTTCATTAAAAAATATAAAAAATAGCTAACCTAAACACACCCTTTAAACACGTGGTGGGAGGATCTGATTTCTACGGATATATCATCAAAATATCTCCAAGCACTAATATACTATTGAAAAATCGAACTTACGAATCATGAATTTGACTTCTGTACGTGAAATTTATCACTCTGTCGTCACAGTCAAAAATCCCGACAAACCTTTCCGTGTCGCATTTTACTTTTTTTAGAAAGCAATTTAATGAAAGGAGCGTTCGAATTTATGGAAATTTCATCTTCGCCCCTGTTTTATACACGTGTCTTAAGCTGCGTATGCATGTTTCCTCCTCATAACCTAAATATCTGTTGAAATATTTTTATTCTTAGGACAAAATAACTGAGCAGTAAAAGTCTGTTAAGACGCATAAGATCCATCAATTAAAGAAAGAAAAAGACAATAAAAAACAGAAAATATAGTGACAGACAGAATGTTAAAACTATCAACTACTGATGATTGTGGATAGCTTTACTTTCAGCTACAATTCTTCACATTCGCAAAGCCGTAGAAGTCGCTGAAATCGGGAGCAATGCTCATCATTTCCCTTTTGAAAGACCAGTAAATGACATGTCTGGAGAGAGTACGCAATAATAATAGATTTGTACAAGGAATCCGAGGCCTTTTACCAAATGACGGATTGATGCAGGTTAAATAGCAAATAGTTTGTTTCTGTTTCTTACCGGAGTCTGGAGTGGCGATTTAA
This sequence comes from Sequoiadendron giganteum, assembly GCA_007115665.2. Taxonomy (NCBI): domain Eukaryota; kingdom Viridiplantae; phylum Streptophyta; class Pinopsida; order Cupressales; family Cupressaceae; genus Sequoiadendron; species Sequoiadendron giganteum. Next base: position 344,600,106 of record CM021110.1, read on the forward strand.
TGGCGACGCACGAGCACTGCTCTCTCCTCCGTCCTCTGTAACACAAACATTAGCAGGAGCAGGAGCAGCACTTGTTCTGCGTACGTCCTGAAGCATTTTCTCACACAGAACTCAGAAGCTTTTTGAGCCTCTCCTCTCTACAGAGAACCTTAACTCAAATTTCGTCACAAAAAACTAACATTTTTTGAAAAGAAACCCTAACTCGAATTTCCTCACAGAAAACTAACATTTTTTGAAAAGAAACCCTAACTCAAATTTCGTCATAGGATGACAAAACTGACATTTTTTTCAAAAGAAACCCTAATTCAAAACCTTAACTATCGTTACTTAACCATAGGTTTATACCGTAGTTACATTGAGCTTTGCAATTGCAATGATTAGGCACGCATTAGACTTGGAATGACGTGGCTTACTATTTATGTTAATATTTTCCGATGCTTAATGGAGTAGTTTTGACTTTTACGGTGTCCCACGCTTGGACTATAAATATAATGTGTTGTCCCACACAGGTAATTATGGGTTTAATTTCCGTCACATGATGGTTTTATTAGGAAATAGCTTAGGATTTCAAAATGAACAGAGATATTTTCCTCTTCGAGATTTATGTGGACCCAAACAATAAATTATGATAAGATCCAATATAGTTTGAAAGGATAATATAAAGATTGTTTTGATTGTGGTGAATATTGAATAATTAATTGTGGGTCTATTTTGATAAGGATTGTTTTTATGTATTTGTATTTTTTTGTTGTTTATTTTCTTAATTTAGAGTGGTAAGTGTAGGAATCGATTTTGTCCATTTTTATATATGTAGAGTTGAATTTTAAATATTTAAATTTAAGATTTTAAATTGGTTTCATGTTCCTCCTTTTTATCTATTCATTATGATCTCACTAATTAAAGAATAAATTATTTTAAATTGCATGTTAGGGTGTTGTACAAAAGAACATGGCTTAATTCGTTTACAAATTATTTAGGATCATTGAGGAACATTCATGTGAGAGCATCATGTAGAGCTACAATTCAAATGTAAAAGTGTTTTTTTCCTGTACACTATTCTATGCCATGAAAGATTAAGGGTGACATGAATTTTGGAATGCTTAGGCTTATATTTAGGAGAAAACTAACTCCTAAACAAAAAGAACCTATGTATGTAACATGATATCGTACCCCCCATACCCCATGCCACGCAGTGGAAAAAAAACACCTTGACGGACGGCTAGCCGCGTACCGTTAGGTGGTGTCGTCGGAAAAGGACGCGCGACCGATAGGAAATGAGAAAAAGCTAGACAAAACACACCTACCATCGCCATTTTCCACATTTGCACTTTTCCAAGGAGGAGGCACGGGTGAGGAAAATGGCCGAGCCAAAGTAAACAAAATCATTTTTCTTTGTGCATAGGTGTGTTTTGTCTACATTTTTGCTAAATGCACAGAGCTAAAATTCACCATTTGCAACATTTTATTTTACAGTTTGGTTGGGAGCGCACGCGACACAATGGAGACTGAACGAGAGAAACACATTCCACATGCATGGCGGCTAGCCAACAGGTATGTATATCTGCCATTGTATATGCCATTTTTCCATTATGTCTAGGAACTTTGAAGAAACAAATGGTTATTTGTTGCAAGGTTATGGTTTATGTGATTTTCTGTTGAGGGTGTTTTAATTTTTGTTTCCTCCTGTGTGTTGGTTTTGAAATTTTGTGCTTGCCGAATGAAATAGCTAGCAACCCATTGTGGAATTATGAGTGAAATAAGTGAATAATGTTTACAGAAACCAGAAATCTTGTGGAATATATTACGAGGTTGGAAAACACATGATGGGTTCTGCAATGAAATGGTATATTGTGAAAAACATATAAAGCCCAGAATGTCGCCATTGTTGGCATTCTTATTTTGAACGTTGCAGGGTTTTCGTTGGGGGAAAGGGGTATTTATTTGAAATGCAAGGCTGTTAATATTTTTTTGTGTCGAAGGTTTTTTAATTTTTGTTTCCTTTCATCTCGTATGCTGGTTTTCGAATTTTTCCATTGCCGAATGAAATAAATGACAGTTTGGTTGGGAGCGCACGCGACACAATGGAGACCGAACGAGAGAAACACATTCCACACGCATGGTGGCTAGCCAACAGGTATGTATATCTGCCATTGTATATGCCAATTTTCCATTATGTCTAGGAACTCTGAAGAAACAAATGGTTATTCGCTGTGAGGTTATGGTTTATGTGATTTTTTGTTGAGGGTTTTTTAATTTGTGTTTCCTCCTGTCTGCTGGTTTTTGTGCTTGTCGAATGAAATAGCTGACAACCCATTGTGGAATTATGAGTGAAATAAGTGAATAACGTTTACAGAAACCAGAAATCTTGCAGAATATATTACGAGGTTGGAAAACACAACATGGGTTTTGCAATGAAATGGTATATTGTGAAAAACATATAAAGCCCACAATGTCGCCATTGTTAGCATTCTTATTTTGAACATTGTAGGGTTTTCGTTGGGGGAAAGGGGTATTTATTTGAAATGCAAGGCTGTTAATATTTTTTTGTGTTGAGGGTTTTTTAATTTTTGTTTCCTTTCCTCCCGTATGCTGGTTTTCGAATTTTGCCATTGCCGAATGAAATAAATGACAACCCATTGTGGAAATATGAGTGAAATTACTGAATAATGTTTATAGAAAGCATAAACCATGTGAAATATATTATGAGGTTGGAAAACACAATGTGGGTTCTGCAATGAAATGATATATTTTGAAAACCACAAAAAACCCAGAACATCGCCATTGTTCACATTCTTATTTTGAACGTTGTAGGGTTTTCGTTGGGGAAAGGGGTATTTAATTGAAATGCAAGGCTATTAATGTTTTTTTGTTTCGAGGGTTTTTTAATTTTTGTTTCCTTTCCTCTCGTATGCTGGTTTTAGAATTTTTCCATTGTCGAATGAAATAAATGACAAGCCATTGTGGAAGTATGAGTGAAATTACTGAATAACGTTTTACAAAAAGTAGAAACCATGTGGAATATATTATGAGGTTGGAAAACACAACGTTGGTTCTGCAATGAAATGATATATTTTGAAAACCACATAAAGCCAATAACGTCACCATTGTTCACATTCTTATTCGAAATGGACGAAAAGCCCAAAATGTGGCATTGGAAATCATAATTTGCAAATAGAAAAAATCCTAGACGACATCCCATTTTTGCCGCCATTTTCTACACTATCGTTTTGGAAAACACACTGTCTCCAGGGATAACTTTAAGAAACCCCCCCCTCGGCGTAGGTGTAAAATCCTGGCGAATCCTATATACTTCTCGATGAAAAATATTAAATTTATTGGCAATTTTTTTCGTTTTTCGAGAAAAAAAAAATCCCCATTGGCGAATCTTTTATAATCCTTGGAAGTCTATGGAAAATCGCGACGAATTGCAATTTTTTTAAATCGAATAAAATATTTTTCATTGGCGAATAAACCTGTTTTTCAAACCAGAATTTTTTTCCATTGGCGATTAAAACCTTTTTTCAAAGCAAAAAGTATATTTTCATTGGCGAATTAAAATGAATCTAAAAATAATAAAAAAATCCAGTGGCGAAATAAAAGTCATATGGGTCGTTCGATGGACGACTATAGTTGCATTTCGGAAGTAAATCTATCAAGCACTAGACTTGCGATTTGAAACTTCTGGAATATCACTAGAACCATTAGATTTCTAGAAATCAATGGTTGAGATTTTATTATCGTGCAAATGGTTATAAAGTTCTATTTCTCAGCGATTGGGTGACCTCGGCGGGATGCACAACTTTCGAAGTGACAACTCATTTAATGAATTGTACGATGCCATTAAGGGGTGTCTTCTCAAACACCAACTGGATAGATCTTAGAAGAAGAAGAAGAAGAACGTGTTGAATTTCATTAATTTGTTATGGAAATACAGTTGGAACTGTACAGAGTCCCGATACCTCCAGCAGTTTAACAACATACACGAATCCTTTAGTGAATTGTGAATTTGTGACACATAATGATAAGGGGGCATAGTTTCAGCTTTTTAGCACTTTTTGAATGTTGATTGTACAGGGTGTGGGGTGACAGGTATGTGCAACCACATTTTTGGCATTAGAGAGATAAAATAATATATTTCTAAATCTTTGTATTTATCAATGCTTCCTTTTAATTATGAATGAACTATGTTTCTTCATGATAATTGTTCAATGTTTATCTGTTAGTGTTAGGTCAAATTCAGAATGCTTATTTTTTCATCTCTGAGACTTTGTGTTCAGATTAATTCATCGATCATTCACTCTTTTCAATGCCTCGAATCTCGATGTTGTACATTTCATTTCATTTAAATTCTCAATTGTTTTGAAGAAACTGTGGTTGGTAGTGGCAGTGGTGGCAATTAATGCCATATGTGATATGAACATCCGAAGCAATTTCTTGGACAACTCATAGCTTTAATGAAACAAGATTTGTAATGATTTCATATGGTTTGAATGAGTGATTTTGACAGCTTGTCAGCTTGAGGTAGAGTTCAAGTTGGCATGTAGCAAGACATTAATTAAATTAGAAATTTTAATTATACAGGCTGGTAGCGGCACTGGTGGCCCATAAATAGGGATAGTGTTCAATGATTAGTAGATAGTGCCATAAGGGTTTTTATTTTCTAGGGTTAATAAGGATTCACGAAGAAGATGATGCAGTATTGGGGATACTATAAATTCTCCTACCTACAATTATGTAGTTACAGAGTAATCAGTAAAAGACGAATTTCCTTCAAGTTTAGAATGGTTGGAATTGGAAAGAAGTTGATTTGGTTAACCTAAATTTTCAGATGGGTTTTGAACCAAGATGAGGAGCTCTGATGGAGATAAGTGTTATCCAAATGCATAGAGGCTACAGGTAAAAGATGGGAGTAGATTTGTTTCTCCTTTTGTATTCTAATAGCTCCCATTTCCCCAGCATGGTTGGCCAGGAAAGCTCCATGCATTTATTTTCAAAGAGACATTTGTTTTTCATCTTCTGTATGACTCTGGTTCTCGAAGGGGATAAGTACATTTTGTATCTTCACGGCTCCCATTTCCCCAAGATTGATTGGAACCCCCTTTGCCCAGAATGGTTGGCAAATCCACCAGCAGAAGCTTGGAATCATGAATTTATTTTTAGAGCCACATTTATTTTTAGAGATAGACGTGTATTAGGTTTTCAACAAGAAAGCTTGGAAATTGGAACCAATTTGTAATCCATTGTAACGAGCAACAACTTGGAATAAATTATTAAATTTTATCTATGTAAAGTACTAAAGTGACACACTGACAAGTGACATATGTTATTTATACAAAACAGGAGCTACAGTGCTACTCGTCTGTAAAAAGATATGTAATAATGTGACATTGAAATTCAGTTGCAAAAAATAAATGGTTGTGTTGTGCTACTCTTGAATCTTCGTTATTCATTTACGTTTAAGAGTAAAGAGTTGTTTTCTGAGTTCGGAACTTCAGTGTCACTGTCTATTAATAATTTAATATATTCAAATCAATTTTTTTTCTTTTGAGAAATTAAGTAATATACTCTATACAATATGCACTTGAGAATTCATGGTTATATTGGGCCATCGGGGGAATGCAATCATTCGTTCCACCGATGTTTATGTGTTACAAGGATGTGCTTACTTTTGTTGATTCTATCGGTATATAGGGGACTGGGAGCGCACTTATGAGTTATGAGTCTTCGCCTTCGGGCCATCGGCGGGGCTGTGATGGGGGTTCCACTGATAAAGCATTGTTAGGCCGATGCCTATGGTATTAACTTTAAAACACATGTGTCATGTTAATTTTTTTAAGTTAATATCATAAATTAGTAAATTACTAAAGTTTCAAGTTCAACTGTTGGATGAACATTTGATGTATGGTTGTAGTTACATTTCGTAATGAAATGAACAGAGCGATGGGCTTCCCAACTTAAACCTCCGGAATTACCCTATATCCGTTAGATTCAGAAAGATCAACGGTTAAGATTATGACAATAGCAAACAATCAATATGAAAATTTTATGACGGTTTGACTTTGGTCATTTAAATGCCTATCAAAAAAATTGTTTAATTTACGAATTTTTATATAAAATCTTTTATAAATGGATTATCTTGAAAAATTAGAAAACAATGATAATTATTAGTGATAAATATAAAAATCTACTATTATAATTAACAATTAACAAAAGTTTCTAAAATAGTATTAAAAATAAATCTTGTTAAATATATTCTAAAAATTAAAAATAATTATGTTTTATTTTGAAAAGATTCTAAATTAATATATATTTTTATAATAATATTATAAATCATATATATTAATATAAAAAATGATAGCTATTATAAAAAAGTCAAAAGTTTCTAAATTCATATTAACAATATTCAAAAAAGTTATATTCTATTTTCTTTTTATAATAAAAATTATAAAATTATATATATTATAAATTAAAATACTCTATAATAATTTTTTATGGTTTAATAAAAATATAGCAAGTCAAACTATACGCCATACAGTCTAATAAATTTTATAGCTATAATATACGGTCTAAAATTGAAAAAACGGTCAAATATGTAATAGACCATCAAATTTCATAATGACATGCACAGAGCTATGGGCTTCCCAACTTAAACCTCTAGAATCACCCTATAACCGTTAGATTTAAAAAGATCAATGGTGAAGAATTTGCAACTTGTAGACCTAAGATGTGTCATTCACTTTAATGTTCCAATTTCGAGAAACAAAGCATTTAAGGCACTTTGTATTGCTAAGTGTCAATTGTCAAGTGATTAATGTTTATTTTAAAAGTTAATATCATTAACTACTCAAGTTTCAACCGTTGGATGAACATTTGATGTATGGTTGTAGTTGCATTCCGTAATGACATGCACAGAGCGATGGGCTTCCCAACTTAAACCTCTGGAATCACCCTATAACCGTTAGATTTAAAAAGATCAACGGTGAAGATTTTGCAACTTGTAGTCTTGTAGACCTAACTCCTAATACGTGCCATTCACTTTTACGTTCCAATTACGAGAAAAAAAACATTTAAAGCACTTTGCACTTTGAAATTGTACTGATTTTTAAAGTCTTCAATCTTCAGATTGCCCATTGCAATGCACCACCCTGTTTTGGATTCCACAGTTCCACTTCCAACAACGCCATTCTAGTTTTCAAGCACCGGGACTCATAATCTGGGTAAGTGAAAGAATTCCTGCAACTACATTTCAACTTTCATCGTTTGACATTTCTTAAAATCTTATTTTGTCAAAGTTTGAAATTTGGTTTTAGACTTTAGAGACTCAAGAACTCATTAAAATTAAGGAGGACTAATAGGTATTACTTATTAGGGAATTCAAATTACACAACTTCACATTTGTACAAGCAATAGCATGTCTACCACTAGTACCACTACAACAATGTCCAATAAAAAAATGCATTATGCAGAATTGCTTAAAACCCAGGTTTCACTGATGGGTACCATGATATTTATGATCCTGAAATCTATGGTAGGCGTACCTCAGAACTTAGATTTTCATCTCAAAATAAGGCTACAAAGCGAACAAAAGTTGATAGTATCAGTGCACCGTGGGTAATTGGATTAGGGCACATGATGTTACATGAAGTTTTCCCTTGCCCAGAATTTATCATGGTCTATGCCAAAAATTATGATGATAAGAAAAGAGAAAATGTTAATAAAGATAACCAAGAAGAATTGTTATCCATTAATGCAGAAGAACTTGGAAAAGTGTTGGGGTTTACAACCGAAGAATTTGGAAACCACCACATTGACCTAGAAAAGCTTGCTAGTGATTATGGAGCAGTGGAAGAAAGGTTGAAAAATGATTTCTTAAATCAAATAGTTAAGGATAGAAACAAATTGAAAGGTGGTCATAAGCCTCCTTATAATTTGGATTTTTTTAAACCATGGGTTCAGGATACTATTTCCATGCTTGCATTTTGCCTCGGTTTGGATAGCAATTTGGAAGTGGGTGCAAGCCTCCTTGAAATGGTATATAATATCCATTATACTAAAGAACATGTCAAATATAATTATACGCAACACATTGTAGAATCCATGCATAAACAATTTTTAATGATTAAAGCAGGTTCCATGAAGACATTTAGGTTCACAACCTACTTGTGCTATCTTTTTCTATTCAAATTTAGAGGAATGTTTCAGACCAACAAGCTTTAGATTCAGCCCTACAGTAATGCAAAGGAAAAAAAAATGGCTCTAGTATATGAATGGACCAATGAGATAAGGATGCATGATTCTTGAAGGAACTACAGTCATTTTGTAGACTACTTTTTGGCTCCATTGCATCAAGTAATTACAAATAATCCAATGCCTAGATTGCCTATGTCATGTAGAAATTGCATGCAACTAGGAAAAGAAATACAATTGGCTGATTGGTACTTAATGGAAGAATATACTGTGCTAATATTTTATGGATCGGGAGTATAGCCATACAAACTTCCAATACATGTGACAAAAAGGGTTTTTGCATTGGAATATGTAAGACAGGTGCAGAGTGCTAATGAACTACACTTTCTCAGTCAACAAAAGAAGACCTTATTTCCTTCTTTACCCTTTTCATGTGGAGGGTTCACATTCGAGAGAAAAGCATTTAGTGTGGCACATAATCTTTTGAATTTTTTTGACTTTGATCCTATCTGTCACTGGCAGTATGATCCATGTGACATCATTAAATCAATGATTGTGGCCAATAGGAATGCTGCAAATAGAATTCAACATCAAAGTAAACCCTTGCTTGAAAACTTGAGAAACAAGGATTCTTGGGATGAGGTCAAAATAGCAATGGAGAAAAGTGCTATTGAGAATGGTATTTCTTTTGAACAATTGTCAGCAGAAATTATGGCATTGCACCAAAAGACAATGAGGACATACACAATTTTTTATGTAAAAAGTGATAAACCATCTAGTAGAGTAAAAATTCCAGGTTCTCTAGAGACGAAACTTATAGATAAAAAATGGTCACGATAAAAAATTACTGCCTTTTGGTCTATGAGGAAGGACCTAGGTGATCCAAGAGCTCTTGAAGAGTATGATAATAACGAAGAAGATGAAGAATTTAGCAAATTGTGGAATATAGAGCATGGGCATCCTGATGGATGTGATGAATCTGATGATGATATTGATATGGAAGAAGAAGAACAAATCCATGCCAATTACAAACCTGGTTTAAGTGAGGCCGCAAAAGCAGAATATGCTTCAACATATACTTCAGGAGCAGCCATACTTGAAAAAATTGGTTATGAAGGTGGTCCTTTGGGGTCCAAAGGACAAGGCAGAGGCCCTTCGACAATACAAAGTGTTGAGCATAGAAAAACAGGTGATAAATCTGGCCTTGGATTTGGAGGTGAAAAAGTAGACCAAGGGGATACAAGACAAAATCAATTTGTTAGAGCTTCTAGTCCTCATCCTCATGGTCAGATACAATCACAACTAGGACATGCCCTTGGTGGACAACTTAGTGCAACTGGGAGTGCCATTGGTGGTGATGGTATGGGTAGTAGTACTAGTAGTGGTCAACATGTGCAACAACGAAAAATTACACATAATACTAAGAGGAAAACAAAAAAAGATACCATAGAAACACCAGGTGATCAAGGCAATCAAAAGAGGCAAAGGATTTTGAGAGGTCAAAGTCACACTATCAGTGGATCCACCAGTACCACAAAGGAGTTATTTCCAGAAACTCCCATAAATCAAGTTAGTGTGGGTGCGACATCATTAGCAACTGCAAGTACTCCTATTCCTTCGCCATTCAAGCATTCCATTGTTCCTGCCTCCCCAGCTTATGATTTCATTTAAGAGTTTAAAAAGAAATCAGACTTGAATAAAAAAGAAAAGAAGCAATTGATGGAGAGTGCGTCTGTTGTAACTTCAGAGACTGCAACAACCATGGTATTACCCACATTTGACACAAATAAAGAAATCATGGAGTACAAAATTGTTGTTCCCATAGTTCAAAACAAACCAACAAATCAGATGGATCGATCTGAATACCAGGTAACCAATTTTCAATTGGATTTTTCTGGCCTAAAAAATAATGACAAAATTAATGTATCAAAGAAGAACAATGAATTGGTGTACACATCATTGCTAAAGCAAGATAGAGAGAAGAAAAGGATGCCGACCCAAATAGAAAAGTTACAGGCAGACCTAGCAAGTGAGAAAGCAAAGAGGAAAGTAGCAGATAACAAGAGTAATGAATTAGAAAAAAGAATAATCAAATCTGCCTCTACATCAGCAAGCAATGAGGATAAATCAAATGAGAGAGAAGTGAATGACCCTAAGCAAAGGCTAGATGAGAGCAATAAGAAATATGATGAGGAGAAATCCACTTCAGAAAACTTAAGACTAAACATTGCGAATGGAAATGCACAGTGGGAACAAAAATTGGAGAAACATAGAAAAACAAATGAAAGATTGGAGACAGAGCCGACGGAAGCAAAAGAAGAAATTAAGTCTTCTCAAAATAGGTTATCTACATTTTGTAGAGATACAGTGAGGCATATGAAACAAAAGATTTGGGATGAAATAGTGTAGAGGTTTGATCATTTGTGTGACATGTTTCAATTGATTGATGCTACCAGACAACATTATAAGAAGCTCAACAAATATTTAGTGGACAACAAAAAGGTGTTGGAATTAAAGAAATCTGCAAATGAAGTTCTACAAATAGTCTACAAAGCCAGTGACAATGATCTGAAATAAAAAAGGATTACTAATCGGATTGAAACCTCAATGAAGTTGTCATCTATCATTGAAAAGTGTTCGAGAATGTCTGGAACAAAGGAATATTTGCATTTGGTTTCAGACAAGATGAAGGTGGTGGATGAAAAGGTAAGGAGCTTCACAGAGCTTGGTTTTCAAGAGCCTTTTGACACAAATGAGCGATTCATTGGAAAGGATGCTTTCAGAAAGAAGATGGAAGGTGCAAGGAAGATTGATTTGGACCAGTTTCCTCAGAACCAAGATGTGAACTATTTGGATTCCATCAGAACATTGATAACCTTTAATGCAAAATTGACTGAAGAATTCAAGACACGTTCCATTTCCAATTGCAATCAAGAAATGTTAACAAAACTTCAAGTCAAACAACATCAATTAGAGAAAATGGCAATTCCACCACCTGAAGAGTGGAAGTTGCTAGAAAAGTTGATACAGTGACTTGATCTATTATTTTCAATCTTTGATAATATGAGTTTCAAAGTTCCAACTCAACTCTGTGCAGACTTGTCTTTGGGCATTGGCAAAATTTTGCATTGCCAATGCCAATATGTACTCCTTCATGTGAAATTCAATTAAAAAGCTCAAATTTAGACTTCAGTAATGTGATAATGTTCAATTATCTAGATTTTGTATTATTTATTTTATCATTTGAACTAGTGATGAACTGTTAGCTCATTATATTTATTTCTTGGTAGAGCTAAAGCTTATAAGTTATGCATGTTGAACTGTTAGCTTCTGTTATGTTTTGACTAAAAATCCTGATCAGTATCCACCAACTTACACCTCACCCACATCCCACATATTGCAAAAATACACTACATTTGATTTCATGATTAGCACAAATTGCAGGGATTTGTGTGACAAGATCCATTTTTTGGCCCACATTACTACTTGATCAATGATCATGTCCATAAATAGATCTAAAACCCCATGGTCACAACCCCTATTCCTGAAGAATTCAAATTCAATGTACTGACAAATTGAATAACATAAACAATTTGAATAACATAAACAACCACTTTGGAGACAACCAAATAGGTTAATAACTTATAAGCATATGAATCCACAATAGTTGAACACTCGAAAGCAAATCAGTAAATATGTGTAACCTTCTCCAGTGTATTGATCTTCAAAGTTCAAATGATATACATTATAAAAACAGTTTATGATATGAATAATGAGATGGATGGGCAAATTGGTGCAATCTATTATCTATCTTCTTACTATTTTCTACTCTAAAGTTTAATTAAAAATGATGTGATGATCCATTGATCTCCTATTGGGGTCTTGATCTCTCTTATATATGAGAGGCAACAAGCTACAAACCCCTTGCAGAAAGTCATGACATTTTGACAACTAAACATAACTCAAATTATAAATAAAACAATGTCGCAGGTGAATGCACCGATCCGTTAATCTCCAAGCAGAAGCCCATGACCACTGACCACCTAAGATCTGTTCAAGGCTTCTACTCCATGATAGGGCGCTCATCATGCTGTCGGTTGGCATTCTTCCTCTGAATCTGATGGTTGTCCCGTTGGATCTGATTCTGACAAATCTATAGTTTGGCTAATAAACATATTGACTACAAAGAGGTGATGGATGCACTCCTATTCAGCATAGGTGTCCACATTAGAGATCACCTCTTTCATATCATATTCCATAGACATTATTTTTTCGAGTTGATTATGACTATTTTGTAAAACCATATCCTCGTCATTTATTTCTTGCAACGCAGCAATCAGAAGCCCATCAAGCTCTTCCTTCCAATCATCATATTCTCGCGGGTTTCTAATGCCAAAATGAAGTGTCGGGAGTGGGACTGAATCAAAGCAGCCAAAATCTTCCCTAAGCCTATTATGATATCCGTTATGTGATTCTACCAACTTGTTATATGTTAGCAATATTTGTCCTTTCATGGCATTCTTATCTATGAGCTCCTTTTTTTTCTCCATCATTCTAGGCTGCAATCGTTCATTCTCCACCAATGCAATTCGTGTTTGATTGAATACTTCCCAATATTCAATAGCACATTTCATCATTTTATTGAACCTTTCTTTTATCATTTTAGATACAGTGTTATATTTGATGGTTTTCACTTCTTTCTCCAATTCTTTGCATTTCTCCTGGGATTTCAAATGGCAATTCTTCCAGTAGGCTGCATTAGCCAATGCATCAAACACTCTCTTATCTTTTTCAAGCCATGGGGAGTAAAACTCTGATGTGGAGGAGGAAGATGTTTTTTCTTGTTGATTTGCTAGCTCCTTCTTAAGTTTGTCATTTTCCTTAATCAGTTTATCGATCTGTGCTTTGGTAAATTTTGCCACATTTATGTTCAATTCTGCTGTTTCCATAGGGTTGGTATCCACTACTCATTGAACCAAGAGATGACCAAACACTTGGTTTGGATTACTAATTATAGCAGGTCTTTTATCATGGGGATACAATGACCAAATAAGCAAGGTGGCTTCGTCTGGGTTGTACCTAGATCCTGAATACATTTTGTCACTTGCTTCTTCTATTAAGTTCATTGTCGTATCCCCTCTTTTTCTGAAGCTATCAAATACAATTGAAGATCTAATATCCCACCCTAGTAGGAGCAACACTCCAACTTCTTGAAGCAATTCCCTACCTCTTTCAGGAGTGATGGACTCCATTTCCTTTTCTACCTCCCTTTTCAATTCCTCCAGAGCGGTTGCCTCATGTTCAAGAGTGATATCCTGTATCTGTTGTCTCATTTTTCTACCTTTATATTCATAAACAAATGATTTAAATTAAGAAGATTTAACAAAATCACAATCAAAAATAAATTGTTGTCTATCCATGATCCTCACATCATTAGATAGTTCATTTGATGCCTCAAATCTTACAATATTCTGCTCTTGAGGGGGATTGTACTGTGCAATCACAGGAGCACTGATTTGCTTGACCTGCTCACCCTCTTCATCACTCTGCTCTTCTTCACTTATATCAGTATCTACAAAAAAACATACCTCAGGAGTAGGCTATGAAGGTATGTAATCCAAGGGCTCTATGTCTTCATCTTGTACTCCTGAATAGGTTGCATGAGGTGCATCAAAAACAACTGGGGGAACATCCTTTACCACTTCATTGACATGAGTGATGAGTTGCTCAATTCTTTTTAAAGGATCCTGTATCTCACCAAATGCCTTTGAATAAGATGGGACATTTTTCCTCTTCCATTCCTCTACAAGAATAATCTTGTTATAGGCGGCCATTCTTTCCTTGGTGGAAGCCTCATCATGGTTTCTTATGACATCTTCAATTGAGAACAAATGTTCATAACCTGATAGCCCCTGCGATAATCTTGCCTTGTGAATAAACCCTTCTGCATCAAATTGTTTCCTTACATCACCTAGAGGTACGCTGTATTGTGCTGATTTACCATCAATTTCTCTATATCCTTCATTGGCAACCACTGTAAAGTCTCCAAAACATAAGGTGTTGGGCATAATTGATTGTTTTCTATGTCCTTTGAGGTGTTTGGAATCAGATTTTGCCAATTGCCTCACAATTTCTAAAAAAGCAATTTGGTCAAGAACTACTCGTGGCATCAAGTGTGGAGCCCCTTCGAACCCATAAACCCTTATCACTGTACAATCAAGGAAAGCATACCAGTCTCCCCAGCTATGATTCACTTTATTTCTCTGAACATTTTCCTTTGGTCTTAGAAATATTTGTACTTCTGGGGATAGGTTATAGTTGCATGGATACCCCAACAACTTCATCAATGGTTTTATAAAAAAATCTTTAAAATAAAGGTAATGAGACCTACCAAATCGGCTGTCCCATAATGAAGTCCACATTTGTATAGGTTTAAAATCTCCATTTTCATCTGTATCTTTTATCCTTAATTCTTCACTCCAGACCCCTCTGACTTGTCCCTCGTACAATAGCAAATGCATAAGCAAAGAATAGTGTTCAAAATTAATATTATCACTATTATTTTTATTATTTTCGAGCCCTCGATGTAGGGCGTTGGCCAAGTAGCTAGCATAATCAAATGGCCTGGCATCCTTGCTCTGTATGTCTGCAGCTAAGACCATTGGGGCAATCGACATGAGAGGCGGAACCTCTACTCCCAAAACCTGACCAGCTGAATAATAGGTGTATCGGAAATACTCTTCGAACAAATCTTCATGGAAAGGAGGGTTTTCACTACTAGAGAACCTCCTGAGTTGGCCTCCATCATCCTTGGGCCTATGCAAAGGTAATTTCCATCTCTTATAGCTGGTATCCATGTGGCGATACTCTGTCAAGAGATCTTTGAGCATGAATGATAAATTCAGTGAACACTCTAACTGAAAGACATTAGAAATGAGATCCCTAGAAATAACAAGCATGTCACCTGCGCCATGTGACTGAATAGTTATTTTCTTGGGGTCATATCTGATAGCAAGAGCTTTAATTAGCTCTGCGTTCACAAACACATTGGGCACCACAAGTCTTCCCAGGTTCAACCTCCATGGATTGCAGACTGGTTGGAACCTAAATTGTTTTTTGTAATGGTACATGAAGAGGTCGTACCCTCATTGCGGTGTCCAAATATCCCCTAAGCCCTTATGTTTGTCCATAATCAATCCATGGAAGGATTCATTTGAGCACTCCTCTTGGGTCTCGGCCCCGACCCAGGACATTGATCTATTAGGTCTTCATTTAGGAGTCTCTTAGGCTTTTCAATTTTCTATTTTTTAGCTTTAGGTTTGTCTGTACTCTCTTCCATTATTTAAATCTTAAGCTTTTGAGTAAAATAGCTTCTCAACTAGGTCTGAAAGTGAAGTACTTACGCGAGTCTCGCTGAGTCACCTCCACAGTCCACCGGTCTTTTTTGTGTCAGAACTCCAAGTTTTTGCCTTTCTGCTTCTGCCCTAAGCGAAATCTTCTAGGATTTTGTAACAACAATGGGATCAACTTGTGATATAATTCACTTCAATTCTGGTTCATAAATGCACCGTAGCATGATGCCACGGGATGTCACATAAGTCTTTCACCGATAGCCACCCTCTCCACCGATGGACACCTATCCTTCATTCTATCGGTGGGACGCCAGATAATGTTTCCCCGATGCACCATAGTTCCCCCGATATACTTTATGCATTCGATAATTCATGACCATGGCCATGGGCCATGGTTATAATTCATGGTTACTTTTGTTGACATCTTGAGTCTATCAGTATATCGGGAGAGCACCTTAGGAGTCAGCCTGATAGAGTATTGTTACACCGATACTAGGTTGTGAGGCGTCAAGCGTGAGCTATTTTTATCGGGCCATCGACAGGATTGTGATGGGGTTCCATTGATGAAGCATTGTTAGGCCGATGGTATTGAATTTTGTTAGGAATGGGGGAAGGACTACGTCACTATAGAATTTCAAATTTTGTTTAATTACCCTGAAAGCATTATACAGTGAAAGAAACAAAGGAATATTCGTAAAATTTTTGAAGCTTCATTGAAAATGACAGGCAAGTGGAAGTATGTGCTCCTTAAAAATAACAAGCACATAAAATGTTTTTTTTTTCTTTCTATTTTTCGATTTTTTTAAAATTAAAAGCTTCCTAATAAATAGTTGTTAATTTAAATACTTTTGGATTAAAATTACAAACTAAGATATGTATGCTTAAATAGTTTTTTATATATATTATTAATTAATATATATATATAAATAGTAGAAATAGCTTTTTATATATATATTATTAGTTTTTCATATATTTTATTAATTAATATTATAATAAACAATGTTAAGTATTGATAACTTTCAACATTCTTTATATATATTATTAATTAATATATGTATACTAGTATTTATGGATGCAATGTGAATGTAGGCTATAATATGGATCTTGTCACACAAATTTCTACAATTTGCATTGTTCATAAAATCAAAGTGTGGTATATTTTTGTGATTATTGATAAAATAAGATAATTCATGCCCATGGTCATAAATTATAATTCATGGTTACTTTTGTTGACAACTTGACTCTATTGGTATATCGGGAGAGCACCTTAGGAGTTAGCCCGATAGAGTATTGTTACACCGATACTATCATACTAGGTTGTGAGCTATTTTTATCAGGCCATCAATGGGATTGTGATGGGGGTTCTGCCGATGAAGAATTGTTAGGCCGATGCCCAATGGTATTGAATCTTATATAATTTATAGAATATCATCAACTACGTTACTACAGTTTGACTTTGGCATATGTATTATGATTCATGAAGTGTAATATAATATAAAATATCATGGAGACTTGGACTGCAATATAAAATAAAATATTCTGAACTTGAAGTGCAATGATACACAATTTATTTGAATACAATATACAAAATCATCAACTACAATTTGGAATATGATTCAATCTGACATGCAATGCTTGAGTGCAATATAAAATAAGATATCATGAACATGAAGTGCAATGATTCACAATTTCAATGTTCATTGAATACAATATAAAATATCATCAGACATCAACTACACTTTGGACTTTCGAACAATGGAAACTGATTCATGAAGTGCAGAAAAAATACCTAAAACCTGCTAATTATCTCCCATTTCCCAAACGGAGTCAGGGTCCTCAAACCGATCCTCATCTTCAGATAAAGTAAAAGAGTCATCTTGATTCTGAGACTGCTCTGCAGTTTCTTCGGCCTGTGTCTCAAATTCAACATTCATTTTTGATTTGTGTCAATTTCAATATCATTGTCATCTGTCCCAGGCCCAGTCCCCCTACCACTACCGGCGGCTGTTGGAATTGGAGAGCCTGTGTTGCACAACCCGGTCCCTCTTCTTTCACATGTGGACCTCCAGATTGCGAGTGCCCTTTCAAAAGGAAATTTTTTGACATTATACGTAGTTCCTTTCATCCTCAAGCAATTTTCCAAATTCTTGTCCAGTTTGTTTCTTAACTTTGATTTCAAAAACCCCAATGTACTGAAAAATCTCTCATCCTCCACCGACCCCAATATCATTGTTTGACATAAATCAACAAGTTTGAAATATTCTGACATTGAACCATGCAATATTTCACTTTGACCTAAGCTTGTCCAAACCTTTTTTATTGATCCTGGTTCAAAGGCCTTCTCCTTGCCCATGGATTTATACTGCTCCCTCATAGCTGTTGCAAAAGTCCGAGATTGCTTTCTAAGCTTTTTTTCATCTAAAATTCCTTCTATTATTTGTTCATTGTATGTTGCCTTTTCTGAAAACTGTTCAATCAAGATTTTTACTTGATCATGAAAATATTTTGGGTTATCTCGGTTTACCCAAAATTGAGGATACACAATACCCATGGCTTCAAGTATTTCATGTCGAGGGAATCTTTCATGAATCTCTGAGGAAAGAGATTTTGCAATTTCCTTCAAATGATCACTAACAGATTTAACAATGCCATTAAAATCTTCCTCGTTAACAGGTACTTCTTTTCTAGAGTGCTTGCCAGTGCCTATCTTACAATGGTACATTGGTATCTCATGTCCACATACACAAATACATAAGTGCCCACTTGCATTAAACTGTAAATAATTATCAGGATTATTCAAATCAGTAATTTTTCGCCACATCAAATAATTTGCGCCTTCTTGTGTTAGATCTAGATATAGATGATCGAGGGCCAAGCATGTAAGTTTACGTAGATTGGCATATTCATAAATATACATAGTTTTGTCTTGGGCTTTCTTCACAAGATTGTTCATCTCATCTAGCATGGGGAGAAGACTAGCTAAAG
The DNA here is from genome assembly GCA_007115665.2 of Sequoiadendron giganteum. Lineage (NCBI taxonomy): Eukaryota > Viridiplantae > Streptophyta > Pinopsida > Cupressales > Cupressaceae > Sequoiadendron > Sequoiadendron giganteum. Next base: position 344,618,630 of record CM021110.1, read on the forward strand.
TCAAGAGTGTCTCTATATCACTTAACCTATGTAAGAGGTCAGGAGCTTTGTGTACTGTGCTGCGATGCTCGTACATCACTCCAATCAAGGATTGATATTCTGAAAGATCTCGTTGCGCTGGTCCATGCAGGGAGATCCATCTGGTATTGAAATCCTTGAGAAGCTTGTTTCCAAGTGTTATTCCCTCAACAAAATGTTGAAATTCAAGGAAACGTTTGGGACTTCGGCAGAAGTATGCGTAGATCTCACGAACAAGATTTTCAACTTTTGATACTGTAGGAAACTTGCTTACAATTTTGAATGCTAAATTCATTCTATGGGCCATGCAGTGAATGCCAAGCATGTATGGTGCACAAGTAGTTTGTAACTTTGTGCAAAGACCGCTTCTTTGACCTTGCATCACTGCAACTCCATTAGCTCCTACACACACCAACTTTTTGGCAATTGTGAACTCATCCATACTTGCAATTTCATTTGAAGATTTCTTGACTAGTTCAAATAGATTTTGTGATGTTGAATTGTCCTTCATTTTACGAACACAAAGAAGATGAGCTTGGCAAACATGTTGTTCTACAGTATAAGAATGCATACAAACCCAAGAAGTATTGTCTACCGCAGTAACTTCATCTAAAGATAATGCAATGAAATTTGACACTTTTAATTTCTCCTTTAAATCTTGCTTTTCCATTGCAACAAGACAGTTCGCCCATTCCCATCCAGCGTTTATTGACCAATGTGAGAAGGGAAAGTGGGGACCACTCAAATAAGATAATAAATCAAAATATTCTGGGTAGTCTTTCATAGGATGCCCCCTAGAAAAAATATGAAAAACAACACTCATCTGAACAGTTTTTGACATATTTGTTGTTGCCATGGCTTTTCCAAAATGAGCCTCAAGTGTACCTTCACATTTTTTAATCTTTGACATTCTATGGTTATGGTCTCCATAATCTGCGGCATACTTAACATGAAGACATTCTTCCTTTGATTTCCATCGTATAACTGATTTTTCCTTTCCGTCTACGATTTGTTTTTCATAAGCTTTGTCGATATGCTTTTCTATAGTGTCAAGCTTTAGTTGCATCGTCTTGTCTCTTCCACTTTTCCAACTACAAATCTTACATCTGACCTTTGTTGCCCTTTCAATATTGTTTTCATTTGATACCCCCACTAGTTCAAGGAATGAGTACTTCGACAACCAACCAATTTGAAAATTCCTTGTCATTTCCCACTCACGCCCCAATTTTGCTTTGCCTTTTCTTTTCTTGCTACCAACATCATCCTCATCCAAGTCGATTATCTCATTTTGGCTATCTAGGGTATCCCTTGGAACATCTTCTGTGGTATTGCCATCCTCATTTGATACATTTTGATTTAACACAATGACAATCTCACCTTGACCTTCCTGTGGCGGAAGAGTTGATGATGTATCTCCATCTTCAATAATATTTGGTGGAAGAGTTGATGGTGTAGCTCCACCTTTATTTGATGGATTAGAAGCTTTGCTAATTCCAAAGTAAGACTGTATGGTACCTCTCCGTTTTGGGCGTTTTGATGGCCTCCCAGTCTCTTCATTACCCGCCTGCTCAGGAGTCTTACCCTTGTTGCTCGACATATTGATCTCACTTTGAATAAAAGCTAGAAAAAGCTGTCTTCTTGTTTAAGAAGGACAGACCGACAGAGAATATAGATCCCATTCCCTACTTAAAATTATGTTTAAGACTGAAGCAAGAATGGAAAATAGATAAAGAAATCTTGTTATTATAACTAATAGTCTAATAACTAATAATAGTATGAAGAAATGATCACTCACCTTTGAGTCTATGTTTTCGGCTTTCTCTGACTTCTGAATTGAGAAGTAGAACCTCAGAACTGAACAAAATATGTAAAATCGAACAAAATGTGTAAGAACAAATAACAGTTTCAATTGTATTTATATCAATCCATATTTGGCGAATTCCGTGGGATTTTTAAATGGTATGTTAAAAATTTGGCGAATCTCGCATGCTTATACAACGATACCTTGAAATTTTCAAGGCGAAATAGGTCCTCATAAGTAACTATTTATAAATTTTAATTGGCGAAATGGGTCTTCACAAGCAACTATTTGTAAATTTTAATTGGCAAAATGGGTCTTCATATAATGTTGTTTTAATAGTATTGGCGAATATGTAGGTGACTTTGACATGCTCCCAAGGATTGTAGGTGAAAATATTGATCAGTGCATTGGAAACGTGTATTCTGTTATGGTGAATTTATTGTCTAAACATGCCTCGTAAAAAAAAACTGCTGGCGAATGGACATGCATTGGACCGATAGTTCGTGAATTCCTGGTGATTTGAACACCATGTAGATACGGTAGATTCGCCAAATTCGAATTGCCAGATTCCTGGAATTCGTGATTGTCTCCTAAAACCCTTACTGTTCTAAAATCCTTTAGAAGTAACAACCCAATTGGTTACTTACACCTAACCTCAATTTTGTATGTTTTGTGATTGTCTTTAGAAACTTTTGTGAATTAGATAGTAAGAATGTAATGAAATTGGAAAATAGTAGGTATTATGAAACCTGTAATGCACAGTGTTATAGATTGTTTGTAGTGTTAGAAAACACACTGTCCCATTTTAGTTAGTTTGATATGAAGAGTTTTATTTCGTTATGCTCCAAGAATGTAATGAAGTACACTTTCAAATTTTTGAAAAAATCTTTGCTATAGTCCAAATGTCATTTCACTTTCTTTATTTGGTTGGAACAAATAAAATGCTCGCATTATTTGGAGTGTTGGAA
>CM021110.1:344621516-344939839 GCA_007115665.2 Sequoiadendron giganteum
TGATATTTAGGATTGTCAAATAAATGTATTAGATCTAGAATAACTTGTTCATGTAGGCCTAATAATTTTTCTTGATACTCCATTCATTAAAAAATTATATTTACAATGATATGTGTTGTTCTAGTAACAAGATGCTAACTTCTCTTTGTCCTATTGAGAATCATTGAAATGGTGGTTATCTTCTCACTAGTAAGAAATCTTGCATTGACAAAAGTGAGTGATACAAGCTAAAACGATATTGGTTTTTACTCCATATTTATGCTTATTTATTCATCAATCTATGAGATATCCTCATGGAGCCATGTGAACTAAGCTATAAATTCATCATTTTCAAATATGTATAGATAGAAAGACTCTTGTTCTAGATGGATAAGGGGGAGATCATCTATGTGTCAAGGGGAAGAAAGTTTCTAATTTGTATAAGTGGAAGTTATTGGAATATGGACAAGGTCAACTTTAGTTTTGGGATCATGGATGGAATGGAGATAGATGATGTGATCATCATAAAAGTTGAGAGGAATGTGATCTCAGTCAATGATAGGATGAGGTTGGATGATTTTAGTAACTTGATCTTGATTCATTTTATAGCTTACTTCTTTATGCTTTGGATTATGTTCTTGACATATATCTAATTCAAAAAATGGGGTATGAATAAGGGTCTCTTAGATGGTTTCAATATGATGGCATTGTGGTAATGGATTTTGAATATAACTCTTTGGAGTGGGGATGCATGATTGTGCTTGATTTATGATTTCTTGATCATAGATTGGAATTGTATCAAACAATGGATTATATATCATGGATAACCTTTGGGTAAATTTTTGAAAGGTTTTATCATTGGATGAGTTGTTTGATGGTAATGGTGTGGATTGATTTTTCCAAGGTTCCGGGGATGAAGGAATAAAATGAGAGATGGAGGCTTCTTATGGATACGCTTCTTCAATACGACCTATAATGGAGTCAAATGAGGTGGATATGTTATGGATAGGGATGTTACTAATGTGATTGTTTTGGGAAGAGCCATTGCTAGACATAAATTTATGGTTTTGATCATACTCGAGAAAATTATCTTCATATATGTCTAACTTCTCATTGTCTGAGCTATGTATATTATTGATGTGATTATTTTGAGATGAACTGTCAAGATTATCTTCAACAATGATGTCACCTTGGTCAATAAAATCCTAAATAATATTTTTTCAATTTTATATAATTAGGTATCTTATGTCCTTTGTGATAGACAAAACTAGGGAAATTAATAAGAAAGATTTAATGCTTTATAATGAATTTCAGTTTGGTCTATACATGTCAATTTGGGGGCGTAAACTTGTGAGAGGTGTCGTGGCTATATACCAATCGAAGGGGTGAGATTTGTGAGTTGAGCGGGTATGATGTGCAGCTAGAACACACGAAAATTTCTTAAATGAAAATATGATTTAATTCCTATTCTATCTTCCTATCATAATTGTGCCAGGAACTGTCACTTCCTACAACATGAGCTATGACAACAACAGTTTATTAATAAAAAAGAGAAACAAACCCATAAAAATCAAATCTCAATAATATATTACAAACCAAACTTAAAGCATGATGTCTTTTATCATACCAAACTATAATGCATATGCTGGAATTTAAATCACACAACTATTACAGTTCTAAAGCTGTTAAAAATAAATCGAATGAAAATAAATAACACATCGAATCATTAACAACAAAAAGAAATAAATGTCACCATGCTTCACTGTGGAGTGGGCCCTTTCTCCATGGGTTGTAGGTGAGGATGAAATGAGGATGTCTTTCTACGTGACCAGAAGAAATACTATTCTTTTATTATAAAAAATGATGATACAAAAGTCTGCATAAAATCTACATATATTAATCTCCCCCTTGGGTTGATATTATAAACATATTTATAACTCATGGCTACAACAACTAATACTAAAATAGTGTAAAAAAAAAAACTTATTTTGGCCCGTGGCCAACCAAATAATGGTGTACATGTAATCTTGGTCGCAACAATAAATCAAAAAACATTGCCTTTTAAAAAACCACCTGTATCTTTCTGCTCCTTCTTTTTTTGAGGATTCTATCGTGAGGAAACTTAATTGGGCCCATTCTGGACAAAACCCATTTCTTGAGTTGTTGAGATATGTCCTCATCTGTGTGAAAATTGCAATACAAAACTGACTATTCTGAAGTGGGTGCATATTAAAAATGGTTCAGTTACAACAACAAACATATTATGGTTTCTTCCAAACAGTTGACACATACGTTACAGGTTCTCCTTAATTAGCTGCTGTAACTTCAATCTAACAAGGCAGTAATAATTGATAGAAACATCTACTTGCTGAAATAGCCACTATGAGGTGATGACTTGGTGGAACATAAAAATAACTCAACATGGAGTGGTAGAAACATGGAATGAATCCATGCGGTTGAAGAATGCTGGTGCAGTAAACGTGACAACAAATAGCATGTGTGAGTACATGCATTAAATAAAATGGCCAAAGGAAGGCTGCCATTGGATGAAATAATGCACAGTTAGCACCAAAGAAGTAATTAATACCATCACATAGGTTAATGACAACTATGGATGAGGAAACTGTAGTAGTAAATACAAACTTTCTATGACAGGAGGTTCCTTCATAAAATGTGATAGGAAATCTACTTGTTGCAAACTATATTCTCCAAGGCATAAAATAATAATGCTTAGTAATAAAGACAACCAATGATTATTTTCCATATTTTAATCTTAAAACTATATTAAATATGCCTTATATATTGAATCATATGCAATGTAAAATGGTGAAATGATATGAAAATGGAACGAAAATGGAATGTAGAAATGGTTATGAAGGTATATGAAAGGGTATAAAATATGACATAAAATGGAGCATAATTGGCTCTCATCACTTTGGCCTTATGATATTCATAGAATTCTATGTCTCTACACCATGTGGGTTTGACTTGAGGTTCATACTGTCTGATTTTTGGAAGTGCTACTAAGTTTTATTGGGCTAGTTTTTAGAGTGTTAATTCAATGAGTTCTCCCAAAGGAGCGTATTTTCACTATGGAATGTTATTTTTCCTAGGAGGCCCTCTTTGTAAGTTAACTTGAACATTTACTGAGGTTAGAACATTGAGTTTCACTTATAAAAATAAGGTGGGTTGAGAATGTTGGGCCATCTTGGCATCAACCACACCGTTGTTGACCACATTTTTATTTTTATTCTAGAAATGGGGTTTGTCATTAAAGAGATTGCATAATATTTTTTGTCTTTGAATATCTTCATGAGTCCTTTGGCTATAAGGGATTTCTCAATGGTAAGCCTTTTATCTATGACCTCATTGAAAGAATGGAGCATTGAACATTGAGGTGGAATCCTATCTCCGTATTCATATTTTGGATGAATATTTAGACTACATATTTCTCAAGTATATGGGATAGAAATTTATTGGATAATAGTCTCCATCTTTGTAAGGAGGTGAAACTTTATCCACTATTTTGTTTCATAGTGCATAGATATATCATTAAGACTTCATGTTCTATGATATAGGCATGGATAACTTTAAGAAACCCCCCCCCCCCCTCGGCGCAGGTGTAAAATCATGGCGAATCCTGTATACTTCTTGATGAAAAATATTAATTTTATTGGCGATTTTTTTCGTTTTTCGAGAAAAAAAAAATCCCCATTGGCGAATCTTTTATAATCCTTGGAAGTCTATGGAAAATCGAGGTGAATTGCAATTTTTTAAAATCGAATAAAATATTTTTCGTTGGCGAATAAACCCGTTTTTCAAACCAATTTTTTTTTTCCATTGGCGATTAAAACCTTTTTTCAAAGCAAAAAGTATATTTTCATTGGCGAATTAAAATGAATCTCAAAATAATAAAAAAATCCAATGGCGAAATAAAAATCATATGGGCCATTCGATGGACGACTGTAGTTGCATTCCGGAAGTGAATCTCTAAAGCACTAGACTTGCGATTTGAAACCTCTGGAATATCACTAGAACCATTAGATTTCTAGAAATCAATGGTTGAGATTTTATTACCGTACAAATGGTTATAAAGTTCTGTTTTTGAGCGATTGGGTGACCTCGGTGGGATGCACAACTTTCGAAGTGACAACTCATTTAATGAATTGTACAATGCCATTAAGGGATGTCTTCTCAAACACCAACTGGATAGATTTAACGTAATCTTTTAAATCCTCTGAAAGGATAGATCTTAAATAAGGTATTAAGGAGTTTGGAGAAACGGATTTAGTAGCAGATTGTCACTTCCTGCTGGTAAAGTTAAGTGAGCCTGCATACGAGGAAAGGTGGCAGCATTTTGAACTCCATACTCAGAGTTTCCTCAAAATGGTACTTCCAGCCGATATTAGGGTATGGGAAGATGAAATTGTGGCCTTCATGCAACCAAATTTGAATTGGCCTAAAGAAGAGCAACTCAACATCATTTCCCAGCTACGTTCAGTGGCGTGGAAAGAGAAAACCAGCTATGCCGAGTACAACAGGGTAATTTTTGTTTTAGAAGAAGAAAAAGAACGCTCTAAATTTCATAATTTTGTTATGGAAATGTAGTTGGAACTGTACAGAGTCCCGGAAACTCCAGCAGTTTAACAACATACACGAATTCTTTAGTGAATTGTGAATTTGTGACACATAATGATAAGGGGGTGTAGTTTCAGCTTTTGAGCGCTTTTTGAATTTTGATTGTACAGGGTGTGGGGTGACAGGTCTGTGAAACCACATTTTTGGCATTAGAGAGATAAAATAATATATTTCTAAATCTTTGTATTTATCAATGCTTCCTTTTAATTATGAATGAATTGTGTTTCTTCATGATAATTGTTCAATGTTTATCTGTTAGTGTTAGGTCAAATTCAGAATGCTTATTTTTTTATTTCTGAGACTTTGTGTTCAGATTAATTCATCGCTCATTCACTCTTTTCAATGCCTCGAATCTCAATGTTGTACATTTCATTTCATTGAAATTCTCAATCTTTTTGAAGAAAGTGTGGTTGGCAGTGGCAGTGGCGGCGATTAATGCCATATGTGATATGAACATCCGAAGCAATTTCTTGGACAACTCATAGCTTTAATGAAACAAGATTTGTAATGATTTCATATCATTTGAACTTTGAGTGATTTTGACAGCTTGTCAACTTGAGGTACAGTTCAAGTTTGTCAATTAAATTAAACATTTTAATTATACAGACTAGTAGCGGCACTAGTGGCCCATAAATAGGGATAGTGATTCAGTGATTAGTAGATAGTGCCATAAGGGTTTTTATTTTCTAGGGTTAATAAGGATTCACAAAGAAGATGATGCAGTATTGGGGATACTATAAATTCTCCTACCTACAATTATGTAGTTACAGAGTAATCAATAAAAGACAAATTTCCTTCAAGTTCAAAATGGGTGGAATTAGAAAGAAGTTTATTTGGTTAACCTAAATTTTCAAATGGGTCTTGAACCAGGATTAGGAGCTCTGATGGAGATAAGTGTTATCCCAATGCATAGAGGTTGTAGGTAAAATATGGGAGCAGATTTGCTTCTCCTCCTGTATTCTAATAGCTCCCATTTCCCCAGGACTAATTGGAACCCCCTTTCCCCAACATGGTTGGCAAATCCACCAGCAGAAGCTTGGAATCATGAATTTATTTTTAGAGCCACATTTGTATTACGTTGTCACCAACAAAAGCTTGGAATCATGCATTTATTTTTAGAGTTACATGTGTAGTAATTTTCCAGCAGCAAAGCTTGGAAATTGGAATCAATTTATAATCCATTGTAACGAGCAACAACTTGGAATAAATTATTAAATTTTGTCTATGTAAAGTACTAAAGTGACACACTGACATATGTTATTTATACAAAATAGGAGCTACAGTGCTACTCGTCTGTAAAAAGATATGTAATAATGTGACATTGAAATTCAGTTGCAATAAAATAAATGGTTGTGTTGTGCTATTCTTGAATCTTGATTCCTTGAATCTTCGTTATTCATTTACGTTTAAGAGTAAAGAGTTGTTTTATGAGTTCAAAACTTCAGTGTCACTGTCTATTAATAATTTAATATATTCAAATCAGTTTTTTTTCTTTTGAGTTATTAAGTAATATACTCTATGCAATATGCACTTGAGAATTCACGGTTATATCGGGCCATCGGGGGAATGCAATCATTCATTCCACCGATGTTTATGTGTTACAACGATGTGCTTACTTTTGTTGTTTCTATCGGTATATCGGGGACTGGGAGCACACCTTATGAGTTATGACTATGAGTCTTCGCCTTCGGGCCATCGGCGGGGCTGTGATGGGGGTTCCACCGATAAAGCATTGTTAGGCCGATGCCTATGGTATTGACTTTAAAACACATGTGTCATGTTAATTTTTTTAAGTTAATATCATAAATTAGTAAATTACTCAAGTTTCAAGTTCAACCATTGGATGAACATTTGATGTATGGTTGTAGTTACATTTCGTAATGAAATGAACAGAGCGATGGGCTTCCCAACTTAAACCTCCAAAATCACCCTATAACCATTAGATTTAGAAAGATCAACGGTTAAGATTAAGAATTTCCAACTTGTAGAGTCTAGACCTAAGACGTGTCATTCACTTTAATGTTCCAATTTCGAGAAACAAAGCATTTAAAGCACTTTGTAGTTTGTATTGCTAAGTGTCAACTGTCGAGTGATTAGTGTTTATTTTTAAACTTTAAAGTTAACATTAAGTTATGAGTCTTTGCCTTTGGGCCATCGGCGGGGCTGTGATGGGGGTTCCACCGATAAAGCATTGTTAGGCCAATGCCTATGGTATTGACTTTAAAACACATGTGTCATGTTAATTTTTTTAAGTTAGTATCATAAATTAGTAAATTACTAAAGTGTCAAGTTCAACCGTTGGATGAACATTTGATGTATGGTTGTAGTTACATTCCGTAATGAAATGAACAGAGCGATGGGCTTCCCAACTTAAACCTCTGGAATTACCCTATATCTGTTAGATTTAGAAAGATCAACGGTTAAGATTATGACAATAGCAAACAATCAATATGAAAATTTTATGATGGTTTGGTCATTTAAATGCCTATCAAAAAAATTGTTTAATTTACGAATTTTTATATAAAATCTTTTATAAATGGATTATCTTGAAAAATTAGAAAACAATGATAATTATTAGTGATAAATATAAAAATCTAGTGTTATAATTCACAATTAACAAAAGTTTCTAAAATTGTATTAAAAATAAATCTTGTTAAATATATTCTAAAAATTAAAAATAATTATGTTTTATTTTGAAAAGATTCTAAATTAATATATATTTTTATAATAATATTATAAATCATATATATTAATATAAAAAATGATAGCTATTATAAAAAATTCAAAAGTTTCTAAATTCATATTAAAAATATTCAAAAAAGTTATATTCTATTTTATTTTTATAATAAAAATTATAAAATTATATATATTATAAATTAAAATACTATATAATATTTTTTTACAGTTTAATAAAAATATAGCAAGTCAAACTATACGGTCTAAAATTGAAAAAATGGTCAACTATTTAATAGACCATCAAATTCCGTAATGACATGCACAGAGCTATGGGCTTCCCAACTTAAACCTCCGGAATCACCCTATAACCGTAAGATTTAAAAAGATCAATGGTGAAGAATTTGCAACTTGTAGACCTAAGACATGTCATTCACTTTAATGTTCCAATTTCGAGAAACAAAGTATTTAAAGCACTTTGTATTGCTAAGTGTCAACTCACTGTCAAGTGATTAATGTTTATTTTAAAAGTTAATATCATTAACTACTCAAGTTTCAACCGTTGGATGAACATTTGATGTATGGTTGTAGTTGCATTCCGTAATGACATACATAGAGTGATGGGCTTCCCAACTTAAACCTCCGAAATCACCCTATAACCGTTAGATTTAAAATGATCAACGGTGAAGAATTTGCAACTTGTAGTCTTGTAGACCTAACTCTTAAGTCCTAAGATGTGCCATTCACTTTTACGTTCCAATTACGAGAAAAAAAACATTTAAAGCACTTTGCACTTTGAAATTGTATAATGATTTTTAAAGTCTTCAATCTTCAGATTGCTCATTGCAGTGCACCACCCTGTTTTGGATTCCACAGTTCCACTTCCAACAATGCCATTCCAGTTTTCAAGCGTCGGGACTCATAATCTGGGTAAGTGAAAGAATTCCTACAACTACATTTCAACTTTCATCGTTTGACATTTCCTAAAATCTTATTTTGTCAAAGTTTGAAGTTTGGTTTTAGACTTTAGAGACTCAAGAATTCATTAAAATTAAGGAGGACTAATAGGTATTACTTATTAGGGATTTCAAATTACACAACTTCACATTTGTACAAGCATGTCTACCACCAGTACCACTACAAAAATGCATTATGCAGAATTGCTTGAAACCCCAGGTTTCACCGATGGGTACCATGATATTTATGATCCTGAAATCTATGGTAGGCATACCTCATAACTTAGATTTTCATCTCAAAATAAGGCTGCAGAGAAAACAGAAGTTGATAGTATCAGTGCACCGTGGGTAACTAGATTAGGGCGCATGATGTTACATGAAGTTTTCCCTTGCCCATAATTTATCATGGTCTATGCCAAAAATTATGATGATAAGAAAAGAGCAATTGTTAATAAAGATAACCAAGAAGAATTGTTATCCATTAATGCAGAAGAACTTGGAAAAGTGTTGGGGTTTACAACCGAAGAATTTGGAAACCACCACATTGACCTAGAAAAGCTTGCTAGTGATTATGAAGCAGTGGAAGAAAAGCTGAAAAATGATTTCTTAAATCAAATAGTTAAGGATAGAAACAAATTGAAAGGTGATCATAAGCCTCCTTATAATTTGGATGTTTTTAAACCATGGGTTCAGGATACTATTTCCATGCTTGCATTTTGCCTCGGTTTGGATAGCAATTTGGAAGTGGGTGCAAGCCTCCTTGAAATGGTATATAATATCCATTATACTAAAGAACATGTCAAATATAATTATACACAACACATTGAAGAATCCATGCATAAACAATTTTTAATGATTAAAGTAGGTTCCATGAAGACATTTAGGTTCACAACCTACTTGTGCTATCTTTTTCTATTCAAATTTAGAGGAATGTTTTAGAACAACAAGCTTCAGATTCAGTCCTACAGTAATGCAGAGGAAAAAAAAATGGCTTTAGTATATGAATGGACCAATGAGATAAGGATGCATGATTCTCAAAGGAACTACAATCATTTTGTAGACTACTTTTTGGCTCCATTGCATCAAGTAATTACAAATAATCCAATGCCTAGATTGCCTATGTCATGTAGAAACTGCATGCAACTAGGAAAAGAAATACAATTGGGTGATTGGTACTTGATGGAAGAATATACTGTGCTAAGATTTTATGGATCGGGAGTACAGCCATACAAACTTCCAATACATGTGACATAAAGGGTTTTTGCATTGGAATATGTAAGGCAGGTGCAGAGTGCTGATGAACTACACTTTCTCAATCAACAAAAGAAGACCTTATTTCCTTCTTTACCTTTTTCATGTGGAGGGTTCACATTCGAGAGAAAAGCATTTAGTGTGGCACATAATCTTTTGATTTTTTTTTACTTTGATGCTATCTATCACTGGTAGTATGATCCATGTGACATCATTAAATCAATGATTGTGGCCAATACGAATGCTGCAAATAGAATTCAACATCAAAGTAAACCCTTGCTTGAAAACTTGAGAAACAAGGATTCTTGGGATGAGGTCAAAATAGCAATGGAGAAAAGTGTTGTTGAGAATGGTATTTCTTTTGAACAATTGTCAGTAGAAATTATGGCATTGCACCAAAAGACAATCAGGACATACAAATTTTTCTGTGTAAAAAGTGATAAACCATCTAGTAGAGTAAAAATTCCAGGTTCTCTAGAGACGAAACTTATAGATAAAAAATGGTCACGATAAAAAATTACTGCCTTTTGGTCTATGAGGAAGGACCTAGGTGATCCAAGAGCTCTTGAAGAGTATGATAATAATGAAGAAGATGAAGAATTTAGCAAATTGTGGAATATCGAGCATTGGCATCCTGATGGACGTGATGAATCTGATGATGATATTAATATGGAAGAAGAACAAAGCCATGCCAATTACAAACCTGGTTTAAGTGAGGCCGCAAAAGCAGAATATGCTTCAACATATACTTCAGGAGCAGCCATACTTGGAAAAATTGGTTATGAAGGTGGTCCTTTGGGGTCCAAAGGACAAGGCGAAGGCCCTTGGACAATACAAAGTGTTGAGCATAGAAAAATAGTTGATAAATCTGGCCTTGGGTTTGGAGGTGAAAAAGTAGACCAAGGGGATACAAGACAAAATCAATTTGTTAGAGCTTCTAGTCCTCATCCTCATGGTCAAATACAATCACAACTAGGACATGCCCTTGGTGGACAACTTAGTACAACTGGGAGTGCCATTGGTGGAAATGGTATAGGTAGTAGTACTAGTAGTGGTCAACATGTGCAACAATGACAAATTACACACAATACTAAGAGGAAAACAAAAAAAGATACCATAGAAACACCAGGTGATCAAGGCAATCAAAAGAGACAAAGGATTTTGAGAGGTCAAAGTCACACTATCAGTGGATCCACCAGTACCACAAAGGAGTTATTTCCAAAAACTCCCACAAATCAAGTTAGTGTGGGTGCGACATCATTAGCAACTGCAAGTACTCCTATTGCTTCACCATTCAAGCATTCCATTGTTCTTGCCTCCCCAAGTTATGATTTCATTGAAGAGTTTAAAAAGAAATCAAACTTGAATAAAAAAGAAAAGAAGCAACTAATGGAGAGTGCATGTGCTATAACTTTAGAGACTACAACAACCATGGTATTACCCACATTTGACACAAATAAAGAAATCATGGAATACACAATTGTTGTTCCCACAGTTCAAAACAAACCAACAAATCAGATGGATCGATCTAAATACCAGGTAACCAATTTTCAATTGGATTTTTCTGGCCTGAAAGATATTAACAAAATTAATGTATCAAAGAAGAACAATGAATTGGTATACACATCATTGCTAAAGCAAGATAGAGAGAAGAAAAGGTTGCAAACCCAAATAGAAAAGTTACAGGAAAACCTAGCAAGTGAGAAAGCAAAGAGGAAAGTAGCAGATAACAAGAGCAATGAATTAGAAAAAAGAATAATAAAATCTACCTCTACATCAGCAAGCAATGAGGATAAATCAAATGAGAGAGAAGTGAATGACCTGAAGCGAAGGCTAGATGAGAGCAACAAGAAATATGATGAGTTAAAATCACTTCAGAAAAGTTAAGACTAAACATTGTGAATGGAAATGCACAGTGGGAACAAAAATTGGAGAAACAGAGAAAAACAAATGAAAGATTGGAGACAGAGCTGACGGAAGCAAAAGAAGAAATTAAGTCTTCTCAAAATAGGTTATTTGTATTTTGTAGAGATACAGTGAGACATATGAAAAAAAAGATCTGGGATGAAATAATGCAGAGGTTTGATCATTTGTGTGACATGTTTCAATTGATTGATGCTACCAGACAACATTATAAGAAGCTCAACAAATATTTAGTGGACAACAAAAAGGTGTTGGAATTAGAGAAATCTGCAAATGAAGTTCTACAAACAGTCTACAAAGCCAGTGACAATGATCTGAAATCAAAAGGGATTACTAATTGGATTGAAACCTCAATGAAGTTGTCATCTATCATTGAAAAGTGTTCGAGAATGTCTAGAACAAAGGAATATTTGCATTTGGTTGCAGACAAGATGAAGGTGGTGGATGAAAAGGTAAGGAACTTCACAGAGCTTGGTTTTCAAGAGCCTTTTGACACAAATGAGGGATTCATTGGAAAGGATGCTTTCAGAAAGAAGATGGAAGGTGCAAGGAAGATTGATTTGGACCAGTTTCCTCATAACCAAGATGTGAACTATTTGGATTCCATCAGAACACTGATAACCTTGAATGCAAAATTGACTAAAGAATTCAAGATAGGTTCCATTTCCAATTACAATCAAGAAATGTTAACAAAACTTCAAGTCAAACAACATCAGTTAGAGCAAATGGCAATTCCACCACCTAAAGAGTGGAAGTTGCTAGAAAAGTTGATACAGTGACTTGATCTATTATTTTCAATCTTTGATAATAGGAGTTTCGAAGTTCCAACTCAGCTCTGTGCAGACTTGTCTTTGGGCATTGGCAAGATTTTGCATTGCCAATGCCAATATGTACTCCTTCATGTGAAATTCAATTAAAAAGCTCAAACTCAGATTTCAGTAATGTGATGATGTTCAATTATTTGGATTATGTATTATTTATTTTATCATTTGAACTAGTGATGAACTATTAGCTCTTTATATTTACTTCTTGGCAGAGCTTTCATTTCCAAGTTATGGATGTTGAACTGTTAGCTCATTATATTTACTTCTTGGTAGAGCTAAAGCTTATAAGTTATGCATGTTGAACTATTAGCTTCTGTTATGTTTTGACTAAAAATCCTGATCAGTATCCACCAACTTACACCTCACCCACATCCCACATATTGCAAAAATACACTACATTTGATTTTATGATTAGCACAAATTGTAGGGATTTGTGTGAGAAGATCCATTTTGTGGCCCACATTACTACTAGATCAATGATCATGTCCATAAATAGATCTAAAACCCCATGGTCACAACCCCTATTCCTGAAGAATTCAAATTCAATGTACTGACAAATTGAATAACATAAACAATTTGAATAACATAAACATCCACTTTGGAGACAACCAAATAAGTTAATAACTTATAAGCATATGAATCCACAACAGTTGAACACTCGAAAGAAAATCAGTAAATATGTGTAACCTTCTCCATTGTATTGATCTTCAAAGTTCAAATGATATACATTATAAAAATAGTTTATGATATGAATAATGAGATGGATGGGCGAATTGGTGCAATCTATTATCTATCTTCTTACTATTTTCTACTCTAGAGTCTAATTAAAAATGATGTGATGATCCATTGATCTCCTATTGGGGTCTTGATCTCTCTTATATATGAGAGGCAACAAGCTACAAACCCCTTGCAAAAAGTCATGACATTTTGACAACTAAACATAACTCAAATTATAAATAAAACAATGCCACAGGTGAATGCACCGATCCGTTAATCTCCAAGCAGAAGCCCATGACCACTAACCACCTAAGATCTGTTCAAGGCTTCTACTCCATGATAGGGCGCTCATCATGCTATCAGTTGGCGTTATTCCTCTGAATTTGATGGTTGTCCCATTGGATCTGATTCTGACAAATCTACAGTTTGGCTAATAAACATATTGACTGCAGAGAGGTGATGGATGTACTCCTGCTCAACATAGGTGTCCACGTTAGAGATCGCCTCTTTCATATCATATTCCAGAGACATTATTTTTTTGAGTTGCTTATGACTGTTTTGTAAAATCATATCCTCGTCATTTATTTCTTGCAACGCAGTAGTCAGAAGACCATCAAGCTCTTCCTTCCAATCATCATATTCTTGTGGGTTTCTAATGCCAAAATGAAGTGTCGAGAGTGGGACTGAATCAAAGCAGTCGAAATCTTCCCTAAGCCTGTTATGATATCCATTATGTGATTCTACCAACTTGTTATATGTTAGCAATATTTGTCCTTTCATGGCATTCTTATCTATGAGCTCCTTTTTTTTCTCCATCATTCTAGGCTGCAATCGTTCATTCTCCACCAATGCAATTCGTGTTTGATTGAATACTTCCCAATATTCAATAGCACATTTCATCATTTTATTGAACCTTTCTTTTATCATTTTAGATACAGTGTTATATTTGATGGTTTTCACTTCTTTCTCCAATTCTTTGCATTTCTCCTGGGATTTCAAATGGCAATTCTTCCAGTAGGCTGCATTAGCCAATGCATCAAACACTCTCTTATCTTTTTCAAGCCATGGGGAGTAAAACTCTGATGTGGAGGAGGAAGATGTTTTTTCTTGTTGATTTGCTAGCTCCTTCTTAAGTTTGTCATTTTCCTTAATCAGTTTATCGATCTGTGCTTTGGTAAATTTTGCCACATTTATGTTCAATTCTGCTGTTTCCATAGGGTTGGTATCCACTACTCATTGAACCAAGAGATGACCAAACACTTGGTTTGGATTACTAATTATAGCAGGTCTTTTATCATGGGGATACAATGACCAAATAAGCAAGGTGGCTTCGTCTGGGTTGTACCTAGATCCTGAATACATTTTGTCACTTGCTTCTTCTATTAAGTTCATTGTCGTATCCCCTCTTTTTCTGAAGCTATCAAATACAATTGAAGATCTAATATCCCACCCTAGTAGGAGCAACACTCCAACTTCTTGAAGCAATTCCCTACCTCTTTCAGGAGTGATGGACTCCATTTCCTTTTCTACCTCCCTTTTCAATTCCTCCAGAGCGGTTGCCTCATGTTCAAGAGTGATATCCTGTATCTGTTGTCTCATTTTTCTACCTTTATATTCATAAACAAATGATTTAAATTAAGAAGATTTAACAAAATCACAATCAAAAATAAATTGTTGTCTATCCATGATCCTCACATCATTAGATAGTTCATTTGATGCCTCAAATCTTACAATATTCTGCTCTTGAGGGGGATTGTACTGTGCAATCACAGGAGCACTGATTTGCTTGACCTGCTCACCCTCTTCATCACTCTGCTCTTCTTCACTTATATCAGTATCTACAAAAAAACATACCTCAGGAGTAGGCTATGAAGGTATGTAATCCAAGGGCTCTATGTCTTCATCTTGTACTCCTGAATAGGTTGCATGAGGTGCATCAAAAACAACTGGGGGAACATCCTTTACCACTTCATTGACATGAGTGATGAGTTGCTCAATTCTTTTTAAAGGATCCTGTATCTCACCAAATGCCTTTGAATAAGATGGGACATTTTTCCTCTTCCATTCCTCTACAAGAATAATCTTGTTATAGGCGGCCATTCTTTCCTTGGTGGAAGCCTCATCATGGTTTCTTATGACATCTTCAATTGAGAACAAATGTTCATAACCTGATAGCCCCTGCGATAATCTTGCCTTGTGAATAAACCCTTCTGCATCAAATTGTTTCCTTACATCACCTAGAGGTACGCTGTATTGTGCTGATTTACCATCAATTTCTCTATATCCTTCATTGGCAACCACTGTAAAGTCTCCAAAACATAAGGTGTTGGGCATAATTGATTGTTTTCTATGTCCTTTGAGGTGTTTGGAATCAGATTTTGCCAATTGCCTCACAATTTCTAAAAAAGCAATTCGGTCAGGAACTACTCGTGGCATCAAGTGTGGAGCCCCTTCGAACCCATAAACCCTTATCACTGTACAATCAGGGAAAGCATACCAGTCTCCCCAGTTATGATTCACTTTATTTCTCTGGTCATTTTCCTTTGGTCTTAGAAATATTTGTACTTCTGGGGATAGGTTATAGTTGCACGATACCCCAACAACTTCATCAATGGTTTTACAAAAAATTCTTAAAATAAAGGTAATGAGACCTACCAAATCGGTTGTCCCACAATGAAGTCCACATTTGTATAGGTTTAAAATCTCCATTTTCATCTGTATCTTTTATCCTTAATTCTTCACTCCAGACCCCTCTGACTTGTCCCTCGTACAATAGCAAATGCATAAGCAAAGAATAGTGTTCAAAATTAATATTATCACTATTATTTTTAATCTTTTCGAGCCCTCGATGTAGGGCGTTGGCCAAGTAGCTAGCATAATCAAATGGCCTGGCATCCTTGCTCTGTATGTCTGCAGCTAAGACCATTGGGGCAATCGACATGAGAGGCGGAACCTCTACTCCCAAAACCTGACCAGCTGAATAATAGGTGTATCGAAAATACTCTTCGAACAAATCTTCATGGAAAGGAGGGTTTTCACTGCTAGAGAACCTCCTGAGTTGGCCTCCATCATCCTTGGGCCTATGCAAAGGTAATTTCCATCTCTTATAGCTGGTATCCATGTGGCGATACTCTGTCAAGAGATCTTTGAGCATGAATGATAAATTCAGTGAACACTCTAACTGAAAGACATTAGAAATGAGATCCCTAGAAATAACAAGCATGTCACCTGCGCCATGTGACTGAATAGTTATTTTCTTGGGGTCATATCTGATAGCAAGAGCTTTAATTAGCTCTGCGTTCACAAACACATTGGGCACCACAAGTCTTCCCAGGTTCAACCTCCATGGATTGCAGACTGGTTGGAACCTAAATTGTTTTTTGTAATGGTACATGAAGAGGTCGTACCCTCATTGCGGTGTCCAAATATCCCCTAAGCCCTTATGTTTGTCCATAATCAATCCATGGAAGGATTCATTTGAGCACTCCTCTTGGGTCTCGGCCCCGACCCAGGACATTGATCTATTAGGTCTTCATTTAGGAGTCTCTTAGGCTTTTCAATTTTCTATTTTTTAGCTTTAGGTTTGTCTGTACTCTCTTCCATTATTTAAATCTTAAGCTTTTGAGTAAAATAGCTTCTCAACTAGGTCTGAAAGTGAAGTACTTACGCGAGTCTCGCTGAGTCACCTCCACAGTCCACCGGTCTTTTTTGTGTCAGAACTCCAAGTTTTTGCCTTTCTGCTTCTGCCCTAAGCGAAATCTTCTAGGATTTTGTAACAACAATGGGATCAACTTGTGATATAATTCACTTCAATTCTGGTTCATAAATGCACCGTAGCATGATGCCACGGGATGTCACATAAGTCTTTCACCGATAGCCACCCTCTCCACCGATGGACACCTATCCTTCATTCTATCGGTGGGACGCCAGATAATGTTTCCCCGATGCACCATAGTTCCCCCGATATACTTTATGCATTCGATAATTCATGACCATGGCCATGGGCCATGGTTATAATTCATGGTTACTTTTGTTGACATCTTGAGTCTATCAGTATATCGGGAGAGCACCTTAGGAGTCAGCCTGATAGAGTATTGTTACACCGATACTAGGTTGTGAGGCGTCAAGCGTGAGCTATTTTTATCGGGCCATCGACAGGATTGTGATGGGGTTCCATTGATGAAGCATTGTTAGGCCGATGGTATTGAATTTTGTTAGGAATGGGGGAAGGACTACGTCACTATAGAATTTCAAATTTTGTTTAATTACCCTGAAAGCATTATACAGTGAAAGAAACAAAGGAATATTCGTAAAATTTTTGAAGCTTCATTGAAAATGACAGGCAAGTGGAAGTATGTGCTCCTTAAAAATAACAAGCACATAAAATGTTTTTTTTTTCTTTCTATTTTTCGATTTTTTTAAAATTAAAAGCTTCCTAATAAATAGTTGTTAATTTAAATACTTTTGGATTAAAATTACAAACTAAGATATGTATGCTTAAATAGTTTTTTATATATATTATTAATTAATATATATATATAAATAGTAGAAATAGCTTTTTATATATATATTATTAGTTTTTCATATATTTTATTAATTAATATTATAATAAACAATGTTAAGTATTGATAACTTTCAACATTCTTTATATATATTATTAATTAATATATGTATACTAGTATTTATGGATGCAATGTGAATGTAGGCTATAATATGGATCTTGTCACACAAATTTCTACAATTTGCATTGTTCATAAAATCAAAGTGTGGTATATTTTTGTGATTATTGATAAAATAAGATAATTCATGCCCATGGTCATAAATTATAATTCATGGTTACTTTTGTTGACAACTTGACTCTATTGGTATATCGGGAGAGCACCTTAGGAGTTAGCCCGATAGAGTATTGTTACACCGATACTATCATACTAGGTTGTGAGCTATTTTTATCGGGCCATCAATGGGATTGTGATGGGGGTTCTGCCGATGAAGAATTGTTAGGCCGATGCCCAATGGTATTGAATCTTATATAATTTATAGAATATCATCAACTACGTTACTACAGTTTGACTTTGGCATATGTATTATGATTCATGAAGTGCAATATAATATAAAATATCATGGAGACTTGGACTGCAATATAAAATAAAATATTCTGAACTTGAAGTGCAATGATACACAATTTATTTGAATACAATATACAAAATCATCAACTACAATTTGGAATATGATTCAATCTGACATGCAATGCTTGAGTGCAATATAAAATAAGATATCATGAACATGAAGTGCAATGATTCACAATTTCAATGTTCATTGAATACAATATAAAATATCATCAGACATCAACTACACTTTGGACTTTCGAACAATGGAAACTGATTCATGAAGTGCAGAAAAAATACCTAAAACCTGCTAATTATCTCCCATTTCCCAAATGGAGTCAGGGTCCTCAAACCGATCCTCATCTTCAGATAAAGTAAAAGATTCATCTTGATTCTGAGACTGCTCTACAATTTCTTCGGCCTGTGTCTCAAATTCAACATTCATTGTTTGATTTGTGTCAATTTCAATATCATTGTCATCTGTCCCAGGCCCAGTCCCACTGCCACTACCACCAGTACCGGTGGCTGTTAGAATTGGAGAGCCTGTGTTGCACAACCCAGTCCCTCTTCTTTCACATGTGGACCTCCAGATTGCGAGTGCCCTTTCAAAAGGAAAATTTTTAAAATTATATGTAGTTCCTTTCATCCTCAAGCAATTTTCCAAATTCTTGTCCAGTTTGTTTCTTAACTTTGATTTCAAAATCCCCAATGTACTGAAAAATCTCTCATCCTCCACCGACCCCAATATCATTGTTTGACATAAATCAACAAGTTTGAAATATTCTGACATTGAACCATGCAATATTTCACTTTGACCTAAGCTTGTCCAAACCTTTTTTATTGATCCTGGTTCAAAGGCCTTCTCCTTGCCCATGGATTTATACTGCTCCCTCATAGCTGTTGCAAAAGTCCGAGATTGCTTTCTAAGCTTTTTTTCATCTAAAATTCCTTCTATTATTTGTTCATTGTATGTTGCCTTTTCTGAAAACTGTTCAATCAAGATTTTTACTTGATCATGAAAATATTTTGGGTTATCTCGGTTTACCCAAAATTGAGGATACACAATACCCATGGCTTCAAGTATTTCATGTCGAGGGAATCTTTCATGAATCTCTGAGGAAAGAGATTTTGCAATTTCCTTCAAATGATCACTAACAGATTTAACAATGCCATTAAAATCTTCCTCGTTAACAGGTACTTCTTTTCTAGAGTGCTTGCCAGTGCCTATCTTACAATGGTACATTGGTATCTCATGTCCACATACACAAATACATAAGTGCCCACTTGCATTAAACTGTAAATAATTATCAGGATTATTCAAATCAGTAATTTTTCGCCACATCAAATAATTTGCGCCTTCTTGTGTTAGATCTAGATATAGATGATCGAGGGCCAAGCATGTAAGTTTACGTAGATTGGCATATTCATAAATATACATAGTTTTGTCTTGGGCTTTCTTCACAAGATTGTTCATCTCATCTAGCATGGGGAGAAGACTAGCTAAAGTCAAGAGTGTCTCTATATCACTTAACCTATGTAAGAGGTCAGGAGCTTTGTGTACTGTGCTGCGATGCTCGTACATCACTCCAATCAAGGATTGATATTCTGAAAGATCTCGTTGCGCTGGTCCATGCAGGGAGATCCATCTGGTATTGAAATCCTTGAGAAGCTTGTTTCCAAGTGTTATTCCCTCAACAAAATGTTGAAATTCAAGGAAACGTTTGGGACTTCGGCAGAAGTATGCGTAGATCTCACGAACAAGATTTTCAACTTTTGATACTGTAGGAAACTTGCTTACAATTTTGAATGCTAAATTCATTCTATGGGCCATGCAGTGAATGCCAAGCATGTATGGTGCACAAGTAGTTTGTAACTTTGTGCAAAGACCGCTTCTTTGACCTTGCATCACTGCAACTCCATTAGCTCCTACACACACCAACTTTTTGGCAATTGTGAACTCATCCATACTTGCAATTTCATTTGAAGATTTCTTGACTAGTTCAAATAGATTTTGTGATGTTGAATTGTCCTTCATTTTACGAACACAAAGAAGATGAGCTTGGCAAACATGTTGTTCTACAGTATAAGAATGCATACAAACCCAAGAAGTATTGTCTACCGCAGTAACTTCATCTAAAGATAATGCAATGAAATTTGACACTTTTAATTTCTCCTTTAAATCTTGCTTTTCCATTGCAACAAGACAGTTCGCCCATTCCCATCCAGCGTTTATTGACCAATGTGAGAAGGGAAAGTGGGGACCACTCAAATAAGATAATAAATCAAAATATTCTGGGTAGTCTTTCATAGGATGCCCCCTAGAAAAAATATGAAAAACAACACTCATCTGAACAGTTTTTGACATATTTGTTGTTGCCATGGCTTTTCCAAAATGAGCCTCAAGTGTACCTTCACATTTTTTAATCTTTGACATTCTATGGTTATGGTCTCCATAATCTGCGGCATACTTAACATGAAGACATTCTTCCTTTGATTTCCATCGTATAACTGATTTTTCCTTTCCGTCTACGATTTGTTTTTCATAAGCTTTGTCGATATGCTTTTCTATAGTGTCAAGCTTTAGTTGCATCGTCTTGTCTCTTCCACTTTTCCAACTACAAATCTTACATCTGACCTTTGTTGCCCTTTCAATATTGTTTTCATTTGATACCCCCACTAGTTCAAGGAATGAGTACTTCGACAACCAACCAATTTGAAAATTCCTTGTCATTTCCCACTCACGCCCCAATTTTGCTTTGCCTTTTCTTTTCTTGCTACCAACATCATCCTCATCCAAGTCGATTATCTCATTTTGGCTATCTAGGGTATCCCTTGGAACATCTTCTGTGGTATTGCCATCCTCATTTGATACATTTTGATTTAACACAATGACAATCTCACCTTGACCTTCCTGTGGCGGAAGAGTTGATGATGTATCTCCATCTTCAATAATATTTGGTGGAAGAGTTGATGGTGTAGCTCCACCTTTATTTGATGGATTAGAAGCTTTGCTAATTCCAAAGTAAGACTGTATGGTACCTCTCCGTTTTGGGCGTTTTGATGGCCTCCCAGTCTCTTCATTACCCGCCTGCTCAGGAGTCTTACCCTTGTTGCTCGACATATTGATCTCACTTTGAATAAAAGCTAGAAAAAGCTGTCTTCTTGTTTAAGAAGGACAGACCGACAGAGAATATAGATCCCATTCCCTACTTAAAATTATGTTTAAGACTGAAGCAAGAATGGAAAATAGATAAAGAAATCTTGTTATTATAACTAATAGTCTAATAACTAATAATAGTATGAAGAAATGATCACTCACCTTTGAGTCTATGTTTTCGGCTTTCTCTGACTTCTGAATTGAGAAGTAGAACCTCAGAACTGAACAAAATATGTAAAATCGAACAAAATGTGTAAGAACAAATAACAGTTTCAATTGTATTTATATCAATCCATATTTGGCGAATTCCGTGGGATTTTTAAATGGTATGTTAAAAATTTGGCGAATCTCGCATGCTTATACAACGATACCTTGAAATTTTCAAGGCGAAATAGGTCCTCATAAGTAACTATTTATAAATTTTAATTGGCGAAATGGGTCTTCACAAGCAACTATTTGTAAATTTTAATTGGCAAAATGGGTCTTCATATAATGTTGTTTTAATAGTATTGGCGAATATGTAGGTGACTTTGACATGCTCCCAAGGATTGTAGGTGAAAATATTGATCAGTGCATTGGAAACGTGTATTCTGTTATGGTGAATTTATTGTCTAAACATGCCTCGTAAAAAAAAACTGCTGGCGAATGGACATGCATTGGACCGATAGTTCGTGAATTCCTGGTGATTTGAACACCATGTAGATACGGTAGATTCGCCAAATTCGAATTGCCAGATTCCTGGAATTCGTGATTGTCTCCTAAAACCCTTACTGTTCTAAAATCCTTTAGAAGTAACAACCCAATTGGTTACTTACACCTAACCTCAATTTTGTATGTTTTGTGATTGTCTTTAGAAACTTTTGTGAATTAGATAGTAAGAATGTAATGAAATTGGAAAATAGTAGGTATTATGAAACCTGTAATGCACAGTGTTATAGATTGTTTGTAGTGTTAGAAAACACACTGTCCCATTTTAGTTAGTTTGATATGAAGAGTTTTATTTCGTTATGCTCCAAGAATGTAATGAAGTACACTTTCAAATTTTTGAAAAAATCTTTGCTATAGTCCAAATGTCATTTCACTTTCTTTATTTGGTTGGAACAAATAAAATGCTCGCATTATTTGGAGTGTTGGAAAACACATTGCCTCCTCTTAGTTGGCGGGAAAACTGACCTGATGACACCATTAACTCCTACCTACCATTTCCCGGATGTTTGGTGCCATTTGCCAGTTTTGTCACTTTGATCCCCCATCTGGCGAGTGTCTCACTACAACGTCTCGTCATGTTATGTATGTTTCAATGTATGTTTTTCATGTGTTTTTGTCTAAGAGTTAGTCGGCTCCTATGCTCCAAGAATGTAATGAAGTTCACTTTCAAATTTTTGAACAACTATTTGGTATAGTCTAAATGTCATTTCACTTTATTTATCTGATTGGAACAAATAAATTGCTTGCATTATTTGTAGAGTTGGAAAACACACTATCTGCTCTCAGTTCTAGAGGGTTTTACAACACTATATGGGTTTCTTGTTTCTTAACACCTTATATGGAGACAATGTGTTTTCCAACACTGCAAATAATGTGAGCATTTATTTGGTCGATTCAGATGAGGAAAGTGAAATGTTGTTTTGATCTCATGTTACATACATAGGTGCTTTTTTTCTACGAGTTAGCTTTCTCTTGATTGGAACAAATAAATTGCTCGCATTATTTGCATAGTTGGAAAACACACTGTCTCTTCTTAGTTGCAGAGTGTTTTAAAACACTATATGGGTTGCTTCTTTCTTAACACCTTATATGGAGACAGTGTGTTTTCCAACACTGCAAATAATGTGAGCATTTATTTGGTCGAATCAGATGAGGAAAATGAAATGCCATTTTGATCTCATGTTACATACATCGATGCTTTTTGTTTACGAGTTAGCTTTCTCCTGATTGGAACAAATAAATTTCTCACATTATTTGCATAGTTGGAAAACGCGCAATCTCCTCTCAATTGCAAAGGGTCTTACAACACTATATGGGTTGCTTCTTTCTTAACACCTTATATGGAGACAGTGTGTTTTCCAACATTGTAAATAATGTGAACATAATTTTATTTGGTCGAATCAGATGAGGATTTGTGAAATGCCATTTTGACTGTACCAATCATAAGAGAAAAAATAAACAAAAATAAAATGCTCACATTGTTTGCAGTGGTGGAAAACACACTGTCTCTTCTCAGTTATTCCCTCATGAAAAGTGTTCGTTTTGTACACTCCAAAATTGTAGTGAATTCCACCTTGATCTTTTAGAACAATTCTTTGCTGATGTAAATATGGGTTTTCCCATTTTTTCATCTAATTGGAACAAATAAAATGCTTGAATTATTTGCAGTGTTGGAAAGCACACGATCTCCTCTCAATTTAAATGTAAAGGGTTGTCTCACAGTGGGTTTCTTGCTTCTTAAAACATATGGTTTTGTAACATGGAATGTTACAAACAGTATGAATGTATTCAAAATCACACCTTCCATTGTTGTGTTTAAATTTCGCATGATTGAAAAGAAAAATTGCACAAAATAATTGAAATTTGGAAAACACAATGTTGGGTTTCAATTATTTAAATCTCCTTGTTTAAATGTAAAGGGTTGTCTCACGGTGGGTTGCTTGTTTCTTAACACGTACGGTTTTGCAACATTGAATGTTACAAAACAGTATGAATGTCTTCAAAATCAAACCTTCCATTGTTGTGTTTAAATAAAATGCCCGCATTATTTGTAGTGTTGGAAAACACACTATCTTGATTTTTAACACCTATAGTTTTTCAACATGGAATGTTACAAAATAATAATAATGTAATCATTATCACAACTTCCATTGTTGTGTTTAAATAAAATGTCTGCATTATTTGCAGTGTTGGAAAACACACTATTTCCTATCAATTGTTCCCTCTAATATTGGTATATTATATGAATCAGCCTTTAATACTTGTATAGTATGTCGTTAGAGAAGAAGCTAACTCCTAGAAAAAAAGCACCTATGTATGTAGCATGATATTGTACCCCCATACCCCATGCCATGTGGTGGATAAAAAGCACCTTGACAGATGACTAGCCGCGTGCCGTTAGGTGGTGTCGCCGAAAAAGGATGCACGATCGGCAAGAAATGAGAAAAAGCTAGACAAAACGCACCTACCATCACCATTTTCCACATTTGCATTTTTCCAAGGAGGAGGCACAAGTGAGGAAAATGGTCAAACCAGAGTAAAAAAATTCGTTTTTCTTTGTACATAGGTGCATTTTGTCTACATTTTTGCTGCGTGCACAAAGCTAAATTTTTCCATTTGTGACATTTCATTTTGTAGTTTGGTGGGTGGGAAGGGAGGACGTGATGGAGGAAAACAGAGTTGCAAGTCACGTATGTATGTAGCATGATATCGTACCCCCCATCCCCCATCCCCTGCGGTGGAAAAAATGGCCCTGATGGAAAAGGTGGCCAAACGGATAAATAACACCAACAAAAAAACTTGATAGTTCGATGTTAACTCCGTCATGTCATTTCCTGTCCCGTTGCCAAGAAAACATGTCAGTGCCAGCAAATTTTTTAAAACCCAAAAAAGCGTGGCATTCAAAACCATTATTTGCAAATATCAAAAATCCTAGACGAGGTCCCATCTTGTACAACAACATTTTGGTGGAGAGCAACAATAGGAGTTGCAAGTGTTTGGAGCTAGCAGGTATGTATATCTGCTTGAGTGGATTGTAGGTTTTGTAAAACACAGTGTTTTGCATCCTAGGATTTTCCAAAACAATATGTATGTACTAAAAAACTTTGTGTTATTTAGACTGTAGGAATGTGGTGATAGGCACCATTTTCTAAACATCCAGTAAGGTATTTGGCTTTAGTGTGTACATGGTTTAACAAAATTTTGTGTGTTGGAGGTTTTATAAATCATGTTGTCACATCACCTCCCACTATGTTTTCCAACCTGCAATCATATTGTGCATGCATATTTGGATCATATTAAGAAATAGAAATGCAATTTTTATTCTACGTAAGTCTTGTTATAAGGTGCCTTTCATTACATTTGTACTATCTAAATTACATTGATACTGTTTTGTTAAATTCAAGTTTTCAAAACATTGGTTTTCTCCTCCAACTCCTACATGTGCACTCCAACCTTCAGCTTTCAATGTGTAGACATGAAACACAAAGTGTTTTCCCCCTTCTTTCTCCAGACTAAAAAAAACACATGTCATTTTGCCTCCAATTCTCATGCGAGAGAAAGATATCTGAAATTGACAACTCATACTCACATTGTTTGTACTGTCTAAATTGCATTCATACTATTTTGTAAAATTCCAAGTTGCAAAACACTGGTTTTTCAAAATCTGCAACCACATAATTTTTTAAAAACCTTTATAAGTAACAACCCAATTGGTTACTCACCCCTCACCTCAATTTGGTATGTTTTGTGACTGTGTTGAGAGCCTTTTGTGAATTAGATAGTAAGAATGTAATGGGATTAGAAAATACTGAGTTTTAAGAAATCTACAACCCACACAGTGTTGTAAAATGTCCTAGACGTAACAACCCAATTGGTAAGCTAGGAAAAACGAGCTAATGCACCTATGTACATACAGTTGGTTAGAAACCCCTCACCTCAACTCGCTTGGTCGTCTTCCCCACCTACAATTCCCCTTGCTCTCCAATGATTCACTTTCAACCTGTAGAATGAGAAAACCTAGAACAATACTTGTTACAATCTAAAACACATGTCTTAATCACTTGAACACCCTTCCCTCTCGTAGTGAACGGATAGCTTCTTGCACATGAAAAAAAAACACCGACATAATTTGATGTGACGCGACACCTCCTCGCTTTCCTCGTTGTGATGTTTCCTTCTGTCTATTGGTTCCATCACTTCTATCATCTGTTTGGAGGGTCCCACACTACATTTTCTCTTCATGTTATGTATGTTTCCATGTATGTTGTTATGTATCTTTTTATGTGTTTTTGTATGTACATAGGTGCATTTTGTCGAGAGATTAGTTGTGTTCATAGAGGGTTTTACAAGATTGTGTGGGTTGGAGGTTTCATAAATCATGTAGTCACCTCCCATTGTGTTTTCCAACCTATAATCATTCAGAGTTTTAATGGTTGTTGGGAAATAATGGGTGTTTATAAAATATTTCCTTTCATTGCATTCCTACTGCCTAATTAACAAAATATTTTCAAGACATTCCTACCCGTGCTCTCAACCATGTAACTTTGAATGTACAAAATGAAATAAATGGCAAACCACATTATTTTTTCCAACCTGTAAATTATATTGTGCATTTATTTTTAAATTATATGACGAAATTGAATTTCATTTTTTTCTATAAGTAAGAGTTGCTATAAATTGTGAAGGTGAATGAAGTTTAGTACATTCTTATTGCCTACAAACTTTAAGGTTTTCATTAGAAGCATGTTGTCTATATATACTTGCATGTTGGAAAATAGAATTTGTTATGAAACCTCCAACCCAAATACTGTTCTCACCTTTGAGAGTATCTTTTTGATTAGAGAATGCAAATGTTTTGTTTTTAATAAGTTATTTACAAAATTTGTCTACCTTTTTCACATAGGAGTCTCATGTCTCCATCTAATTGATTCTCTTTTCTGCATTGACATCCTATTCTGCCTTCTTTTCATGTTATGTTTCTATGTATGTTTTTGTGTACGATTTTATTAATTTTTGTATGTACATAGGTGTGTTTTGTCGGTAGATTAGCTTCTATTTTTTGGTCAATCAAGGTGATCAGCAAGGATTTTGTTGACTTGTTAACCTTTCTTCTTTCAATGATCTATATTTTTTTAGTCATCTGTACAAGTAATGGTTTAGTTTTTAATACCATTGAACAATGGTTACGACACCGATATGTCATTTAGATGTTCATTGAGAGACACGAGATATAAACATAAGTCTGATAGTGGTACATGGTATCCTTCTAGTTCTGTCTTCTATGCGCTTATTGATTATTGTAAGTTATGGCCTCTTTCATATGTTGGGAGGGATGAGTATTTTATATATTTGAAAGAACATTCAGTGCTTCACAGTTCCTACAGAATGGAAAAATGACATATATAATTGTTGATACATACTACTAGTGTTAGCGATAGGTATAATTGGAAATTAAATTCCCATTGTAGAGTTTAATATGTTTGTTTATTGTTTGTGCAAGATGGTATTTTATAATCACCACAACATATAAATGGTATATTGGTGAAATTTGGAATAAAAATAATTCTTTGGAACACCAAATGTCTTTAATTTTCCAATTTAATCTATCACTAACACTTTTCTTCCTTCTAGGTGGTTGATATATTTGAGATTTTTTTTTTGAAGAAATCAAGGGCAGGTGGATTGAGAAGGATGCTTTAGGAGACGCGAAGCTTCTCCACTAAATATAGGTGATTCTAGTTGTCATAGCTTGTATTGCAAGTGTACGGGTCAGTTAAACTTCCAAAATTTATTCAGCATTAAGAAGTTATGATATTTTTATAGATGAGATGCTTACTGTGGTGAATGCAAATAATTTCTAGTTCAATATTTTTATTCTACATAAACAGAAACAACTATGCATTTCATATGAAAACCCTACATGCAAACAGAACATTTTATTTTTCCATCAATGAAAACCCTTTTTCTTTAACCAATAGTCATTCAATGCTTTTCAGAAAACCCATTTAACTATTGTTTAATGCTTCACAGAAACCCATTTAACTGTTGTGCTTTGTTGTTCCTACAAAATGGCAAAATGGCATATAAAATGGCAGATATACATACTTGTTAGCTACCCGTCGTGCATGTTGAATGTGTTTCTCTTGTTCGTAATCCATTGCATCGCCTGCACTCCCGACCAAACTGCAAAATGAAATGTTGCAAATGGCGACTTTAGCTTTGTGCACATAACAAAAATGTAGACAAAACACACCTATGCACATAAAAAAATGATTTTTTTTTACTCTGTTTCGGCTACCTGCAACTCCATTTTCCTCGCTCGTGCCTCCTCCCTCCCCACCCATCAAAGTGGAAAAATGCAAATGTGGAAAATGGTGATGGTAGGTGTGTTTTGTCTAGCTTTCTTTGTTTCCTGTCGGCCGAGAATCCTTTTTTGGCGACACCACCTAACAACACGCGACTAGCCCTCCATCAAGGTTCTTTTTGTCCACCGCCTGGCATGGGGTATGGGGGGTACGATATCATGTTACATACATAGGTGCTTTTTATCTAGGAGTTAGCTTTCTCTGACTCCTAGACAAAAAGCACCTATGTACACACAAAATGCATGAAAACATACATAATGACATACATGGTAACATACATAACATGAAGAGACGGTGTAGTGCAGGGCCCGCCAAATGGATGATAGAAGTGACAAAACCAACAATCTAGAAGGAAATGCCACGGTTAATATGTAAGCAGTACTGTTATTGGAAAACACTTTATGTTGTGGGTTTTCTCATTGTGTAGGTTGAAAGTGAAAGGTTGGAGAGTAGGTGGGGGAGATGAAAAACCAATGGAATTGAGGTGACGGTTTTGTAATCGATTGGGTTGTCACTTGTAAAGGGTTTTAAAATATTGTGTGGGTTGTTGATTTTGAAAAACCAGTGTTTTGCAACCTGGAATTTTACACAACAATATGAATACTCATCTCAAAAATATTTTATTTAGACCATAGGAATCCAATGAAAGGCACCATTTTTAAACACCCAGTTTTTTCCAACAACGATTAAAACTCTGTATGATTGCAAGTTGGAAAACACTGTGGGATGTGAGTGCATGATTTATGAAACCTTCAACCCACACAATGTTATAAAACCCTATATGGACACAACTAATCTCTCAAAAAAACACACCTATGTACATACAAAAATGCATAAAAAAATACATATTATGAGGTGATGGCATAGTGCAAGGCTCGCCAAAACGGATGATAAAAGTGATGAAACCGACAAACGAGAGGAAATGTCATGGAAAGGAAAGCGAGGAGGTGTCCTCTCACATTGAATTACGTCGGTGTGTTTTTTCCTTGTGCGAGAAGCTATCCATTCACTATGTGAGGGAAGGGCATTGATGTGATTAAGACACGCGTTTTAGATTGTAACAAGTACTTTTCTTGGAAAACACTCTGTGTTATGGGTTTTCTCATTTTGTAGGGAGTTGTAGGTTGGGGATATGTAAGACTATCCAAATTCACCTGAGGGGTGAGTAACCAATTGGGTTGTTACTTGTAAAGGTTTTGAAAATAATGTTTGGGTTGCAGGGTTCATAACACCCAATGTTTTTGAACCCGCAATTACACATAGATAGTATGAATGTAATGAAAACGTTTTGGTTACTTACACTGTAAGAACTTGATTGGTTGGTGACACCTTAGTTTATTTTGGATACTTTTATGTATCCCCCACTAACAATTATATTGACAGTATGAATGTATTCAACAACCCCTTACTTTCAACAAACATTCCATTTCAATATCGTCATATGCTTGGAACAAAAAATGCACATAATAGTTGCAGGATGGAAAACACACAGGGTTGTGACTCACTTCTTCTTGTTCAATGAGCACTTTCTGTTATGCAGACTGTAACAAAAAATGTTTTGAAGTTCACCTTCATATTTTATGACAACCCTTACTTTGAGAAAACATTCCATTTCAATATATGTTCATAGTTTTGGAACACAAAATGTACATAACAATTGCAGGATGGAAAACACACAGGGTTGTGACTCACTTCTCAATTCTAGTTCAGTGACCACTTTCTATTATGTTATGCAGGCTATGATAATAATCATTTGGCTATGTGTTTATAATGTGCATTCTATTTATGTTAATATGAAATATATCGGTAGGAAATGCCACCTAAAGTCTTATTGTTAACAGTAGCTTGCTTATAAATAAAAGAAAAAGGTCGACATTTAAATTGTTTGAGGTCGACTATTTTTTCATGATGGATACTTTCAAATGAATAGCCGTATTAAATGCTATTTGTAACAGTAAAAATGGAATTCTCTATCTTCATCTGATTGCAAGAAAAAAAATGCTCACATTATTTGTAGTGTTGGAAAATACACTATGCTCTATCAGTTATTTTCTTGTCAAAACTTTTTTGTTTCCTACGCACCAAGAATGTAAGGAAGTCCACCTTAAATTTTTGTTTCTTATGATTGAAAAACTATATGCTTGTTTCCTACGCACCAAGAATGTAAGGAAGTCCACCTCAAATCCATAAGGAAGGAGGTGGAATTCAAAGAACCTAAGAAGAAATTTGATCTAGATTTAGATGATGGATCAGACCTAGAGGAAGCAAAAAAATTCAATAAATTATAGAGAGGTTTCAAAAAATATAAAGGTAAGTTTCCTTTAAAATGTTTTAATTGTTGTGATGTAGGACATTTTATGACTAAGTTTCCATACAAAGATTCTAACAGTATTGAGATAAAAGAATGGAAATAAGTCATTTCTAAAAGGGAATAGAGCTTAGAGGAAAAATAAGAGTTTCTTCATCAATGAGGAAGGCTATTCAACTAATGAAGATGATCAAGACATCTCTAGAAATGAAAAAGAGAAGGTTATATTTATGGCTATGGAAACTACTAAAGATGGTGTGGAAATAAATTCTAGAAATGATGATGATGAGGTAGATCTTGTGGAAGAGTTAATCTATGATGGAAAAGAGATTACGAGACTAAAAAATGAATTATTAAGGAGGTGAAGGCTAAAGAAATTTTATCTCAGAATCTTGAGAAGAAAAATAAGATGATCATTGACTTGAAGATTCGAGCAAAAGAAGAAAAAAGGATTGAGGAAGTTTTGATTGAAAGGTTGCTTTCAAGAGACAAGGATTGTGAAAATCTTGAAGAAAAAATTGTGTCACTAAGGAAAGATTTTGATAAAGTAAATCATTAGCTAAAGACGAAGTTTGGAAAGAGTACTGAGATCTTGGATCATATAATAGATAGCCAAAGATCATCACATATCAAAATTGGACTTGGTTTTACTGATATATAGAAGAACAAGAAGATTGAGTAGCCTATGAAGCCTGCTAATGAGAGTCTGAGAGAGATTGGTTCTAAAATTTCAAAGTCTAAAAAAAGTGTAACAACAAATGATATTAAGGTGTAGAATTATGGTTTCATCCAAGTGTAGAGGTAGAACAAAAGATTCAAAATACAAGATTTAAGAGGACTATGATATTGTAGACATGGAAAATATGCAAAATTGATCTTACACACTTGATCTTGATCACTAACATCATTTCATCCTGAATCATCTTCTCGGCTTGTCATCACCTTTAATTAAATAAATTATTATTTATCTAATTAAGTCATTCTCCCTTGTTGTTTAAATTAACAAATTTAATTTAATTAATCCTCACATCTCTCTTTAATTAAATAATTTATTTTATTTAAAATAAAACTCTAAAGTCCTCTCATTGAATTGAATAAATTAAAACCTTATTTAATTTAATCTAACATTGTCCCCTTTAGTTAAATAAATCAAAACATTTATTTAATTAAACCCTTCCTCTCAATTTGATT
Organism: Sequoiadendron giganteum; assembly: GCA_007115665.2. Classification (NCBI taxonomy): domain Eukaryota; kingdom Viridiplantae; phylum Streptophyta; class Pinopsida; order Cupressales; family Cupressaceae; genus Sequoiadendron; species Sequoiadendron giganteum. The sequence continues at coordinate 344,653,312 of CM021110.1, forward strand.
TAAATCAATGCATAAATTTAAGTCTAAACTGTCACATCTCCTAATTCCTCATTACATTCATTAATATTTGATTAGTTTAATCTTAAATCATGTCCCATCCTCTATCTTTTACCACTTGCACATGCAAATAGATTTAATTCATTTATTAAATCTCTATTTTCTCTCAACATGGCATAAAAGGAGAATATTCCCTCAAATTTGAATTCAAATCCAAGTGGACTTAGTCCTTCCAACAAGGCATTTATTTCACCTTACAAGTCCTTTTTCCTTGAGCCAAGTGGCCATAACTTCATTTTCTTCCCTCTCCAACAAGTCATTTCACTAATTTCAAATTCCACCTAATATCATTTATTGGCACTTTCATCAAAATGTGCACAACCTTCACCCATTCACATCTTGACAAGTGGCACTTGGCCATTGGATGTTGAATGATCCTATATTGCTCAAATCTTGCTCATTCTTCCAATTTGAAATCTATAAATGAGAGGCTCTTCCTCTCATCCAAAATCATCCACCTTTTGAATGCAAAGTTATTATCTTCACATTAGAGAAATTTCATATCATTTCTTGAGCATTTGCTATCACCATAGCTAGGTTATTGTAGGTTTTCTCAAGGAATCACATTTCTTCATCATCAAGTGGATCAAATCATCAAATCTTAAAAAGGATTTGGGGTAGGGCCAATTTATACACATAATTGGCACCAATTCCCCCATGGGATCAAGTGTTTGTTCATTAAAATAGGATTCATTTACTTTCATTTGTATTGTTCTTCATTTTCTTCCTATGTTAATGTTTCAATCTAATTTCATGGGGAATCCTTGTTCTTACTTGTATTTCAATATAATAATGTGCTTGTTTGCCATGTTTTGTGTAGGTGTAGGATTGGGTTTCACATTTTGGCGCTAGAAGGAGGGCGAATCTCAAGATTGAATCACATTTTTTCAAGAAATTTCATGTTTTTTTGTGCTTTTTGCAGCTCACAGGAAACTGCACCGCTCGCAGTCCAGTGATGCCAAAATGCATCACTATCAGTCAAGTGGCGCTATATTGAACTACTCCTAAACTCCAAACTCTGCTACTGGAGTCTTCCTACCCGAAAATTCAAATTTTCAAACTTGGCCGCGGGTTTCTAAATTTCAAACTGCATCGCTAGGCTAAATAGCATTGCAATCGCGCTCTTTGTCCTACTGTAGAGTGCCTCTCAGAAATTAGCGGTGCTATATTGCGTCATTGGAGTTCCTAAACTCCACCACCTTTGCTAATTGTGCCACTGGGTTATAGTAAAAAGTTCAAATTTGACTTTTTTTTGACATGTGCCTTTTTGTTTACAGCTTTTTGAGCTATTAACGTGTTTATTGTCTCTGTATCTTCGAGTTTTAATCATTTTGCAGGCTAAGGCAAGGAGGAAAAAGAAGAGGAAGGTTACATTATGACATCCTTCTCACCTTATACCAAGTGTTTTTAAACACTTTAGTGTTGTTTAACACTCTTAGAGAATTATCAATCTCTCTTAAAGAATTTGTTATCTTTCATTGTTTAGGGAATAGTAAATTTCTTTTGGGCTCTAAAAAGAACACTACTAAAGCTTTCAATTTTAAAAAGGGCTTAAAATAAATTTGAGGACAAACTCACTAGATTTGGTTTAAGGATTAACAATTGAACAAGGAAAATCTCACACTTCCTTTGGTGCTTAAAAATAATTCATTATTGCTTTGAGGGATTTAAGATGAACATGTGCTTTTGTGTCTTGTAATATTTTTTGCAAAGTAATTTCATTTAAAAAGGATTATGTGCTTCTCTTGCGCCTCACAAAATTCTTGAGAGTCGAAAGTCTTTTTGGTGACATTAAGTTGCATAAAATGTTGCCCTCACATTTCGAATTGGGTTTTAAAATTGAATCAATCTTGCGAGTGTGAGTGGAACATATGGCACGCGTTCTCTCTTTGTTTCTCAACAAAGATTGATCAAACTACGAATATGCTCACTTTCTTTTGTTTACTTTAGAGGGCCTACCTTGGTGGGAAAAATTACTCACCCCAAGGGAATGACTCAAGCTGTAACAAGCTAAAGCCAAGCTCTTCCAAACCGCTATATAAATTTGTGCTCATAGTGAAAGTCATGGACAATGGGAAGCAAAGCATGATAAATCTCCCCCAGTATCTGTGTGATGCGTAAAGCCCTTTTTCTAAGGGTTGGGATATCTCTCACAAGGAGTTTATCATTGCACCCCCTAAATTGGATGCTCTTACTACAAACTTTTGTTTAAAAGCCAAAAATCATTTTCTATTTGTTGGTGCAAAAGGTCATGTCCTTTGAAGCCGCCCCACGTATACATGCGGTTTTGTTGTAGAGATGAAAAATATGCCATGGGATATTCATGGGTATTGATGCTTGGGGTGACCTGAGAAGTGTGTGTCATGGAGGGGAGCCAGTGTGGTCAAGCATCTATTCAGTCACACTGAATATGCGCAGCTGGATTTATCCAAGTGGGAATTTGAACAAATATTATCTTTTCAGACTAGGATTGTGCATGTGATTGGAATCAAAAAAACTTTGTTTGGGTTTCAAAACAATTGAAAACAAACATTCAGAAAATCCTCAAAATTTCAAATCCTTTAGAGGGGCAAATACCTTTGGCTGAATCTAAGTGTTGTTGCTTTCCCTAGGGATTCTATCCTTAGAGGTTTCTAAGCATTTGGATTTATGTCATAATTTTCTCATACTAAAGTCAACCTAGGAAACTATGCTCTTGAAACCTTGATTTTCACATAATGGACCTTGTGGAATGAAAAGGAATGGAGATAGACATTTAGTTTGAAAAGCTAATCAAGAAGTGGATGTTGTAAAAAATCAATTCATTAACCAAGATAAAATCAATTGAACCCCACACATGTGTTGGTTTATCTTTTGTCTTAAGATATTTTGAGAAAACATTGGTCTTTTGGTTTGAAATTCTCTTAGGGAAAATCATGTTCTTAAAAAAAATTGTCTTGTAAAAAATTCCCTCTTAGGCTCATTTAGGATTAAAATCAATCATTATCATCCATCCCTCAACCATCAAAATCAAATCCCATCTCACCAACAAATTCTTGGGAACTTTGAAAACATCATTCATGCTAGACTTCTAGGAAAAATCATAATCATCTTGTTTGACTTAACACACTTAGTCAAATCATCAATCCTTGTGGACAATTTTACCTCTTGATAAAAATCCAACATCTTGGGGTCTAGGAGTTCATCATCTAATTTGGCTTAACACACGTAGCCAAATTATCCTTTTGTGCACAAGTTTTTTCTAGGATAACACAACTTCCTAGAGTTTACAAGTCCAAATCACCTTGTCTGACTTAACACACTTAGTCAGATTATCCTCTTGTGTGCGAGTTTACCCTAGGATAACACTACTTCCTAGAGTTTACAAGTTCACTATCCTTAATCAAAATCAAATCAAAACAAGTGCTAAAGTCTAGCATTGATCCAAAGTTCCTAAAATTTTAAACACCCATATCATTCACCCCTTTCATCCTTCATCTCATCATTGGTCCTAAATCCCTCAGAGTTCAAAAGTTCAAAACACAAGAGGATCATGGAATATAAAATTGATTCATACATCATGAGTAATCCAAGACAACCAAACTATCAGGGCATTACAATACCAATTTATTTTCAAAATTTTCATTTGTACAATCTATACATGGGATCATTATCTCCTACAAACCTCAATGGTACAACAAATGTGAGTTTTCCCAATCTAAATTTTGGAACATCTTTTCCTATGGTAGATTTAAATCAAATTCAAAACTTACAAATCTATCAACCAAAAAATCAAGGCATGAGCCTTCCCCCTTTACGAACTATCAATGAACCGAATTTGAGCAATACTCCAATCATAAAGCAAAACATCATACCAAATCCTCTCATCTTTCCATCAATATCACAACAACAAGTGGCAACCATTCAAGAAACCCCAACAATCAACACATCATCTACCACCCCCCAAATATCTCAAAATGTGGTCTCCCAAGGACCAAGCATATCAATCATACCCTCACCACACAAACCCCAATTATCAATACAACTGCTCCTTTCATCACAATGGTCAACACCATTCCCAATCCACCGCCATTATCACCAAAGCACAACACAACCAATTCATTTAGCATCATGTTGCAAGAATCTCAACAAGCACATGCTCAAGCTCAAGCTCAAGCCCAACACCAAGTTCAACAAGTGCAAGCTCAATACCAAGCACAATTACAACAAGAATTTCAACAAGGCCTACAATAGTGTCAAGCACAACAAAAAGCAGCCCAATTACTAGCCCAACAACAAGCTTTGTTATCACAACAGAAACAAGACCAACAACAAGCATTGTTGGCACAAAAAATGCAAGCATATCAACAAGCCTTACTTGCACAACAGAGCTTGCAACAAACTCCCACCAAAATTGTTGAAAAAAAAGATCAATATCTAGCCATCAATGAGCACGTTGAAGATGTTTCCACCTCATCCAATGATCAAATCAACATACATCAAGAGCCATTTTTTAGTCATGATCAAGACCCCTCCTACAAAGACCTATTTCAAGGAGTGTTGATGTTATTTGATCCTACTGAAATAATCCAAGATCCATTCACCAATTGTTATGTTGAAAATGTCTCTACATCACCTAATGAGTTAGAGGACATATCTCAAGAATTTATTCCAAAGCATGATCAACATCTATCACTAAGGTCTAGCAATGGTCCTTCTTGAGACATACTAACATCCCTTGACTTCATGATTGCAGACAGTGAAGGAATCATCAAAGATCGATAGGATATTGAGCCACTTCCCATTCCTAATAACGATGTCCAGGAACTTGCTATAATCAAATCTTCCTGTAAAATTGATCCATGTCAAGAACTTGATCCAAAACATGTTGAAAGAAATTCAAAAATTAGTCAAGATCAATAATTTGTATCTCCAAGATACTACAATGATCTAATGGAAACTCTCTTATCTATAGAAGATGTCACAAATGATGATCAAATCCATATAGCACATATCCCTCCATCTACCTGTGAGATTATTTCTTTGGATGGACATGTAGATGATCTTCATTCAAAACAAGAATCTCATACTCTTGACATCATTACCAGGGAACAAGAGTCTCCTACTCTTAAAATTTGTACACAATACCAAGATGTATAAAAATATAGAGACATATCAGAAATGGATCATGAAGAAGGTTTCAACAAAAATTGCAAATTAGAAACATCATGTGGAGACAGATTAGAAAAAGATCATGAAGAAGGTTTCTACAAAAAATGAAAATCAGAAACATCATGTGGAGAAAAATCAAAAAAAGATCATGAAGAAGGCTCCTATAGAAGTCATGAATCAGAAACATCCTATGAAATGAGTCAAGAGGAAGACTTTTATGTGGACAGTGAATCATCAACACCTCTTGAAGAAGCATTAAAATCTGATATTTCACAAGATCAAGCCAAAGATATCAATCAGGAAGCTATCCCACTTATGGAGGAACATATCACTTATAAACTTGGATCACTCACCTTTCTTAGGGAAAGCTATCCCATCAACAAATAAGCTATCACTTTTGAAGATCCACCACAGAGCATAGAAGGATTAGCACCTTGTTTCTCGGGTAAATCATATCCTATTGCAAATAAAATGTTTCAACATATGAACTATCAAGGCAGAGGATTAGGCTTACATGAACAAGGTATCTTAGAACCAGTGTAGATTATTGGTAATCCTAAGTATCAAGGTATTGATTATGTGACCATTAAGGGATCTAAAGATATCAGTGATAACTCTATAAAACTGGGGGCAACTTCGTCTCAAGAAAATGTCAACATAGGGAGCATGAAGAATCCTTATGATGGAACCAATGCTAATACTACAACCAACCACATCATGAATCTTCATCCACCCATCACCCCATCCATGAATAGGGACTAACATCAAAAGAAAGATTTGAATCAAAGTACAAAGAACGTTATTAAAAAAAAAGATTTTGAGAAGCATAATGAAAAAATCAAATACACGTGGATACCAAAAAATACAAAGAAAGATTATCCCTATCAAACTCCATCAGTCAAAGAAACCATGGGGAAAAATTAAAAAGGGAAAAGTATCGATCAAAGATGTCCACAAAGGAAAAAGCAGGCTTCTCAAGCAACGTATAAATTATATTGAGTTGTTGGTCCTAATTCCATGCACACTTCCGTATCCACCCATCATTGCTCATCTTCCCAAGTTTGGAAAGTCAAAGGTTCCAAACTATCAACCAATCCATTTATTCCTAAACACACAACACCATCCACTCCACACATAATATCAAATTTTCACATTGAACATGTGTTGACAATGACCCTTCATCATAAGGATTCAGAAGGCATTCTATTGCGATGTACGCATAAAGACAGAGTTAACTTCGATATCAACAAAGCAGGTCAGGAATCTCAAAAAGTGAAGTGCACGTATCCTGGAAAAGAAACTTCTTCAAGCAGGATATCGATGGAAAATTATGATAGAAGAATCTATATTGATAGCACCAGGTGGTTCAACATGAGCTTAAAATCTTTCAACAAAAAAATATAAAAAATATAAAAATCCAAAAAAATAAATTAAAAATTAAAAATACTAAAGAAAAAAATTATCCTTTGGTGAAAACCACTTTGGTGGTGCTTTGGATAGGTACCATGATGAAAACCTAGAAAACAGGTGTCATATGTATAATCGAGCATCTACATGCACTAGTTCAGGTGAAAGCGTCTCATCCTATCCATAATAAATTCAGCATTCCCTCCATCTTACTCATAATAAATCCATTCATCCACGAACCATTTATCTAATCCATGTTCATATATTTGCATCCATAATCCAAGTTATGTTGATCTTGGAAAATTTTGGTGCACACTTTACACTTGCTTATGATAAACATCTTGACATGGGTCATTTTCATTGATCCTATCCTACCCAACATTATCTGATCCATGAAGCATTATCCAAAAACTACATCCACTATCTGAACCCCTTATCCTATCGTAAGATAATCCTTGGAATCCTTTGCATGCTTACCATATCCATCCATCCACACACCTATCCAAGAATCTACCTGTGGCCTTCCATACATTGCTAGACACTGGGGGCAGATATTTATATCTTTCTTCAAGAATATGTCTTGATATATATCGTCCAACTTATGTGGTGATCTGAACATTGGAAAACATTAAATCTAATTGGTCAAGAATTTGTGAGCCAAAAGGACAAATCACTAGCCCATGGCATATTTTGACAAGAAGATGTTCCTTATCAAGCTTTATCTTTCATCAAACATCAATCCAAACAATCAATATCAGTGGCATCTAATGTGTATTTCAATATCACATCAAATCATTCAAACAATTTTCTTCTAAATAAAGCTTCAAAATCCTGATCAATCAAATCCAATGAATTCATCATCATCCTTGTGTTTCTTAACACTATCCTTGCATTGTTGTGTATCCTCAACAATGTTATCATCATCAATCCATCAATTTGATTAATCAATCCTAGCTTGGTTTTCAACAAAATACAAAAATAGAGCACTGATATCATCACATATCCATATCCAAATCGTCAAAATCATAAGATCAAAAATCCAAAATCATGTCAAAAATTTGAAAACATCAAAACTAGAGTCATCCAACCAAACTATGTTGTCTCTGAGCTTGAACGTAGGCAAGGTTGATCTATGATCATCCTCTGAGACACCCTAGGTCATTCCTTTAGGCGTTTGTCACAATCTGGCAATCCGTTTGCCCATCTATCTTTTCATCAATCAAGTCTGTCATTAGTCAAACTATGTGGTCTCTGCGTGTATAACGTAGGGAAGGCTAATCTATGGATCAGCTCTCAAGACCCCTAAAAGAGGTCTTTAAGTTAGTCTCTTGGTCAAAATCTTGAAATTATACGAAAAACATTTGTAAAACATCTCAAAATTCCAAAAATAGCCTCAAAACATTTCAAAAAATACCAAAAACATCCAAAAATTTGAAAAATCCAGAATGGTGCACCTATCTCATCTCCTTTTCACCTACAATAATCACCATTCATAATAAATCAATCCTCGCCTCCATCCTTTGATGAGTCTGTCAGAAGCAAGTCTAGTAGGTTCGAAAGTGAACACCCAATCATCAAAGTCTCAAGTCTAGGTCAGTAAACAAGCAAGTTGATCAACTCAGAGTATCAATAGCTTATCATCCAATCAAAATCTCATTATCACATGATCACAACATTTCCTAGGAATGCGACCTTCCTGTGATGGACATCAACATCAGGAAACATCGTAGTTTAGTCTTGGCTAGCGGTATGAAGAACATCAACTTGTTTTCTTACTTTATCTTTTCTTTGGATTTATCTTATTGTGCTCATTCCAATGACCTCTCGATGATGTCTAAACATAAAGATTTAGAGAGAAAGGAATGGGGCAATGATCATTATCTTTTGTCTGTTGTGCTTGTTGGATATTTTTGTAATATAACTTGGTGAATACTTGATTTGTTAGGTGCATCCTAGCAAGGTTTTTGTATGTCAAGTGTGAACAAGAATACTCCTATCTGATTGTCAAGTCAAAGTCCATCACACTAGGTACAATGCCATCCTAGTCCTTTATACCTTGATGCATCGTACCTATGTGTATTATCAAACATAAAGTAATTGGCCCTTTTAAAATCCCAACTCCTGGTAAGCAAATCATCATCATCATCATAATGCAGGCGTGTGGATCCTTCTTTCATCATCTTATTCTTCTCATTCTTCTATCTTTACTAACATTTCTATCCAAAATTGGTGTGAGATCTCAAAATATACATGAGGCTACCCATGGATGATGATTGTCTATACATCATTAGATTGTCTACATCAAATATCTAGTCTTTCTAAAGAAATATCTTTCATCCTTTGATCAATAGAACATTTTATTGCGATCTCGATCGTAAAATCAAACATTTTCGCTCGATCTCTCAAGGGGGAAATATACGAGCGTAATCCTTCTCGTTGGGGCAGTAGTGGGGCATCTGAAAATTTGAGAAAATTTTGAATTTTGATCATAGCATTTTATTCTCTGAACCAACACAACAAATGCATTGCTTCAAAGAGGGGAAAAATGTAGACATGGAAAATATACCAAAATGATCTTACACACTTGATCCTGACATCGTTTCATCCTGAATCATCTTCTCGGCTTGTCATCACCTAAATAATTGAATAAATTATTATTTATCTAATTAAATCATTCTCCCCTTTTGATTAAATTAATCAATTTAATTTAATTAACCCTCATATCTCTGTTAAATTAAATAATTTATTTTATTTAAAATAAAACTCTAAAGTCCTTTTATTAAATTGAATAAATTAAAACCTTATTTAATTTAATCTAATGTATTGTCCCCTTTAGTTAAATAAATCAAAACATTTATTTAATTAAACCCTTCCTCTCAATTTGATTTAAATCAATGCATAAATTTAAGTCTCAATTGTCACATCTCTTAATTCCTCATTACATTAATTAATATTTTATTAGTTTAATCTTAAATCATGTCCCATCCTCTATCTTTTACCACTTTCACATGAAAATAGATTTAATTCATTTATCAAATCTCTATTTTCTCTCAACATGGCATAAAAGGAGAATATTCCCTCAAATTTGAATTCAAATCCAAGTGGACTTAGTCCTTCCAACAAGGCATTTATTTCACCTTACAAGTCCTTTTTCCTTGAGCCAAGTGGCCATAACTTCATTTTCTTCCCTCTCCAACAAGTCATTTCACTAATTTCAAATTCCACCTAATATCATTTATTGACACTTTCATCAAAATGTGCACAACATTCACCCATTCACATCTTGACAAGTGGAACTTGGCCATTGGATGTTGAATGATCCCACATTGCTCAAATATTGCTCATTCTTCCAATTTGAAATCTATAAATGAGATACTCTTCCTTTCATCCACAATCATCCACCTTTTGAATGAAAAGTTATTATCTTCACATTAGAGAAATTTCATATCATTTCTTGAGCATTTGCTATCACCATAGCTAGGTTATTGTAGGTTTTCTCAAAGAATCACATTTCTTCATCATCAAGTGGATCAAATCATCAAATCTTACAAAGGAGTTGGGAAAGGGCCAATTTCTATAGATAATTGGTACCAATTCCCCCATGGGATCAAGTGTTTGTTCATTAAAATAGGATTCATTCACTTTCATTTGTATTGTTCTTCATTTTCTTCCTATGTTAATGTTTCAATCTAATTTCATGGGGAATCCTTGTTCTTACTTGCATTTCAATCTAATAATGTGCTTGTTTTCCATGTTTGTGCAGGTGTAGGATCGGGGTTCACAGATACAACACTAGGTTTAATCATTCTTTTTTTGGTTACTATTTTAATTGCAATCATTTTGGTTAGAAGTTTGTAGATTGTAGAAGGGCTTCAATAAGAAGAAATGAATTTGTTAGCAATAATTTATTTGCACCTTTGTTCAATTTCAATATTATTTGTCACAAATGCAACAATTTTGGACATATTTTTGGAAATTGCAGAAGCAATTTTGTGAGTCATCCTCTACTACAAACAAAAATTAAAAGTTTAGCATGTTAGAATAATGAATCAAATAAAGTTTGGAAGAAGAAACTGGATGAGAAAATATTAGAGAAATCTATGGTGGCTCAAACTACATTACATGCTCAAAAGGAGAGGAATCTATTATTCATTGACAGTGGATGTTCAAGTCACATGACTGGAGACAAAATTAACTTCATGCATTTCAAGGATTTTGATGGAGGATCCGTTACTCTTTGAAATAATTTTATTTCTAAGATTACCAATAAGGGTACTTTGAGTCTTGATGGCGGCAAGACAAAAAATCATGATCTATATGTTGAAGTATTGAAACATAATCTTCTAAGTGTAAGTCAAATGTGTGATAAAGGTTACAAGGTTTCTTTTAATACTAAAGGTTGTGAAATCAAAAAGATCGATAGTAGAGAGTTTATTACAAAATGAAGTAGGACTAAGAGTGATGTATACCATCTCAGTGAGTTGAATGGACAAAAATAATTTTCTATATAGACAAAAGAGAGTTGGCTTTAGTACAAAAGGTTGGGACACATTAATTTTGATGATATTTTAAAGATTAGTTCAAAGGAATGGTCAGATACATTCCAAAGATCAAGAAGCCTCAGTCTACCAGCTACAAACCATGTCATGAAAGGAAATAGACAAAGACTAGATTTTGTACTAAGGAATATTCTACAACAAGGCCATTGGGTTTAATTCGTACATATCTATGCAAACCAATGACGAAAAAGAGTCTACAAGGTGACTTGTATTTTATGATGCTTATATATGATTAATCTAGAATGAATTGGATTAATTTTTTGGAAGAAAGATCATAAAATTTTCATAAGTTCAAATCATTTGAGGAAATGGTTGAGAATAAAACTAGGAAAATCAAGTGTTTGAGATAAAACAAAGATGAATAATTCACTTTTGATAGGTATGGTGAATTCTATGAATTATATGGTATCCAAAGATAGTTTTATGATCTTAGGACTTCGTAGAAAAATGGATTTGTTGAGAGGAAGAACTAGACTATATAGGTGATTTCCAAAACAATGTTAAGTCAAGCAAGTTTACTAGATATATATTTGAATAAGAAATTCTGAACATATTGTATATTTGAATAGAAATCAAAACAAACAAAGGACTAATAAAACACCATATGAACTATGGAAAGGAAGGCCATCTTTAGTTAGACATCTCAGGATATTTGGAAGCAAGTGTTATATAAAAAGGGATGAAGAAAACTTGGGTAAGTTTGACTATAGATTTGATGAAGGTATCTTTCTTGGTTATTTAATGACAAGAAAGGCATATAGATGTGATAAAAAAAGATTGAAAAGGATTGTGAAAAGTTTCAATGTAAGAATTAATGAGACAATATAGTCTATTGATATCCCAAAAGTAGAATATAATGAAGATCCATTCTATTGGCAGTGATGAAGACTTAGAAGTTGATTATGAGAATACAGTTATAAGACTCTAAATAACTATGTACAGAAGAACCATTATAAAGATAATATTATAGGAGATAAGGATAGTGGAGTTCAAAATTGGAAAATAATTGAGAGAGAAAATGAACAAGTACATTTTTCTCCATTATCAAATATTTAACAAAATTCTTATACAGAGACCATTGTAGGAGCATCCCTAGTTGTAAAGAAATCCTGTATCAACCAAAAACATTTATTTTCTTACATTTCATTCAATAGTAGTCTCAACATTTCATTCTTCATTTCATTGTATTTTCATTTCTCAGCTCACAAAGCAAGATATAGCATCTACACATGGACATCTATCACATATCCATATTTTAAATCATTTATTTGTCTATCGAAAGTTATCGCTCTCAAAATTTCACTGTATTTCATAGTCAAAGTATTTGGGGCCGACCTGGTCTAGATTTCTTAGTGTAGACCTATTCCAAAATATGTAGAGCTTAATAGAACATCATACAATAATTTTGGGTTTAATGGGATCTATCTTAGAGATTCACAAGTCATTTCTTTTCGTGAAGGATTATCTTCTTATGTTTTGAGGCCGACCTTGACAATTGTTCATCCTTTAGGCTTTGTAAACCCTGGTGGATGATGTGGACCTTTATTAGAGCTAGAGAATAATATTTAAATCATTTGTAATTCATTATAATCATCCATTCATGGTTAGTTATAATTCACATGATTAGAACTTAGATTTTTGCATCAACCCTTTAGGGGAATTTAATAAGGCCTTTGGCCAGTTGTAATGTTGAATTCCATTGAAGAAGGCATGTGAGCCTTTATTATTTACCCTTGATGACTATGTTACATATAAGATTTCTAAATCAATAAAGAAACATATTTTCAAAATACTTCTTTGTGTTATTTTTGTTGTGTTGACTCTAAGTTGCACGGTTTGGACTATTCTTTTTGAACCCTCCATCCATGACTACACCAAGTGGTATCAGAGTGAGTTTGTGAGTCTTGAAGGCATTACTTGAGGTGAACAGATCACCGACCTGAGGTAAAATACATGTGTTTTCACCCGATCCTTGATTGTGAGGCAATTGAAACCCTTGTAGCCAAATCGTTGAACTGAGATAGTTGCATTGAATTCAAGGGGAGAGATGTCGTCGAGGACAGTGCCTGCTATGGAAAATGTTGCTGGAAGAATGGATGATATGTTGGAAATTATGTGCAAGATGCGAGTCTGAATAGATGCAGTAGAAGAAGACCGAAGGGAAGGCCTAAACCGTAAACATGGGGATGAAAGTGATGATGAAGAAAATCATGTTGTGAATTAAATTGTAGAATACCTAGGAAAAGAAGAAGAATTAGATAAAGTGAAGATGTTGAAAGCTATTTCAAAGATTGGAAAAAGACCTAGATTTGAAATTCAAACTTACATGGAAAATTTAAACCCTGAAGAGTTAATTGATTGGATTAATGAAATGGAAGAATACTTTTCATATGAAGAAATTGAAGATCTAGAAACAGTGAGATTTGTGAAAACAAAGTTGAAAGTTCATGCTGCTTTATGGTGGAAAGAAGTTCAATTGGATAGAAATAGAAGAGGAAAAGAGAAAATCATCAAATGGGATAGAATGGTGACAAAGTTGAACAATCAATTTATTCTAGTCGATTATGAACTGGAATTGTTGAAAAGATTGCAGAACCTAAGGCAAAAGGAGAAATCCGTGAAGGAATATATTGAAGAATTATAAAAGATGATAATTAAAATCGAACATGGTGAAGCAATCAAAGAAAATGTTGCAAGATAAATCAATGGATTGAGAATAAACATTGAAGAAGAATTGAGCCTGGTAAAGATGATATCAGTCGAAGAAGCATACGAGTTTGTATTGAAGGTGGAAGATAAGCTAAAAAAGAAGTTTGAAAAAAGATAGAGAAGTGAAAGAGGAAGATTCCAGAAGAGCGTATCACAATCTAAAGAAAGAAGACCTTATGCAAAACAAAACAAAGATGGAAAACCCTACTAGAGTGAGGAAAATGATGCTAATTCATATCACAGAGGAAGAGAAGATAGAAATTTATACCACAATGACATAGGAGGTCGTAATTCTTACCGAAATTATGGATACAAGAGAGATGAAGGGAGATCTGAGAGGAGACCATTTAGAGGAACTTGTTTCAAGTGTGGGGGTGAAGGATATAGATCATTTGAATGCCATCAAGGAAGTATCAGCAAAAAACTCAAGCATACTGGAAGAGCCACTTATGTGGATGAAGAACCTATTGAATCCCCTAATTCAGTTGGGAAACTAGAGAATGGTGAATCATTAGTGGAAAGGAGAGCTTTGATGCACGAAGAAGTGACTAAGGAACGACCGTAAAGAAAGATTTTGTTTAGAACCAAATGTAAGTCTAGAGGAAAGGTATGTAAAGTTATCATTGATAGTGGTATCACTGATAATCTAGTTTTAGAAGAGATGGTAACCAAGTTGAATTTGAAGAGATTAAAAAATCCAAAGCCCTATAGGATAGCATGGATTCGAGATGAGCATAATATATTGGTGAATGAGCAATGTTTGGTGAAATTTCATATAGGATCATATAGGGATGAAGTACTATGTGATATTATGCCTATGGATGCTTGTCATTTACCGTTAGGAAGACCATCACAATATAATAAGAAATAAATTCATGATGGAAGAATTAATACTTATACTGTAACTTCAAATGGAAAAATAAAGTTGATACCTTTAGAGGAAGAAGGGAAGATTGAAGTTTGTAGCACTGCCAGACCATGCTTGGTAGATGGAAGGAAATTTTTAGATGGATTGAGGCATGAGAATATGTGTTTTTCATTAATTCCAAAGAAAAGAAATGGTCCAAAGGTAGAGAATCCTACCACAAAGAGCGAGGAGGTAGTAAAATTGTTGATAGAGTATGAAGATATTAAGTTAGAGAATGTACCAGATGGTCTACTGCTAGTCTAGAGTATCATTAATCATATAGATCTAATATCGAGAGAAAGTCTACCAAACAAGGTAGCACACATAATGACACCAATAGAGAATGTAGAGTTGAACAAGAAGATACAAGAGTTATTGAAGAAGGGATTGATCAGAAAAATTTTGAACCCATGTGTGGTACCTACTGTACTTGCACCAAAGAAAGATGGAGAGTGGAGAATGCATACATATTCAAGAGAAATCAATAGGATCACTGTCAAGTATAGATTTCCATTTCCAAGGATGGATGTTACTATGGATTGTTTGAGTGGAGCAAAGTACTTCACAAAGATTGATCTCAAGATTGGATATCATCGTATCAGAATAAGAGAAGGAGATGAATGGGAGACTGCATGAATAGTGAAGAATTATATGAGTGGTTAGTAATGCCTTTTGAATTGACCAATGCATCGAGCACTTTCATGATATTGATGAATGAGGTACTGAAGAAATTACTGGGTAAGTTTGTCATTGTTTTTTTTTTATAAAAGTGGCCAAGCCACTGTAACAAGTTTCCATTCATATTTGAAAAAATATATTTTTTTAAATTACAAAAGCAGGAGAGAAAAAAATATTCCTATGAGAGCTTCATGACTATCAGAGAGATCACAACAAGAAAGACCAAAAAAAAAATTACAAGAGAAGACATAGTTCATATATGAGGGCCAATGGAGCCAAGAGACCAAAATAGATAACCCAAAGGATATTCGGCCTAGAGAGCAAACCAAAAATGGAAGAAAAATTTAGGCTCAAAATGCAAACCATTGAAAGAGAGAAGCAAAGTATGTTGCTATCCCAGTCCAAAATGAAGGAGAAAAACACCATTCATCACATCCACTCGCAGCAGAGGAGGCCATGTCAGTCGACAGGTAAAAATAAGGCTCATATAAAAGGATCATTGAGAGCATGCTTGATGAGGAAGCAAACCACCTTGAATAGAGTCATCAAAAATATTCGCAAGGTAGCAACCCAAGAATGACAACCAAGTCCTAAACCATAACACAAAGAAGAGACTGCAAAGCATAAGAGGATAGCATGTGTACTCTACAAACAACTCCACCCAAAATATTTGTTCCAACACATAGATCATAGGCTTACATAGTCGTATCCAAGATGAACATAAGGAAAATATGAGGAAACAAAAAAATCCCTACAATGAATCTTACAGTCTCATTACACCATAACACATCTATCAAGTTTGAGAGAAAAAGAGAAGAATAAAAAGTCAAAAATTCGATATCTTGGGTAAAATTTATGTTCATTTGAAAAAAAAAATTCTCCAATCTATCTTATGGGTGGCTACAAGGTGGTACCTAGGTAGAACCACCGGTGGCCCATGGCGCACAGGCGGCATCTACTAGTGGTATTGCTTGTTGTAGGTGGAGGAATTCAATTTTTTTAGTAAATTTTGTTTAAAACTTTATAAACTCTGAATTACCGATGGATTTCAAATGTTTTAAATTTTAATTAAAGGGCGGTTTAATATTTGAAAGCTTGTGGGATAGGTGTTGGTCCCCCACCAAACCTTGGTAGGAGATTCGAGGGCTTAAAGCTCACCGAGCCCGAATATAATGTTGGTAGACAGAGCCAATGACATACACCAACTAGCTTGTCATGTCAGTGTACAACTGACTGAAAAGGAAAGGCAAGGTATGAGGTCTACAAACCTTGCACCCCCCATAATTATTATACTTTTGAATTTAAAAAAAAATAAAAATTCCAATAAAACTTGTTCTATAGGATTTTAATTTTCACAGGCTAATGAATATTTTTTATTTTTTATTTTTTTGACCTTTGCCTTTGCATATAGTCGTACGATTGTTTTGGCAAGAGACACTACATACATCATCTAGTGTTGTCACTTTTGGAAACCTTAATTATCATTCCTATCCGCACTTCAGTATTTTCTCTTATTAGAAGTTAGATTGAAGTTTTGTGATTAACTGTCAAAACTAGAACTGAGCATCCGATAGAATTGTGTATATCAATTCATATGCAATTATTTGTTATCATTTTGAGTTGTCGATCTCAGGGAAGGTTTTTTTTATGTATAATCTATCTTATCTTTGAATCATAAAGCCTTGTATTGATTGGTGTGCAAGCTAGAGGATCCGATTGATTGATTTCAATTCAATAGTGCAAAAGGCCAACCTAATGAATGAAGCATGTTGCTGATATTCGAGGCAAAAATATTTAAGGTGTTTTTTCTTGTTTGAGGATTTTGTTTTGGGTCCTCACTATGTTTTGGCTGACTTTGGTTGGTGCGCATTGTAAATTATTCATGGATTGAGCTGACAGTTTGTACATATTTTATATTTTGTAAAAGCCGACATGTATTTGATTTAATTCCTAGTTGCGGATATATATAAGTGATTGTTCATATCATTTTGAAGTGTGTTGCGATGAGATACAAAATTCAGAAGGAATATAGATCGATTGTGTGCAGTTTCACTTGCGCAGAACATAGATTTGTGATCTGAATTAAGGCAGACAGAGTTTCAAGAGCATAAGAGTAGAATCAGATAGAGTGTGAAGAATGTTGCAAATGAGCTTAACCAAAACTATAATCTAGCATTAGCAGATGCTATTATCTCAGTTCAAATCCTTTGGATGAAATCTAAATGTTTTGTAAGACAGTGAGTCTTCCTTTTGTATCTGAGAAGTGAGCTCTAGGTAGTGTGTTTGAATGCATGTGCATTCACACTTGTAACCAATTATTCTAAGTATACTCATCTTGTGGATTGGCCTTCCACTGTGGTTTTTCCCTTAACAGGGTTTCCACTTAAAAATCCTTTTGTTATGGTGTTGTGGTTGATTGATTTGTGTTCTTGCATCTTTATTTTAGTTCAATGCTATAAGTGGTTTAAAGATCATATTAACAAAGTTAAATTTTGTAGAAAACTAATTCACCCCCCCTCTCAGTGATCCTTGATTCCAACAATTGGTATCAAACCCTAGTTCCTCAGAAGAAGTTTAATAGCTTGGGGAAGATCCAGGAAAGTGATTCAATGGATTCTAGTAGTCTTCAACAACAAATTTTTGTGGCACTAGATGATCTTGATCAGTCCAAATCTGAAGTTCGAGAATCGCAAGAAAGCCTCCTAAATGTTGAGAAATTCATTCAATCATTGAAAGATCAAATCAATTAGTCAATGGAAAAGAGAAAGGAACTTTGTGATCAGATCAAGAAGAAAGAAAGTAACAGCGTGGAAGATGAACACCTAAGTCAAGCCCTGAAGGAAAAGATAGAAGAATGTGTTCAAAGCTTACTAGAGATAATGTTGTCCTAAATAATGAGATGTAATCTATTATGATGAGGATAACCAAGGAGATTGAAGATAAAAAGAAGAATGAAGAGAATCTTGCTCAGTCCTTGAAAGAAAAATCTGAAGAATGTGGCTGAATTATTGATGGATCCAATTAGCTGGAACTTGAATTGCAACAATCCAGAAACAATGAAGAAGAGCTTGAAAGATAGATTGACACTCTGAGGGATGAACTTTCTACTACAAATGAATACAAGGAGAAGTTCAAGATTACCTCAGCTAAGCTTGATGAACTGATTCAAAGTTGGAGGACTGGAAGTGACAAGCAAGGTCTTGGATATGAGAAAGGAGAAAGATCCGGATCTGGTCAAAGGAATTCTAGATCAAGAAATTAGATGAACAACATTGGAAGATATTCGATAAGATAATCTAATGCTCAAAAGTTCAATGGATACTGTTTTGTTTTCAATAAATTTGGTCATATGGCTACTCAATGTAAAAGTAGAATGAATCCAAGTGGTCCATCATTCTCAGGTCAGTGTTTCAATTGCAATAAGTTTGGACATAATTCAAATGAATGTAGAAATGTGTTGAACAACTTTTTCAATAGAGATGTCAAATGTTATGCATTCGATAGATTTGGCCATATTGCTAGCTAGTGCATATCAATAGAAAATCAATGGAATAACTGGTATGGACAAAGAAACGTTGTGTGCTATAATTGCAATAAATTTAGTCACATTGCTAGATTATGTAGAAGTAGGAAGGGTTCAGTAAACAAAAGGTAAAATGTGCAAAAGGATGACAAGGGAAAAGGAAAAGTTACTACAAATGAGATCAGGAATCAAATGAAGAAGACATGGGTGAAGAAGAGTGTTTCAAATGTAGGAAATGGTTCAGCACCAGAATCTAGTGCTGGAAATTCCTTTGGGAATTAGTTTAAGGTCTTTGGCCTAGGAGGAGTTCTTAAGAAAATATTTTAACCCCCTGTTGGTAGTTGGTACCAGAATGTGGTAGATTGGAACCATTACATTGATTATGTATAATTTTTTTGGAATCTCTTGTGGAAGAAACTTATGCAATATTGAAGGTCCATAGAATAATTTTCTTTCGCAATCTGTGAAAATAGGGTATCCGGATTCAACCTAGGGAAAAAGCATTTATTGCGACAAAAAGTGAGGTATGCGAATGATAAAAGGTTATTTCTATTCATCATTTGTGACATTGCATTTTGAGAAGAAGAAGTTTGGAGAGCTCTATAAGCGAACTTTGGTGAAGATACAAGTCTGAAGGCAATTCGGCGATCAAAACCTAATCCGACAAAAGGCCCCATTAGAAATTCAAATGGCACTCGTTCAAATCTATCGAGACAGAACCATTAGGTGCATTTTCTTCCGTTCCATATGGTGTTTTTCATATTGAAGATATTAGGGCATACATTCATGCAAATATTGAAGAATTAGGAAGCTCCAAATTGATAAATTTGTATACAAATCAAATTGTGGGAGAATATCTCTGTGTAAGGCCTGAATTCAAAACTTTCGAGGAGAAGAAGTTCACGCAAATTGTGAAATTTCGTGTGTTCGAAAAATCTGAATGGGTTTGGTACATATTGAGTCGAGTGCATGCCAATTTTATGTGGTTAAGTTAGCCTTTCAAAATCACAAAGGAAGCTATAAGGATTGTTATAGGTCTGAATTCAACCGGTGGGTTGCCGACATTGAAAGTTGTGAAGAACCAAATAGTCACAGAGGCAACCGGTTCTAATTTCGAAAAAAGAGCCATGAAAATCAATGACATTATTGAAGTGGATGTGATATTTGCTTCTATGGTTATTGGATACAAAATATATCACTCCAGTCGGGATAACTCTGTATTCGGTATTGCAATTTATGTAGCTTATTAGATGGTCAAGGAAAATGCAGAATTTGACCTATGTGAGTTACTCTGAGGCCAACAAATTGAAAATCTTGGCAAAGTCAAGAAGGATAAGAAGAATTCCTTCAAGTATGGAAACTTTTTGCTATGTCTATTCTTCTACTTCATGAATGAAGTTCTGAGAGTTGGTAAAGTGCAGTGGCAAGGTGATAAACCAGTAGTTGTTCAAATCAGAGACATCTTGTATAGGATTGGTGATAGTAAAGCAAGGAAAACTGCTATTTGGGGCTACTTCAACTTTTTTTTGAGTGAAATGCAAGCTAGGGAAAGGATTCCTACATCTATAGTGGAAAAATACAAGGACACTATTTTCTTCATGGTTGACATTGATCAATGTTTGATGGAATTTGTAGAACCTAGAACAGTCCAGATAATACCTATGGGTTATGAGGTTGAAGAACACATTTTGGAGCTATATGCTCAACACCTATTGATTAAACCTTGGGATCTAACAGAAGAAAGGTTTGGTACCTTTGAAGAAAAGGATATACAAGTTCATAACCAACTGAAAAATCCTATGATAGTTCGGAAGGTGAGAAAGGAAGTTGAAGCTTTTGCAGAAAGCATGGGGATATCAATTGAAGTAGTGAGGGAAGCTAGGAGGAAAAAAGAACAAGATGAAGAAGGAGAGCCTTCTAGAACTAAGTCTGCTAGTCTGGCAACATCTTCTACTAGATCTAGATCTACCAGGAGCTCTGCGCTCTCATCTGGTCTTGCAAAGAAATCAAGCCCTGTAAAAGCTCAAGTCATGACATTTGGGAGAGAAGGAAAGAGGAAGAAAGACAAAAGCACAAGAGTTTATGTTGTTGTAGAAGAAGATGAAGAAACTAAATTTGATGAAGTAAGATAAATTAAGAAAAAGGGCACAAAAGCATCAAAAGTCTTTAAGGACAAGCCCTTTGGTGAAGAGAAAGCAAAGAAGAAGGTGAAAATTGATAGATTAGGTATTTCTGTAGAGGAAGTTGAAAAATCTTTGATTAAGGATGGTAATCACAAGCCACTTTCTGAATGGTATGACACCTTTGATAGTGTTGATCAGATAATTCTTGAGGAAGCTACAATAAAATATCTAAATAATTCTAATATGGCTCTCATAGAAATAATGTCAGATTTTCCTAAAGGGCTATATGAAGTCTAGAAATAAGGAGAGTAAATGCAAGAACTGAAGAATAACAAATGAGAGAACAAATACTTGTTGATCTATGTCCAGTAATGTTAATGGAAGAAATGAAGAAGATTATCAATGATACAAAAAGGGATTTTAAGAGAAAAACAAGGGTGAATAAGCTTATGATCGGATAGACTGAAGATGTTGCAAGAGATACTGAGAAAATTCTGAAGGTAGTGCTATTGACGAACAGGTACAATGTTGCTTCTAAAGAAGCTCATGATGAAAATGTTCCATCTGGTCTGGTAATTGAAGAAGGGAAAGAAGATACAATTGATGATACTCTGAATCCTCTGGATATGAAAGATACTGGAATTCCTATGGAGACTGAAGCTCCTAAAGTTTTGTCGGTTGAAGAAAAAGAGATTCCTGAAGCCCAGCAAGAATTTGTGGCTGAAGAGAAGAAGGTTGAGGCAAAGGAAGTTGATGTGGAATCAAGAGACACTGCCAAGGCAGTAAAAGAGTTCTTAGAAGAACAACAGGAGGATTTTGACCCTAAACTGGTTAAAGGTCCTATCAATTTGGCTAATCTATCTCCTATTCAGAAGATGAAGGTAGCATCATTTTCTCAAGCTAAGGCAAAGGAGGAGATACTGAAATCTCACATTGAAGACATTGAGTTGCTAAGTCTTGCATCAAGTATCTTAGAGAATATCATGCCTACATTTGTGAAGGATTCATCTGTTTCTCCATCTGGTCAGTTGAAGAAACTTATCGACTCCGTAAGTACTCACTTTGAGTCTCTTGAAAAGTTAGCTAAGGATAAGGTTCAGAAAGAATTTGATGCAAAAAGGTTTAGTAGATTGAAAGGTATGATAGCTAATGAGAAATATTTATTACCTACCCATGTAGAGAACATTCAAGGTGCTTTATCGGAAGGTGGAAATGTTTACAAGTCATGCTTATCTTTATCTAAGTTCACTGAGGACACTTAGAAGAAAATGAAGGAGTATGAGAAATAGTTAGCAGATATCTCTCAAGCATTTGATCCTCTAACCATTTCTACGAGTAAGCAAGAAGGTCAAGTCATATTCGTGCTTGAAAAAATTAAAATTTTGAATCATGAAGAAGGCAGAATTGTTGAAAAAGTATGTGAGCTTAGAGGACTAATTGGTCCTAAAATGGAGACAATTCTTAGTGCATTGAAGGAAGCACAAGATGATATGGTTGTCAGTGATCCGGTAAATCTTGATTCAGCAAAGATGCAATCCTGTCTATTTTGTGGTCACATGACTATTTCAGAGAGTCTCAAAAAGAGTTGGGACACAAGTTTGAGCCTGTTGAAGAACAATTTTGTAGATATATTCAAGTTCATGTAAGTGAAGCATGTATGTACAATTTTGTATGAATTTTGGTATGCAGATTCTCGTCTTTGTCATTGATGTCAAAGGGGGAGTGTAGGACAGTGAAAAATGCCTTATTCATCTCAGGGGGAGTTGTGTTTTGAAGATTTGAAGATTGCAGTGTTTTCATGTTGTTATTGGTTTCGACACTTAGTCATTTTCACTAATTGTTGCCATCAATGCCAAAGGGGGGGATTATTGGCAAGAGACATTGCATAAGTCATTTGGTGGGTCATTGATGGCAACCCTAATCAACATTCCTATCCGCACTTCAGTATTTGCTCGTATCGGAAGTTAGATTGAAATTTTGTGATTAACTGTCAAAAATAGAACAAAGCATTCGACAAAATTGTGTATATCGATTCATATGCAATTCTCTATTACTATTTTGAGCTGTGGATCTCAGGGAAGATTTTTCTATGTATAATCTATCTTATCTTTGAATCATAAAGCCTTGTATTGATTGGTGTGCAAGCTAGAGGATCTGGTTGATTGATTTCAATTCAACAATGCAAAAGGCCAACCTAATGAATGAAGCATGTTGCAGATATTCAAGGTGAAATTATTTAAGGTGTTTTCGTGTTCAAGGATTTTGTTTTGGGTTCTCACTATGTTTTGGCTGAATTTGGATGGTGCGCATTGTAAATTATTCATGGATTGAGGCGATAGTTTGTACATATTTTATATTTTATAAAATTCGACATGTATTTCATTTAATTCCTAGTCGTGGATATATATAAGAAATTGTTCATATCATTTTGAAGTGTGTTGCAATGAGATGTAAAATTCAGAAGGAATATAGATCGATTGTGCATAATTTCACTTGCGCATAATAGATATTTGTGATCCGAAATAAGGCAAACAGAGTTTCCAGAGCAAAAGAGTAGAACTAGATAGAGTGTGAAGAATGATGCAAATAAGCTTAACCAAAACTATAATCTAGCATTAGCAGATGCTATTATCTCAGTTCAAATCCTCTAGATGTAATCCATTTTTTTTGTAAGATAGTGAGTCTTCCTTTTGTATCTGAGTAGTGAGCTCTAGGCAGTGTGCTTGAATGCATGTGTATTCCCACTTGTAAACACTTATTATAATTATACTCATCTTGTGGATTGGCCTTCCATCGTGGTTTTTCCCCTAACAGGGTTGCCACATAAAAATCCTTGTGTTATGGTGTTGTGGTTGATTGCTTTGTGTTCTTGCATCTTTCTTTTTGTTCAATGTTATAAGTAGTTTAAAGATCAGATTAACAAAGTTAAATTTTACAGAACACTAATTCGCCACCCCCCCCTCTCAGCGTTCCTTGATTCCAATAGGCTATACGACTAGTGTAGGGGTATAAAAAAATTGCATTTTTTTCAAGTGGCCAAAATAGGGAAAATTTTATATAAATCTTCATTTCTCGGTCATCCTAGATCCAATAGTGAGGCCTTTTTTTTATCTCAAGAGGTCATCCATGAAATTTACTCTACAAAACCCTCATATGAAAGCACAATCCAAGAAACCCTTTTGACCCAAAATCTGCAAGCTTCAAATCTGTAGTAAGCCTAACAAATCTTCAGAACCTAAAAGCTTAAATGTACAAAATAACACCTACACATGTGTTTCATATCTTGTAATGCCTCATATCTATCCTACATAGCTATGGATTCAAATTTGCACCAAATCTACTCAAACATGGGTTATAACAAAACCTAGGAGCTCACACCTCCCACAACCATTAAGCTTTAATACCACTTGTTAGGAAATAATGCATCATGTACCCACATTCTTAATCCATTTCCTACATAACCCCATGAGAGAAAAGAATGCATATAAGTAGCCATAATGCATAGATCAAAATAGACAATCTACAAGATAATATAAGATATACCTTGGGAAAACCTTCAAGAGGGAAAAAAAATAGCCCCCAAAAGCATCCATACTCCATCTATTATTCCATAAATAAATAATACATGCACTTACAGAGTTACCATGAATACTTCTAAAGCATCAAGCCTCTCGAATGCATTCTCCATGTGTCCAAGCATGAACCCACACATCCCATGCCATGCTTCACATATGCACTCCTCAGAAAGACTCAATAATGAAAGCCCACTCACCCAACCAACCTTAACCACTAAACATGTGTTTCTTTTTATAGTTACAAGCTCACACAAATACAACCACGTGGTAAGATAAAACCATGTACCACAAAACCATGTGAATATAAAACCACTGACCCCTCATTTAATATTGGGTTCTAATTTTTTCAGTTTATTAAATATTTCCCCAATAATGAATTATTATCTCATGTCTCCCACACATTAAATAATAATCTAATGTTATAATGCAACTGTAGACATGCAAAAATTCCTTAATGCATATCACACATCTAGAATCACATTTTTCCATCATCTGCATAATTTTCTTTCACATCCTTTCATTTGTATCATTCATCTCCTTTTAACATCATTTTCACCTGATTAACCCCATTTCACTCTATTAATTAAATGATCTTGAATTGTTCAATTAATTCATCCATTTCATCACTATTATTCCCCTTTATCATCCTAATTGAATAATCTTAATTATTTAATTAGTATCATTTATTTCTTCTAATCCCATCATGATTAAATAATCTTGATTACTTAATTATCATGTACCTTTTAATCTTCTTGTCACATGATTAAATAATTCCTAATTATTTGATTACCTTATTTTCCCTCCACAAAGCATATTTGTGAGGAATATTCCATTTCAAAATATCTCAACCAACTTGTCTTAACCATTTCTAGCCCTTGATCTTAAAATCAATTCTCATCCCTTGATCTTAAATATCTTAACCATATTTCCTAAAATGGTGGAGCAATCTTGAGTTCTAACTAATCTCCTTCATCCATCCTCATTGATTCACTCTCCTTTGTGGGTGTTCTTGATCAATCTCAACCCTTCTTTGTGGGGTTTCAAACTCAATCCTATCCCTTGATCTAATTTCTCCAAATCTATAAAATAACCCTCATCCCTCTCATAATTCATCTAGAGAATTTGTGAAGAGATCATGTCCAATTGATTCTTGAGTGAATTGAGCATACACCATTGTATTCTAGGTCATCATATCAATATTTTGTAATCATGGAGGCTTTGTCTTGAAAGGCAATCCAACATATCAAATCAACACAAATACACTCCACCATGGGATGGTAAGATTGTGTAGTTTTGAATTCATTTGTGTTTCAATTTGATTGTGCTAACCTTATTGTTTGAATTCATAGCTATGGAAATTGCATTTCATGAGTAGGTGGGTCCTAATACTTTTTTCTATTTCATTTTAATTTAATTCATTGATATAATTCATGTCCATTTTCTCCCCTTACAACAACATACAAGTGGTCCCCAAATAATTACCTAGTGTGGCTAAACAAACCTCCTAGGTGCACCACAACTAAATAATTATTTAATTACAATATTATAATATAAAATTTTATGCAATGGTGTACAACACCATATCCCAAAATTTTGTAGCTTGTTTCTTAGAGCTAGAAGGCATAGTGAAAGGGTTAGTGCTACCAAAATTCTTAGTCTTGTGGTTGACTATAGTAGACTAACTTTCCTCTTCTTGTGACAAAGGTGGTAACCCAAAAGAAGATTGTGTAATGAATTTTAAGCAAAAGGAAGCTAGAGGGTAACCCTTAATCTTGTGTTCATAGGATTGACATTAATAATATGTGTTTGAAAGGTTGATATAAAGGATGTATTGGGTATGTTTGGTTTGGCCAACTTGAATATCCACCGAGTCTTTGAGGTTTGTGGATAGTTCTTCCTCAATACAAACCCACCATCAAGGGTGAGCTGAGTAGAACCATTATATTTCGGTGCACACGACCTTGCTTAAAAAGGAGGTTATCTAGCTCAAAAAATATAGTATAATAGGTGTAGACTGAGAAACTCAACCCAAACAAGGGCCTTGAAATATTTTTCATCTGAGTTAATAAAGTCTCCTGTCTAGTGTTTAAAAACAAGTAACAAGTAACTGAAAACCCAAGGGCCATAGTTGAGCATTTCCTGAACATGATTTTCTTCCACAAAGTGAAAAAGAAAAGAACCTTTGGTAAGGTTTTAATTGGCAACAAGGTGGATCCCATGTAGGGTCTAATCCCTACCAACCCATTCTTTAAGAATGCTTTCAAAGGGGAGCCTACCCAAAAAATAAATAATCAAACTAAAATATTCTAAGCAATGGAATGCACTATCAAACTATAGAACTAAAAGAATAGCATCTAGTGGTGTCTTAAAAGACATACAAGTCATGGAACACTTTGTTGACACAATTTTGGGTTCATTTGGGTGAGGGAGCCATTGGTTGTCACTATCAAACCTTCAATTTTGGTAGCAATGATTATGGAGGAATTGAAGGTTGAGGCTATGTAAACATTCTAGTTAAGGTCAATGGCTAAATAGTGAATTAAAAAATGGTTGAGATTTAGCACTAAATGTACACAAATGTGTAAATAGCTTATTTAGTTCTTCTAAAATCTATAGACTAAAAATATTGTTTTTTGAAGAAAAACTAGAATCTATGTGCAACCATGAAATAATTTTGGTCTTTAACATGACATGTTGGCAGAGAAGGTTAGACAACCATTGTAACAACCAACAAGGAACTAAAGTAGGTCCTTAGGCATAACAAGAATATAGAAAATAGTTAAGGAGAATTAAATATCCTAGACAACCTTCCCTCTATCTCAAAGACACTTGGCATGGTCAATAAGACCCCTAAATTCTCTACATCCCAATGAAGAACATGGTAAGGAAGTGATAGACAACATAGGCATTATAAAATCATATTTTCCTTGTAATTTCCTTATTCTACACTAAATTTGGAAATTTGATGACCTAAACCCCAAGAGAATGCATTCCAAGATCCTTCTGGGTGGAAGTTGAAGTTTTATGAAGTAGCACGCTATGAGGTCAATCTTATGTGCCAAAATTGTAAAACTGAGCATAGCATAGTAATGTTGGTATTTAATCAAAGATTATTACTACTTACATTAGAATATAATACACTAGCTATGGTCAATCAACCTAGGTGACCAATAGCTTGAACCTTGAGGAATGGTTAACAGACTTAAAAGAAACATAATAATAATCTTAAATTTGAACTCAACTTTGATGAACTTAAGGAATTATATTAATTGTTAATAAACAAGTAATATGATATTGTGTGAAATCCCTTATATTAATGATATCTCGGTACAACCTATGCAATGTAAACTATGTGCTACGTCTTTGAGCAATTCAAAGTTTGTTGATTGGTTGGATTGAAGTGAATTTTTTGTCAATGGTTTACCTTACTTCACACCCTTCTATCTTAGTAGAGACAATTAAAATTTAAAACTTCGGAACTTGAAGACAAAGCAATATCTCTAAAAACATTTATATTTGAAAATGTAAATGTGATGATATGACTAGAAGCCACTAATTGTAAAAACTATGTAAAATCTACTCTAAACAATTAAATAAGTTGAAAACTTAAAACATGATTATATTTAAAAATGTAAAATGAAATGGTATGGCTAGAAGGCCACTAATTTACACCGAAGGTGTATCCAATTTGAAATTGTCGAACCTAAATTCTAAAGCCTACGGTGTAAGAGCGGTCGGGAGACACTTACTTTGATCGCACCCGTTCACATCCTTGTCTCCAAGGCATTAATGTTGCATGTGCTGTGAGGCATTAATTTTTTCGTCGAGCATACGCATGTGGCCATCCATTTTTTACCAACCTAAACTCATGTGTGTAGAGTGAGTTGTCAGAGTGGATGAAGTGGCTCATGTCAGACATTGGCTTCGACGGGTGGAGGTTCGACTTCGCACTTGGGTACCCTATGAGCACGCTATTTCAGTACGTGCAAAACACTCGCCCCGCTTTCGCTGTGGGAGAGGTGTGGGAGATTGGGAGTTTTGGAAACAGAGGGGAGCACCTGGAGGATGCTTCTTGGCAGAGACAGGGACTGGTCGATTGGGTTCACTCCACCGATGATCGCTCTACTGCTTTTGACTTTACTACCAAAGGACTTCTACAGTACGCTCTCAATGCAAGTGAGCTCTGGCGTTTACGTGATTCCAACGACAAACCCTTCGGTATGATCGACCTCTTTCCTGAAAAGGCTGTCACTTTCATTAACAACCACGACACAGGCATTTCATAGCAGAAGACGTGGCCCTTTCCTTATGAAAAAATTACGCAAGGATACATCTATATTCTCACTCACCCTGGAATCCCCACCATTGTAATACTTTTCAATCTCTTAATCTATGTTTACTGCTATTACTAAAGTGATTTATGTTGTGATTATGACTATCATTTTGTTGGGTGACTTTCTGTGTGCAGTTTTATGACCATTTCTAGGACACGAATTTCAAAGACAACATAAAAAAGTTAATTGAAATATGAAAGAGAAACAAGATGAAGGCCAATAGAGCTTGCACCATCTTGATCGCCGAGAGCAACCTGTACATGGCCAACATTGATGGAAGGGTTATCATAAAAATTGGATCCAAGCTTGATTTGGGACAGTTTGAGCCATCAACAGATTTCCAACTTGCCACTAGTGGAGAGGATTATTTTGTCTGGGAAAGGAAGGCTTGAATTTTGAATATTAATAAGAGTTTTGTTTTATAATAATTGTGTGGATGTTTTTTTATTATTGTTTTAATTATATTTTGTAATTTATCATCATTTTAAATTTTTTGATGATAGATGAGGAAATGTGATCTGACAAATTGATAAAAAAACATCAACATCAAGTCTCTTACTAAATAAAGAGTAAGAGACTATTATAAGAATAAGATAGTGATTTTGAATCACATAAGATGGTGTTTTACACATTTTTGTGTAATTTTTCCACTTGACATAGTGCAATATATTTTATTTTGATGAAAATTGATTAGTTTCCTCTCCTCACTTCTCTATAATTTGTATGCATTGGTTAGAGTTTTTATGGATGTTATTTTATACGTACATATTTTTTCCTAGATTGAATGGAGAAGTATGTTGTATTGATGTAGTAATGTATTCAAGATTAATATTGGCTATGCTCCCTTTTATGGTGGAGTTTTTTTAAAGTTATCTCCATGGGCATTCAGTGTTATGTGTTTGATTCTCATTGTTTACTAATTTTTATACGTTTTTTCAATTTCCATTATATGGTTTAATATATGAACATAGAAATTTATGCATTGTTTGTTTAATGTTATCTTTCTATCTCAACAATATATTTTATCTCTGAAATTTGATTTAAGTGATTTTTAAGGTCTAAACAATTAATTTAGTTATGAGGATTAAGATTTTCTTGAATTATAGATGTTTCTAAAAATGGATCTATTCTTTTCCAAGTTGGATTGGGTAAAATGCAAATAACATTTGAAATTAGACTGGAATAACTTGTGATAATAGTAAATGAGTTGTGAGGGGTGGTTCTCAAATATAATCTAGTCAAGCTTGAAGGATAAGCCCTCACATAGGTAATATATACATAATATATTATATATATTATATTATACAATATGTAAATAATATCTCTCTATCTTTCCCCCTTTATACCTTGGTGTGTAATGGGTACACTAAAGAGGTGTGAACGGTCAATTAGAAAAAAAGAGGGAGAGTGAGGAAAAGAGAGAAAGATAGACAAATAGAGAAGGAAAGTCAAATATACAGATAAATAGGGGAGAGAGAAAGAGAGAGACTAAGAGATAATGAGAAATATAGAGATGGAGAGGGAGACATAGATATATAACTTCCTATCTCTATCTATCTATCCATCTATCTCTCCCTTTCTCATTATCCGCCTCTCTCTTTGTCTCTCCCTCAGGCCTCTTTCTATATCTCCCTCTCCCCCCCTCTCTCTCTCTATATATACTCACTCCATCTCTCTCTATTTATTTCTATTCATATCTCCCTACTTCTCCCCTCTCTTATTCACTTCATATTTCTCTACCTCTATCTCTCTTTCTCCCTATTTCTCCATCTCTTTACATATCCCTCTCTAACTCTTTATATCACCCCCCTTCTTTTTTCTCTCCCTCTCTACCTATCTTTCTCTCTCTCTTCTCTCTCCCTCCATGTTCTTCTCTTTCTCCCTCCTCTACCTATAACTCTCCCTTTCTTTTTATCCCCTCTCTCTCTCTCTCTCTACTTCTCTATTTGTCCCTCTATCTATCTCTTTGTTTCTCTCCCTCTCCCCCTCTCTCTACATCTCCTTATATATCTATCTATACCTATCACTCTATCCCACCATCTATATCTCCCCCTCTCTCCCCCTCTCCCTTTTCCTCTTCCTAGACCTTCATTTAACATTTAATTAATTTACTAGATACATATTCGCAAATACTTGATAATACAAATCGCTTTAAAATTTTTCTCTTGAAGTCAAGGTTAATATTGGTTGGCTCCTTCATGGGCTTAAGTTAGATATAGTCAAAACCTAATTTGACCTTGGACTAGGGGTTATAGTGTGTTTATCTAGTAATTTTAAAATTTCAAGTTGTCTTGACATTCTCATTCTTCCTCTATAATGTTTGTCATTCGTAGACCACATTGTGTCCTCTCTTCTTCTACTACTTTTTGTCATTCTAAAAAAGGGTTATATTTCTTCTTGTTAAATTCTTCAATTCTATTTTTAGAACCTAGAAAATGAGAATTTTCTATCTCATGAATTATTTTCCCACTTGTTAAAATTGTTCTATTTTATAGAAAAAAAATAAATTTCAAACCCCAAAAAATAGAAATACAAACTAAAATTGTGTTGTTTATGTAATAGTAGGCTCTTAGAATCCCATGTTAATCTCTTGGATGATATTTAAATATGTATCATAATCATTTGGCATCTTAGCATGCTCCCATCATATAATATATACTTGATGTTGATTACTTACTAGTATTTTTTAGTTGAATAGTTTTGAAAGACTTTTAAGTATATAGTAAATGATAAAAACATTATCTTTCAGATACCAACTAGTATTTAATCTAATAAAAACATCTTTCAATTACTTCACTTGCATTCAAATGTCTAAAATAACGGTGTTACTTTATGTTTTGTACTTAATCAATCAATACAAGGAAATAAAAATGTTTGTAGTAGCTTTTTAAAATGTTAAAGTTAAGTTTTATTTTACTTTGGTTGTAATCATATGTCTACAAAACAACTACTTCACCTTGTATTTTATAGCTCTATTTTTTAACTATAAAAGTACATATTCAAAATTAGCAATAAGAAGAAGAAAACACATGGCTAGAGTTTACAATGTTAAACATGGTAAGAAGTTAAAATCTACTTTGCTATAGTTAACAGTAGGTGCTATTTTTAAATTTACTACATCTAGGAATGACACTTCTACGTCGATAGACTGATATCATTGAAGTATTAGATAGTGACAACTCCCTCAGTATTCCAATTGGTTCACCTCTGTCAACCAATTGGGATGGATCTTCTGCAAACATTGTAGATCTCTTGAATGAATGGAAGGCACACTGCAAGAATTCCACTCAAGTTGTGACAAGTTGGCCGCATTTTGTATATTTCTATGAGAAATACACACTGACGAGGTGTACGAGATGGGTAGTGCTCCATACATTAAACATTCTTTTGAGAATTATATAAACAATGCTTGAAGCCTTTGTTCTTGAAATGTGTATATAGTGCACTAAATATACATTCCTCAAGTTCCTTATAAGTTTGTACTACACAACCACTTTACAACTATGTAAATCACATGCTATATTGAAATGAAATTATGTCACCTATTAACTATAGAAATACCTTATTTGTACATGGTGTTATACATATGCAATAGTATTCATACTTATCTCTCATGGTTTTGCTTCTACACATTATGGAATTGTATTACACTTTATGGCATCGGATATCACTTATGTAACATTGTCAAATTGTGTACACATGATTGTAATTATGAATACAAACAAGAAATTTAAATAAACTATATCCTCCTTTTTAGTAAGCCTATATATTTACAACCTTTTCACATATAAGTTGTCAATGTTGTATTGAGTATGTGAACCCTTTGTAATTAGTAATATTAGTAAGAAACAATAAATGTAATACTTTCCTTTTTTGTAGTTCTAAATATTTAAAACCCATTCACATATAAGATTTCAATGATTTATCAAATGTGTTAACCCTATTTCCCAATTGAATTAAAAAAAAAGATACACCCATTCTTTACTCCAAACTTCAAAACCTTATCGATGTTAGAATGCCATTATGTTTGCATTAAAAGTGGCACTTTATTTGTAGTGGGCATTCGATCAAATTTGTTTCAATTCACGCATTCCTTGTGAGAACTACATATAGAGTGCTATCTATAGGTATCTTCCCAATTAATTATTTCTTCTTTATCGCTATTTTTTACCTTAACTTAACTATCTTCCATCATCTTGATTCTTGAAATTGTATTGAACGCTCTTAATGCACCTTTTAAAACTTTTCCTTAACAAGGACAACAAAAAACTGAAGTACAATTTGTGGTTAAAACGTTATAACTTTTGTATACTCCACTCATTGTAATAGATAGAATACAAATGTTGCATGCTATTTTATTTCATTCTCTTAGAAAAAAAAAAGGTATTATCTACAAAAATCTAGGAGCAAATTAGGTTGAACAAACTTATTCCTTGTTTGCACTACAATATATTTTTTTATTGAATTTCAACTTCAACATTCTTTTTACACTATGTTCTCATTGTCCAAGACCTACAAACTACTCAACCAAAGGTAACTAATAATTTTTATTGAATTTCAACTTCAACATTCTCGTTTCTATTAGTTGTTTTTCAATAACTAAATATATCTTTTATTTATTACAAATAAATTGAAGTTCAATGTGACCGTGTTACAATTACACTAAAAACACTTTATTTTCATCATTTTATATATATCCTTATTCTACATTTTTTAATCACATAAATTTAAGTTCCTCTTTATTTCTATACTATTTCCATTTAAGCTTATTAATGTGTTGTTTTAATAAGTTAAATACATATTGTTCTATTTCAACAAATATGTCTACACATAATCAAATTAGACAAAAAATCATTTACATTTAATTTATTTTATTTCTTATCTTTTTAGATTGTCTAAACTATTCTATATTTCAACCAATATGTCTACACAAAATAAAGTACTTCCAAACAATTATTCGACGTAACCCATTGCACACCAAAAGTGCAATAGCTAGTTGTAAAACTATGTAAAATCTACTCTAAGCAATTATGTAACCCTGATGTAAATAGAGTATACAAACAAAATTGGTTTGGTTCTATTTCACTCTTTACAATCTACATCGATCTTTAATTGACTCATTGCCCTTCTTGATCCAAAATTGCGGTGTGGAATTAATCACGTCCTTTTAAAATCAAATTCAAATTACTCATCATGAAATTAATTTCTATGTGTCAATTGAATAAAAATTGGAATTAAATTTGTCTTTAATTGAATTTTATTTCATGCTTTCACCAAAACTACGATTCGAACCAAGCACCTTCCGGTGCCAAAAGAGTTTTCTTACCGTAAAACGATCTGGACACCTTGAAACGCCATTTCATACGCAGCACAGACGTACACAAAGATATTTTTTAAACTTTCTCCACGTTCTTCATACAATCAGAATTAAAAGTTGTTATGTCATGCCAGGAAAGTGGACCCCTCACCTGTAAATATAGCTGTTTTCCTTTCCAAAAGACAATGAAAGGACAATCCTGCAGGTCCTAGTATGCATACCTCACTACTCTATTAAAGACAAATATTAACAGAAAGCGTACAAATGACAGCTCTGATCACACCTTGTAGACACGTGGTGGAGAATCTGGTCTCCATGACTGTATATTAAAATATCTCCAAGCAAACCGGTGGGAATCCCGAAAACCCTTTCTCCTTTCCCGCCACTGTCCAGCGACTTGTGTTCCTTTGCCTCTGTCCGTTACGTTGAAGATTCAGCAAATGTGACTAGATAAACACAACAGAACAAGAGATCTCATATTTTCGCAGTTTATGATAGTGATTGAAAATGTTTCCGGATTTAATTGAATGGATGATAGAAACGTTACTTTCAGCTCCCTTTCTTTCCATTCGCAAAGGCGTAAACATCACTATAATCGAGATCAATCTTCATGATTCTCCTTTTGAAAGACCAATAAATGACATGGCTGAAGAGAGTACGCAATAATAATAGATTAAGACAAGGAATCCGAAGGTCATTTATCCAAAAGCGGATTTATACAGATTCAGGGGCAAATAGCAAATAGTTTGTTTGTGCTTCTTACTGGAATATGCAGTAGCGATTTAATGGCGGCAAACGACCGCTGACGTCTCCTCCACCCTTAGTTTCCTCGGATTTGACGCCCTCTGTAACATTAATAGCAGCAGCAGCTCACACACTAAAGCTCAGATGCTTTTCTGATCTTTCCATTTTACAGAAAACCCTAACTCAATGCCTTAACTATCGCTAGTTAAACATAGGTTTATACCGTAGTTACGTTGAGCTTTGCAGTTGCAGTGATTAGCCACGTGTTAGATTTGGAATGACGTAACTGACCTTTTTAATGACAATATTTTTTCCTGTTGTTAATGGAGTAGTTTTGACTTTTATAGTGTCCCACGCTTGGACTATAAATATTATGTTTACCTAATTATAGGTCTAATTAGAGAAATTTTTCTTTTTGGGGATTTATGTGGACATCAAGACAAATTTATGATAAAGATCTAAAGTTTTTAAAGGAGAATGCTTATGTTTTATCATCTTTAGTAATATTTTATGTTTAAGATATGTAAAGATTGTTTTGATTTTTATGTATGGATTATTTGAGTTAATGTATTTTTACGTCGAAGGCGTTCCCTCAATGATGTTTGCCAATCTTTTTTTTACTATCGACGGTGTAAAAAAGGATGCAAGACCATCCAGAATAGATCTCGATCGTTTATTTTTATTGTGGTTGGGAGTTTATTTTTACTCTGGTTGGGAGTTGGTTAGAAATATCCGTTGCATTTACTCTCGATGGGAGTTGGTCAGAATCAAAAATATCCGCTGCATTTACTCTCGATGGGAGTTGGTCAGAAATATCTTCTTTCTTGACGCAGTTCCGTCTCTATTTCAACCTGCCCTCTATACAAGTAGACGGTACAAATTTTCACAACTCTTCTGTCGAACTGGAAGCACAAATCTGAGTGACCTACTTCTCGTTTATTGTTGATAGTTTGAAGCAACAGCTCTAGGGCATTGTTGATAGGAGGACATCGTTGATAGCAGGACACAACTTCTGCAGATTCACAACTTGTGCAGATTCTTCCGGTGAGTCACTTGCCATTGGGTATTAAGCTGAGAAGTACACGTTCAATTCTTGACATTTAATTTATGTAATTTGTCTGTAAATCCCATGTTTTGTTATAAATCATGATTTCTTATCAGAAATTTGAATAAGCATTTTCTCAAATTTAGGGGTTTCCAGTCCATTTATGATTTGTTAAAAATGACACATTGTAACCTAGAATTTTAAAACCCATAACGTGGATGAATCCACAAGCAAACACATCCAGTTCTGATTTTCATTTCAAGATGAATCATACCCAGGTACATATAGGTTTTTGGCTGATTCAGTAACAGAGAAAATTGGCATCATTTGCACAAAATATACAAACTTAAACACAAAATACAACTAGTAATTGATAATTAATGCCAAATCTTGAAGATAAATCAAAACCGTTAATATTTATGGCCTATGTTTAGAGAAAGGGCAAAAGTCAATAGACAAACCACATGGTGCAACTGCACATGGAAACTCGATACAGATCATCATATTGCTCTTCATCAAGCGCATACACACACCATCAATTGGTTCATTTTTTTCCACCTTGGTCCATATTCCGAGCATTACTAGAATAATAATTTTCTGCAAGGAATCTGCAGCAATGAATCACAAGTTCATGGCATATGGGTCATTGGTGGAAATGAAGTGGAAGGAGAGTAGAGGGACTGCAAACAGTGCCACAAAACGGTTGATGTCAGAGCACTGATCTGGTGTGAAAATCTTCCACCATTTTACAGACCCATAGGCCAAAATCATTGCCACATAGAGTGGCACCACAGCAGTTAGCACATTGTAAAGATCTGTTCCATTAATCATTTTTCTAGGACAACAACCCGCACCCCACTATTAAACTAGCATTCGCTCATACAAAACAGAACAAGCTCTGTTCTTATAATAAAAATGGGTGCATAAATTGACAGTCAATGCAAATCGGTACAAAATTTAGGAGTCACTCCAGTAGCCCAATTGTCTCCCGTTTTCGCCCAAGCAGAGCATATTTGCAAAAGATGGAAAAGGGAGTTCTGAGCATTTTGCCTTGCCTCACCCAAGCAATGATGGAGGTGAATACCAAATTCCAAAGAAAATAAAACAAAAAAACTCGTTGAAACCATGACCAGCGACTTTCCTCAAGATTTTGCACAGATTGTATCACGTGGGTGCAACTGGCAGTATAACGCCACATTTCACAACCTTTGTCAGCATCCACTCTATCGACGCCAAAATGGGAGCTTTGGAACAGGGTATGGACTTTCATCGCAGCATAAAAGATGGATCTCTACCTACAGTGACTGCAACAAAAATTAGAGAAGAGAAGATAAACCATTTAGTACCTGAACCTCATTCTGCAAAAAGAACAACAAAGGCAGTATTTGCATTCACCTAGCTTCTCTTTCCTTCACCAGAACCTGTATGATGGCACAAAATTGTGAAGCTATCTTTACTGAATAATGCGTAGGATTTTTTGAAACTTTCCAGCAAATGCCAACGACAGGTTTCAAAACTAAATTCCTCAACCTTTCCCAGCTGTTGCAGTTACCACTACCCTTGTAGGTGTGGACGCATAGACTAGACACGTGAGTTGCTTGACAAACTGATTTTTTTTAGGATTTAGGTTTTATTATTTTATCTATATTAAATTTATATTAAAATAAATATTTAATATATTTGTATTTACTATTATTTTAATTTACTTATTAATCATATGATTTTTAAATAAAATAAATTTCATTGTTTTTAATTCTGTTTATTTAAATTAAAATAAAATAAAAATATTATTTTAAATTAATATTTTTTAATTTTATGCTTTTAAAAGTTAAGTTTAATATATCTTCATTTTATGCTTTTAAAAATAAAATGTAGTGTTTTTATTTTGTTTTTTAAAACTAATTTTTTAATTTTTTTATTGTATCTTATCTAAATTACAATCAAATCCTACTAATGAGGATATTATAAGTTTTATTGCTTTTATATTTTTTTTATTAAAATTATCATTTTTAATTACTTTTATATTTGATAATATTATGATCTTATCAATTCACTGTGTTTATTAGATTATAAATTTTATAATTTTATTACTTTTACTATATTTTTAATTTGAATTTTTTTATTCAAATTTCATATATGTATATGTTTCTTATTTCTATTAGTTTATTATTTGTAAATAGCCAATTATTTAATAAAAACAAAGTTTGGATAGATGATATTTTATTTTATTCCGTACGCATATATTTTTTAATATTTTTGTCTACTATATATTTACATATGAAATGGCGAGAGTTATAATTAGAAACTTATGGATAAATTTATTTAAATAAGGTCCCCCTCATATCCTAAAATTAAGTTTATCCTAAATATAAAGTAATTATTTTATTATTACATTCCATGTTCTAAATGATGTCATCACGTATGGAGCACGAAATAGCAAAATATGATAGGTATTATAGATTCCTAGCATCAAACTAGATGTTTGGTACTATTTTATTATAATATATTATATTCCAGGACAGTTTAATTTACGCAGTTCAATATTCTATTCTACCCTAGTTTTATGTTGCCTTAAGGATGCAGGCAAAGCTATTATTTATTTTATGTTTCTTTAGGGATGCGGGCAAAGCTATTTTAAAGTTATATTCTATTATAAATTTATTAGAAAAGATTATTTTTATATTTAAATTATTAGTTAAAATGCATAGTCAACAATCTTAAAAATGAAAATTACTAACAAGATCTTAATAATGAGAACATTTAGGTTTTAACATTATGACATCTTTTATCTTACGATAATGTTAATTTAATTTTATCTCTACAACCTTTTCAACAACTCCATTTTGTGCATATACTACAATCATTGCAGTCTACGAGACCATATTTCTCTGAGGCACCTTGCCAAACACATAATGTCCCTTGTCAATAGGGTATGAACATCCATCAAAGCAAAATTTCAGTGTCCGAAATCTTTACTTTTTTTATTGCCACGGTCAGGTTTTAGGGTTCTAGGGTTAGTCACACTTTATGGAATTTTTGCAGCACACATTGTGTACTTTGTTTCAAAAAATTTGAACGTATGTTTTGGGGTAAATGAAGAGTTGCCTCAAATTTTCCATGAAATTAAAAAGATTTGTATCAAATTTGTCTGAAATTAAAAGAGTCGCTACAATTTCTTTGATATTCAAGGTTTTGCTTCAAATTTTAATGCTTCATCTTAAATCAAATGATATGTTGGAATTCTTGAAATAAGATTTAGTGGAAATGCTTTTGTATGGGAACTATTCTAGCATTTATAGCTTTTTTAGATTTTAAGACTTGTAAGTAACATGAAGCGATGATTAGTAGTATGTAGTTGGAGATTACAAAATTAACATATAATTTATAGAGCAGAAAATAAAGACCAATTATTACACATCAAAGCTATAGAAGATAACTTATAAAATATTATATTTTTATATATATTTTGCGTTTTTATATGTTAGTTTATAATATTATTTTGTTATGTCATGTTCGTGTCTATAGTGATGTAATTTGTGTGAACAATTTTTTTGATGTTTTGTGTTCTTTTTTTTAAATCTAAAAAATTTATTCATATACTCCAAACTAGATATGACAACAGATGATGAAGTGCCATTTCCTCATTTTTCCCCTTATCGATAATTGATAGAATGTGCTCTCTAAGACACCTATTTCATGTGAACAAAGGAAAATCCATTTAAACAAAATTACATTAGCTAAATTAGGTAAATTTTTGGATTATTTTTTTGCATATTTTTGTGTAGTATATGAGGTGAATTGGTAGGTCATTTAGCAAATGATTACAAGGATTCAAACATGAGTGAAATAAAACCTCTAAGTTAATTAGGCTCCATTACCAACAAGTTCATGTCATGTTTGCAAGATAATCATGTAGATTTTAGGTGATCAGATTAGAAAGCAAAAATAATTTCAAATTGAACACAAGAACACAACCAATACCCTAGGAAAACCCTCAAACTCGAGGGAGAAAAACACAGCCAATATATCTCCTATATATTGAATATTAGGGAGCAGAAATTTGCTTACAACTTAGGCACAAAGCAATGCCTATATCATGCAATGAACAACACCTCTCCTAGATGCAAAGATACAAATAATATGATTCTTCTCCAATCAATCTGCTAAGACAAAATGACGAATTGTTGCAATTGTGCGAACTCCTCCTTAAACAAATGTTGAATGAACTTGATGATTTACACAATGAAGGATATCACCTATATATTAATGCATGTTATGGTAGAAAAGTCGACCCCAATAAATAATATTTATTTATTATATCTTTTATTATTTAATCTTTTACATATGCATCAAAGCGCCTCTTTAAGCAAATCGATTAAGTAAATTTAAATAGCTCTAAGCTACATTTAAATTTAATCTTCAATATAGATATGGAAGTTTTTCTCACGTGGCTGCATGTAGTCATCAACAAATCAGACTTATAGAATGGTTTTAAAGGTATAGATTCTTTTTAGGTACAAGAACCCAACATATGTGC
Organism: Sequoiadendron giganteum; assembly: GCA_007115665.2. Lineage (NCBI taxonomy): Eukaryota > Viridiplantae > Streptophyta > Pinopsida > Cupressales > Cupressaceae > Sequoiadendron > Sequoiadendron giganteum. Next base: position 344,693,978 of record CM021110.1, read on the forward strand.
CTTATCCAACTTTTATAACACTTTTCACCACCTTCTATGATTATACATAGGTGATAGATTACCTTAAATGTTATCTCTTTGACCTTGATGCCTCTATTTTCTAACCCCATCATCTTCTCAAGAAACAAATAATTATACAAACAAGAATGCCAATAACTTATAACCCAACCTCAAATTTTGAGGGTTTTTTTACTCTTGTTTGGATCCTCGCAAGTCGATGTGCTCATCTCAAATGAGTGATGCAAATTTATATTTCAAACAAAATTAGTATATAAGATCAATTGGTAGGTCATTTAGGAAATGATGTTGTTTGTGCAGTTCTCAATGGAGAATTGAACAAAGGCTGGCTCGCTAGATTGCTTAACCATGAACAGATTTACCTACTATCTAGAAATGTTGCCTTGAAGTATAAGTTATTGGATTGATGTGCCTAAAGCATCAAGGTTATATCAAATTTAACACAAGCTAATCAAGGTCATCATATGATACTGAGTAATTTGTGATTGAAATTTAATTATTTAGACACAATTTAGATAGAATTTCTTGCAATGTCTTACAACAACACAAGTTAATGTCACTCCTACAAATTCTTCTAAATATTAATATTGCATTGCTTTGATCCCCAGCAACCCTTGTCATGGAAAATCAAGAAGAAATCTTGCAAGCAAAGCGTTCTCATCGTAACCATCTGGAACGATTAAGGTACCATGCAAAGAAGGATTCTTTTAATAAAGGGAGACGAGAAAACCATCACAACCTCCATGCGGGAGCTTCCACATCCACACCCTCTCTTTCCACTAACCCCTCCCCATTACAATCACCCCCAACACATATGCAGCCTATATTACATCCCAACTTCCCCTCCCAAACCCAACATCCTCCACTATTTCCTCCAAACTATTACATTGCTAGGAATTCCTTCCGTTCAAAGTTGGACAGCCTATCAAACATCTCAACATGCCAAGTATGCTTGGAACGATATCCAGGAATAAAAACTAGGCAATTTAATGGTAGTACTGCTTATTCAAGGTGCATTTCAGAAAAAAATGGCAATCGCTTCTCAAAGTGGAACAACATGGACCCTGGTGAACAACCTGCATGTTTGCAATGCCTTACTCAAATTGAGGAGATGCTTATAGCCCGTGTTAGCCCTGTCCTCCAAGTTACTTATGTAAGAGGAGGCCAACTAAAATACAATGGCCACACTATTTGTTTTCCTCAGGATATTACTGTAATTGCAACTTATTTACCATGACATATACATGACCTTGATATACTCATAGTTAACAAAAAAAATGTTGCTTCCCAGCAGTATAACTTCTATGTTTGCAGAACACGTGTTCACGAGGCTTTACAATATAAGATCTATAATGACCCTTACTACAAAGATGTACAGTTAGATGAGACCTCTCTCTTATGCTTGCCAATTGCCTCCACTGACATCTCAGACCTTCTACATGCAACAACCTCAAATTCAAATCCTTCTGATGTAAGTTTAATGGAAACAGATAATGCAGATGAAGAGCAATTGCAACATAATGTGCAAGCAACAACATCGTTTGTGGCTAACCTTCCCCCTACTTTTATAGAAGTGGAAGAATTGCAAGCCTTGTTGCAATTAGGGGAAGGATCCCCGACTCCTTCTATTGATTGGACATCAGTTTCTTTGACACCCATCAATGAATACACCACTGATGGATTATTTGTTATGGCATTCCCCACATTGTTTCCAAAGGGAATAGCTACATTCAACCAACAAAATATGAAAGAGGTCAAGCTACATGAATATGCTCTCCACCTTCTTAGATACCATGATAATAGGTTTGGCCAACACCCACGGTTTAGATACTTCATACTTAATATTCTTATGCGCCATCGAAGCCAGTCCACAGCTTCTGTTTTTGTTCAAAAACAATTGGAATGTAGCCTACCAACAACAATACTTGCCCTATGACAAAGATTGAAGGACCTTCCCGACGACAAGATTACAGACCAAGTTAGGCGGTTTGGTTTAGTTATACGTGGCACACGCCCCTTTTGGAGTCATCGTAGGGGGGAGCTATCTGACATGGTTATTCAGGTTGGTTGCCCTACTCTATTCTTTACCCTCAGCGCAGCAGATACTAAATGGCCTGACCTACACAACATCATGCCGTCTACCACACCAAAAAATCCTTCAGCTGCATGTCAATGGAGGATCCAGAATATAGTGCAAAACCCACACCTCTCTGCACTTTACATGCATCACAGATTTACTACTTTTTGTGAAGAGGTTTTGGAAAAGATTCTCTGCACAACTGACTACTGGTACAGGTAAACAAATTTGACATCTTTTTTTATAAATATTTTCCATAAACCAATTACTTACTAAGATCTCCACTCTCCAGGTATGAATGGAAACACCGAGGATCTGCACATGTCCATGGCTTCGTTTGGCTCAAAGAAGCACCTGATATTGCTAAACTACAATGGAATAATCTTGCATCAATACAAAATGCACTCAACTACATTGACAAATATGTCTCTGCATGGAACCCACGCCCCCATCCAATTTCAAATGAAAGGGTTCAACAGTCTACCTTTGACAACCCCTACTTAATGGACACAAGAATGATTATGTTGTCCAACCCTTCACATGACTACAATGAACTACTCAACTGCGTTCAACGCCATACACGTTGTACCTTGAACACATGCTTGCAAAAAAAGGAACCACCATTGAATGCCGCTACAAAGCCCCTTGGCCCATCCAAGATACCTCAACCCTTTCAATTGAGAGTGGCCTGCCAAAGCACACCCCTGCTCGCAATGATAACCATTTGAATCTTCACAACCCCACAGTCCTCTCTATTTGGAGAGCAAATGTAGATTGCCAACCTATTCTCTTAATAGATGCAGTGCTCAAATATATAGCAAAGTATGCAGCAAAAGTAGAAACCAAATCCGAAACATATCATGCAATGCTTTCTCGTATTTCAACTAGCTTAGATCCTGACAAGCCAGCACCTATAGCTTTTAGAAAAATGCTTGTTGACAACCTTGTTGATCGTGATATAAGTGCCCAAGAAAGTTGCCACCTTTTATTAAAACTACCCCTTTGCCTATCCAACAGGACGTTCGTTTCTTTAAATGTAAACCAAAAACACTATCAACGCATTCCACTCTCACCCACACCCACATCCACAAACATAGACTACATTGATGCATACATGGCTCATCCTGCTTGTATGGAGACACTGGCCCTAATTGATGTCACACAAAAGTGGACCTTCAAAGCAACTCGTAAAAAGAACCAATGGAAAGAGCGTGCCAAAAATGAAATTGTTCAAGTATCCCCACTCTTCACAAGCATTCCTGCAAGGGATGACCCACAATTTCATGACTTTTGCTGGAGTGAATTGCTTCTATACAAACCAATTCGTAACATTGCATATGACTGTGGATCATCCACCGTTGAAATTATTGCTAACTGGGAGAGGCTGGCATGCAGTTACCATCCATGGCATGTGCGACGCACTACACCAGAAACATCTGCCGATCTAGAACCGGGCACTCCTTCGGACAATGAGGAATAACCACATCAATGCAACCAATCTGAATGGCAAGTTTTTTCAAGTGTACACCCAGGCCATCCGATCCAGCTTGTTGAAATTGACATGTTGGGTGACCGTGAAATAGACCTTAATCATGATTGGGAGACTCCTTCCATAGATCCTCTACGTCATAGCATGGCTACTAGCTTTGTAGACTCTATCCGCACAACATTTCAAGTCCCCCACCCACTCAATGTAAACACCACGCATGCCCTTTCATCCGAACAACAAAAAACATTGGATTTAGTGTTGTTGCACCTATCCTCCAACACTTACCAACCACCACTAAAAATAATTGTTCAATGAACTACAGGCACCAGAAAGTCACACCTAATTAAAAAAATAAGGTCTGCACTCAATGGTTCAGCTCCAAATGGTCAGACTCCCCTCCTACTTCTTGCACCTACAGGTGTTGTAGCTTTCAACATTGGAGCAACAATAATACATTTCGCACTTCGCATACCCATCAAAGAGATGGCTCCCTTGCAAGGCCAGACACTAGCAAACTTCCAAGAAAAAATGTCCTGTGTTCGCTACATTTTGATAGATGAAATGAGCTTCATTGGTCCAAAGCTAGTAGAACGTATTGACATTCGCTTGCGTGAAGCCTTCCCTTCACATAACCAAACACCATTTGGAGGCCGTTCCATCCTACTCCTCGGAGGCCTGGGCCAACTTCCACCTGTCAAAGACATTCCTATGTACTCTTCTTCTTCCTATGGTGGGACACTATGGCGTAGCTTCGAAACAGTGATTACACTTACCAAAATGTTCCGTCAGAGCAGTGAAGATCCCACTCAAATTCTATTTCGTCAACTCTTTTGCAATTTAAGGAAGGCTCAACCTACAATTGTAGATTGGCAGCTGCTAATGTCATGTTCAAGCTTAGCACTAACGTCCACAGAACAAAGTCCTTTCTTATCATCCATACATCTATTTGCAACCAATGATATGGTGTCGCTCCATAATAAGTGCATGTTGTTGTCTTTGGGACAACCAATTTCCGTATCCACTGCAGAGGAAACAAGGAGCTCATCACACTTAAATCCAGACGATGAACAACTCCAACCTAGGATTCTATTATGCATCAACCAAAAGGTTATGCTAAGTTGTAATCTATGGACTGATACAGGCCTCGTCAATGGTGCTCTTGGACAAGTCAAACACATTATCTACAAGCAAAGTGAAAAACCACCACAACTCCCTTTGTTTGTTGTTGTTCATTTCAAGCATTACATAGGGCCTGCTTGGGATCCAGACAATCCAACATATGTCCCTATTACTCCTTTGAGCTGTGGTGGCCGGCGGAAAATTCCACTAAAAATGGCATGGGCCTTAACCATCCACAAATCACAAGGCCTTACACTTGAAAGGGCCACCATTGACATTGGCAACATTGACCGACAAGGGTTGACATTCACAGCAATTTCCAGAGTCACTCATCTTCGAGGTCTTCGCATCCACCCTTCATTCACATTCCACAGATACACACACATGCAACACAACCCTTATGTTTCACGAAGGATTAAAGAGGAGGCTCGATTGTCAACACTATCAACTTCAATATAGGTTGGTCATCTAATTCCTTACTCCTTTGTCTTGCAAAATCTACATTATTGCCACATACACAATTGTTCCTACATTGTGTGTTCAATCTCTTACTCACTTTCAACGTTCACTTTTTAGGCCCGCCTCCTACAATACATAGCTCTAGACATCAACTCTATATTAAAAATGTTTAAGATAAATTAAAAATGGTTTATATTACTATATCTACAATCAACAAAACTAAAGACATAGTTGGTTTTTGGTAGGGATCCGATTGTGGATGGAATGGAAGCACTTTTTTATGCACCAAATCTTTTCATGCAAGCTAGATCTCCATGGAATAGAAGCTGCACATAACAATGAATGATTTCTTAAGGTTGTTTCTAGAATTTACAGACCTCTGTGTTGTTTTCGTATCATAGTTTACTTTTCATTTTCTTTCTATACTATCACCATGCCTATCATCCCCATTTGTGTGCAGAGAGGGAGGATAATTTTCATATGTAAATGCAGAAAAATACATATCTCGATTATACTTAATTTAGAAGATACATGTCTACAATGTGTTGCTTGAAAGTTGCTCTTTTACGAAACTATTTATTCTGCTCATTTTCAGCTTACCTACACTTGATTAGGAGTCTCCTTTCAACACTACCATAAAGACTTTTCCTGCAAACTCTGCCCAATTTTCTCTTTGGCATCCTTGACAACTCAACACAATGTGTGTTGAATCTTAAGGTAACTCACTTGCCATTATTTCAGTCAATTTTTTTATGAGAATCTATACACGACCATATCCTTTTTGTTGTGTTTTATTTTATTATAACAGTTTTGTTAAATGAGGATGGTTTTATCTGTGGCTTTTTCAATATATATTCTGACTTTAATACCTATTGTTATAGCTTTACTATTGAATGTATAGAACATGTAAATGCAATGGTAGCCACAGCCTTCTCGATAACTCAACTTGAGGTAACTTCGCATTAATCCTATGAAATATTTTAAGGAAGTCTCTACACAGCCACATCAATTTTGTTGTGTTTTATTTCATTATTACAATTTTGTTGTTATCTACTAAATGAAGGCATTAATTTTATGTTCATTTAACACTATAAAATTTTCACTAACTTTCTTTTCCTTCTTCTTCAGGCTATTTGGCTGATGGTACAAATGCAATGATTACCAGAGCTACTTTCACAATGCATACAGTACATAGTAAATATTTCCTCAAATCTTCCTACCATTTTACTGGTTATCATCCTTTGCAAAAATACCAATTATACTGGTTCTTGTACTCTAAAGACAAAATTTCAAAAGCAAAGGAATTGGCGTGACACAAACCAAACATTATTTATTCTTCAATGTATAGTAGATGCTGCTAAAACAGTAGTAAAAATGAAAAATATAGCTCCAATCATCTTCATATCTTAAACTTAATACATTGTTCTTTACAGAGCTTATGAATTATTCCTCAAAAAAATCTGCCATTATACTGGTTACTGTGCTTTGCAAAAATACCCTGTGCTACTTTTAGATAACACTTGTAGTTCACAATCATATTTTGTTAATTAAAATGAAATGACAGTAAAATATAAATACATAGCTTCATTTATTTTAAAAAAATTAACACTTCACATTTTATGATTTCTATCCTTCAAATAGAATACCATAAATTAATATATTACTCTCCATAAATCTTCGGCGTACCCATTGCACATGAAGGTGCGATTACTAGTTTTAAATTTAGTAATAGTTTATGATTTAGTTTATCTTGTGAAGATATATAAAGATTGTATTGATTATTTAGAATAGTGATCTATGTTCTTTTTTCTATTTTTTGGGGTCCATTTTTGTTAGATTATTTTTTATGTAATAATAAGTTTATAAGTGGTTTATTTTTATATTAAATTTAGCTTGTAATTTTATTTATGTATGTCTTTATAGTGCTTATTTTAGGAATTGATTTTTATTATTATTATTTTTTTTCATAATTTTAGTTTAAATTTACAAGTACAAAATTGGATTCAAAATTGAAATTAAAATTTATTAGCTTCTTATTAGAGTTGACATAAGCCAAGTGTCAACCTAGTGTAGATTTGAAAATTGGTTTAGGTCTGCGACCATTTTCGACACATTTTCTAATGTTCATGTTCATGATTAAATAATGTTAATTATTTTCTAAAGTCACCCATCTTCTATTAATTAAATAACTTTAATTATTTTATTAATTCATTATCACCTTTATTCAATTCCGATTTATTAAATAAATATTATTTATTTAATTATGTCACTAATTAATTAATCATTTTTCTAAATTAAATAAATTATTATTTAACTTACCCTTTATCATATTTCTGACTATAATTAAATATTCATTTTGAATTATTTAATTATTCAATAACCTTTTCGAGAGTCAATTAAATAAATCTTTATTTATTTAATTTAATTTTTGAATTTCGAATGTTGAATTCATAAAAATAATTATTCATTTACTGTTTAAGTCAAGATTTAATTAAGTCAGTCAATTATCTTGTAAGTTATATTGACAAACATAATTTTTGGTTTAATCAATCAGTCTTATTCTTAAGCGTGCATACTATTATTAATTAAATAACTTTAATTAATTAATTAATTTGTGCATTCGAACACAACGTTTCTTCTTTATCTTTAACATGCAAACTTTATTCTTCTAAATTTTGAACAGTCTCAACACTCGATTAAATTATTATTTAATTTTTAATCTCTATCATGCAAGCTTTCTCACTTGCGTTATTACTGAACATAACTCTATTGGATGGCATTCATTAATCTCAATCATTGATCTGTCTTTTGAATCTGAGTCGATCATTCGAAAACTATTTTTTTATAAATTGACCTGACCTTCGTCATTATTCCTCCTCCTGAAATCTATATACTTTTACAAAATGAATTCAATAATCTTTGATATTTTTCTAAGCCAATAATCAATAGGCCATACTTGCATACTTATTAAAAATCTGTGGGAAATTATTATAATACGACAAAATGGAGAAGTACAATCGAGGTTACTGAAGGAATTATACAAATATTCAGTGAGATCATTCTTGTTTATATGTTCATTTGTTTTCCTTGTTCTTTGTTGTTAGACGTAGGATTAGATTAGTAGTATATGATTTTATTAGATTAACAATCTTGTTTGTAGTTTTATTCCAGTGTTACATTTGGTGAACCCGACGTGAAGACATCTTCTTCAAATATGTAGAACTTATTTAAATTTTTTGTAGGTATAGGTACATAGCGATGCATGTGTAGTATGAAACAATGCAATTGACTTCCTAAGACACATATGATATTCTGCGACACATCTGTTGTTCTGTGATGCATTTGCTTTGTTTTGCATTTCATTTGACTAGTAAACATTTTTTTGAAGTTTCGTATTTTCATTTTCATTTTTTAACTTTTTTGTAACTAATTTCACGTTTCAATGTGTTTTAGGGGAGTTAACGTAGTGTTTGCAGGTTGATTCATAGAAAAAAAGCATTCATAAACCTTTCTGCAGGACGATTGACAAAGACATAGAAACGATAAACTACTAATTAGACTATTTTACAGAACCTTTGACGAAGAAAAAATAAAATAAAACTATTGACGGTTTGTTTGTAGGACCAGATTTGAAGATGAAATTTTAAAAACAAATTGCTTGAGTAGATTACATAATTTTCATTTGGGTTTTAAAAATAATTAGTGTCTTCTATGCTTGAACTGTATTAGATTAGATCCTTATTCAGTAACAAAAGTATCCTCTCCCCTTGTGCATTCGTGTGATCTTGGGTGTAGGAGAAATTGTTACTGACTCTAGAATTTGGGCTTGCTTTGGTGGGAAAAAGTACTCACCCCAAAGCGACTCATAACCGGTGATAAGCTAAAGCCAAACTACTCCCAACTAGTATAGAAATTTTAATGTTGATAAAAACTCAGTATTACAGGAGCTCCTACAGACCAATAATTGATTCCCCTAGTACCCTTGTGGTGCATCAAAACTTGTAGAGCGTAACTTCTATAGATTGGGATAATATTGTCTTTCGTGTGATCTTCTGAATGGGTGTCCATACTAATTCGCCAACTTGTTTTTAGATTAACCCAAAACCCGTATTTGCTGGTGCAAGAGGTCAGACCTCTGAAGCCGTCTCACATTCACACGATTCATTGTAGAGATGAAAATTTCTCCATGGGAGATTCATGGGAACTGAAGCTTGGCTGACCTGAGAAGTGTGTGTCGTGTAAGGAGGAGCTAGTGTGGTCAAGCTTCTAGTCATCCACTTTCGTAGTTGGGGAAATCCAAGTGAGAATTCGGAAAGTATTGTCATTTCCAGCCTTAGGATTCTACATGTTTTCTGAAAATATACACATTCATGATTGTCAAACTGAAACACTTTACTTTCAATTTATTTACATTTGCCAAAATTTGATCACGAAATAGAGTCAGTCGAAAAACCTAGTTAATTAGAAAACTACATTTGTCAAAATGAGCCGCATTTACTAAGTAGGAAACCATAATCGTTAACGTAAGTTACATATGTTAACCAAAAACTCGCAACTGTCAAACTAGAGTCCACCATCATTCACCAAAAATTTCTGAGTCGCATCTGATATCTTGAGTCACATGTGTCATAGCGAGTCACATCTGTTAAAACCTTAGTTGTAACTATCATAGTGAGTCACATTTGCCTGTCATCAAACTGAGACCTAATTTAGTATAAAACCACATCTGAACTTTCAAAACACATTTGCTAATTATTGCGATGCATCTCTAAACCTGAACCACATTTTCCTTTCAACAGAAAAAGTTAGAATTCACTGTCACAATCCGAAACCAAATAGTCATCTCAATCCCTATTTTTCACAGTCACCCTTGGACAAAAACCAAAAAATTGCTCAAAATTTTCATTTTCCATCCTTTACGTGTCATTTAGTTTTTGTGAAAAGCATCTTAGCTGCGAAACTTAGTTAGATATTAGGAGTTTGCATATCTCAGAATAGGCCAACTTTTCACACTTTGGACAAACCAATCCTTCAATAGTCATTGTCATTGAACCTAGTCACTTGTCAACAATATCTTTTGTCCTGCTTGTGAATCCTTCCAACTCATCAGTCTAGTTTGGGAGTTCACCTTATCTTTTGGTCCTAGTCCTACAATAGGTTCCTTGACAAAGTTAAATTGTAGCCTTGGTTAAGCTATAGGTGGTAGGTAACCTCCTCTTAGAATCATTTAGAGTCAATTGCTTTAGAATTTTGCATATTGTCATCCTAGCATCTCATCACTTTAGACATTCTTTATTTTTCCAAAAAATACCAAAAAAATAGCAACATTCATTGGTTTTATCCAGAAAATCCCAAAAACACAGACTAGATCATATCATTTTAGACGTAGTTTTGCATTACCCCATTTTGAGCAACATTTTTTCATGGTCGAAACAAGGTCTAAAAAGAAACGTAGAGAAATGGCTGGTCCACAAGATTTCATCAATCCCTTCTCAAACATACCATCAGGATCAATGGGACCTCACAAAACCTTGCTTGAGAAATGTGTTACTAGAGACACACATGGACAGATTCAAGTAGAAGACATAGATGTCGCTGTCCAAGATCCTGAATTTGCATCCTTTGTAGATGAATGTTTAGCACAAGATCACCCGAGATACCTAGCAAAGCTTTTAGTAGAAGGTGCCACGCTACCTCCAAGTTTGACATCCGCACACTGAAGGCTTCATCTACACAAGCAATGCAAACCATGACATCGAGTGTCTCTATTCCTTAGATTACTACAACCATACCATCTAGCGTACCTACTCAAACTGCCTCAACTATACATATAACACCATTTGGTATAACACAAGGCCTACAATTTACTACAAGAGCGGCCTCATCAAACCCCTTTTCCACAAACACCAGAAGTAAAAGACCCAAAATTGGTGTAAACACGACACATGCTATACTGTAGATTAGCACCAATACTACCATTCCACAAAGAGGGGCAATCCAAACATGACATATTCCTACACCAAATCAGAATCCATCACAAAACATTATCTCAGGACATATTCCCACACCAAATCAAAATCCATCGTAGAATATTGCATTTCAGAATACTTACATCGATTCTAGCAACACAGTCAACACATATTTAACACAAGTAGATGTTCTACAAAAATAAATGCAAGCTCTTCAACAACAAATGGATAGTATGTCAATGTCAGGAAAACAAACCATTTCAACACAAGATTTATTTCCATGTCCTTTTGACAAACCACTATACATGACACCCTTCCCACACGGATACATTATACCAAAATTTCCTAAGTATAATGGGAAGAGAAATCCTCTGGAACACATAGGAGAATTTTCCACAACATGCATGGAAATCTCGTATGACCCCACATACCTTATGAGACTTTTTTCTGTGAACCCTTGTCAGGATAGCATTGGAATAGTTCTCTAAATTTCCATACGACATAAGATCATGGGGTGAATTAGCTGAAAAATTTGTGGAACACTTTTCCTTCAACATAGACAATGAAATCACGATAGCTGCCTTGTGTCACACCACACAAGAAGACAGCAAAAACTTCACCATCTTCTTCTAGATATAAAGAATTTTAACTAGTTGATGTCTAGTTGAGATACCAGAGAAAGACAAAGTTACAATATTCCTTGAAAATCTTCATCCAAAACTAAGAATGGACTTACAAGTACATTGTTGTACCTCTTTTCTGGACTTAGTGCAAAAAAGCATAATACTTGAGAAATCCCTCATTGACAAAGGGGAAATCAAGATGCCAAGCTCGAATCCATTTGTCCAACACCGAAATTCCCCTAATGATAGAAACAAATTTTGGTCCAGAAACAAAAATGTAACTAATGACGGTATTGTTGATGCTAAGACCCTACATGCAGGACCCATCATCACGCTTAGAGGATACAATCCCTCTCATGACATGCCCAACAGTGCTGATCAAAGTGCCAATTTTGTCCAAAATTCACAACAACAACAACCATAGAGGAGATTTCCAAAACGTGAGTTTACTCCCTTAGGGGAACCAATCGAGACTATCTTTAAAGAACTGATTAAACATAAACTCATACAACCTTTGGATCCAAAATAGTATGATCCTGGATAATTTAAACCCTCATGGTGGGATGACAACACCTTTTGTGAGTACCATCAAACTAAGGGACATAACCTACAATAATGTCAACAACTGAAGAACATCATAAAAGATTTTGTTGAAGACAAAACCATAGAAGTTAATGGGAAAAAACATACCAAAAACAGTGATCACAAAGTCTTCACAAATACATTACATGACCATGGGAAAGGAAAGGCCTCCAGTTTGGGAACTAAGAATAATACCTCAGCCAATTATACTAGTATCAAGTACGGCGATAAACCAGGTACGATCATCAATCATATCCAAGTTGCTAACGAAAATATCCATACCATTACCATAAAGAAGTGTCTTGAATGTGTTGTCAATACACGTAGAACTGAGATAACCCTTCCAGGTCCTTCATTGGAACAATAGCCATAGTCTTCCAAGCCTAAGTATAATTTACTTGACCATTTGGGGAAGACCCCAACACAAATATCCATCTAGGAAATATTGACCATATTAGCAGATCATCGAGCCATTCTAGACAAAGCCTTGTAAATCACAACTGTCCCCACCAACTTGGGTGTCAATCATTTCAAATAAATGGTAGGATACTTAACCAATTCTCATCATGCCACCTTCTCTCAGTAGGATTATTCAACTGAGAAGACCAACCATAACGAACCACTACACCTTGAAGTTCTTGTCCATCAAACCAAAGTTAGATGAGTCTTGGTAGATGAAGGAGCGGGGTTAAATCTCTATACCTTGAAGTTGGTTAAGGCATTAGGTTTCTTAGAAGCATGCATGGACACCACTAAGAGTATAGTCATTAAGGCATATGATGATGAGGAAAGATCATCTAAAGGAGTTGTAACACTCCCTATCAGGATTGGCCCTGCAGTTATGGACACTAGTTTCCAAGTCTTGGATCTCACCCTTCCCTATAATCTTTTACTGGGTAGACCTTGGATACATGCTATGAAATTCGTACCTTCCACTTACCATCAGTGTCTTAAATTCCTGTACAATGGCACATAGATCACAATTGATGGTGATCCAGATCCTTTCCAATATTGCACAAGCCTACACGAAATACCACAACAACAAGTGCCAGTTAATCAAGAGGCTTCATCCTCCACCTTATCCCTATATGTTGATCCATCAACTCTTTCCAAGTCCATTGCATCACAACCATTGTCATCCACTCCTAAGGTTGAGATCCAAGATAAGGGTTGTGGAGAATATCACATGAAAGCATCCTATTGTGTCAGCTAGCTGGTTCCTCCTAAGTCATACAATTTACCCACAATAGATAGGAAATATTCAATTGTCACAATACATGTTCCTCCTATGATGGAATTCACAAAATGGGGAGAGTTAAGTAATGAAGCTATGGACCAAGAAGATGTCACCTCCTGGTTATATAAGGAAGACAATGAAAACCCTCAACTGTCTATTCAAATATCTAAAAATCAATATGGAAAAGGCTTCATGATAATGCAAAAAAAGGGTATGACAGACATAGTGGGTTAGGACTACATCAAAATGGAAGGACCAAACCAATCATTATTTCACAATGACCAAAAGGCCTAGGGTTAGTGTTTCAACCGATTAGGATTGGGATTCCTAGTACCGTGGTACCATCACAAGAGGAAGTAAGTGCTTCTAAAGACATAAAGATATCCCATGAACCATCCAACCCATTCTATTGTGACTCCCTTAACTCAAACAAATATGAATGGGATTCCCTTTCCTCCACCAGCATAATGGACCTAAATAAGTTATTTGGGGAACTTGACCAAATGCTAAATACCTCGCCAAAATCAACTGAGTCTTGTCCTCAAAAGTCCTTGTCAAAAGAAGAATGGATTAAGATTTATTATTGGGAAACCCTTGATCCTACCTCTTGGGCACCTAACGAACCATCTTTTGATGACCTAGCCCTTACAATAGTCCCACCTCAGAGTCTACCTATCCCTAGGAAAAATAACAAAAAGGAGTTAGTCCAAAACTTCTATGACCATGCCAACCAATCTATCCTCACTTTGTCATCCTCCACATTTGATAACTTTGATGATGAAATACCCCTCATATATCCCCAACTTTTCGATTGGGATCAACAAGGCACCCCCATCTTAGATATAGTTGAGAACGAAGAAGTAATAGCTGAGTTCATGGGACTGTAAGAAGGCATACCTAGAGGTGATCATAAGGCTAGGTTTACCATAGAATTGGATAACATGGCATATTTTGGGGAGTTTGTTCACACCTCCAGTCACAAAAGTGAAAATAAAAAGAAAAATAATAAAAAAATTAAAATGACAAGTCCTTAGGTGAAAAACGAAAGGCACCTTTGGATGATGAAACAATAAAAATAACGGACGCATCCAAGGGCGAAAATCTCTCTAAGGCACCCAAGGATGGAGATTTGAACATTCTCCCAGTTGCTCAGGAAAAGTCACCAATGTTACTTGAAGAATCTGTTGAGATCAACATAAACACTGAAGAAAATCCTTAGGTAATTTACTTTGCCGCATCTTTGACAGAGAAAAAGCAACCAGAGTTTTGGGTCTTATTTACAAAAAGATAAAATTTGCATGGTCATATGTCGACATGCCTAGGCTGGATCCTGACCTTATATTGCATCATCTACCATTACAACCAGGTGTTAAGCCCGTCAAGAAGAAGTTAAGGAAAATGCATCCACAAATCGCTCTACTAGTCAAAGTTGAACCTAAGAAACTATTGGATGTCGATTTCATTAAATCAATAGACTATGCAGAATGGATTTCTAATCTTGTGCTAGTGACTAAACCATCTGGGGGCATTCAAATTTGTACAGACTTCAGAGATATCAACAAGGCATGTCCTAAGGATGACTTCCCTTTGTCAAACATTGACATGATAATGGACCTTACAATAGGATATGAGATACTATCCCTCATGGATGGTTTCTCCAGATATAATCAAATCAAGATCACACCAGAGGACCAACACAAGAAAATTTTTACATGTCCATGGGGAACATATTGTTGGAACGTCATACATTTTGGGCTTAAAATAACTGGAGCTACATATCAATGTGCCATGACAACTATATTTGATGACCTTGTACATACTCTTATGGAAGACTATGTGGACGATTTGATAGACAAATCATTGAAAATAACTGATCACTTGCAATTCCTAGTTAAGATATTTCAAAGACTAGAAGCATACAAAGTAAGGCCAAATTCAAAAAGTGTGTCTTTGGCATTCAATTAGGAAAATTATAGGATACATCATTTCTAGAAGAGGCATTGAAGTGGATCTAGCAAAAGTAAAGGCTATAGTGGACATGCCTCCACTGGCCAACATCAGTTAGCTAATAACACTACAAGGGAGATACATTCTATTAGATGCTTCATAGTATAGTAAGGAGACAAGATACATCCATTCCAACACCTACTCAAAAAGGGGGTACTATTTGTATTGACAACCAAATGCCAAGAATATTTTCAAAAGATCAAGGATTACTTGCTTACACCACCTATTTTAATGCCACCTATAGATACCCAACCTTTGATACTCTATATTTCAGCGACCCAATCAACACTAGGAGCTTTACTTGCACAAAATGATGATGAAGGTCATGAAAGAGTAGTGCACTATATCATTCGTACTTTGGTGGGGTATGAGATAAACTATAGTCACATAGAGTGTGCTTGTCTTGCAGTAGTTTTTACTACTCAAAAACTTAGGCACTACATCCTAAACTGCCAAACCATGCTAGTTGCAAAGATAGATCCATTGAAATATCTCCTAAGTAAAGAAGCACTAATAGGCCAATTGGCTAAATGGGTAATAATACTTAGTGAATATGACATCCATTATGTGGAAAGAAAAGTGATAAAATGGCAAGTTATTGTTGATCAATTGAAAGACACACCAATCAAGGCTGAGCATCCTCTTGTTGTAGATTTTATTGATGAGTTCATCTTCACCATTAACAAAAGAACCACATGGAAGTTATACTTTGATGGGTCCCATACTAATCGTGGTTCAGGAGCAAGTATATTGTTGGTTACACCACAAGACAAAACTATTCCTAAGTCATTCAGAATTACTTTTCCTTGCACAAACAACATATCGAAATATGAGGCCCTTGTAACTGGACTAAAAATGGCAGTCCAATGGAAGATTAAGAATTTACATGTTTATGGAGACTCTCAGCTGGCAGTCCGACAAGTTAATGATGAGTATGAAACTAAAGATGAGAAATTTTCCCCATACAAGCGCATGGTAGACAACTTTAAGAAATATTTTGATAACACCAGCTTTCAACAAATACCCCACATTCAGAACAGGGTAGTAGATGCTTTGGCAACTATTGGTTCATTATTGGATATACCTAGCAACATGTCTAAATTTGAGTTCTTGTTCGAACAACTTTTGGTCCCTGCCTATGATGTCCCAGATTCTATGATGGTGTGTGAGCTTGTTGGTCCCACTTCCCCATGGTACAAGGACATATATGACTGCCTACATGCCCAAATCCTACCCTTAGACCTGTTGAATAACCAACATAGGAAATTTATCCATAAGTCTTCCAAATATACCATCATCGAAGATACCCTTTATAAACGTGCCTTAGATAATACCTTGTTGAGATGTCTTGATATTGAAGAAGCACAAACAACCTTATGTGTAGTACATGAGGGTATATGTGGATCCCATTCTAGCGGTCCTACCTTAGCCAAGAAGATTATGAGACTAGGCTACTATTAGCCTACCATGGAAAAGGACTCATGTTTTTGTCAAGAAATGTTGATAGTGCTAGGTACATGGAGACTTGATACACGTGCCAACACAAGAGCTTTGATCGATAACTTCACCATGGCCTTTTTCTCAATGGGGACTTGATCTCATAAGTAAGATACATCCTCCATCTTCCAATGGCCATATGTTCATAATAATTGCAACTGAATACTTCACAAAGTGGATCGAGGCTATTCCTATGAATTACATTACTGGCACACAGATTTCCAAGTTTATCCTTAATTACATCATTTGTCTGTATGGTGTTCCTCAATCCATCATCATGGATAATGGCCGCCCATTTAAAAACCAAGAAGTTCGCCATATCTATGAATAATTCCATATCCAACACCACTTTTCCAATCCATATTATCCACAAGGTAATGGCCAAGTGGAGCTATCTAACAAAACAATCATCAAAATCCTCAAAAACACTGTTAATGACACTGGTTGTGACTGGCATTTACAACTAAATCCTGCCTTATGGGCCTACCACAGAAGCATCCATACTCCCACTAGTGCCACTCCATACTCCTTGGTATTTAGTTATGAATTTATCTTACCTATTGAGGTCAAAATTCCTTCCTTAAAGGTATCTTTGAAAGGTCATATTGATGATGAAGAATACCATGTATTGAGACTTCATGAGTTAGAATTCCTAGATGAGTGAAGAAAAAAGGTACTAGATCATTTGCAATCATATCAAAACCATCTTCATCGCAACTATAATAGGAAAGTCCTGAATCAACATTTTGACATTGGTGATTTGGTCTTAATGGAGAACCCAAAGAACCAAGTTGAAAGAGGAAAACCAGGCAAGTTTGAACCAAACTGGTTAGGGCTTTACATTGTTACAGAAGCCTTTGGATCAGGAGCATATCAACTCTCTACCCCTGAAGGAGAACCACTATCATCGCCTATCAATAGCCTTCATTTGAAGAGGTTCTATGCATAGCTTATGAGAACCTTGTCTTAATTACAAAATAAAAAAATATAGAAAAATAAAAAAATTGTTACCTTGATGAAAACCTAGCAAACATGCGTCTTTGTAACACCAAAAAAATTAAAAATCAGTAAAAATAGTAAAGAGAAATAACTCGTCCAATAGTGAAAACCACTTCGGTGGCACTTTGGATAAGTACCATGGTGAAAACCTGGCAAACATGCACCATGTGTAGTCGACTTCGCTCCTTTGTCTACCATCATTCCAATAAAAATTTTCCATCATCACCCATAATAAATGGTTGTCCTTTCCATAACTTGGAATGATTGACATCAAGTTCACTCCATCTCCCCACTCCATCCAATTGGTCTTATACCCGACTTAGGGAAAATCCTCGACCTAAGTCATTTGGACCTTGCACTCGCTCATCCAACGTCATAAAAATGTCCAAAAAAAATCCAAAAACATCAAAAAATGTCTTGAAAAAAATCCAAAAACATCATAAAACTCCAAAAAGACAAAAAAAATAAAAACATGTCAAAAATCCCAAAACAATAGAGTCAGAGTCAGTTATGTCAAGTTAGTCGTAGACTTAGTTGAAATACGTTTCCTCTGCGACTAGATGTAGGCAAGGCCATCACTCGATGCACCCCTAAGGCATTAGGTTCATCTTTTTAGGTTTGTCACATATCACACACATAAAATGATGACTCATTCTTTGTACATCAAAGTCATTGATCATGTCAAACTACGAGGTCTCTGTGTGTATAACGTAGGAAAGGCCATCAATCGATGAGCCCTTGAGGCCGCACTAGGTTAGTCCATTAAGGTTTATCACATTCACTAATCACATACGTCATATATCATCAAGTTCAGTACATATTTGTCAGTCAGTCCTATTAGTCAAAGTCTAGTCAAACTATGAGGTCTATGCATGTATAACGTAGGCAAGGCCATCAATTGATGGGCCCTTGAGGCCACACTAGGTTAGTCCTTTAGGGTACATCAAGATAAGTCATACATTGTCATCACACACAAACAATGATCAAAACATCAAGACAAGTCACCAATGTCATTAAGTCAAACTAAAAAAATTGTCAAAACAATCAACCTATGTATGATACAAGATTTGTCCTTCTTGACAACATACATTATCATTTAGGCAAACAATCATCATAGCCTTATGCAGCTTGTTGCATCAATGACATTAGACTCAACGTCTTTTACGATATGTGTCTTTCTAAAACCAGGATTTATCATGCCTTACACAGATAGTCACAACATTGAAAGTAGACTCAATGTCTTATATGGTACGTGTCATCCCTAACATTAGGCTTTATCAAATAGTCAGCTTATCAAAAAAACAATAACAGATCAAATTCTGGAAAATATTCTTATTGGATTTTTGACTTTATGACTTATTTAGTCTTATCTTTTTATTTGGCTTTGTCTTTGAGTCTGGTTACTAGCTTTCTCGAGGATGTCCCATGAAGGATTTAGAGAAGCAAAGATGTTTCATGACTATTTTTATTTAACTGTTGTCTGTCAATTATCTTTTTAACTTGATTTTCAAGTCAGGTTACTAGCTTTCTCGAGGATGTCCCATGAAGGATTTAGAGGAGCAATAATGTATCCTCACTGCTGGTGTTCCAAATCAACAGATAAAATGAATCCTAAAGACTAGCCAATTTCTTATGTTCAGACTCAAAGATGGATTAGGCCAACTAATAAAAATGAGATTAGAACACATTTCCCCTACACTTCAGGCTCTGTAGGACCTAGGGGGGTGACCCTTTAGCAACACCTAAATGTTTAGACACACAATTAATAATATATCGCATAACAGATAATGCTCTCACAATATTATGCTAAGAAGCCTAAAATATCACTCAATATTGGCTAGGACATTGAATGAATTTCATTAACCAGCATGGAGAACATGGAAAACACATAACCCAAAATATAAAATTAAAATGGTTTTTGATTTAATAATTTGGGATAGACTGAAATCAATAGAAGCATGAAGATTAACCAGTGCCAAAAAGAGGGCTACAAAGTCATATAACAAGCATCTCATCCTACAGTGTTAAACATGTTTTGAAGGTCTCTTGCAATTGTTATCACATTATGACAACACGACCACTGGAGCTTTATCTGGTAACCATTCTTTACAAATCCACCCGAAACACAAAACTCCTGTCACATTTGTTCAAGCAATTACACTATCCCCTGAATAATAGGCAATAATAAGTTCAGTTGACACTTATTAAAGCAATTACATCATTCACAGAACAAAATATAACAACTATTGCAACTCAAATGCAGCAAATGTGCATGAAAAAACTTAGATAATTTTCAATATTGAATTCAAAAGAGCACATCTCAGCAATGGAGATAATTATAAGATAAAATATAAACATGAAAGCATAATTCATAGCACACACTTTAGATTTATTGACTCAATTACAATTCTCCCTAGCTTTACAGTTCTACCCAGAGCTTTTACTTGACTTGTAGATCTTTCAAAAATTTGGAACCCTTACAAAT
This sequence comes from Sequoiadendron giganteum, assembly GCA_007115665.2. NCBI lineage: Eukaryota > Viridiplantae > Streptophyta > Pinopsida > Cupressales > Cupressaceae > Sequoiadendron > Sequoiadendron giganteum. The sequence goes on from CM021110.1 coordinate 344,714,539, forward strand.
GAAAGAAAAAGAGAATATAAAGAAGAAAAGAAAACTCCAAAAGATCTGTTGAATACATTTGGAAGCATCTTTCACTGTTGATCAAGAAAATTGTAAATCCTCTCTCATCTCTCCTCCTTCAACAAACTTTGCCTCCAAATCTACCTTTACCTCAAGTTGCCTAGCAATTAAAAATTTTCCCATGTGGAGAATCTCCATCCATTTACACCCAGCTGTGTAAAAATTCCTCTGCTTGTCCATGAAATTTCACATTTCTGCTCTTTGCTATAACTACACTTTAAATTTTCATTCTCCAGCAAAAAAACTTTAGTGATATTTTATTCACTTTGTAAATCATCCTCTCTACCATTTTACCTTTATAATCAACCTCAAATTTCTTTTATATTTTAAAATATTACAACTTTTCACTATTTGATAAGGCAAAATAAAACTTTAGTAATATTTTATTCACTTTATAAATCATCCTCTGTGCCATTTTACCTTTATAACCCACCTCAAATTTCTTTTATATTTTAAAATATTACAAATTTTAACTATTTGATGAGGCCATAAAGAAAACTCTTTACCCATGCTTTTATTTACCCTCTCTAGAATTTATCTTTCACCAACACTTGAATGGTGAAGACATTTAAAGTTTAATTGGGTAAAAGGGAAAAATTTCAATTTTAAATGCTTTGCCCACTTTACTTTCACTTTATAATAATTAATTTTTATTATAAAAGATGAGAAACAAATATTTCTCCTTGCTTTTCACTTTATCAGGCAACAAAGTTTTCCATTTTAAAAAATAAATGAAGGCTTCCAAATAGTAAGCCAACTATCATCGGGCCCTTCCCTTCAAAAAATTCTCAAGGCCCACCTTTCAATGACCTGTGCTCGCACACCTCACAACTTTCAAGGAAATATTATTTTATTTGTGCGAGGTAGCAGGCCAGGGCATAGATTTAGCCACATTTCTATTGTTTTCTTGGCAGTTCTTTTGAATTTTTCCCTAACTTCTTCTCATGCTCTGCAACTTGGTCATGGTAATGTCAAACAAGTGTTTGCAGCAGACATCATGCAATTATGTCTTTTTTATTGAAGTCAAGGGATGAAGCCTACCTTACAATGCATTCAAGAAAAATGTAACATAATTTGGGCGCAATGTCAACAGAGAATCTCCACAAATAACTTATGCATTCTCAGGAAATAATTTTCAATTTCCTGGGCAACATTTCCTCATTCCATTAACATTCCCAAATAAAAATTGCAGGGGTGCTATTTGATTGCTGTCCCATTTTTGGCTTTGCTGGGAGGTTCTATGCTTGCTAAAAGCATTCAAAGTATTGCTTAGGTATTCAAAACAATGTTGGGGGTGTTTTTACAAAGTGCAAGCCATTCTTTGCAATTTTGGAGCCATTTTTGTCCATTCCCAAGATAAAAAACATGGTTATGATGTTAGAAAACTTGTTGTCCCATTTTTTCCTTTGCTAGTAACTATAAAACACTCAAAATATCATTAAAAATGATGCCTATGCATGAGAAGTGCCTCAGGCAACATTTTGAATAGAAGACAACAAATAATTTCCAGTCCACAACACTTAAAATACACCGAATCACAAAGAAGTGTGGCTGCAAAACATTATTTTCTATTTCCATGTCTTTATTTTCAACACCTTCACATTGAGCGCCATCTTCACCTTTATACAACATTGAATTTATTTCTTTGCATCAAGCCAATTATCTTTGTTCTCATTTTCAAATTGCCAAACATATTCAAATTATTTAATGAGTCTTTATCCCATTTAAGTTCATCAATTCTAACTAAAATTGCTCACATTATAAGTTCACGCCATGGCTGCGAGTGTGTATGCACCTACACTGTGAGGAAACTTGAACACTATAAGCCTACATAAAATGAATTTCTCTTTTAGTACATGTAGCTGTTCAAACAATCTAGCAAGATTAAATGGTGTTGTGGCTTTATCCCATAGTGGCTCAAGTGAAACACCGTCTTCAATTGTAAATGAACTCATTGTCAATGTAACCCTTTGTCACTCTATCCCTATATCAGGTGCACACATAACATCATTTGCATTCAAAACCTTATTTAAATCATTATGCTCAATGTTGGTTTCAGATACATCTTCCTCTTTCAAATTCAGCGTTGAAAACATTGTTGGCAACTTTTTCCTTGCACTATTGTGTGAATCATATAGGGCCATAAGAAAAGGTGATTAGCAACATGAAGACTACCCTTTTGTCATCATACTTAGGAGCATTCTATACCATTTCTATTCCACCAAAACAATTTATTTTGAAGTAGCTGCAATATTGCATACACTTGCATTCTCATAATTGTGCAAAGCATGCCGGGTCCCCATGTGGGCCCAGCTAGAAAAAAATTCGTTTTCAAACAAGTTTCATGCTCAAATTGATCTAACACAACCTCTGATTGCTCTAGAAGTGAAAACATAAAATGGGCTATCACTAAAATTTGCTTTTTGACACATTTGAAAAATGAGGAAAACTGATCAGGTTGGCTCTGGAATCGACCTGGGAAATTAGTCAAATGACCTTTTGGAGCAATAAAAACTTGTAGGCATGTAGAGCTTTGACCCAAGAATGGAGTGCACAAGACGGTTCAAAAAAATGAATCACGAGGTGAAAGTTATCCAATGTCAAAGGTTCCCAATTAAACTTTTTGAAACAACTTGTTCAAAATCAATTAAAACTGACCAAATCACCTCGTTGGAAAAATACCAAATCAACTCCTGGCGAGCTTCCACTAGAAACATAAGCTCATTTTGGTATAGTGAGAATGTGTGAAAGAGGAAATTTTTTGAATCATTACCCATCAAAAGATATTGACAGTCAAAGTTGACCTCCCTGAAAGATTTTTGAAAATGGAAGTGCAAAATGAAAAAATTGCATTTGGTTTTGATCTGTTAAAAATAGAAAAGCAACTCATGAAACTCTAAAACGTGACATGAGAGTTTATTGTTGGCATGGAGAATGGAGAGAAAGAATCATTTTGACACGAAAGTCAACCTGTTGTAAAATACAAGCTCAAACGGGAGGCAAATTTGTAAAATTGATAGTTTGCAAATATTAGAAAAGTGCCAAAACCCTCCAACTTCACTTTTTTGAAACCCTGAAAAAAATTATCATAAGAAGCTAAAAATTGGCATGCCTACTCACATAGGTAAACTGAGTGGGTCCACAAAGGGGTTTTGCATGAAAATCAACAAGATCCAAGATATGACCCTCGAAAGTAGGTCATTTAGGCAAATTTTCAGGGGTACCTCTAAAAGTGCAGAGGCAAAATTTTGAATATGGGCACTTAAAATTTTGAAAATTTGAGAGTGCCACTAGTGGCTCTGACTGGGGATGTATACCCCCTGTGGGCATAGGAAGATTCAAGATCTTTGGGGTGTAGACCAATTTAATAGGCCACTCCACTGCCACTCTCTTCATTGTCTGACTTTTTATCAAGTGAAAACATTTGGGGATAGTGATTGAGACCACATTCACTAACCCCTTCATAATGATCATGCTTAGAGGAGATATCATGGATGAGAAACAACATACAATCCTTTTGTGTGTTGAGCAAAGATTGCTCACACATCTGTAACCACTCTAGCTCAACTACATCATAAGTTGGTTTGTCTCTAGTCAAACACCATAGCCCAAACACATTGTCATGTGTTTCAAGATTTTGAAAATCAGATTTATCAACACTAAAAGTACTTTCATCTTCATTCAAATCATGATATTCAACAAAAATGTCAACATCCAATGCATGAGAATTGTTCTCAGGCTCATACATGATGTCAGTTTCATTCTTAAAACCAATATGCAATTCCATATGGAATATCTCAACTAAAGATTCAAATAACTTAGAATTGAACCCTGAGCTAAGAGTCTCACATTAACTCTTCATAGCATGTCCAATGTCTGAATCATTTTGAATGCTATCATCTTTAGGATCAACAGGGTGAGAAAATAAAATTTCATGTGCACTAGCAATGTCACGTGCACTATCAGTTGAAAGGCATATTGTTTTATGTGCCAAAGACTCACTATTATCTAAAAATTATTCATTAGCAATGAAGTTAGAACCCTCATTTTCTTTCACATTAAAGCATTCCTCATTCATAACAAACATGTCCACTTGCATACCATGAAGATGAGAGATATCATCAAAGAAAGATCCATATTCAATCTCATACTGATTGACTTCACATCCATTATCATTTGCATCATATGGATGCACTACACATTGATCAAAAGGTTTTGCAATGTCAACACAAAATGAAAACCCATCAAATTGTTTCACATTATCTATGGGTGATAATGTTGATCCTAGATCCATCTGATTGTTATAATGCGTAACTTGATCCTTCATAAATGAATTCCTTTCTTCATCAATATGTACATCATCGTTTTCATGTGTAACTAAACTTTCAAATTTTACTTCACAGAAGCAATCATGGGCAGCTGGGATATCAACATGTTCATCACTTCCAACAGTACTATGTTCATGATCAACAAATTGAACACACATATGTTTGTCCTCAAATCCTTCATTATTAATAGAATCAACATACTCCGTTGATGTCAAACCTAAATTACATTCCAAGTTTGCATCAAGTGCAATTGGATCATTCACTTGTGGACAAGTGATTTCATGATCTTTAATGTCATTACAATATTCATGTGAAGAAACTACCTCTAGATCATCCTTACAGGAGCATTCATAATCATTAGAAGAGAAATCAATTTGGTTGTCATCCACATCCTCATCACAAGAAGACTTATCACTACATAATCCATGCTCATATTTTTCAAAGTGAGTGCTTGAACTTCTACCTTCAATGTATCGATCACTAATTTGTGAGGAGATGTCATCAACATTAGCCTTATTTTCATTAACCAAAACCTGAAATGGAATGATGTCTTGTATCTCTTTCATTTCTTCATCACATAAGATATTGCAAGAAAAAAATTCATGCATATCTATTTTTTCATCATACCTTGTATCTTCCTCTTCATCACTGCTGCAAGGATCTACACATGTGTTGATTGTGAACTGATTACAATTAATATCCTCATTCATACAACATAAATATTCATTTTCTGATACACTCTTTTTATTCTTGTGTATCATGTTCTAATTTTTCTTAGTAAGACATTTGCTACCTTCTTTTTGAGACACCACATTTTGTGCATAAGTAAGTCGGTCTCCCTCAATAACCCTTATCCAATCAAGTACTTGATCCAAAATTTGAGGCTTCAACCCCTTTGGAAAAGTACTTAGCCCAGACTCATAGATCTCCCAAAATAGATCACTACACACTGAATCTTTAGGTCTAAAATTTGTGGGGATTTTCCACAAGGAATCTAAAAACCTTGAGAACACATCATGTGTTGATTCTCCATTGTGTCTTCGCATTTATAAAATCCTTGAACAACAAACATTTGATCAACATTTCTCACATTTTGATGACATTTATCATAGAGCTCATTAGGATCTATAGATTGTGATGATGGAGAAATCAGAGCAGCAACATTACCATCTTGACAAGAAATTCTATTATCTAGTCCATGAGTTCTATTCACATAAGATGTTTTAGGATGACCAACTCTCACAACCCTCTATCCTTTCATAATTCAATATCTCATATTGTTCTCAATTTCCATAGCAATTTGATATGCTTGGTGCATGGTTGTGGGATCTTTGTCTCTTAATAAGAAATTCATTTTCTTGTCAAATGCTCCTAAATACACGACCAAACATTCAACATCATTTGGTCTTATGTCTTCAAGAATCTCTCTTATGATCTTTGAAAAATTGAGATCAAAAGGTGGGACTAACTCATCTTTTCCTTTCTCCATGTTCATGAAATTTTTCCTTATCAAAACAGGGTCAATCCTCTCTCCAAATTGCTCCATGAAAACTACCTCAAACTCTTCCCATGAATGAATGGATGAAGTTGGTAAATAAGAGAACCGATATCTTGCATCTCCTCTTAGAGACTGAACAAATAGTCTTATGATCACATCTTCATGGTCAATCTCATAATCATCCATCAAATTACTGAATTCTTGGAGATGCTCATTCATTGATTTAGTCTTTCTTCAAATCTTCAACAGGTTCTTCTGACAAAGTCGTCACCTTTCTTCATAGAGGACTGAACTTCGAGTAGTATGAAGTTCTTTCACAAATAAATGTTCTTTTGAGTTCCTTCCACTAGCAGAGCACCACAAATCATGGAATCTTCAGGTTCACAACAATAAATCTTCCTCCATGTTTGATATCCTTCAGTATTTGAAATAAATTCAGAATAGAAAATGGTATGAATCTATGCAATGAATCTTTAAGGCTAGATTCTGCAATCAAAATTTTCACAAATTCTCCCTAGCAGAGTCGCCAGTCTGTTGGTGAATCAAATGGGAAAATTAATTTAATAATTTTCAACCTCTGGTTACAAATAATATTTCAAGATTTTAATGAATCTATAACAACATCGTTTGCAACCAGAACTTTTGAGTTCATCCCCAGAAGAGTCACCATTTTGTTGGTGTTCCAAATCAACAGATCAAATGAATCCTAAAGACTAGCCAATTTCTTATATTCAGACTCAAAGAAGGATTTGGCCAACTGATAGGAAATGAGATTAGAACACATTTCCCCTACACTTTAGGCTCTGTTGGACCTAGGGGGTGACCATTTAGCAACACCTAAAGGTTTAGACACACAATTAAGAGGATATTGCATAAAAAATAATGCTCTAACAAAATTATGCTAAGAAACCTAAACAATCACTCAATATTGGCTAAGACATTGAATGAATTTCATTAACCATCATGGAGAACATGGAAAACACATAACCCAAAATATAGAATTAAAATGGTTTTTGGTTAAATAATTTGGGACCAAATCGAAAACAACAGAAGCATGAAGATTGACTAGTGCCAAAAAGAGGGCTACAGAGTCATATAACAAGCATCTCATCCTACAATCTTAAACATGTTTTGAGGTCTCTTGCAATTGTTATCACATTATGACAACAAGACCATTGAAGCTTTATCTGGTAATCATTCTTTACAAATCCACCTAAAACACAAAACTCCTGTCACATTTGTTCAAGCAATTACATTATCCCCTGAATAATAGGCAATAATAAGTTCAACTGACACTTATTAAAGCAATTACATCATTCACAGAACATAAGACAACACCTATTGCAACTCAAATGCAGCAAATGTGCATGAAAAAAATAAGATAATTTTCATTATTGAATTCAAAAGAGCACTACATCTCAGCAATGGAGATAATTATCAGATAAAATATAAACATGGAAGAATAATTTAGAACACACACTTCAGATTTATTGACTCAATTACGATTCTCCCTAGATTTACAGTTCTACCTAGAGATTCTTCCTGACTTGCAGAGCTTTCAAAAATTTGGAACCCTTACAAATGAGAGAAAAAGAGAATATAAAGAAGAAAAGAAAACTCCTGAAGAAGATCTGTTGAAGACATCTGGAAGCATTTTTCACCGTTGATCAACAAAATTGCAAAGCTTCTCCCATCTCTCTTCCTTCAACAAAAATTTCCTCCAAATCTACCTTTACCTCAAGTTGCCCAGCAACTGAAAATTTTCCCTTGTGGAGAATCTCCATCCATTTACACCTAGTTGTGTAAAAATGCCTCTGCTTGTCTGTGAAAATTTCACATTTCTGCTCTTTGTTGTAGCTGCACTTTATATTTTCATTCTCCAACAAAATAAAACTTTAGTAATATTTTATTCACTTTGTAAATCATCCTCTGTGCAATTTTACCTTTATAACCCACCTCAAATTTCTTTTATATTTGAAAAGAATTGCTTTTAAAATATTACAACTTTTAACTATTTGATGAGGCCATACAGAAAAATCTTTACCCGTGCTTTTATTTACCCTCTTCAGAATTTATCTTTCACCAACACTTGAAATGGTGAAGACAATTAAAGTTTAATTGGGTAAAAGGGCAACATTTCAATTTTAAATTCTATACCCACTTTACTTTCACTTTATAGTAAATAATATTTATTATAAAAGATGAGAAACAAATATTTCTCCGTGCTTTTCGCTTTATCGGGCAACAAAGTTTTCCATTTTAAAAAATAATGAAGGCCTCCAAATAATAAGCCAACTATCATTGGGCCTTGGGGCCCACCCTTGAATGACCAGTGCTCACACACCTCACAGCTTTCAGGGAAATATTATTTTATTTGTGTGAGGTAGCGGGCCAGGGCATAGATTTAGGCATGTTTCTATTGTTTGCTTGGCTGTTGATTTGAATTTTTCCCTAACTTCTTCTCATGCTTTGCAACTTGGTCATGGTAGCATCAAACAAGTGTTTGCAACAAACATCATGCAACTCTATCTCTTTTATTGAAGTCAAGGTATGAAGCCCACCTTACAATGCATTCAAGAAAAATGTAACATAATTTGGGCGAAATGTCAACAAAGAATCTCCACAAATAACTTATGCATTCTCAGGAAATAATTTTCAATTTCGTGGGCAACATTTCCTCATTCCATTAACATTCCCAAATAAAAATTGCAAGGGCGCCATTTACTTGTTGTTCCATTTTTTCCTTTGTTGGGAGGTTCTATGCTTGCTGAAAGCGTTTAAAGTATTGCTTAGGTATCCAAAACAATGTTGGGGGTGTTTTGACAAAGTGCAAGACATTCTTTGCAATTCTCGAGCCATTTTTGTCCATTCCCAAGATGAAAAATGTGGTTATGATGTTAGAAAAATTGTCCCATTTTTACCTTTGTTGGTAACTATAAAAGATTTAAAACATCATTAAAAATGATGCCTGTGCATGAGAAATGCCTCGGGAAACATTTGGAATAGTAGACAACAAATAATTTCCAGTCCACAACGCTTAAATTACACCCAATCACAAAGAAACGTGGCTGCAAAACATTATTTTATGTTTCCATGTCTTTATTTTCAGCACCTTCACACTGAGCACCATCTTCACCTTTATATAGCCTTTAATTTCTTTCTTTGCATCGAGCCAATTATCTTTGTTCTCATTTTCAAATTTCTAGGCATAATCAAATTATTTAATGAGTCTTTATCCCATTTAAATTCATCAATTCCAACTAAAATTGCTCACATTATAAGTTCACACATGGTTGCGAGTGTGTATGGACCCACACTGTGAGGAAACTTGAACACTATAAGCCTACATAAATTTAAATGCTCTTTTAATACATGTAGTTGTTCAAACAATCTAGCAAGATTAAATGGTGTTGTGGCTTTATCCCATAGTGGCTCAAGTGAAACACCATCTTCAATTGTAAATAAACTCATTGTCAATGTAACCCTTTGTCACTCTATCCCTATATCAGCTGCACCCTTAACATCATTTTCATTCAAAACCTCATTTAAATCATTATGCTCAATGTTGGTTTTAGATACATCTTCCTCTTTCAAATTCAGTGTTGAAAACTTTGTTATCAACTTTTTCCTTGCTCCATTGTGTGAATCATATAGGGCCATAAGAAAAGGTGATTAGCAACATGGAGAATACCCTTTTTTCATCATACTTAGGAGCACTCTATAGCATGTTTATTCCACCAAAACAATTTATTTTGAAGTAGCTGCAATGTTGCATACACTTGCATTGTCATAACTATGCAAAGCATGTCGGGTCCCCACATGGGCCTGACTAAAAGAAATTTTGTTTTCAAACAACTTTCATGCTCAAATTGATCTGACACATCCTCTAAATGCTCCAGAAGTGAAAACATAAACTTGGCTATCACTAAAATATGCTTTCTGACACATTTGAAAAATGAGAAAAACTGACCAAGTTGGCTTTGGAATCGACTTGGGAAACTAGTCAAACGATCTTTTGGAGCAATAAAAACTTGTAGGCATGTAAAATTTTGACTTGAGAATGGAGTGAAAAAGATGGTTCAGAAAAATGAATCATGAGGTGAATGTTATCCAATGTCAAAGTTGCCCAGTTAAACTTTCTGAAACAACAACTTGTTCAAAATCAATTAAAACTAACCAAATCACCTCGTTGGAAACATACCAAATCAACTCCTGGCGAGCTGCCACTAGAAACATAAGCTCATTTTGGTACAATGAGCATGTGTGCAAGAGGAAATTGTTTGAATCATTACTCATCAAAAGATATTGGTAGTTGAAGTTGACCTCCCTAAAAGATTTCTGAAATTGCCAGTGCAAAACTGAGGAAATTGCATTTGGTTTTGGTTTGTTAAAAATAGAAAATCAACTTATGAAGCTCTGAAACGTGACATGGAAGTTAATTTTGGAATGGATAATGGAGAGAAACAATCATTTTGACATGAAATTCAACCGGTTGCAAAATAAAATCTCAAACGTGAGGCAACTTTGCAAAACTGATAGTTTGCAAATAGCATAAAAGTGCCAAAACCCTCCAACTTCACTTTTTTGAAACCTTGATGAAAATTATCATAGGAAGCTAAAAATTGGCATGCCTAGTCACATAGGTACACTGAGTGATTCCACAAAGGGGTTTTGTATGAAAATCAACAGGCTCTGAGATATGACCCTCCAAATTAGGTCATTTAGGCAGATTTTCAGGGGTACCTCTAAAAGTGCAGAGGCAAAAATTTCAATATGGGCACTTAAAATTTTCACAACTTGAGAGTGCCACCACTCAATATGCATTTTTCTTTGATTGTTGTCTATGGTTTTTCTAGACAAAAAGACAGGGGCAATTTTGCCCTTAGTATGAGTCGAGACATTCCTTGTCTGCGACTGCCTATTTTAGCAAGTGGATGAATTTGTACACCTTGGTCTATCTCATATCATGGTGTTTACTATCCATTTGTGTCATGTCCCATGCAATGATGATTTAATGCAAGGCTTAGTTTTATTTGGAAAAATATTAAAGATTTTACATTCTTCTAATAACCATTTTTCAATACTAACATTTTGAATAATCTGCGCTAACATTTCTTCTATCCTGCATAATGCCGAAGTCTTGTGACACAAAAAAATTAGGTAATCTGCATATGCATTCACTTTACAACCATCATGTATACATTGTCATATGTCTATATATAGTACACCATACATTTATGTTGCATTTCAAAACAATACAAAAATATGCATATCCATCGCATCTAGGTAATCATGACATATAGGTATTTACCATTCACAAAGTGTACATATTATACATACATCCACATGGCATTATAAATAATAACATCACATTGCATCTCATTTTAATAAACATAGAATGTATTTATAACATTTGTAAATATTATGCATTCATCGTCATATAGAATAAAAACATCATCATATAGACACATCATTAGAGGAAATGAAACATCATAATCCATACCATGTACATAGATCATATAGAAAAACTGCATAATCATATAGAAAAAATATAAATCATATAGAAGCCACCAAAAATAATATATATATATATCGCTCAAAAATAATATGTGTCATAGTACAATGTCAGAGTGTATCAATACAAAGGGAGCTCGCAGGTTCTATGATCAAAGTACAATGTCTACAAATATAAAAATATCACTATCAAGTGCTACCACTACTTCCATGAGGAGTCCAAGGGGGCGAATATTGATTATTTACTCTCTATGTAGAAGGAGGCCTCTCATATGGTCCTATCCTAGGTGGTCCCACCACATCATTAGTACTCTGTTTACGACTATGGAACCTGCTCTGAGAACTGCCACTGTGTGCCTGTGAGTAGCTAGAAGCTCACCTCTTAGGCGATACCACTACCTCGTAAATATTTCTGTAGTATCTCTCACACTTTCTAGCTCTGACCAACTCACGAGCGAATGTTGCAGTTGGTCTAGTGCATAAGGCCCTCAGCTCAATGAACCTTCCCTCCATCTCCTCCCTCTTGGAAACTACTTGATCCATGTCCAAATAGGCATTGTCTCTCTCCATGTGCATCACATTATGCTCTGTAGTGACTGCCCTAACCCTCTCCTCCAAGACCTCTACTTAGGCTTGCAACTCTTCTACATTGTCCTTGGGAGTCTCCTCATCCTGGCGTGGTCTCTCTTCCACCTCAACATCCCAATCCTCCACAATCCTATCTTTGAGCTCCCTCCCCTGCTCCCCTATCACCTCCTCCTCATCACCATAGCCGACCAATATACCAAGGACATCAATCTCCATATCCTCTCTCTCGGCCTCCTCCTCTGCATGCTCCTCCCCTGTGACCTCCTCAACTACATGCTCACCCCTATCTCCACCTCCCCTCCACCAAGATCCAACATCAATACATCTAATCCCTCACCCTCCTCCTCATGAATAGGTGACAATCCACATCCTCTCCAGCCTCTCCTACCTCGTCGACCCTAATGACCACCTCTACCACCTATACCGTCATCACCTCCACCTCTGCCACCCTCGACTCCTCTATCCCTAGTCCTACCACCATACTGTCCTCTAGGTCTTGTCCCCCACCTCTCAACTGGAGTTGGCTGATCCGAATCTATGTAGGGAATAGGCCTCTGAATGGAGCACCAAGCATCATATGCTATCGTAGGGCTTGGATGTACAACCCCACCTCTCCATTCCCACTGCATAGGTTGTAAATCCTAAATATCTACCTTTTTTGTAGCCATTTGAATCATCGACCCCCACAATGGAACCTCTCTCGATGACCAAGAAAACTCAGTTCACCCCTGAGGCTCATCTTGAACCTCCCTAAACTGTCTCAATACACAGTTAGGATGGTGCCTCTTGATAATATGGACACTCGAAACGGTTCTGCCAATCAAATATTGAGTCTATCTACAAAAGGAAAAATGTCTATCCTCATCCTACCATTGGGCACAATCCATATATGGTCTCCAAATGAACTGCACAAGTGTATCTAAGGCATGTCTCCAGTAACCAGTGTCGCCAACATGAATCTGGGTAATGGCCCTCTCATAGCAAAAAACATATGGCGATCTAGCATCTAGATTTGATTTCACTAGGGGACGAAACACAACAATGTGTTTCCACACCCAGATCATAAGAACGGTGGTACCACAACTCATCGACTGTGCATCTCTATATGCAATATCATGTAAATGGAAATACAACATGGCTAACAAATAGGGTGCCCATGCATATAATACTTACCGCTCTAACATACCAACCAACATCTCCCCCCACCCAACATGAAAACCATGACCTCAATGGTCAACGAGAACAATACCAACAATTAATGTACATAGAATACAATCAATCCTCTCATATCTCTCAGCTAACACATGCCATCTAATCTCATAATGCTCAATTCCAAGTCGCCTAATATCATCATAAACATAAAATCTGGTAATCTCACTGTATCCTCTCTGGGTATCATATAACACCCTCTCACCCCTAATCAGTAATCTCAAAATCCTATAGATGCTCTCTAAAGTAACTATTGCCTCTCCAGTAGGAAAATGAAAAGAGGAGGTCTCAGAATGCCACCTCTCATAGAGAGTAGTCAACATACCTCTATTTTCCCGAATAGTGGGCATGGTACAAACATGGCACAACCCTAACCTCCATATCAAATGTGTCTTAGTGCTCTGTAGCTGGTCTTGCAGCTCATAAGTGGTTGGCCTCGACTCCCAAGTGTAGATTGGATCTAGTACAACCTGCAAATGCATCAAAATACTTTGTGTCAGCAATACAAAACACTCATTTTTTGTATCACATTTTTTTCAAAAGTTTGATAGTCAAATGCATCGTTTCAATATCAAATGTGGTGCACAATCTCAAATGTGTCATTACAATTTGCACATGCATTGTAAAAACTCAAACGCATCATATAAACACGCATATGCATTGTTTTGCTTCAAATGTGTAGTGCGGTCAATCACTCCTACCTAGCAGGCATATGCGTCATTTTCTTACAAATGCGGTGCATAAATGTTTACTTACCTATCATGAAAATGAGATGTAGTCCTACACATGCAGTGCAAGCTAAAGAAAATGTGTTGATTCCCTAAATGACCCAAAAAGACCTAGACGTGTTTGCACATTTGTGTTGTTCTACGAGCACATGCGTAGCACACAAACACATATGCGTTGATTCTAAAATGATGCATATGTAAAATTAACTTTAAGTGCCTAGAAAAGTGTCAAAAACAAAATTTCAAAGGGTGGTTCAGGGGTACATACCAGGGGTCCTATGTTGGTTGGGCGTTTGAAGGTTCAGATGTAGTAACCGTGATGCTTTGCATAGGGTACTTGAGACATCTTCGCTGCGAGCTTAGAGCAAAAAATCAAGGTTTTCAAATTGTGTAAGGCGCAAATGAATTGAATTTTCACCCCAAATCCTATTTATACCTAGGGTTTTGGAGGGTTTTTCTCTAACCTTCTATACTAGACATGTAATTTTCCAAATTTTAACATCCATTTCGCATATCAAATCACTTCAAAATCAATTTATTTCACCACCATCAAACTTTTGACTATCAAATTACATAATCGGGCCAATTTCCAAAATTTTCATTTTTTTTTTTAAATTGTCATTTTTCTCGAGGGGGCATACCCTAACCTATTTCACATCGAGGAACGACTGGGGCATGTTTTAAATAATTTTCTTTGAGACAAAATTCGAAATGACATTGTATCAAAGAGGGGCAAACTGTAGACACTGAAAATTGGTCTAGGCCTACGACACCATTCTCGACACACTTTCTAATGTTCATGGTCATGATTAAATAATGTTAATTATTTAATTATTTTCTAAAGTCACCTATCTTCTATTAATTAATTAAATTTAATTATTTAATTAATTCATTATCACCTTTATACAATCCTGATTTATTAAATAAATATTATTTATTTAATTAAGTCACTAATTAGTTAATCCTCTTTCCAAATTAAATAAATTATTATTTATTTACCCTTTATCATATTTTCAACTATAATTAAATATTCATTTTGAATTATTTAATTATTCAATAACCTTTTCGACAGTCAATTTAATAACCCTTTATTTATTTAATTTAATCTTCAAAGTTTGAATGTTGAATTAAATAAACATTTAATTCATAAAAATAATTATTCCTTTACTACTTAAGTTGATATTTAATTAAGTTAGTCAATTATCTCCTAAGTTATTCCTGACAAACAAAATTTCTGGTTTAATTAGTCAATCTTATTCTTCTGCGTGTAAACTATTATTAATTAAATAACTTTAATTAATTAATTAATTCTGTAAACACCTAAAAATGGTCTGGAGAATCCAATTAATTAAGTACGAATTATTTGATTAATTATCCTAAATTCCTCTACTGTTTAAATAAATAGAAATATTTATTTATATAGTTCACGTTCACATTCTTCTAAATTTCTTCTAATCTCGTCTTAATTAAATACTTTGTTTGATTTAATTATCAAATCCCTATTTTATTCTACCACATCGATCTTAAATTAATTAAATAAAGACAAAACACTTTATTGATTAATTGCCATATTCTTCTGTTTAATTTAATAAACAAATCCTATAGTTTGTTTTATTAAATTATTTATCTCCCTTTTCTTAATTTAAATAAATCCAAAATATTTGAATTAAGGCATAAGGAATATTCCATCTATATTTCCTCAAAAATGAATTAGATATCCTATGTCTAATTTATGTCAAAATCATGTCTAAATTAATTGATTGAAACTTCACAGGAAGTTTTGGAGACAAATTGGAGACAAATTCCAAATTCTTCTCTCAATCCTCCTCCATCAATCTTTCCTCTTCTTTTGCTTGGTGTTTTCATGGGTAGAGACAATCTCCATTATTCTCTCAATCTCCTCCATCTCTCACCATTCAGTCCTCCAAATTGAATCCAAGCCTCCCAATGCCTTCCCTATGCATTTCTATAGCCAAGAAATCTATAAATAAAGCCTCATTCAACCAGGAAAGGATCCAGATAATCTAACTTATGCACTCTTACTCTAAAGGAATCCAAGCATCCAAGCATCCAACATCCAGCAATCAAGCTTTCACAATCATGGCTGCCTCCTATAGCTCAAACTATCTATCTCATGTCAATTTATGCTAGTTTAGATCATTTATCATCTAGTATCATTATTTAGCTCCATATCATTGCATTAGCATCTTTATCGTTCTTCAGATAGTCATTTTAACAGTCATATTTGCTTGCACAATCTGAGAGTAGTAATGATTTAATAAATCTTTGGAGATAAAGAGCAATATGATGCTTTCAATAGATTATTGTGTTGAATTGATTCAATTAAGTTGTGTTTTGATATAATGTTGTATTAAGAAGTGTCTTTTGTGCTTTTCACTTTATTCACACTTACAAATTCATTCGTGCATTCAAACACAATGTTTCTTCTTTATCTTTCACATGAAAACTTTATTCTTCTAAATTTCGAACAGTCTCAACACTAGATTAAATATTATTAATTTAATCTCTATCATGTAGGCTTTCTCACTTGCATTATTACTGAACATAACTCTATCACATGACATTCATTAATCTGAATCGTCGATCTTTCTTTTGAATCTGAGTCGATTATTCGAGAACCAATTTTCTATAAATTGACTTGACCTTCGTCATCATTCCTCCTCCCAAAATCTATATACTTTTAGGAAGAAAATTCAATAATCTTTGATATTTTTCTAAGTCAATAATCAATAGGCATACTTGCATACTTACTAAAATATGAGGGCAATTATTATAATACAACAAAATGGAGAAGTGGAATCGAGGTTATTCAAGGAATTATACAGATATTCATTGAGATCATTCTTGTTTATATGTTCATTTTTTTTCCTTATTCTTTGTTGTTAGACGTAGGATTAGATTGGTAGTATATGATTTTATTAGATTAACAATCTTGTTTGCAATTTTATTCTAGTGTTACACCTAGCACACATTTATATAGATTAATGTTACGTTCTTGTGATTATGGACATGCCCTAATGCATTTGAACATCGCCTAGGAATCATCTGGGACCATTAGAATGTATCCATGCATGAGAACATCTCAAAAATATCCTAATTGCATCATCCTTACATATTCATCTTAAGCATACTACATGGTTGTTTGTCATCTTCAATTTTGGTTCATTTTTGTTATATCAATTTGTTTAGGGGCTTGACCAAAGTAGACTAAACCTTTGCTTATTAAGTTCCCAAATGAAACAACCCAACTTCAAACACAAGTAAATCAAGAAAAGGTTCATTTCCAACTATAATAATTTTTGGATATCAAGGTTATTTTCACAGTTGTGGAGTTTAATTTCACAAGTCTAAATTTGAACCGAGTTGCAGTATTGTTAGTTTCTAGATTTCAATCTCTTCATTTGGACAAGACCCTATTTTTTTCACATGAGTGAATCTATTCCTAGGATCCTCAAGAATATATTCCTCCATCTAGATTTCAAGCTAAGTATCACATTTAATTTGTGTAATTTTACAATTTCAATTTTGCATTTATAATTCTGGTCCCAATTGTTACTCCTAGGGTATATTTGTTTATCATTGTGATTTAATTAATTTATCCATGATATTTATGTAAAAGCACAATATTTTCCTTTACACTATTGTTTCATGAAAGATTAAAGGTGATGCATAATCACAATAGTTTTGGAACTCCTAGTTTAATTAATGTTTAAATGATAAGATAATGTTAATAATTAATTCAAATATATGAGGACATGTGTATTCTTGGAATTGTGAAAACTGGACACCTTGTGCTTTTCACCTTAATTTTGGACTTACATTGATTAGGTTATCATTTATGTAATAGCTAGCGTACAAGTGACATATTTTTTCACTAAGAGTTGGAATTTTCCTTAAACCTAGAATTGTTATACCTCTACATATCTATAGGAAAATATTTTAATCTTCCATTTACCATTTTCCTATCTAGGTTACTTTTGTTTCATAAAATTAAACCTAGTTTGATTCTTTGGTATGAAATCAATCGTTTCCTTTTTAAAATTTAAAATTCATATTGAGCCCATGACATCCCCTTCAACTATTCATTGTAAGCCAACTTGAGGCATGAAATAATTCAAATTATATTCCAAGGTGTTGTATAAATGAAGAAACCCTAATTTATTTTAACATAATGAAGATAAAAAAGAGAAAATCAATTTAGATATCATTTGCTACTTTTTTCATTATTTAAGGTGAACATCTAATCATTCACTACCACATTGGAATCTATATGCTTATTGATAGATGGTGGCCTAGTCATAATTGGAGGGTCTAATTAAAGATTATCAAAATACACAGTTCATATGATAACTCTCAAACAAATCAAACAATTAAAGGAAGTTCAAATAATAAAACCAAATTTATTGATTCAAACATAACTAAATTATAAGCTTCATGAAATTTATTACAATTCAAGCTTGGGCCTTTCACTATAAGATGGATCTTATGAGATCAATGAAATTAATCTAATGACAATTGAGTTGTAACTTGCCATTATGAAAAATGGAACTCAACCACCTTTCTATAGGAATAAATATATAGAAAGATGTTTCCAATATAAAAATGTGTAGTACGTTACCTAAGGTACATGTGATAAGGATACAAAACCATATTTTAAATTATTTCAACCTAGAATTTATCTTTTAATTAGGTTCATCTCCTTACAAATATATTAAATCACTAGATTTGATGTACATAGAGATACAAGTCTTTAAACTTTATGTCACTCCTTACATGAGCATCCTTTTAAGATAAGTAATTAAATAGTCAACCTCAAGAATTTATGTGAGATTCAAATACTTTGACACATAGTCCAATAAAGCTCCACTATACAATGAAAAAGCTTGGAGTTGTTGGAACTTTAGTTTTATATTCATCAACCAAGGGTTCCTAGATAAAGGGAATATGTTCAAGTGGTTGATCATAGACTAGTAAATAGGTACAAGATGCTATGTAATGAGTTGCAATAAGCTTCATATGTTGAAATATAGCATGGATGCATGTTTTAATAGTGTTGTTGTGGATAAAACTACAAGGCATATGGTTGAGAACTTTATTTCATATCTTAGTTTGAGTAGTTTCTAAAGTGTGCATGAAATTATAGGAGCATATGCAATAATGTTGGGGTAAATTTTGCATCTAAGAGCACATGGAAATTATAGAAGATTCTCAAGAGTATCACAAGTAGATAGGAATTTTTTTTTTTTAATCTTTTCTACCACAAGGAAAAGGTGGTTTTTTGATACGATGCTTGAAGATATGCATGTAGTTCAAGTAAAGTAGAACAACAACCTTTGAATAAGAGTGAGTGGGAAAAATATATATGTGATGATTATCTATATTAGGATAAGTAATGTTTAGTATAATATATGATATGTTGATGCTATGGTACACTCGTCAAATGATTATGTGTATTGGAATTCAAAGTGTTATTAGATATTTTTGACATTTGGAATTCCAAGGGTAGTTATATGATCTTGACTAATATACTAGATTAAATGATACATGAAAAAGGTTTCTTGATCATTGTGTGATACTATGATGCTCTAAGACATTATTATCATGTTATATGTTGTACTACATGTAGATTGACACACTCTACAAGAGAGACGTATTGTGTTGGATGGTATTTTATTTAGATACAATTATTACTATCATTTTACTAGTGGGTTTTACCCCATAAGTATTTTCCATGTAAATCTCTATGGATCATGTTAATATAATTGATGTGTTATCCCATGTCCTTTCTTTCATGCTGCTTATTGAATTGTTACAACAAACATAATTATATTTGTATCAAATAATATTAAGGAATTATGTATCCCTCTTTTAATCATCTATAAATTAGGGATTAAATTACCCGTTCCATATTAGATATCATCTTGTTAATATTTAGACCATTTAATCTAGTATGTCAGATCCATACATGTTTAGTGGTAAGACCCTAGTTTTGCAATGCTTGCATAATTAATTTAATGGGAGCATTTAAAAAAAATTGAAAATAAAGAGAATTTCAGGGTTACAAAATGTAATGATAATTATTTTAAGATTAATTTTGTGTAGAGTATAATTTTTTTGATGTTTATATAGATAAAACCAACACTCAAGTAAATAGTATTAATTATTTGATAAAAATTGAAAATATTGGTATGTCTTGTGATGTAGGGATGAAATTGGTTTATCCATTTCCCATATGCATGTTAGCTTCTCTTTTTGTAGTGTAAAATACATTGTGATAAATATCATGAGAGAATGTTAGAACATTTGTGGTATTCAATTGCAACAAGTTCCTGGATAAAGATTTATTCAAGTGATTGGTTGTAGATTGATAAATATATTCACATGATGTTATATGATGAGTTGTTTTGAGTTATAGATGTCATAATATAGCATGTAGGTTCTTCCTAGCCCAATTATTTCTCTCATTGTAACTATAAGGCATTTTGTTGAGAACTTGGTGATGTATCTTAGTTTGATTAATTATTGGAGTGTGTATGACATTGTAGGAGCACATGCGATATTGCTGGAGTTGTTGAGACAACATATAAGAGAATGTGGATGTTCTAGAGGATTCTTGTAGATAGAAAAGTTTATCTAGGAGTAATCAACAACTTGTCTCCACTAGTATGATTTATTAGTGGTATTTGGGTATAGTGCAAGAAGATAGTATACAATTTAAGTAAACTTTGTCAACAATATTTGATTAAGTGTGAGAAATAATAATAAATCATATGTAGTTCTTGTTGATGAGGATCATTTATGTTTAATATAATGTGTACTATTTATATTTCATGGTATATGGTCATTAAATTATTGTGTTACTATTGGTCTTTCAAGGGTGGTTAGATGGTTGTGATGGTTGGAATTCCATGAGGATGGTTCAACATCTATATCTAACTAATTTAATGGATTGAATGATACAAGAAAGAGGTTTCTTTATCATGGTGTGATATTGTGCTACTCTAAGGCATGATTGTGAGGTTGTTTTTGAACACACCCGAATACTAAAATGGGATGAATCAATATCTTCAAAACTTAAACCCTTTAGTACAATCCAAATTTAGTCTTCTAACAAGATCAACAACTCTTAAATAGATCAAAAACAATAAAAGATAAAGTAATGAACACACATGCACAAGATAACATCAGATATATGTGGAAAATCCAAGAAGGGAAAAACCATGATGAGAAATCTCACAATATATGAATAAGATTACAATATGTTTTAAGGCTCACTACCTAAGGAAGCACACTAATCCTTGAAGGACTTATAGTCTAAGGAAAACAACCTTAGGGAAAGATACAAGGACTTGCAAGATGAGGCACATAATCTCAAGGCAAGATAGAAGGACTTGCTAAGGAGACTCACTATCTCTCAACAGGATACATGAAGCTTTGAATTTGCAACATATGTCAACAATACACTTTGCTGACTGAGGTGTTGCAACACATCTAATTTATATTTTACACTACTGTATTATTCCATACACACACACACTTTGCAACTATTTTTTTCTTCTATTTTTACCTCTGCAAATAAGGAAAAAAACAACTTAGGTCAGCTAGAATAGGAGACAAACAATGACCCTAAAAAGTCAGCCACAAAACATAATTATGGTGAAAGTGATCCTATCCAGGAGATAGAGAGAACCAAAATCAACTTATTACATCTTCCAATGTGATCCCAAACATCTTGAACATGTTGGTGCATATAATCCCAAGTTGGAAACAAGGAAGCATGTAGAAGAAATGTGTTGCATGTCACTAGTCAGGCCAAAAACACATCTTCCAAATGAATTTACTCAATGTGATTCTCAAGAAGATAGGGCAAGACGAAAATTCATCTTAACACAACCTCAATTATTGGTGCAAACCTCCAAGCACATAGTGCAAGTAAAAGAACATGCCCTAGCAACCACAAATCTATAAATCACCTAGAAAACCAACTCAAACAATAAAAAAAAAGAAGAGAATAACCATTGATGTGCAAACCATAGAGAGACATTCCATGAACATCCATCAATACTTCCATATACTTCTTTCTCATTGTCATGCCAAAAATAGCTAGTGCAAACCAAACAAAAATATAACACTTCATCTTAAAAGCCTAAAAGAAACAATCATGAGATAGGACATTTACAAACCAACTTGTGGTAAAATTCATCACATGAAAGCTAAACTGAGACACTGCAAAAAAATTAAAAAAATGTCCACCAAGCCGTAGGAATAGAAAAAAAAAATGTGGAGAGATGTGTAATATTTTTTGGACCAATCTAGACAAGAAACCAAACTACCAACCCACTGTAATTACCAGAGACTTCCTTGACAATACTAGTGACCTAGAAAGATAAGAGTGCAATTTCCATAGAACATAAACACTGAATCCCAAACTGCAAGACCATATATTCAAAAGTGGAGGACTGTAGAGCATTCTCTGAATCAGTCTTCAAAGTAGGTGCTTGCAATAGAAACCTTTACCAACATCTGAAGACCAAAACCTCCTTGTAGCAACACATACTTCCTTAGGAACAATAGGAGAGCGTATATTGTTGAACAAGACAACTGAGACGGGGGTGAAATAGTTGTAGAATTTTTTTTAAACTTCAAAACCCTCAAAATAAGTTAGATATAAAATATTCATATAACCTTTGCACCACTAGTGTGATTAATCATTAAAAGAAAAATTAGAAAATCAAAGTAGTAAAACCACACACACACTTGAACACTAGGTTTACGTGGAAAACCCAATGAGGGAACAACCACAGTGAGGATTAGCTCACAATACAAATAATTTCAAAATTGAATACAAAGGATCACTACCAAAATAGGACACACTATCCAATGGGGCTCACTACCATAGAATTAAAAAGAAGATAAAAGAGATTTTTTATAGAGTGAAGACTATCTCAATGCAACAAAGATTCCAGCATAATTCAATCACACTTTTGTAGAAATGCTTGAAGGATAGAGTCCACCTTTAGCTCACTTCCTTCAACAACTCAACACTTTGAAATTCACACCGATTTTCTCAAATTCGCATCACACACATATATCTCACGTCTCTCTATGTCACTTACAAATATCTCAATTCATATTTATACTGTATTCAACCTTGAAGCCTTCTCAAGGTCGTCCATACATAATGTTTATTGACAAATTCAAATTAGGTCGATGCCAAAGCATTCCCAAGGTGGAAGAGAATGAGGGTGACCTATATATATACTTAATGATGACCTTAATAAGTCGAAACACACCTCAACATGCTTCTATGAATTTCATAAGTAGTGCTTAACACAAGGTTGACCAACACCCATGCAAACACATAAAACAATTAAGCACACACATCCTTAACTCAGTCCAATATTTCTAGACAACAAAACTCACTTGAACACGATCTCGAGTATGTAATAAACACATGTAAATTCGTATCGAATCTTCACAATAAACTTCACCTGAAGAGTATGAATATTTTGTACATTTAAATAACCTTATCAAATACTGGAATATACTGTATCTTAGAAACTCATCAACAACAACACCAAATCTCAAATCCTCTTGAACTAAGCAAGAGAGTAACCTTATCAACATATTTTTAGAACCGCAAGTATTCAAACCAAAATGAAGAGAAATGCAAAGAAGATACATTTATCCCTGACACAAAGAAATGCACAGTTCACATATTGGTGTAAATATCTTATATTGTACAATGATTTAGAAGCCCAAATTCTGGATATAGCAACTACCACTAGCCATGAACAATATGTAATAACCCATTCATAATTATTACTTAATTAATATTATTGTACAAATGAAACATGAATATACTCCAAATTAAAAGATATAACTAGTGGCTAAAGTCAATCATAGCTACACATGTCCATTTAAAATGAGTCAAAGATTCTTATATTCACTTCAAAAGTCAAATTACAATATAAGGTTTGACTTGGCTCCTAAGGCCACAAAGTCATTACATTGTATAAATTACATCAAGTACAAGAATGAATTACATCAAGTTACATCATAAACTAAAATAGTCTTGTGAACAACTAAGGTTCTCCTTGATGCTTGCCTCCACTAGTGGACGAGAACATGGTTGAAGCACTTTACCACCCAACCATGAAGCTTACGCTTCCCCGGTATTCTTTCGACTTGAATAATTCCTGACCCTACATGGAAATTTTAGCAAGAGAACAATTTGCAAGGTGGAATATAGTGCATGCCCAAACATCAACATGCATTTTCTATCTACAAGTTAGAAAAGAAACTGTATGATCTATGCTAGGAATGGTAGAGAGTGAAATCACAAAGTTCATTCATACATACATAATGAACTATATTTCTTGGCCAAGCATAATGAATGTGTTGCAATAACAAAAAACAATAAGTTTTGGTAAAGAAAACCTATACTCTCTATACCCAATTTCGACACCCATCCTAGAAGGTAAATTTCTACTATAACAATTATCTACCCTCTAGCAGCAACTACCCATAGGTTCTCTAGTCAACTAAGGTATCACTATTTTGTTCAAGTGTTTAAAATATTGTTTCAAAAATGTCTTCAAAAGAAGAAAAAAAATATTGAATTATACTCTAAATAGAAATCAAATTTATGATTTACAGAGTAATTCAACAATCAATCATATCATTCTTATGACTATTATCTACTTATCATCTTAAGCATTTTATTTTTAAAATTTACTAAAAACAAAAGAAGGTATGTCACAAGTATGTGTATGTACATAGGCAAAGTCTATGTGCATACACATATATATGCCTACTAATGTTAAAGTTTGTGCATACATTTTGAAATAATCATTAATTTGGATTGCAATCTTAAAATAGTATTCCATTTGATGTTTCTTTGTCAAAATAAAGAAAACAAAACAAGTCTATGCTAACAGTTTCACACATACTGTTATCACATTCTCACTACTGTGTTTCTCTAAAATTATTGTTTACATAAGAACATTCATTGTTGGAACAAAATAAATACTATTTCTTACTAAACAGTTATAAAAAAAGTTGTTTTCTTATGAACATTCCTTGTTTGAACAAAATAAATACTCTTTCCTACTAAACAGTTATAAAACAAGTTGTTTACATATGAACATTCATTGTTTAACAAAACAAGTATTGTTTCCTACTAAAAAGTTTAATATGCAAGGTTGTTTCAGCTATAAAGTTAACTTTATACAACAAACAGTGTCATTTATAAAAGATTATTCACTGTTTACATCTTTTCAACAAGTTGTTTCAAACTAAACAGTTACATTTAATGACATAAAATATCTTTTTTCCAACATAACATACATTTTTTACAAATTCTTATTATTGTTCCAAGCTTTTTAGATTCCAAATGGAATTTTTACATTTAATTGTTCACTTATTTTAAAATCAGAATGGGTTGTTCCCCAATGCACTGAAAGAAAATAACAATGTTGTTTTTCCAGTAACAATATTATCTACAACTTCCTTTTTCCCAAATTTTCAAGCAATCCAAGAGATTTATCTAACAATCATATAGCCCTATTTATACATAAATAAAATGTCTAATATTTAGATTTGAACATGTTTAATCCCTAAGAAGCATTTTGCAACATAACAATGTAAAGAAACTAAGTTTGTCATGCTTGTAAAAATAAAACTTAGACAATTATTTAGTCATTAACAAGTCATGGAAGTTTCAAGTTCTAGTAAAACTCACGCCTTCCGAATTTATACTTACATTCTTGGATCATTCTAATTGACCGTTTATATTGATTTGATGCATTCTTCTAGCAACAATAACATGCACAGATTCGAGCATAAAGACATGCTACTTTCGCCATAAAAATTCGACATGCAAGAGTCTTGGTAATAAGGAAATCTATCCTTTTATCTCACTGATCTAACCCTACTTGGGTTTATTATATTTAATCCAAGAATGCACGACCTTTCCTCTTAGAAGAGGTGACATTATATTACAAACATTACAATTTAAGCCTTTGTTTAACCAACCATATATTGGCCTAGTCGATATAATGAAAGAAACACATAAACAACAAAACATACGGTGATTACCCCTGTTCAAGGAATCGATGGTCGATCTTCCGTATTATGAAAATGCCATAAAAATGTAGAGATTCAGATTTAAAGATTCCAAATAGCCATCACATGGCTGGCACAAAGGTGTAAACTAAAGAATAGATATACTTATGAGATCCTAAGGCTCGGCCTAGCTATGGAAGCTAGCCACAAGGCTTCAAAATAAAACTCATATAACACTAGCCATGGGTCGAGTGACCCAATAATTTGGTCGATACCACACAATTCGGCTCAAGGTTGTGATATATCAACAAGAATTCACATTATAGTTAATAATGAATCGATAGAATGGGAATTTTTTATTCAAACAATAATAGAAATAATAAAAGAAAATTGAGTCTTCTTTCTATGAAATTAATTTACCTGATAAATTGATGCTTTGTGAAATTTTTCCTATTGAAATTTTCTTCTCCCATGGGCTCTTTCTCTACTTTTTCCTTCCCCAAACAAAATTCTTCACTGAGCTTTTTTGCCCACTGGCTATGTATTCAAACTGGAAATAACTTATTCTTTTTGCATGTCTCTCGTGGAGGCATTATTGCCTTACCACTAGATGCTACATGTTTGAATATTACTATTTAATTTTGTGGCATACCACATCTTCCAATATCTTATTTGATTTTCAATAGTTCGATATTAGAGTATTATCGGTTATCAAATTGAATTCAATTTGAATATGCATTTGTATATATGTATATGTATGCATATATATATATGTAATATATTTATATATACATATATATATGTTTCTATGTGTATTTAAGTGGTTTCATTCAAATTTACCATGTATTCGATTAATGCGTGTATATATATATATATGGGTGATCCCACAATAATGGTTTACAGTTTTTGGCCAAATTGGATACTAAACTGATTTTTTCTAGCTAAATCTTCACTTTCGGGCACCTATAGCACCTAAACGATGATGAATTTGGAGATAATGCAAACTAGTGATTTATGAAGCTTTCTCTCTAGATTATAAATATATTTTTTTCAAAAATTTTGGAATCAGATTGCACTTCTATTTCTATATCCTTTGAAAGCAAGTTTTTTTCAGTAAACACCATTTTGAAGGAGTGATGCTCACCATATACACCATTTAGATTTATAACTATGATATCTAGTGCTTTCATTTGGTTTCATAGTGTTTTATTTAATATTTTTTCTTAATCAATTTTCGAAGTCAAACCAATTACAATTCAGACATAGGCGGACCGTATACAACATAAAAAAAATTGTATGTATTGAATTTTTTTTTTTTATTGGATTAAGGACTTCAATATCTAGTGCACTGATATTTTAAATTTTTTTTTTGATAATCTTCTATTTTTCCACATGTGCAAAATAGAGAGCTTTATTTTCGATGAAAAACCTATGTTTAATCAAACCAAAAAAAAACATAATAGAACCAAAACATATTAAAAATATTAATTGGATAGCTCATTCCGAGGACTACCATCATCTAGTTGGGTCTGTGAAGTATCCTCCATGTTCATCCTCAACTTGAGCTTTGAAGGGAAATTTTTTGGATATTTTTGGTGCCAAAGGGAGAGAAGGGGGGAGAAAAGGGGTTCTAGCGAACCAGGGGGTTCGCTCAAACCCCTTGGTTCTAGCGAACCCCCCTTTAATGCAATTTAAAAATAAACCCATTAAAGGGGGGTTCACTCAAACCCCCTTGGTTCTAGTGAACCCCTTGGTTCTATCGAACCCCTTAGGGGGTTCTAGTGAACCCTCCTAGTTCTAGCAAACCACCTAAAGTCTATTCCATTTGAAAATGTATTTTTCCTTCCTCACTGGAATTGTAAACCAGTTTTGTGGGTTTACCCATATATATAGTATGTAATCAAATTTCATTTACATACATGTATATATATTTATATATGCATTCATGTATAAGTTGTTTGTTTGGAATGTCTTATAAATTCCATACACTATTATTTAAAACAAGGAACTTGAATTTTCTTTACGATACTCACTTTCGTTTCTTTCAAACACAAAGTTTAAGTATAAATTTTTAATCTACAAGCCATTCATTTTCAAACATTGAAAAAATTCAAATCAAGAAATTACATTCTTCTATATATGAAAAATAGTTGAAATGTTGGTCATCATGCCATTGTAGTGTGTACACCCATATTCTAGTTGGCTTACCATTTGATCTGGCTAAATAATCCTTCTTCAATCGTGTTCTCATCCTTCAACCTATCACCCTACAACTGCACACACTTGCACTTGCAAATTGATTAGTAACATTCAATTCTTGGTAACATACAAAATAATTTTCAAAAGTTCACAAAGTCAACATCAGTCAACTTCTTTCATTCAATTTTTGAATATTCCAAGATCTCCATTTAATTTTTAATTGAATTTATTAAATAAATCATTCTACCATATTATGATAGATATTCAATAAAATTGGGTTATGACACAATACCTTAGATCCGCACAAGCATTGCATCAACCCAGAAAAAATGCAGAGCACAAACACTAAATACCTTCATAACACTGTTTTCACTATTTATCAAATTTTCTCAAAAGAACTTGGAAACCAAGTACCAAAGACATCAATATAGCATATTAATTCACTCTAACACACCTCTCATGCATAGCAACATAAGGATAACTCCATGTACTCATAGCACTTCTTCAACATCTCAACTATACATGCACACACTACAAACCTTTTTTATTACAATTTTCTCAACATCCTCGACATATACGACCAATAACCAACTTCCATACACATAGTTGACATCAATGACAACAAAAAATAGCTGAAATCAATGACATCACCTTTATACTTGCAAAAATCTCCCCCTTTGTCATTGATGACAACACATGATGTGAAAAACCATCAAGGACAGCACAACAAATTTGAACCAATTTCTCATGATTTCTTTTACTTTTTCCCTTTAAGTAGATAAATTTTTTCACATGATGCTTTCTCTCCCCCTTTGAAATAAATGGAAAAGATAAAATATATTTTTCAATGTTTACTTCTTTTGAAATTGAACCAAGATTTGTACCAACACTGAATACTCCCCCTTAGGAGTACACCCAATTAACTGCACAATGACAACACATGACACTACCTGCTCCCCCTAAGAGGTGGTCACCAACATCACTCTAGAAGAAAGATAGATCCATAGATCCACTGGATTGATTCATCTCCATATGCATCTGGTTCAAGAAAGGAGAAGGAATACCCCTAACTTCTCCCAAAGATACTCAAAAATATCCTTAGGAAGAGCCTTAGTAAAGATGTCAGCAATCCGATCCTTTGTAGGTATATACTCAAGTTTTAGTTTATTCTCCATAACCTTCTCTCTCAAAAAGTGATACCCGATAGTTATATGCTTTGTCCTTGAGTGCATCACTGGATTCTTTGAAAAATTTAATTACACTTGTATTATCATAGAAAATAGAAATGAGATCAACATACATTACTATGATATCCTTCAATTTCTATATCATCCATAAAAATTGTGTGCAATAATATGTTGAACAATATACTCAGCCTCTATAGTAGATAAGGAAACCAAATCTTTCCTTTTTATTAACCATGATACAAATCTACATCCAAGAAAGAAAGCAACACCACTTGTAATTTTTCTATCATCAGCACAACCTACCCAATTTGCATTTGTATAAGCACTTGGTGTAAAATCAATATCCCTAGGATACTATAAGCCATGATCCATAGTGCGATATATGGATATCCTCTTGACCACTGCAACATGTGTTTCTTTGGGATCCTCTTGAAATCTAGTCAAAAGACAAACAACATGCATGATATCCAGTCTGGTATCAGTTAAATACAACAATCCTCCAATCATTTATCAGTATTTTCTTTGATCAACCTTAGGAGAATCTATTGCAAGTATGAATGAGTATGGTGGTGTTGTCATTAATGTTATCATTGATGTCAACACAATATAGGTTGTTGCAGTGAAAGGAATCAATTGATTGCACGTGGTACATGTATGGTTGAGATATTGTAGAGATGTTGTGAGTACATGGAGCTATCTTTATGATGTTGCGGGTGTGTTGATGTGATGAGTTATCAAATTCTTTTGAGAAAATTAATAAACCATGAAGACATAATTGTGTGTGTTTTCTAAATGTGCTCCAATAATGTGAAATGAATTTCTTCTATGTTGATCCTATGCTTGTACGGATATGCAGTGTTGTTTATGGTAATTTTTGGGTAATATATCCCAAGTTATAGCTTTTGGGTTGATGAAGAGTGAAAGTTGTGTTCACCAGTTTGTGAATTGGTTTGGCAGAGTTGTTTGTCTGTGGACTAGGAGAAAAGTTTCTACTATATAGTCCTTTGATGGTTTGTCTCAGATCTTGCGTATCTGGAAGAAGGCTTGTAATGGTGTTATCTATGTTATGGAAAAAGTGCTCATGGTTTGATGCTCTGAAAGACTAGTTCTAGAGTTACTATGTGTGTCTGAACAGTCTGAGAGGATTGAAGGAAAGTGTTCTTTGTATGAAGATTTTTGCAGCTGCTACAGATGAATCTAAAGGTATCTAAGTTGTGTTATAGTGTATGGTGAAGCATGTTATGTGGTCCAAATGTTATCTTTGAGTTTTCGATGTGTGTGCTTCAAAGTTCATTGGTGTTTTCATTAGGTTTGGCCGACCTAGTGTCTACATGTTACATGAAGGATAAGTATCAATTAAGGAAGTGTGTGATTGATCCAAGATGTTGTTTTGGGTACTAGTTAAGAATTAATTTGGTCCAATCTCATTCTTATCCACCGTGGGAATGTTGAGTTGTCGACATAATTAAAATTTTTAAAATGAATAATGTGTACCTGACCTTGGAGAAAGTTTCTAAGATCGAAGATGGTATAAATACA
Source organism: Sequoiadendron giganteum (assembly GCA_007115665.2). Taxonomy (NCBI): domain Eukaryota; kingdom Viridiplantae; phylum Streptophyta; class Pinopsida; order Cupressales; family Cupressaceae; genus Sequoiadendron; species Sequoiadendron giganteum. Next base: position 344,745,476 of record CM021110.1, read on the forward strand.
AGGAAAGATGTTAAGTATTAGAAGGAATAAGTATGAGAAGTGAGATAGATATGAAATATTGTGCGAAAATGATCTAAGGAAATGAGAACTTCAATGTGTTAGACTCCTGAAATCAGTGAGCTAATGGTGTTTGTAATTGTCTGATCAAGGTTGTGAATGTCTGGAAGTTGTTGCGGTGCATCTTATGTTGCATTGAGATAATGCTCTTTGTGTAACATTATTCTTTATATGTTTATGTAGCTATAGGTAGTGAGCCTCCTATCTTGGGCAGTGAGTCTCTTGTATCAGGTTTTGCAATTACTATTATATTGTGAGTTAACCCTCATCGTGGTTTTTCCCTTACTAGATTTTCCACATAAATATGGTCTTTCTTGTGTTGATATTACTTTCTATTATTTTCACTTCATGCTCATACTTAATAATAGATTAAAGTGGAGGTGGAGTTAGTAATTGTTTGAGATTTGTGAAATTGGTGAGAATTTATTTACCCCCCTCTCAGTTGTCTTGTGCATTTCAACAGTTGGTATCAGAGCTTTGGTTCCTTGGATAAGATCTTAACCACTTGATGTAGATCTGATGGTGCACAAAATGTCAATCCATGTGTTTGATGGATCTAACTATAGTGATTGGAAAGTGTAGATGAGAGGTTACCTAATCTCCCTTGGCTTCAAGACTTGGAAAGATGTTGAGACAAAATATGTTGAGCCAACAAGTGTTCATTCTTCTGTAGATGAGTTTTTTGCCTATGAGGAAAATGAAAAAGAAAGGTATGCAATCTATAGTGCTTTATCTAAGACTGAGCGGACAAAAGTTATTTCATTAGGCACTGCTTATGAAGTGTGGGAAAAGTTGAAAGATATCTATGAAGGAAATGATAGAGTCAAATTATCAAAGAAGCTAATAGCAAAGCACATATATGAGAACTTGAAAATGGAAGAAGGTGAAGACAAGGCAAGATAATTTAAGAGGGTTGATATTGCAGAAAATGAAGTCATAAATCAGGTGGTACTTTGATAGATGAAGATGTAATAGGGAAGATTTTGATAACCCTACTGAAGAGTTACAGTGACAAGGTCTTAGCTATTGAGGAAGTGTATGATCCAAAGAAATTTACTAAAGAACAACTATTTGGCACCTTGACCATATTTGAAATTAGAAAATTTGGAAAAGTAAAGGAGAAAAAAAAAAAGATTTCATAGCCACTAAGACAGAAGATGATCCAGATAGTGAAGGTCCAAAGGATTTGGATGAAAACTTTACAATGAAATTAAAGAAAGGTAATGGAAAGTACAAAGTCATGTTACCTTTTAAATGTTTGAGTTGTGGAAATGTTGGTCACTATTCTTCAAGATGTCCAAATAGAGCCATACACAAAAATAAAGAGATAATAAAGACAAAAGGGACAAAATGTTCAAGAAATTGTATTATGTTAGAGAGGATGCTCAAATTTCTGATGATGAATATGATTTTGAGGATGATAAAGATGAATGCTTGTTTCTAGCCTTGGAGAATAAATCTATGTCTATTAACCATGAAATATGTGCAAGGGAACGTGGTCTAGAAAATAAGAAGGATGAGATGGAAGGTACTCTGGTTACTGCCTTTCATGCTAGACAAGATGAAGATTATTGGGTAATTGATAGTGGCTGTTCAAATCATATGACTGGAGACAAAAGTAAGTTTATCAAACTTGAAAATTATGAGGGAGGATTAGTCATGTTTGGAGATGATTGTGGTGCAAAGATTGTTGGAAAAAGAACAATTAATTTTGATGGAAAACACAATACTGATGATGTCTATTATGTTAATGGCTTAAGGCATAATATTTTGAGTGCTGGAAAAATTTGTGGCAAAGGATTTAAACTTGTGTTCCAGGATAATACTTATGAGATCAAAAAAGGGTCTGAAACTATGGTAGCTGCAGGAAGAAGAACATATGGAAACATTTATCAACTTAAGAGTGTTGATGGTTAGAGTTTTGTGTCTCAAGTTAATGAAATTTGGCTATGGAACTAGAGTATGGGACATGTAAACTTTGATAATCTAATCATAATTAGTTCAAGAGAAGTTGTTAGGGATCTGCCTAAAATCACAAAGCCCACCAATATTGTTTGCAAAAGTTATCAATTGGGAAAGTAAACAAGGTGTTGTTTTAAAGGAAAATAACAATCAACTATTGGAATGTTGGAATTGATTCATACAAACCTCTATGGTCCCAAAAGAACAAGAAGTCTTAATGGTGATAGGTATTTTATGCTTTTGATTGATGATTATTCTAGAATGACATGGGTTACTTTTCTTAGGGAGAAATCTCAGGCTCTAGATAGATTCAAAGTGTTCAAGGATAGGGTAGAGAATGAAGTGAGCTTGAGAATAAAATGTTTAAGGTATGAAAGAGGTGGATAATTTACTTCCAGTGAGTTTAATACATTTTGTTAAGAGCATGGTATAAAGAGACATTTTTTTGCTCCTAAAACTCCTTAGCAGAACAGAGTTATAGAGAGGAAGAACCAAAGTGTTCAAGAGGCTACAAGGAATATGATGAAAGAGGAAAATGTACCTGATGTATACTAAAAAGAAGTAGTCCACACTACTGTTTATATTCTTAACAGAGTTCAGATTAGAGGTAAACACACAAAGACTCCTTATGAATTGTGGACTAACAAGATTCCCAATGTTAAGTACTTTAAGGTGTTTGGAAGAAAATTTTATATTAAAAGATATGATGAAAACCTTGGAAAGTTGGATGCAAGATGCAATGAAGGTATTTTCCTTGGATATTCAACTAATAGCAAAGCATATAAATGCTATGATAAAATATTGAAAAAGATAGTTGAAAGTGAAAATGTAAAAGTTGATGAAGATATTCACAAACCAATTGAAATAAGTGAATTTGAACTAGATGAACCTATCTGCGGGAAAGTACAAGAAGAGAATAAGGAAGAAGAAGAAAATATTGAAGAATAAGAAGAAGCTCTAGAACCTTCTTGTAAAACCCCAAAATATATACAAAAAAATCATCTGAAAGAACAAATAATTGGAGAAAAAGGAAAAGGTGTAACAACAAGAAGAAAAGTGGTGGAGTTGAAGTAAATTTTTGTCTAATTTCCAAGATAGAGCCTAAAATAGTTTGTGAAGCATGCAAAGATGAAAATTGGGTTACATCCATGAAAGAAGAATTAAAGTAGATAGAGAAAAATCAGACATGGGAATTGGTTCCTAGACTAGTAAACAAGAATGTAATTGGTACAAAATGGGTATTCAAGAATAAGATGAATGAATATGGTGAAGAAATAAGAAAAAAATCAAGGCTTGTGTGAAAAGGTTATTCATAGGTTGAAGGAATAGAATTTGAGGAGAAATTCTCTCGAGTGGCAAGAATGGAGGCCATTTAGATGTTCTTGGCATTTTTCGCTCACAAAGATTTCAAGCTATACCAAATGGATGTTAAGTTTGCATTCCTGAATGGAGAATTGGAAGAAGAGGTGTACATGGAACAATTGGAGGCATTTTAGTTATCAAATCAATCGGATATGGTTTGTAAGTTGAAAAATGCACTATATGGACTCAAACATGTTCCCAGAGCATGGTATGCAAGGTTGGAGAAATATTTGACATAGAAAAGGTTTAGCAAAGGATCCACAGATAGTAATCTCTATTTCAAAGTTGAAGGAAAAAAAATCTTGATAGTAGTAGTGTATGTTAATGATATTATCTTCAAAGGAAATGAGGGTATGTGTAAGAAATTTTCAAAGGATATACAAAAAGAGTTTGAAATGTCCATGATTAGTGAGTTGAATTTATTTCTTGGAATTTAAGTGAATCAAATTGATAAGGGAATATTCATTTCACAATCAAAGTATGTTAAAGAATTGTTGGAGAATTTTGGAATGGATGATTCCAAACCGGTCTGTACTCCTATGGTAACTAGATACAAACTAAGTAAGGATGATGAATCTCCTAAAGTTGATCAAAGCAAGTATAGATCTATGGTTGGTGGATTGTTATATCTTACTACTACTAGACCAAATATCATGCATGCAGTATTTTTGATTGCCAAATTTCAAGCAGAACCTAAAGAAACACATGTTACAACTATAAAAATGATTTTCAAATATCTAAAAGGGACTCTGGATTATGGTTTGTGGTATCCTAAGGATACTTATTTTACTTTAAATTCTTACACTGATGCAGATTGGGCTGGTTGTGTAGATGACCAAAAGAGTACAAGTGGTGGTACATTCTTTCTTGGTTGCGGGTTGGTTTCATGGCTAAGTAAGAAATAAGATTCAGTTTCTTTATCCACTATAGAAGTTGAGTACATTATGGCAGCATCTTGCTACACACAACTATTATGGATGAAGAAAAAACTAAAGGATATAGGAGTGATGTGTGATGAGCCTATCCGTATCTTTTGTGATAATACAAGTGCAATAAATATTTCAAAGAATCTGGTAATGAATTCAAGCACAAAGCATATATCTATCATATATCATTTCTTAAGGGAGAAGGTGTTGGAGAATGAAGTCAGGCTTGAATATGTGCCTACAAAGGATCAAATTGTAGATATATTTACTAAGGCTCTTCCTAAGGATACTTTTGAGTATCTTTGGGAGAAGTTGGGGGTTACTACCCATCCTTCTTTGAACTAGGTGCACATAGAGTTGCATCATTCTAGTGGACCTATAGATTCATCATCTATTTGGATTGATGATTGGGGTCTACTCCTCAAGGGGAGTAGAGAGTATCATTGTTGTTGTATGATATGTGTTTTGTCATGGATGCACTCCTAAGGGGAAGTAATTAGAACTTCATGGCTAAAGAATCATGTAAAAATTTTATTTGATATTGATGCCAAAGGGGGAGAGAGAATCATGTGAAAAATCCTATCTATATCTCAAAAATCTGAAAGGGAGAGAGAATCTTGTAAGGAGAAGAGTGTGCAAGAAGGTTGTGTAGGCCATCTAATCTGAAAAAAGGGGGAAGAGTGTGTATACTATCTTTGATGTTTTTTAACATCATGTGTTGCCATCAATGCAAAAGGGGGAGATTATTGCAAGTATGAATGTGTATGGTGGTGTTGTCATTAATGTTGTCATTGATATCAACACAATACAGGTTGTTGTAGTGAAAGGAATCAAGTGATTTTAGGTGGTACATGTATGGTGGAGATACTATATAGATGTTGTGAGTACATGGATCTATCTTTATGGTGTTGCAAGTGTACTGATATGATGAGTTATAAACTTCTTTTGAGAAAATTAATAAATAGTGAAGACAAAATTGTGTGTGTGTTTTGAATGTGCTCCGGTAATGTGCGTTGCATTTCTTCTATGTTGATCCTATTCTTGTGTAGATATGTAGTGTTGTTTATGGGAATCCTTGGGTGATATATCTTGAGTTATAGCTTTTGGGTTGATGAGGAGTGAAAGTTGTGTTCACCGGTTTGTGAACTGGTTTGGCATAGTAGTCTATCTATGGACTGGGAGAAATGTTTCTTCTCTTTAGTCCTTTGATGGTTTGTCTTAGATGTTTCAGATCTGGAAGAAGGATTTTAATTGTGTTATCTATGTTATGACAAAAGTGCTCATGGTTTGGTGCTCCAGAAGACTAGTTCCAGAGTTACTATGCATGTTTGTACAATCTAGGTGGACTGATGGAAAGTGTTCTTTGTATGAAGATTGTTGCATCTGCTAAAGATGAATTTTAAGGTATCTAAGTTTTGTTCCAATGTATGGTGAATCATGTTATGTGTTTCACATGTTATCTTTGAGTTGCCAATGTGTGTGCTTCAATGTTCATTGGTGTTTTCATTCGGTTTGGCCGACCTGGTGTCTATACATTACACGAAGGATGAGTATCAATTAAGGAAGTGTGTGATTGATCCAAGATGTTGTTTTGGGTCTTGGTTAAGTATTAATTTGGTACACTCTCATTCTTATCAACCGTAGGAATGTTGAGTCATCAACCTAATTCAAATTTGTAAAATGAAGAATGTGTAGCTGACCTTGGAGAAATTTTCTAAGATCAAAGATGGTATAAATACAAGGCAAGATGTTAAGAATTGAAAGGCACAAGTGTGAGAAGTGAGATAGATATGAAATATTGTGAAAAATTGATATGAGGCAACAAGAACTTCAATGTGTTAGACTCCTAAAAGTAGCGAGTCGATGGTGTTTGCAATTCTCTGATCAAGGTTGCAATGTGTTGAAGTTGTTGTGGTGTATCTTCTATTGCATTGAAATAATGTTTTCTATGTAACATTCTTCTTTATATGTTTCTATAGTTGTAGGTAGTGAGCGTCCTATCTAGACAGTGAGTCCTATCTTGGGTAGTGATCTCTTTGGCAGTGAGCTTCTCATATCCGGTTTTGCAATAACTATTATATTGTGAGTTAATCCTTACCGTGATTTTTCCCTTATTGGGTTTTCCATGTAAATCTTGTGTTTCTTGTGTTGATATTACTTTCTATTATTTTCACTTCATGCACATACTTAATAATAGATGAAATTGGATGAGGAGTTAATAATTGTTTGAGATTTTTGAATGTGATTGGTGATAACTGATTCAACCCTCCTCTCAATTGTCTTGTGCATTTCAACAGAATCATCATCCTTACTTAATTTGCAGCCAGTCACCATAGGAGTGCATACTAATTTAAAACCATCCATTCCAAATTTCTTCAACATTTATTTTGCATACTTTTATTTTGAAGTAAAAGTCCTTTTGTTTGTTTGATTGATTTGTAGTCCAAGGAAGAAATTTATCTCACCAAACATAGACATCTCAAACTCTTTTTGCATTTCTTCAACAAACAACTTACACATAGTTTTATTTCCTCCAAAAATAATTTCATCCACATACACAACTACTATCAAGATCTTACATCATCTTAAATTTTGAAATATAAATTTCTATCTATAGTACCTTTACTGAAACCTTGTTGAATCAAATTTTTGTCCAATCTTGCATACAAAGCTTTGGGAGCTTGCTTCAAACCATATAAAGTTTTTTTCAATATGCAAACCATATATAGTTGATCTGAAAACTGGAATCCCTCTGGTTTTTCCATGCAAACTTCTTCTAACTCACCATTTAGAAATGTAGACTTCACATCAATCTGGTAAACTTTAAAATATTTATGAGTAGCAAATGCCAAAAAAATTATAATAGCTTCCATTCTAGCCACTAGAGAAAATGTCTCTTGTAAATCAATACCTTCCACTTGTAAGTAGCCTTTACACACAAGCCCTTCCTTGTTTCTCACAACTTATCCATTCTCATTCAGTTTGTTTAGGAAAACCCACTTACTTCCAATTGTGTTATTGTTTGCTGGTCTACGAACTAGTTCCCAAGTTTGATTTTTCTCAATTTGCATAAGTTCCTCTTCCATTTTTTTCATCCAATGTTCATCTTTACATGCATCATTCACTGTCTTATGCTCAACTTCAAAAAGTAAGCAATAATTTGTTGAGATTTTTTGTCTCAATTTCTAGCTTGAAATCCCACCCTTAAAGTCTTGGCATAAATTTCTTTTTTTTTTGGCCTTTGCCTCTTGCCGTGGCGGTTCTATTCCTGGCGGTTACCGCGTTATTGCGGCTTGCCAAAGGACTGACCGCGTTGGCTGCGGTAAGCCGCCTGTGGCTTGGCCTAGCAGTTACCGCGGTACCACGGCCAGCCAAAGGCCTGACCACGGTGGCCGTGGTAAGCTACCTGCGGCTTGGCCTGGCGGTTACTGCGGTACCACGGCCAGCCAAAGGCCTGACTGTGGTGGCCACGGTAAGACCGCCAGCGGTCTGGCTGGCAGTTACCGTGGTACCACGGCCAGCCAAAAGATTGATTGCGGTGGCCGCGGTAAGACCGCCAACGGTCTGCTCGACCGGTTACCGCGGTACCATAGGGTCTATTCGGGAAGGCTGTGGTAACACGGTAAACCACATGGAAAGCTTGGTAGGCATACCACCATATCACAAGGGGAGCTTGAGTAGTCTGCGGTAAAGTCAATTAGGAGCTCGGTAGAGGTCGACGACTGGTTGATCGAGTTGGACTTGGATTTTGACCGCGACAACGAATACTAGGTGGACACGTGTCTCAGTGTCGTGCGATTATCGGCTAAAGGCCAATACAATAAATGGGGCAGTTGCAGGTCGATTCAGGGTGGCAAACAGGACCTGAATTTGGTAATGGATTTAATGGCTAGGTGGCTCGAAGCAGGAAGATCGACATGGGTTGTTGATTGGTGCGATTCGATCAGAGATAATTGTACTTTGTGAATGGCGGTTGTCTGACAAAATTGATTGCAATGTATGACTTATGCTAGTCGAATATGTGATTAAAAAAGAGTGAGAAACATTGTAACAAAAAAGAACAATTCTGTATGGTTGTTGTGAGCTGAACAGTGAAGTATGTGATTTGTATGTAACCTGTTTTGTTACTGTAATGCAATATAGACTTGACTTTGTGTGGTGGGTTTTTTAACCTCAAAAGGTTTTCCCACGTATATCTTGTGTCAATCTGTGAATGCTCAATCTTTGTGTCATTTATTTTACTTGCATGTACTCATCTTGAAGTAGTGTGAATAAATTTATGCTCTACTCCTCTGTTGTATTAGTGTTAAGGGAATGTATTCCACACTGTTGGGTCTCTAGATCCATGCATGTTTTTCCCTTCAAGTGGTATCAGAGCTTGGCCAGTTGTATTATCCTTGTAGGAAAGATTAGTTTTTTGTGCTAATACTATTTCAGTGGGAGTCTTGCATTGTTGAATCTTGTTTTTGTTTGAGATGGCAAGTACATCTAGTAGAATAGATATTGAAAAATTCAATGGCAGTAACTTTGAGTTATGGAAACTCAAGATAGAAGACTTGCTTGTGGATAGAGACCTTTGGATAGCTGTCTTTGAAACTAAGCCACAAAATACAATTCAAGAAGCTTGGGATCTTGCAGATAGAAAAGCAAGAGGTTTGATAAGACCGAGTCTAGCTGATTCTGTTCCCCTAACGTTCATGAGGAGTAGTCTCTAGCTTCTTTGTGGAAGAAGCTTGGTGATATTTATCAGGGAAAGTCCCTAGTAAATAAGTTATTCCTGAGAAAGAAGTTGTACTCCTTGAAGATGGATGAAGGTGCATCTATTGCAGACCATCTGAACTTGTTTAATACGAGTGTTACTCAGCTGGCATCTGTAGGTGTAAAGATAGAGGAGGAGGATTGTTGCATGCTCCTATTGTGTTCATTACCTGACAGTTGGGATCACCTTGTGATGGCCATTGGAAGCACTACTACTACTTTCAAGATGGAAGATGTTGCCTCATTGCTATTTGAAGAGATGCAGAGGAAGTCTTTAGACATGGCCAAAGAGGCCCTTGCTGTTTGAGGTAGACCAAAGGAGAAAGGCACGAAGAAGGACAAGAAGTCAAAATCCAAATCTGCAGGGAGATCAAAGTCTCCTAGTAAAAAGTTCAAGGTAAGGTGCTGGAACTGTGGGCAACCTGGTCATATTAGGAAGGACTACAAGGAGGAGAAGAAGAAGATTTCTTCTGACAATGAATCTTCTCAAAGTGATGTAGACGCCTTCATTGCAACAACCCTGACAACTCAGGCATCTGATGATGTTTGGTTGGTTGACTCAGGTGCATCTTTTCACATGACATCCAATAGAGAACGGTTCTCCAAATACGAAGAGTATGATGGTGGAAAGGTGTACTTGGAAACTGATTCAACGTTGGAGATAGTTGGTAGAGGGAAAGTCAAAATTTAGTTTTCTGATGGGAGAGTCAAAGGTATTGGTGGCGTACTTCACATACCAGTTTTGGCTCGAAATCTTGTTTCTGTCACAGGTTAAATGATGTTGGTGTAGAAGTTTCTTTTTCTAGTAAGGGGTGTAAAATGGCTAGAGGTGCAATGGTGCTGGCTAAGGGTGTTCGTACTGGCACTCTGTACAAGCTAGATGCACGTCCTATTCTTTGTAACAGTGCCTCTGTAAAGACATGTAATACTGCACCTATAGAGAAAGATGAAGACTCTTCTCAGGCTGCAAATGCTATGGAGGTAAAACTGCCAGCTGAGAAGACTATGTTGTGGCATCATAGACTTGGTCACATTGGTGAGAAAGGTTTAAAAACCTTGAAGAACAAAAACCCTATAGAAGGGCTTGATGATTGTAACCTTGAGTTCGATTTCTGTGAACACCATGTTTCTTTCTCCTCTAGTCCTCACAAATCTTCTGGTATACTGGATTATGTTCATTCTGATGTGTTTGGTCCAGTTAATGTTCCTTCGTTATCGAAGTCTAAGTATTATGTTTCTTTTCGTGATGACTGTTCGAGAAGGGCATTTGTATACTTCATGAAAAGTAAATTAGAAGTGTTCAGTCAGTTTAAAGAATTTAAATCTTCGGTAGAAAATAAGACTAGAAGGAAAATAAAGTGTTTAAGGACAAACAATGGAGGTGAGTTTTGTTCTGCAGATTTTGAAAGGTACTGCATTGATCATGGGATTAAAAGGCACAAGACAACGCCTTATACTCCATAACAAAATGGAGTTGCTGAAAGGTTAAACAGGACACTGATGGAAAAGGCAAGGAGTATGCTTAGTAGTGCTGGTCTAGAGTAGAAGTTCTGGGCTAAGGCTCTTGCTACAACATGTTATTTAATAAACAAATCTCCTTGTTCAGCTCTTGTTGACAAGACACCTTTGGAAGCATGGTCTAGGAAGAAGCCCTCTCTGAGGCATGTCTGTGTGTTTAGCTGTGAGGCATATGTTTATGTGCCAAATGAAAAGAGATCTAAATTGGATGACAAGGTTGTTAAGTGTATCCTCATTGGCTATGGAGTTGGTGTGAAAGGATACAAGCTTTGGAATCCTGATACTGAGAAGGTTGTGTACAGCAGAAGCGTGATATTTCATGAGCTAAAACCTCCAGTTAGTGATCAATAGCTTGGGATAAATCAGAGTGACAAGAAGGATGCAGTTGAAATTCTCCAAACTCCAGAAAGGGAAGAGCTGCATGGTATTTCTGAGACTAAGGAGAGCTCATTCAGCTTTGGAAGTTTTGATGATGAAGAACAACCTTAGCCTGTGAGAAGATCTACACGAGAAAGAAGGCAACCTGATAGGTATGGTTTTTCTATGCTAGATTCTAACTATGCTTATGCTTTAATTACTACGAATGATGAGCCTAGGACTGTTAAAGAAGCAATCAACATGGCTGATTCTAAGTCTTGGCTGGAAGCCATGAATGAAGAAATGGATTCTTTGAAAAAGAATGACACCTGGAACTTGGTGCCACTGCCTAAGGGGTGAAAGCCTGTTAGCTGCAAGTGGATATTCAAAAAAAAGACATGTCTTGATAGCAGTGTTAAGAAGTATAAGGCTAGGCTAGTTGTAAAAAAATTTTTCTCAAATAGAGGGAATAGATTATGGAGAGATCTTTTCCCATGTAGCAAAGCTGACATCCATCAGGTTTCTTTTGTCTTTAGCAGCTGTATATGATTTTGAAATTGAGCAAATGGATGTGAAGACAAATTTTCTCTATGGTGAGCTGGAAGAAGAAATCTACATGTCCCAGCCTGAGCATTTTGTTGAAAGAGGTAAACAAAATCTGGTCTATAAGTTAAATAAATCTCTCTATGGTTCAAAATAGTCTCTTAGGATGTGGTACCAGAAATTTGACACATTTGTGTTGTCAATTGGGTTTGTGAGATCAAAGTTTGATCATTGCATTTATTATAAATATGAGAATGATCGTGTGCTTGTTATCACCTTGTATGTGGATGATATGTTATTTATTGGAAACAACAAGACTTTGATTTTTGACCTTAAATCTCAGTTGTCTGCAAAGTTCAAGATGAAAAATCTTGGTGTAGCTAGGTACATTCTTGGAATGGAGATTACTAGGGATAGAACAAGCAGAAAGCTTTGGCTCGGTCAGAGTAAGTATGTGAAGACTATTTTGGAGAGGTTTAACATGGATGACTGGAAGCAAGTTGTTGTTCCAATCATGCATGGAACTAAGCTGTCAGTTGAAGTCTGTCCTAAGTCTGCTACTGAGATGGAGGACATGACCAGTGTGCCCTATGCAAGTGCTGTTGGAAGTTTAATGTATGCTATGGTCTATACAAGACCAGACATTGCCCAAGTAGTGGGAGTTCTAAGCCGATTTATGTCAAATCCAGGAAGATCACATTGGGATGTTGTTAAGAGAGTTTTCAGGTATTTGAAGGGGACTTCAGACTATGCATTATGTTACCATGGAAATATGGTTGCATCACAGAAATCTCTCAGCATCCAAGGTTATGTTGAATCAGATTGGGCAGGGGACATTGATAGCAGGTGATCCACTAGTGGATACACTTTCATGCTTAATGGTGGAGCTATCAGTTGGATGAGTAAGCGACAAAATGTAGTTGCTTTATCCACGATAGAGGCAGAGTACATGGCTACAACTCATGCCTGTAAGGAAGCTGTTTGGTTGAGGCGTTTGTGTTCAGATATTGGATTTGATGCTGGGTAGATTACAATCTGCTGTGATAGTCAGAGTGCCATTTTTTTGGCGAAGGATCCGACCTTCCATGCTAGGACCAAGCACATTGATGTGCAGTATCACTTCATGAGGGATATGGTTGAAGATGGCAGGGTCAGATTGGATAAGGTGGACGCCTTGAAGAATGTTGCAGATGCTTTGACAAAACATTTGAGTATAGACAAGTTCAGAGGGTGCTCAGATTTGATGGGCCTTGGGGCCTATAACAGACAGTGATTTCTATTGCTTTAGGGTTAGTTGGAAGTGATTCCAAGTGGGAGCTTGTTGAGAATTTTTGTCTCAATTTCTAGCTTGAAATCCCACCCTAAGTCTTGGCATAAAATTGTTTTTTTTTCAACCTTTGCCTCTTGCCGTGGTGGTTCTGTTCCTGGTGGTTACTGTGTTATCGCAGCCTGCCAAAGGGCTGACCATGGTGGTTGCGGTAAGCCACCTATGGTTTGGTTTGGCAGTTATCGCGGTACCACAACTAGCCAAAGGCCCTGACCATGGTGGCCGCGGTAAGCTGCCTGTGGCTTGGCCTGGTGGTTACTGCGGTACCACGGCCAGCCAAAGGTTTGATCATGATGGCCGCAGTAAGCCACCTGCGGCTTGGCCTGGTGGTTACCATAGTTAGCCAAAGGCCTGACCGCGGTGGTCGAGGTAAGACCGCCAGCGGTCTGGCTGGCAGTTACCATGATATCGAGGCCAACCAAAAGCTTGACCGCGGTGGCCGCGGTAAGACCACCAGCGGTCTGCTCAGTCGATTATCGCGGTACCGAAGGGTCTATTCGGGAAGGCCGTGGTAACATGGTAAACTGCATGGAAAGCTCGGTAGGCATACCGCCATACTGCAAGGGGAGCTCGGGTAGTCCATGGTAGCGCAGTAAAGTCAATTGGGAGCTCGGTAGAGCTTGATGACTGGTTGACCGAGTTGGACTCAAATTTTGACCGAGACAGTGAATACCAGGTGGACACATGTCTCAGTGTTGTGCGATTATTGGCTAAAGGCCAATGCAATAAATGGATTAGTTGCAGGTCTATTCAGGGTGGTGAATAGGACCCGAATTTGGTAATGGCTTTAATGGTTGGGTGGCTCGATGTAGGAGGATCGACATGGGTTGTTCATTGGTGCGATTCGATCAGAGATAATTGTACTTTGTGAATGGCGGTTGTCTAACAGAATTGATTACAATGTATGACTTATGCTAGTCGAATATGTGATTAAAAAAGAGTGAAAAAAATTGTCACAAAAAAGAACAATTTTGTATGGTTGCTGTGAGCTGAACAGTGAATTATGTGATTTGTATGTAACTGGTTTTGTTACTGTAATACAATATAGACTTGACTTTGTGTGGTGTGTTTTTTAACCTCAAAAGGTTTTCCCACATATATCTTGTGTCAATCTTTGAATGCTCAATCTTTGTGTCATTTATTTTACTTGCATGTACTCATCTTGAAGTAGTGTGAATAAATTTATGCTCTACTCCTCTGTTGTATTAGTGTTAAGGGAATGTATTCCACACTGTTGGGTCTCTAGATCCATGCATGTTTTTCCCTTCATAATTTACCTCAAATTCAACAACCCTTCTTCTTGTCAATTCACCTTTCCTCTTGTATCCAATGATCAAATCTTTTGAATGATTATTTTGCACATACTTAGGGGTTTTAGGAACCCTTTCCAGAGCTTCTTCTTCATTTTGGACTTCTTGTTCTCCAATTATTTATTCTAGCATATGTAAGCTTTGCTTCTAGTAGAGTACCCAACAAAAATACCATCATCACATCTAGCATCGAACTTTCCTATATTTTCTTCATCTCTTTTGATATAACATTTTCTTCCAAATACCTTGAAATACTTGACAGTAGGAATACTTCCACACCATAGCTCATAGGGAGTCTTAGTGTTTTTAGCTTTTTCTTGAACTCAGTTGAACACATAAAAAATAGTGTGAATTGTTTCTCTCCAAAAAACTTTTGGTAGACCTACCTCTATAATCATTGTTCTAACAACTTCTTGAATTATCTTGTTCCTTTTTTCAACAACTCCATTCTACTAAGGAGTTCTAGGGGAAGACAATTGTCTTCTTATTCCATGGGATTCACAAAACATGTTAAACTCATTGGAAATAAATTCACCACATCTATCATACCTCAAACATTTTATTTTCAAATTTATTTCATTCTCAAACCATAGCCTTAAATGCCTTGAATTTTTCTAATGCATCAAATTTTTCTCTAAGAAAAGTAACCCATGTCATTCTAGAGTAATCATCAATCAAAAGCATAAAATACCTATCACTTTGTAGACTTCTCACCCTTATAGGACCAGAAAGATCTATACGAATCAATTCTAGCAGCCCAGTAGTAGATTTTTCCTTTGATCTAAAGTTGTTTCTATATTTCTTCCCAAACTGAATGTCCTTGCAAACAATATTAACATTCTTTATAATTTTTCGTAAATCTCTCACTACATGAATTGTATTGATTCTCATTGTGTTGTCAAAATTAATATGACACATCCTTTGATGCCATAGCCAAGTAGCATTAATTTGAGACATACAACAATGTCCATCAACACCTTTAAGTTGATAGATGTTTCCTTCAGTCTTCTTCCTAGTAGCAATCATAGTTCTGAACCCTTTTTCAGATTTCACATTCTTCATCCTTGAACACAAGATTATATCCATTTTTACACATCTATCCAAAACTCAAGAGATTATGTCTTAAACCCTTAACATGGTAGACACCATCAGTATTATGATTGCCATCAAAGCTGATTGAACCTATCCCAAAAATCTTTGCACTAGAATTATCTCGAAACTTAACTAAACCTCCATCATATTTCTCAAGTTTAAAAAACTTACTTTGTTCACTAGTCATGTGATTTGAGTAGCTACTATCAACAACCCAATAGTTATCTTCTTATTTAGCATGAAGAGAAGAGACCACAATACCTTCAAATTTCTCCAAAGAACTTTCCTTCACACATTTTTTCAGGAGTATATTCATATTTTAAAACCAAGAACAAGCATTCATTATCATCAAAATATCCATAACTAAACTCATCATCAGAAATACCAACATCTTCATTGACATAATATTCTATTTTGTTCATCATTCCTTTATTTTCTTTACCTTCTCTATGTTTCTTTCTTTTCAATGTTTTTGGACATCTTGAAGCATAATGACCTATTCATCCACAACTAAAACATTTGAATGGTAATTTACCTTGATACTTACCATATCCCTTTTTCATTGCTCTTAAAAAAATTGCTTCCACTTCATCAATATTTTCTTCATTTGGATTCTTGTGTAGTTTTTCACACATGCCCCACTAAAGTAGGGACCCTCTTTTGCATGGTCTTTTGGCTCTTTTCTGTGGCCTTTCCTTTTGAGCTTGTCTTTTAAAATCTTGGAGTTTTGGTTTTTGGTGCTTTGATTCTTTGGTCCTGGGAATTGTGTTACTTTGCAATGTTCCTTGATGCCTATATTTCTTGTAAAGTACCCCTATTGAGCTAACACTTTGAAAATTTCAAGTCTTTTGGACAATTTCGGGTTTTTACCTGTTTTCAGGATTTTCTCCCTTGGGTGGATTCCCCCAGATGCCTAGAAATCCTGATGGGGCTGGTTCTACATTATCTTCAAAGATTCTAACACTTCGTGAAATTCTGTCTTCCTCTATTTTTTTCAAATTTCCTTTGTTCGTTTGTTTCCCTAGTTTGCGTCTTTGGCTGCTTGGCTTGCGATTGGGCGATTAACCTCGATACCGTGGAGGATTTTCCTTTAGACTATAGTTGTGTGGTGGCACCACCTTACCATGGGGGGCTTTCATCCTTGGTATGGTAGCACGGTGGACCTGCCATACCGCGGGGGTCTTTGTTCGATGGTGCGGTAGCGCGGGGTTGGTTCATCTAGCGTGGTAGTGCGGTGATACCTTGGTATTGCAGGTGTCTCTAAGCTAGGTCATGGTTGTGTGGTTTATTTCCATATTGTGAAGGCTTCACGCTTGGCTTGTGGTAGTGTAGTTTACCACCTTACCTTGGTGGTTGAATGAGTGGCTCGTGGTAGCACGATTTTGGTCACTTTGGAGGAGTTGGGAGGTCAGAATAGATAGTCAACGGTGTAAGAATTGTGTTGACTTTGTAAGAATTTGTTGCCTTGGGAAAATCCTGAAATCTCTTCCTCCTTCATTTTCCCATGATGTGCTAAGTATTGCTAGTATCGGTGATTTTTGTTCCCATCAGATTTTTCTGAAAGATCTATTATTTGTTAAAAATTGAAGGGATTCATGGTCTAATTGTTAATGAAGTTGAATTTTATTATTGATTTGAGATGATTTAAGGATATTCAAATGTTTTTGGAGTTTTTCATGATGATTGAGATGCTTATGAGTGTTATTTTGGGTTTCCATCACTAAAATCCACCTAGCTAGGAATTCCTCGAAATTCCTTTCTGACCTGAATTCCGCGAAGGAGTGAAAATCCTAAAATTTGTGAAGAATGCTTTAATGATATATCAAGGATTCTGATGGTTGTTTTAGATCTCTTTGATAATTGAATATATTGTTTGTAATTAAATGAACTAGATTTTTGATGCTATCATGAACATTGATTGTGACCCTTTTGAATACAGATTGGATCAGGCAAGTTATTGCTATTAGGGTTGAAGAAAGGTATGGGCATTCTTCAAAGATATTGCAAGATCTACGAGATGCAACCAAGTACATTTTGCAACTGCAAGCTGGTGAAACTTGCTTGTGCACGGTTAGGTCGACATGCTTGATAGCCATTCATCTGAGTTGGACATTACATGACAAATTAAAAATGGTTTCTCTCGATCAGAGTCATTCTTGATGCCCAACTCCATGGTCGATCGGTGGCTTATATTCAAACTCAAATAATGTGCGCATTACCTTTTTTTTGCTTTGCATTGGTGAGACATTAATGGTGAAATGACCTGCAGCGTTTGTTTGATCTAAATAAAGATTTGTACAAATCCCAAGCCAATCTGAAGGGGCACCTCATGAATTCAATGTAGGGGGTGATTTATTGTGACCTATCTAGGGCTGATTTGGGTTGGTGGCCGACTTTATTTGTAGCCCTTTCTTGGGCTCACGCGGGAAGAATCTCTATATGTATGGAATTTCACCTCTTTGAAAAGGTTTTTGATGTCAGTTGCAAAAATAGAGGTTAGAACACTTTGTAAGGGGTTTAGACAGTAGATTAGAAGTTAGAATTAGGAGTTAGTTTTATTTTCAAGCAAATGTTGTATCACAGAATATCAAAATTTTTGCTATTACTAATGATTCAATACAAGTGAAGACATTGTATTATTATTGGTGCCTTCTTTGGATTGATTTGTCTTGCATGGTTCTTATTCTATCTTTGAAATTGATTGTAAATATCTAAATGCATTTTACATTTAGAGTAAATAATTTAATGGTTCTTGTAATTTAATACTTGGTGTGTTGTAGCAATATTTGGTTCATACTTTGGACATCGTCTTGATTGTGGGATTGTTGTGCAAGGTCAACCTGTACCTGATATTTTCGTGCTTAGTTCAATTGTGGGAATTTGTCCATGTCAATTGCAAAACCAGGGTTGGCTTGGATGAATGTGCATAATCTAAAAATATTTAATTCCTTAGAAGATTGCACTATTTATGTGAAATTGTAGGTATAGCTTGGGTTGAGCAGAAATTAGTTTTAGGGGATTGGTCTATTCCAAGTATTTCATCATTAGTATTGTTGATCTTAGGAGTAATATTAATCCTAGGATTTCTGAAACCCTTATGTTTTGCTATTTTTTTGAACTGTGGTTAAAGTAGGAACTCAAGTATCACCCTGTTACAAAATCTGATAAGTTTAGAGTCTCCAACATTTGTTTTGTAAGGTCCCTTTGTGATTACCAACATTTTCACATTTATCACTGAGTGGTTTCACTACATTGTCAAGACCTAACATCTGAGAGACCTTGGGGTTATCTCTTTGTTCATAAAGATCAACCTTTCAAGAGAGATAGGATATTATATATTCTATTTGAGTTGTTGCTATGCAGAAAACAACATCAACAAGATTGGCACTAGAAGGAGGGCTTGAATAAGAAAGCTAGAGCATTTTTTAAATGCCCTTTCTCCTGAGAGACTCAGAAGGAGAACTAGATCTACACCAAGAGAAGAGGAGTTTCAATAACTGTAACCTCTAACTAGTTCAAGAAGGACTAGAATAAGGGAGGAGTCATCATCCAATCCATCATTTCCACCATCCTCACCCTCATCTACTTCATGTTCATCCGATTTTGAGGCTGATTCCATTCAACAACCCCAACCAGTCATTAATCAACCTTTACCACCTCCACCTCCACCAATGGATTTCTTGGAAAATAACTTGTCACATCTATCCTTCAACAACTACAATGCTATGAACAAGAACCCTGAGCATTTTTTCTCTATGTTTTACATAAATAATCCTAATAGGACAATAGAGGAGCATATTTGGATTTTTCAGACTTGTCTGAGAGATAGAGGGATTAATCATGAAGATGTTGCATGTAGGCTTTTCCCTTACTCTCTGGGAGAGGAGGATTTTTACTGGTACAACCACTTACCTGCTTCATCCATTCACAATTGGGTTGAACTTGAGGCTGCATTTCTACAGAAGTTTAAAAGTCTCATCAGTTCCAATGAGCTCTACATGAATTTTCCTAGAGTTAAGAGAGAAGTCAATGAGACTATAGGATCATTGAACAATAGGTTCCACCATGCATACACTAGATTGTAGGCATCTTACACTATGGATGATGCCACTTCTTTAGAAGTCTATTTTGAAGCTCTTGATAGTCTTACATCCACCTTCCTTAAGTGGAGAACTAATCCCCCAACTACACTGCTCATTGCATATATAGAGGTTGTTAAGGTCAGCACTGATATGAGGAAACACTTGTCAGGACCCCTGCCATCTCTAGGACCACATGCTCACTTGGGAAAGTATGAGATCTTAACCAGACGTTGACTGATCACACTCCGATTAGGAATCCCATTCCACAACTGCCTTTGGTTCTGCACCCAGGTCATCCAATGAGTTAAGATCACCAAATGACTAGTTATCCTCAACAAAGTGCCAATCAACCCCTTCATCCATAAAAATGGACTGGTTTCCCTACACATATACAAAACTCAAAAATTTTGAATCAGTCCATAGGTCCTAGAGGAGTGTTAGGATACCCTCCAAAAAATGTAAATTCAATGCCTTATATTAGTCTTGATAAGGAAAGGCTAGATGAGCTAATTGGACAAGTGAAAAAATTGAATATGGAGGTAACTTAATTGAGGAACTAGAACCACCAACTCCAAGATGCTAAGAAGAGCATGCAATCAAAATACAATAGGGAAAATTGAAATGTTGCATGAGGGAAACATTCTGATAAAAATCAAAATTTTGAAAGAGGACAAGGTTCTGTTTAGAACTTTGATAGAGGTAAACAAGGTGGATAAGGGTTTGAAAGGAGATAGCCACCTAGGAAAATTAGGCATTGGAATACCAGACCTAATAATGGGGGAGTCCCCACTCCACTAGACCAACCTTCCAATCAAGAAAAACCTCTGAGCGGTGTATATTTGGCTGAAGCAGCTTTGTCAAGGTGGTGTAGGCTTCATAAGACAAATAAACACTCTGAGATTGATTGTCCTAAATTTCAAACTGCTGCTTTTATCTTTTAGTATGAAGTTGAGAACAACTCCACCGGTTAGGAATTGGTACCCTCAAATCCTTATGATTCCCCTGTTCTGGTGTTGAATCATGCTCCTTTCCCGAAGGATGAAGAGAATGAACCAGAAGAGGAATCAAGTAGCCAGAATGAGGAGCTAGAACAAGTGCTCAATGAAAATTAAATCTCTCAATTATTTAATGAGGAACTGAGAATGATAATAGTCCCTTAGATGAAGAGGAAGCTAGTGTTGAATAAGTACAAATGTTTCAGCAACCTACAAGAAAGTATGATTTAAGGAATAGGCCTAACATGAATCCTCAAGCTGGAGGCCCGTTTACCACATCTATTCCTCCAAACAATTTTAGCACTCCACTAGACCCACATGCTAGTAATAATCCATCTTACCCTCAGGTGCTAACACAATACTTTGTAAGAGGAGGAAAAACTGATGTGTCAAAAGGAAGCAATGCCGATGTAGCAAAAGATAAGCAGACTAGTCATTCTAAGGAGACCCACATTGACATGAATGTGGGACAATTAGGTGAATATGTGATTGAAGAACTCAGGAAAGTAAAGGTGAGTCTTTCTTCTTTTGAGTTATTAAGGGTTCCCAAAATCAGAAATATAGTCCTGGGGTCTTTTAATTCAAGTACAACACCACAAGGAGTAGCAGTCAATGAGGTAGTTGGTAGGCTTCCTAGTTCATAGGCATCTAAAGGTCCAATTCAAGTATAGCCTGGAGATAAAGGTAAAGAAAAATATAAGAACCAAGTTACATAAGTCAACACTCAGTTGAGTTTGTTCCAGGGCAAAATAGAAACCCCTACCTTTCTGACTTCTATTCGCATCTTTGGGAAGAATCTGCACAATTTTCTTCTAGATTTAGGGGCATCTACAAATGTTATGCCTTATGTTGTCTGTAGAGCTCTCGGTATTACCCCTATAATCTTTGAAAAGAAGGTCACCCAACTGGACAAGACAGAGCTAAATATAGTGGGAGAACTGAACATGATTCCCATGCAAGTTGCTTCAGACCCTAGAGTGAAACAAGTACGTAACTTTCAGGTGGGAGATATTCCTGACACTTATGGTCTGATCTTGGGTCAAGATTTTAGCAAGGCACTAAATGGATATACATCCACAAATCATTCTCACATGTGGCTCCCTTGGAAAGGAATCCCAAATCAAATCAAAATTGAGAGAGAACCCAAAATGAAGTATGTGATCATCAAGTATCAGAATACTTTGTATGAGATACTGGTGTCAGAAGTCAACATGAGGAACTATGTCATGGTTGCCCCTATTTCAGATACAAAAGAAGCCTCTTTGTTGCAAAGATCCTTTGATGAATCCACATCAGAAGCCAACAATTCTAAAGCACTATTTGAACAAACAGAGGAGCTTGATGATCAAGAAGAGAGACAACTCAACTTGCTGGATAATTTCCAAGGGTTTATCTAGAAGTGTGTGGAGGATCAGATTCAGTTGGGTAGAAATATGAACTTCAAAGAATTGCTTCTTCCTAGTTGGTGTAGAGTTCATAATTCTCCTCACTTTGAGCTGGAATGTTTCCTATGCCAAACTTCAGTGGAGTAGATATAGAGATGCATTAATCTAGCCCCAGCTGTCAGGTTGGATATACAGAGCATTCAAAATGATCTAAAAGAAAAGAGCCCAAGGCCTCCTGAAGAGCCTCTGGGCAGTAGCAAGGACAAGGGTAATTCAAGGAAATCAGGAGCTGATGGTTGTTGGACATTGAGATTTGATGGATCCAAATCAAAGCAGGGTACTAGAGTAGGACTTGAACTGATTAGCCCTAAAGGTAAAACTTATTTTTCTACTCATAGACTCCAATTCTAGTGCACTAATAATGTAGTTGAGTATGAGGCTTTGGTCCATGGATTATTAATGGCCTTAAAAAAGAAAGTTAGGATCTTGCAAGTGTTTGGGGATTCTGAGTTAGTGGTCAGGCAAGTAAGGAAACAATACTTATGTCATGATAAAAGGATGACCAATTAAAAACATAGAGTACGTGATCTCATTGAAGGGTTTGATGCCTTCAACATCCAGCTGATCCCACAAAGTAAGAATGAAACAAATGACTCTCTGGCACAAGCAACAAGTACATTGCAACCTTTATCACTTTCAGGCTTGAAGAAGTTCACTATGGAGCTCACTCAAGTACCCTTAGTGCCTGACAATATCACCAATTTCTAGGTATTTGAGGATGACAAACATATTATTGATTTCATCACTAGTTGTGATGTGTTTGCTTCTCAGGTGATTGATGAGGTAGAACCTCAAGAGGCTGAAATGGACCTAGAAGGAATCATTAGTTTGAAAACTAATACTATCCCAAGGGGCATGGTGCAATTAGAAAAAAATTCTGATCTGGATAAAATAAAAGATCAAGAACAACAATTGAAAGGGGAGTCTCTCAGTAGTCAATGTGAAACACAACATGGGAGCCTAGGATGGTGTCAAAAATGTTTTTATTGGAAACATGTGCACTCAAGAGGAAAGGAGAGGAATTATTGATACCTTGCACACCTATCAAGATGTGATAGCATGGAGTTATGATGACTTAACGACATATGATAGTTCAAGCATTACACATACTATTGCCATGAAGTCAAATGTTAAGCCATTCAAGCAAAGACAAAGGCCAATTAATGATCTGCTAGAGCCCATCATTCAGAAGGAGGTGCATAAGCTATTTTCAACAAAAATGATATTTCCAGTAAGACACTCAACATGGGTTGCAAACTTGGTTCCAATAAGGAAGAAAAATGGACAGATCAGACTGTGTGTTGATTTTAGGAACCTTAACAGGGCATCAGAAAAGGATAATTATCTAGTCCCTTCAATGGATGAAGTAATTCAGATTGTTAATGGGTCTTAGATGAAGTCTTTTCTGGATGGGTACTCTAGATACAATCAGGTTATGGTACAATATGAGGATAGGCACAAAAATGCCTTCACTACAAAATGGGGAACTTTTTCTTACAAAAGAATGACCTTTGGATTAATCAATGATGGAGCTACATTCCAGAGAGCAATGGATATTGCTTTTGAGGACATTTTTGGTAAGCGCATAATTATCTACATTGATGATTTGATAGTCTTTTCTAAGAGGAGAGGTGATCATATTGAAGATTTATGCAAATTATTCCTAAGGTGCAGGGAGTTTGGCATCTCACTTAATCCAAAGAAATGCATTTTTGGAGTCACTGAGGGAAGGCTGTTAGGGCATGTTATTTCAGAATAGGGTATCTCCATTGATCCAGAATGAGTAGAGGCTATATTGAAAATTCAACTTCCAATAAGCAAAAATGAAATGAAATCATTCTTTGGGAAAATAAACTTTGTTAGAAAGTTTATCACTAGATTTGCAGAAATAATAAAGCCCTTGAATTCCATCCTAAAATAGGAAGCAAAGGTTGAATGGAGTGCAAAATCTAGGGAGGCATTTGTAGAAATCAAGAGATCTATTGTTGAGGCTCTAGTATTGATAAGTCCTGAATATGCCAAACCCTTTTACATATATTCATTTACTTCAGAAAATTCTTGTGCTGGCATGTTGACCCAAAAATATGATCAAGGGAATGAACATCCCATAGATTTTATGAGTGCTCCTCTGAAAGATGCAAAAATGAGATATCCCAATGTTGAAAAATAGGCTTATGACTTGGTCCGAGCAATAAAGAAATTTAGACACTATATCTTGAGAAATAAGGTCTTTGTTATAGTACCTGATCCTGCAGTGAAGCTGTTATTAATGCAGAATGAATTGGGAGAGCATAGAGCTAAGTGGGTAACCATGTTGCAGGAGTATGATATTGAAATTCAGCCCATGAAATTAGTGAGAGGGAAAGGACTGACAAAGAGAATGGTTGAGATGGGTCCTAACCTCATAGCTCAATAATATCACCTCCAAGAAGTGTCTCCAGGAGATTGGTATGATGAAATTATCTACTATCTGTTGAACTAGCAGTTTCTTGAACACCTTAATGTAGTACAAAGGAGAGATCTGCACTTGAAGAGTGGCAATTTCATGATGAAAGGAGTTGTCTTGAATAAGAAAAATCATGAGCGAGTTTATTTGAGGTGCCTAGGGAAGGAAGAAGCTAAGAGAGTGATGAATTAATTTCGTGGAAAATATGCATAGGCCATGGCTCAATACCTTCCACTACAAACTAGATCCTAAGGGCGAGCTATTATTGGCCTACCTTGTTCAAAGACACACATAACCATGTGAGGATGTGTCTTGTATGTTAGACTACAACAAGTAGGGAGAAACATGCATCCCTTCCACTTCAGCCAATCATAGAGGTAAAAACATTCACACAATGTGGAATGGACTTTGTAGGTCCAATCAATACACCTTCCTCTATAGGCCATAGGTATATTCTTACCATAACTGATTACTTTACTAGGTGGACTGAGGCTCTTTCTTGCAAACAATGCACCTCTGAAGTGGTAATCAATTTCATAGAGTTAGGTATTATCAATCGCTTTGGATTTCCATTGGCTTTAGTTTGTGATAATGGTCTTGCATTTTCATCATTGAAATTTTCTAATTGGGCCATTGATCATGGAATTGTCATAAAATTTGCATCTAATTACTACCCACAGGGTAATGGTTTGGCTGAGTCTTCCAATAAGAATCTGTTGATAGTCATTTGTAAGCTACTAGAGAAAAACCCCAAGGATTGACACACCCAGCTTAGATTTTCTCTTTGGGAAGATCGTACTAGACACAAAACATCCATACGAACCTAACCTTATCGCTTAGTGTATGGTTTGGAACCTGTATTTCCCATCCAGTTGAATATCCCTACCCTGCAATTCATCAATGAATACTATGATGACGAGGATAAGTGTGAAGCCTGCTTAACTAAATAGTTATACCTTGAAGAGAGAAGAGATGAGGTCTTAGAAAAAATTTCCAAACATCAAGGTGTACTAAAAAGATGGTTTGATAGGAGAGCCAAGGTGGAAGCCTTTAGAATATCTGAATTGGTTCTCTACTGGGACAAAGCCCATGACCAAAAAGGGGAGCATGGAAAATTTGACAGAGTATGGATCAACCCTTATCAAATTGCAGAGATTATGGGAGATAATGTTTTTCATTTGAAAACTCTCAGTAGAGAGGATATCCCACTGCCTATCAATGTGCAGTACTTGAAGCATTATTTCAAGTCCTAAGTTGTTTACAATTCTTTCCTTGTACATAGGTAGATTAGGTTTCTATTTGTTAGAACTGATTTTGATTTGGTTAGGTTAGGGTTTCTTGTGTTTTCTTTTCTCATTTGTTGCTTTTCGTTAGAGTAGGTCTACTTTGGTTGGTTTTTCTTTCTTCTTTGCTCTTGCTTTGGGTTTTCTTGCTTTCCTCTAGGATTTTTGCATCTGTATGATTGGCTACTTGCTTCGGGCTGTTTTGGGATTTCTTTTACAAACTCTTATCATATTTTCAAAGTTAGTTGGTGGATTTCCTTCGTCTGGTGTTGCATATGCTTGGAATTGGAGTCACTTGATTAAGTTAAATTCTGGAATGTTTGGGTCTCATACTTACACACAAATCTTAAATTTTCCAAGGTTGTATATGGTCCTTGTGAGATCTGACTAGGTGAAAAATATTATATTCTACTCTAGTGTTGCTATGGTTCTCATCCCTGAGTGCAAGCTTCATTGCTTCCAAGGTGAAAGAGAAAGTTTAAAATATCTCAAAGAGAAAAAGAAAAGAAAAGGAAAAAGAAATGTTGAAAATAAAAAGAAGTGTTCACCTTATCAAGGGTATCCTAGTATCTCTATTGGGGCTATGGACGCCTGGTTGGCTATAGAGTTATGCTAGGGAGGATCATAGTGATAACCTCACTGGGGCTATGAATGCTTGACTAGAAGCGAGGCTCTATCCAGGTTGCTTTTGGAGTTGGAATCCTTATGTAGCCCTATCAGACTAAGTTTGGCCCCTATTGCAACCGAGGAAAAGGGAAATGGATGCATACACATACCCTTTGACCCTGGTACAAGAAAGGTTTTCTTGTTTGTGAAATTTGAAGCCTTGTCCATGTGTAACCTGATTAATGAGTTGAATCCAGAGATTCTGGGTTGTTCCCAGTTTGTCATTGAAATGCTCTGGAGAATTTCCCTAGTGGAGTCACCATTTGTTGTGCAGTTTTGCACACACACCCCACTAAAGTAGGGACCCTCTTTTGCCTAGACTTTTGGCTCTTTTCTATGGCCTTGCTTTTTGAGCTTGTCTTTGAAAATCTTGGGGTTTTGGTTTTTGGTGCTTTGGTCCTTTGGTCCTGTGATTTGTGTTACTTTGCAATGTTCCTTGATGCCTATCTTGCTTGTAAAGTACCCCTATTGAGCTAACACTTTGAAAATTTTAAGTCTTTTGGACAATTTTAGGTTTTTCCCTATTTTCAGGATTTTCTCCCTCAGGTGCATTTCCTCGGATACCTGGAAAACCCAATGGGGCTGGTTCTACACTGTCTTCAAAGATTTTGATGCTTCACTGAATTCTGTCTTCCTCGATTTTTTATGAATTTCCTTCGTTTCCTCGGTTTTCATCTTTGGCTGCCTAGCTTGTGGCTGGGTGGTTTACCTTGATACCACAAAGGATTTTCCTCTAGACTGCGGTTGTGTGGTGGCACTACCTTACCGTGGGGGGATTTCATTCCCGATGTGATAGCGCCATGGCCTTGCCATACCGCGGGGGTCTTTGTTTGATGGTATGGTAGCACAAGGTTGGTTCATCTGGCGCAGTAGTGCAGTGATACCTCAGAACCGCAGGTGTCTTCAAGCTAGGTTGCGGTTGTGTAGTTTACCTCCATACCTTGAAGGCTTCGTGCTTGGCTTGTGATAGCGCGATTTACCACCTTACCTCGGTGGTTGAATGAGTGGCTCATGATAGCGTGGTTTTAGTTACTTTGGAGGAGTTGGGAGGTCAGAATAGACAGTCAACGGCGTAAGAATTGTGTTGAATTCATAAGAATCTGTTGTCTTGGAAAAATCTAGAAATCCATTCCTCCTTCATTTTCTCGTGATGTGCTAATTATTGCTGGTATCGACGATTTCTGTTCCAGTCAGATTTTTCTGAAAGATCTGTTATTTGTTAAAAAATGAAGGGATTCACTGTCTAATTGTTAATGAATTTGCATTTTATGATTGATTTGGGAAGATTTAAGGATATGAAAATGTTTCTGGAGTTTTGCATGATGATTGAGATGCTTATGAGTGTTCTTTTGGGTTTCCATCCCTAAAATCAGCCTGGCCAAGAATTCCCCGAAATTCCTTTCTGACTTGAATTTCGTGAAGAAGCGAAAATCCTGAACTTTGTGAAGGATTCTTCAATGATATATCAGGGATTCTAATGGTTTTTTTGGATGTCTTTGATGATTGAATATATTGTTTGTAATTAACTGAACTAGATTTTCGATGCTATAATGAATATTGATTGTGATCCTTTTGAATGTAGATTGGATCAAGCAGGTTGTTGTCAGGGCCGAAGGAAGGAATGGGCATACTTTGAAGATATTGCGAGATCCATGGGATGAAGTTAGGTACATTTTGTGGTTACGAGTAGGTGAAACTCACTCGTGCATGGTTAGGTCAGTGCGCTCGATAGTTGTTCATCTGAGTTGGACGTGACATGGTAGATTCAAAATGGTTAGACTCGATCAGATTCATTCTTGATGCCCAACTTAGTGGTTGATTAGTGGCTTATATTCAAAATCACATGATGCATGCTTTGCCTTTTTTCTGCTTTGCATCGGTGAGACATTAATGGTGAAATGACTTGCAAGGTTTGTTCAATCTGAATCAAGATTTTTACAGATCCCAGATAGATCTGAAGGGATGCCTCATGCATTCAATGGAGGGATGATTTATTGCAACCTATCCAGGGTTGATTTGGTTTGGTGGTTGGCTTTCTCTATAACCCTTGCTTGGGCCAGTGTGGGAATAATCTCTATATGTATGACATTTCGCCTCTTTGAAAGGGTTGTTGTTGTCGGTTGCAAAAATAGAGGTTAGAAAATTTTGTAAGGGGTTTAGATAGTCGATTAGAAGTTAGAATTAGGAGTTATTTTTATTTTCAAGCAAATGTTGTAACACAGAATATCAAAATTGTTGCTATTACTGGTGATTCAATACAAGTGAAGACATTGCATTATTATTGGTGCCTTCTTTGGATTGATTTGTCTTGCATGGTTCTTATTCTATTTTTAAAATTGCTTGGAAATATCTAAATGCATTTTATATTTAGAGTAAATAATTTAATGGTGCTTGTGATTTAATGCTTGGAGTGTTGTAGCAATCTCTGGTTCATACTTTGGACAACATCTTGATTGTGGGATTGTTGTGCAAGGTCAACCTGTACCTGATATTTTCGTGCTTAGTTCAATTGTCGGAATTTTTCCATGTCAATTGCAAAACTAGGGTTGGCTTGGATGAATGTGCATAATCTAAAAATATTTAATTCCTTAGAAGATTGCACTATTTATGTGAAATTATAGGTATAGCCTAGGTTGAGCAGAAAGTAGTTTTAGGGGATTGGTCCATTCCAAGTATTTCATCATGAGTATTGTTGATCTTAGGAGTAATATTAATCTTAGGATTTCTCAAACCCTTATCTTTTTCTATTTCTTTGAACTGTGGTTAAAGTAGAAACTCAAGTATCACCCTATTACAAAATATGATAAGTTTAGAGTCTCCAACATTTGTTTGATAAGGTCCCTTTGTGATTACCAAAATTTTCACATTTATCACTGAGTGGTTTCACTGCATTGTAAAGACCTGACATACGAGAGACCTTGGGGTTATCTCTTTGTTCATAAAGATCAACCTTTCAAGAGAGATAGGATATTATATATTTTATCTGAGTTGTTGCTGTGCAAAAAACACCATCAACATAGATCTTCCACTTTTTCATCCTTGAATGTAGTTTCTATCTTTGTTCCATTTTTCAAATCAAGCTTTCTCATTTCAAACAAAGTTAGAGTACCAATCAACTAATCTTTAGTATGTATTATAATATAAATTTCCTCTATAGTAGATACTTTTTCACTATATGTATCAGGGAGAATTATGAGTACCTTCTTCAATATCCTAGATTCATCTATTTGTCTAGCAAGTCATCTCATTTCACCTACTAGCTTATCTACTCTCTGCATGTAGGATTTGATGTTCTCATCTTAACCCATTCGTAGGATCTCAAATTGTACCTCCAAGTTATGCGTACATGTGCAGGATCATCATAGAAAAAATAGGCCCTTAAGTGGCAATAAAAATTTAGAAAATTAGAGTTAGGAAACTTGACGTAAAAATTTGAATAAGTTATCTCTATTATTTCAAAAATATGTAAGAGTAGAATCTATAGAAAATTGAATGTAGTTTTTAAAATGCTAGGTTTATTTAAAAATAAATAAAAATCTATTTGGTTAAAATTTGAAATTTCAATGCAGTAGTACTTAAATTTTAGGGAAAAAATAAGAAATATGTGTCTGTTTGACCATCCTAACCATGATAAAATTATAATATTTTAGATATAAGTAGAGGACTCATGTCTCGATGTGATGCATATTTTTTTGTATTTTTTTTCCGAGTAAATAATTAATTATGATTTTTTTATTACAACTTTTAAAAAATATAAAAACTCGTATGTATGACCACCTTAACTTGGTCAAAACTTCATGAATTTCAATTTTTTTTTTTAATCCTATAGTATGCAAATCATAGAATGTGACACATGCTTCGTATTCAAAAAATGTGATACTATTTGAAAGCTATAGATGTTTTTAAATTAGCCTATCAATCAAGACTTTAGTCGTAATTCAAATAGAAAATAAATAATAATAATTTATTAAATTCAAAGTAAAGAATAATTTATATTGGTGGAAAGCTGAGAATATCCTTAAAAAACCCTTTTTGTTTTAGCAATTTTGGGTAAAAAAAAGGTCGTCGGCCACATGGGCCATCATATCACTTACATATCACCACTTTTTGGCCCATCATGATACTACACATACCCTTCTGCAATTTTTCTTGTTTAACCTTTTCATCTCCTTCATACATATTTTCCAGCTTATCCTAGACCTCTTTAGTAGTCTTCAAATTCATAAATTTATCTAAATCAGAATATGAAAGTCTATTTACAATAATAAACCTTCCCTTATTGTTGATTTCATGCACATTGATCTCATCAACAATACTTGGACCATTTGCAAGAGCAACATATTGGTTATGAATAGACTTTTCAGTCTCATATCCATAGTATTACAAATATCCTTCCGTCTTCATTTTCTAGAATGCATAATCAGTGTTATCAAACCTAGGACACTCAATAGTGATCTTATTCACCATCCTAAGAGGGGGGGTGAATCGGTTGTAACAAATTTAAACTTCAAAACCCTCAATAGATGTTAGATATATAAGCATTCATATAACCTTTGCACTGCTAGCATGATTAATCATTAAAATAAAAATCAGAAACTCAAAGAAGCAAAATCACACACACAAGAACATCAAATTTATGTGGAAAACCTAATGAGGGAAAAACCACGGTGAGGATTAGCTCACAATATAAATAATTTTAAAACTTAATACAAAGGCTGATTGCTAGAAAGGCTCGTTGCCAAAATAAGACACATTGTCCAACGATGGATCACTTCCCAAGGTCACTTCCATATAATTATAAAGAATATAGAAGAGATTTGTTACAAAAAGAAGACTATCTCAATGCAACATAAATTCCACCACAATTCGCTCACACTTTTGTAGACATGATTGAAAGATAGAGTACACCTTCAGTTCACTACCTTCAATAAATAAACACTTTGAAATTC
Source organism: Sequoiadendron giganteum (assembly GCA_007115665.2). NCBI lineage: Eukaryota > Viridiplantae > Streptophyta > Pinopsida > Cupressales > Cupressaceae > Sequoiadendron > Sequoiadendron giganteum. The sequence continues at coordinate 344,776,554 of CM021110.1, forward strand.
ACACCAATCTTCTTGAATTTTCATCACAAATAGATATCTCACATCTCTCTATGTCTATTACAAACATCTCAACTCATATTTATACTGTCTTCAACCTTGAAGCCTTCTCAAGGTTAGCCATACATAAATTTCATTTACAAATTCAAATTAGGTTGGTGCCAAAGAATTCCCATGGTGGAAGAGAATGAGGGTGACCTATACATATACTTAATAAGGACTTAAATAAGTCCCAACATGCCTCAACACACTTCTATGAATTTTGCAAGTAGTGCTTAACACAAGGTCGGCCAACACCCAGGTGAACACATAAAACAATTAAGCACACTCATCCTTAACTCAGTCCAATATTTTTAGACAAAAACATTCACTTGAATGTGTGATCTAGAGTATGTAATAAACACATGTAAATTCATCTAGAAGATTCACAACAAACTTCACCTAAAGAGTATGAATATGTTGTACATTTGAATAACCCTATCAAACATTGGAATACACTATAGCTCATAAAATCATAAACAACAACACCAAATCTAAAATCCTCTTGAACCAAGCAAGAGAGAAACCTTATCAACATATTCTAAGAACCACAAGTCTTGAAACCAAAATGTGAAGAAATTTAGAGAACATACATTTCTCCCAGACACACTGAAATGCACAATTCACATACTGGTGAAAATATCTCGCACTGTACGACAATCTAGAAAAGTCCAGATTCTAGATATAGGAACTACCACTAGCCATGAACAATACCTTAGATCCACACAAGAATAGCATAAACCCAAAAGAAACATGAAGCACATCCCAGAGCAAACACTGAATACCTGCATAACACTATTTTCACTATTTATGAAATTTTCTCAAAAGCACTTGGAAACCAAGTACTAGAGACATCATTGTAGCATATTACTTCACTCTAACACACCTCTCAAACATAGCAACATAAGGATAGCTCCATGTAATCATAACACTTCTTCAACATCTTAACTATACATGCACAAAGAAAACCTTCTGAACGAATGCAACGAGTGCATTGCTTAGACTATATGATAATGATGATGTAAATGAGATGTTTGGAAGATGCTTAAAATAACAAATCTATATTATTTTAAACATGTTAAATGATTATGCAATGCATGTGAGATGGATGAGATGGATGATGTTGTCTTATAATGATATGACGTGATTATGCAAGATGAGAGGATGAATGCAACATGGATGCATTGTTAGCGCAAAAGAGGATAGAAGAATGAGAGGGATCAACCCTTAAATTCAAGAAGATGAAGAAGTTCAACAAACCAACTTTATTAGAAATGATGAATGATGATGATGTAATGCTTATCCAAGGATGGGAAAAGAGCATACCTTTCTTTATGTTTGATAACACATGTAGGTGCGATGCATCAAGGTATTAAGAACCAGGATGGCATTGCACCTAGTGTGATGGACTTTGACTTGACAATCAGATAGGAGTATTCATGTTCACACTTGACATACGGAAACATTGCTAGGACGGACCTAACAAAGCAAGTATTCGCCAAGTTATTTTACAAGAATATCTAACAAGCATAGCAGATAAAAAGATAATGATCATTGCCCCATTCCTTTCTCTCTAAACCTATTTTGTTTAGGCATCATCAAGAGGTCCTTGGAATGAGTGCAAAATAAGATAAGTCAAAAAGACCAAATAAAGTAAACAAACAAGTTGATGTTCTTTGTATCACTAGCCAAGGCTAAACTACTATGGGGGTTACCTGATGCTTATGTCCATCGCAGGAAAGCTTCATCCTAGGACATGTAGTGATCAGGGTTTTGGTGAGACTGATTGGATGATAAGCTATTGATACTCTGAGTTGACCAACTTGCTGACTTACTGACTTAGACTTGAGACTTTGATGATTAAGTGTTCACTTAGGAACCTACTAGACTTGCTTCTGACTGACTCACCAAAGGGTGAAGGTGACGATTGATTTATTATGAGCGGCGACAATCACAGGTGAAAGCGAGATGAAATGGATGCACCATTTTGGTTTTTTCAAATGTTTTGAGGCTGTTTTTGGAATTTTGAGATGTTTTACAAATGTTTTTGGTATTTTCAAGATTTTTCAATGTTTTTGGTATTTTCAAGATTTTACGACGAACAGACTAACTTAAAGACCTATCCTAGGGGTCTCAGGAGCTGATCCATAGATTAGCCTTGCCTACATTATATACGCAGAGACCACGTAGTTCGACTGGTGGTGGACTGACTTGATGATAAGACGGATGGGCAAATAGGTTGCTCCCCTTTTTATTGCTTAAAGGACTGACTTAAGATGCAGACTAGATGGGCAAATGGATTGCCAATGCGACAGACACCTAAAGGAGTGACCTTAACTATCTCGGGGGATGATCAAAGATCAACCTTGCCTACGTTCATGCTCAGAGATGATGTAGTTCGACAAGGTGAAAGACTGACAAGACTCAATGATGAATTTTTTTTGAAGATTTTTTGATATTTCGACATGTTTTTGGATTTTTTGGATGATTTGGATGTTTTTTGGATTTTTGAATGAGTTTTTTGAATGTTTTTTGATTTTCTGATGAATTTTGACAATTTGGATATGGATATGTGATGATATCAGTGCTCTGTTTTGGGATTTTGTTGAAAATCAAGCTTAAGGTTGATCAATCGGATTGATGGATTGATGGTTTGACTAAGTGTGTTAAGTCAAACAAAAGTGATAATGCACTCGTAAGTTCCAGGAAGTTGTGTTACCCCAGAGTAAACTCGTAGAAAAAGGATAATTTGGCTAGGTGTGTTAAGCCAAACAAGGTGATTATGGATTTGATAATTTGGCTAAGTGTGTTAAGCCAAACAGAGTGATGATAATGAACTTGTAAACCCAAGGAAGTTGTATTTTCCTAGAGTAAACTCATGCACAAGATGATAGTTTGACTAAGTGTGTTAAGTCAAACAAGGTGATGATTGATTGGATTCGATTGATCAAGATTGATGAAGCTTGATTTGGAACAAAATTATTTTGATGATTTGATGTGACACAGATGTGCGCATTAGATGCGACTGATATGAATTGTTTGGATTGATGTTCGATGAAAGATAAAACTTGATAAGGAACATCATCTTGCTGTCAAAATATGCCATGGGCTAGTGATTTGGATATTTGGCTCACAAATGCTTTGACCAATTTGCTTTCATGTTTGCCAATGCTCGGATCACCACATAAGTGGGAAGATATAGATCAAGATTTATTCTCGAAGCAAGATGTAAATATCTGCCCCCAGTTCTAGCAATGTTTGGAATGCCATGGGTGAATTCTTGGATACAAATGGATATGGATTATCTTGTGATAAGATAAGGGTGTTCAAACAGAGGAATGCTCATTCGGATAATGCTTTGAGGCTCAGATAACATTAGATAGGATGGGATCAATGAAAATGACCCATGTCAAGGTGTTTACCATAAGCAAGTGTAAAGTGTGCACCAAAATTTTCCAAGATCAAGATAACTTGGAGTATGGATGCAGATGGAAAATGGATTGGATAAACGGTTCATGGATGAACGGATGATATGGATGCGATAAGATGGTTTCTCCTAAACTGGCACACGTAGATGCTCGATTCTACACATGATGCTTGTTTGCCAGGTTTTCATCATGGTACCTGTCCAAAGCGCCACCAAAATGGTTTTTGCAGAGGACGATTTTTTTCTTTATTGTTTTCAATCCTTTTTCTGATTTTTTTGGATTTTTTTTTTTTGTGTATTTTGATTTTTTTGTCGTCTCCAAGATGCCTGTTTGCCAGGTTTTCATCAAGGTGACCATTTTTTTAGGACCTTTTCTAATTTTTTTTGTATTTTCTGGGAGATTTTAAGCTGATGCTGAACCACCTAGTGGTGCTAATGTTGATGCTTCTATCATAACATGCCATTGGTATCTTGCTTGAAGAAGTTGCTTTGCCAAGATACGTGCACTTGAATGCAACTTTTGAGATTCTTGATCTGCTTTGCTGATACCAGAGTTAACTCTATCTTTGTGTGCACATCGCGATAGGGTGCCTTCTGAATCCTTATGATGAAGGGTCGTTGCCAACACATGGTCAATGTGAGAATTGGATATCATGCGTGGAGGCATGGATGGAGTGTGTTTAGGGATAAAAGATGGATTGGTTGACAGTTTGGAGCCTTTGAATCTCCAAACTTGGGAAGATGAGCAATGATGGGTGGATATGGAAATGTACATGGAATTAGGACCAACTGCTTGATACACTTTGTATGTCGCTTGAGAAGCATGCTTTTTCTTTTGTGGAAATCTTTGATGGATATTTGCCCCATAGTTTCTTTGACTAATGGAGTTTGATAGGGATTTGTATTCTTGGGTATCCACTTGTATTTGATTTGTCCAATATGCTTCTTAGCTTCTTTTTCTTTGATACTATTCTGCATGCTTCGATTCAAGTCTTTGTTTTGACATTGGTGGCAATTCATGGATGGGGTGATGGGTGGATGGAGATTCATGACGTGGCAGGTTGTAGTATTGGCATTGGTTTCATCATAAGGATTCTTCATGCTCTCTATGTTGATGTTTGCTCGAGACAAAGTTGCCCCTAGTATGGTGATAATATTACCAATATGTTGAGATCCCTTGATTGTCGAATAACCAAGGCCTTGACATTTAGGATTTCCAAAAATATGCATTGGTTCTAGGATACCCTGTTCATGTAGGCCTAATCCTCTGCCTTGATAATTCATCTGCTGAAAAAAATTATTTGCCATAGGATATGATTTACCTTTGAAACAATGTATTTCTCCTTCTCTGCTCTGTGGCGGATCTTCAAATGTCATAGCTCTTTCATTGATAAGATGATTTTACCTTGCAAAGGTAAGTGATCCAACTTTATAAGTGACGGGATCTTCCATATGTGGGATGACGTTCTGATTGATATCTTTGGTTTGATCTTGTGGGATATCAGATTGTAATGCTCCTTCAAGAGGTGTTGATGCTTGAATGCACACACAAAAGTCTTCCTCATGACTCACTTCATAGGATGTTTTTGATTCATGACTTATGTACAAGCCTTCTTCCTGACCCATTTCTGATATGTCTCTGAATTTCTCTATATCTTGATCATGTGTACAAATGTTAAGAGTAGGAGACTCTTGTTCGTTGGTAATGATTTCAAGAGTATGAGACTCTTGTTTTGAATGAAGATCATCCATGTGTCCATCCAAAGAAAGCATCTCATGGGTAGATGGAGGAGTATGTCCTATGTGGATGTGGTCATCTTGTATGGATAGGAGAGTGTTCATTATATCATTTTAGTAGCTTGGAGATGCAAATTCTTGATCTTGAATGATTTCAGAATTGCTTTCGACATGCTTTGGATCAAGTTCTTGACATGGGTCAATTTCAAAGAATGGATTTCTTTCTTGGATATCTTCATTAGGCATAGGAATATTCTGAAATTTCATGAGGTCAAAGGATGGCCATATGTTTTGGAGAGGATCATTGCTAGACCTTGGTGAAAGATGTTGATCATGCTTTGGAACAAATTCTTGAGATATGTCTTCTAACTCATTAGGTGATTTAGAGACATTTTCAACATTGTCATTAGTTGAAGGATCACAAATTATAGGATCAAATAATGTTAACCCTCCTTTGAATGGATCATTGTTAGACATTGTTGGTGAGTTTTGATCATGATTGAAAAGTGGCTTTTGGGGTGTGTTGATTTGATCGTTGGTCGAGGTGGAAACATCTTCAAGGTGCTTATTGATAGATTGATCTTGATTTTTGATTTCAACAATTGTGGTGGGAATTTGTTGCAAGCTCTGTTGTGGGAGTAAGGCCTGTGTTTTCTGCTGAGCCAACAATGCTTGTTGTTCATCATGTTGTTTTTGTGCCAACAAAGCTTTTTGTTGGGCTCTTTGTTGTGCTACTTCTTCTTGGATTGCTTGCAATAGTGCCCAGAATTCTGCTTGCGCTTGCACTTGTTGGGCTACTTGAGCCGCTTGTGCTTGCTGAGCAACTAGCTATGTAGCTTGTTGGGCTTGGAGTGCCTTTTTGTAGGAAGCTTCTTGAGCGGTTTGCAACATGATGGAGAATGAATTGGTCGTGTTGTATTTTGGTGGTGGTGGCGGTGGTGGTGGAATGGGAATGCTGTTGATTGTTGGGGTTGCTTGGATGGTTTCCATCTGTTTTTGCGACATCGATGGAAAAATGGGATGATTTGGTATGATGTTTTGATTTGGCATGATAGATTGAAATTGAACATTGTTGTGGTTGGGAATCATATTGCTTGGATTTAGGTAACTTTGATTTTGCATGTTGTTACCTTGGCTTGAATCAACATATGGAGTTGCCAATATATTGCTAGGATTTTGAACAACATTAGGGGGATTTGCAAACATGTTGACCCCAAAGTTTACCAATTGTGGATTTGGAATGGTTATGTTTGGTAAAGTTGCACTTGGTATGTATGGATTTGGTGGGATAATGTTGTTTGGAAAACTCATACATTGAGCGTTTGGTTGATAGATTTGCAGATTTGGACTTGGATTTAAATCTATCATCGGGAGAGGTGTTCCAAAATTTAGATTGGGCATACTCACATTCGTTATACTTTTGAGGTTTGGACAAGATAATGATGCCATGTCTAAATGTGAGTTTCGATAATCAATTGGAATTGTGAGACTTGAATAGTTTGGTTGACTCGAATTGCTCATGATGGATGGATCAAGTTTATATTCCATGTCCCTCTTGTGTTGAGATCGAGTTTGAACCATAAAATGAAGACGAATTTTCAAGAATGTAAGAGATGAACCTCTAATTCTTTAGATCGGTCTAAATATTAGGTTCAAAGAAGTGAAGAACTAGGATAATTGAAGGATCAAAGCAATAATGAGGATGAGATAAACAGAAGATGAGTGATATGGATGAATGGAACTCTTAAGGAAACTTTGAAAGAAATGCTAAAACTTTTAGGACTTTGATTTGATTGATTCGTGATTGGATTAATGGTTTGACTAGGTGTGTTAAGTCAAACAAAAATGATAAATGTAATCATAAAACTCTAGGAAGTTGTGTTATCTAAGAGTGAACTCCTACAAGATGGTAGTTTGACTAAGTGCACCAAGTCAAACATGATGATGATTTGATAATTTGGTTAAGTGTGTTAAGCCAAACAAGATGAACTTGTAAACCCTAGGAAGTTGTTTTATCCAAGAGAGAACTCGTGTATAAGATGATGGTTTGACTAGATGTGTTAAGTCAAACAAAGAGGTTTGATTTTGCCTAGAAGTTTAGCATAAAAGATATTTACAAAGTTTCCAAGAGTTGGTGAGGTGACTTTTGACTGATTTAATGGTTGAGAGATGGATGAAAGTGATTGAATTTGATCCTAGACTTGACCTAGAATAACACTTCTGCTTACAAGACCTTGATGTTGAAGAACACGCTATATTCTGAACTCAAAAAAGTCTCTCAAGATGCTCCTCACGAGCTTTTAGAGCAAGCTTTTTGAACTTCGGTTTTGGGATTTTGATCATGTTAGAAAACACATGTGTAATCAAATTTGTCTTTTATCTTGTCTTAGTGAATCCTTTTTACCAAAATCACTTGCTTGATTATGTTTTCAAACTGAATGTCTAATGTCCTGCTTTCTTCTTCATCCCACAAGGTCCATTATGTGGAAATCAAGGAAATTAGGGCAAAAGTCTCCTATGTATATCCTTAGTGAAAACAAATGATGATAGAATTCGAGCACTTAGAAACCTCTAAGGATATGATCCCTAGGGAAAGCAAGAGTGCTTAAATTCGTCAAAGGTATTTGTTTCCTCCAAGGTGTTTGAAATTTGAGGCTCTTGTGAATGTTCGTTTTTCAATGTTTTGAATCCAAGCAAAGTGTTTTTGATTCCAAGCACCTTTTACAACACTAGGATGATGAGGCTATATCTTGTTGGGTTCCCACTTGGATAAATCCAACTGCGCATATCTTGTGCGAATGGCTAAATGCTTGACCACACTAGCTCCCCTCCATGACACTCACTTATTCGGGTCAGCCAAGCATTAGCACCCATGAATCTCCCATGGCACACTTTCCATTTCCACAACAAGACCGCATGTTACGTGGGGCGGCTTCAAAGGACATGACCTTTTGCACCAACAAGATAGACAAGGTTTTGGCCTTTTTCTAAACAAAGGGTTCTAATTCGAGCATTCTGTTCATGGGGGATTATCCAACATTGGCGAGAGTCCATTTCTGTCCATCTCGTCAGAATAATCCTCGTGATATTGGCCTTTGTTCCAATATCCACACTGATATACCAGTTGGAAGTCGCTTGGATTTAGTGTGTTCCCGGTTGGGTCGTTCCCTTGGGTGAGTACTTTTTCCCACAAGGCAGGCCCTTTAAGTTAACAATAGCGAGCTAACATATCCCATCGTTCACACAACCTTTGTTGAAAAACAAAGGGGAGAACCTCCGCAATATATCGTGCTCACACTCGCATGCTTTGTTCAATTTTAGATCCCAAATCGAAGTGTGGAGGCAATATTTTTGACAACTTAATATCATGAAAAAAACTTTTGATTCTCAAGATCGTCATGAGGTGCGAGAGAAACGCATACGTCTTTTTGATGATATTACTTTGTGAAAAAGATTGCAAAATATGACAAACAGTTGTTCATTTTAAGTCAAAAAAGCAGTGATGAATTCGTTTTAAGCACCAAAATCCAAGTGTGAATCTTGCCTTGTTTAGTTTTAGACCAACATCCAAATTCTAGTGTGTTTCTAAGGTTCAATTTTAACCAATTTGAAAAAATCAAGTCAATGGTTAATTTTAAACCCAAAAGTTGAAGTAAGTTGGTTGAAAATAGAAAATGAAAGTAGAAATTGGATGCTCTAAGCATTTAAAAATGCTTTGTAAATTTCAAGTTTGAATACCCAAGGCCCATTTTTAGTTCAAAAATTCTCAAAGATCGTTTCCTTCGCTTCAGTTTTGGAAGTTCTTTGTGCAAACAAAATCCATTTTCCTATAGGATAAAAGGAAAAATACATGAGAATCAATCATTAAGAGATATTTTAGGAAATAAATATCCAAAGAAAATTAATTCTAGCAAATGTGCAGTGAATGGAGATTAAAAATAATCTTTCATCATGCTTTCCACCAAGATAGGATTTTAAGATTTAATTTATGCAAATGAATTTGAAACATTTGTAAGTCCTTCTAAAAGTATAGAACATTGAGCAAAGCGAGACAATAGTCAAAAATTGTCACGTGTGAAATATTCCCCTATAGCCTGACACCCTTGGATTCAAGATCTTCTTGATTACACCTCATGGAAAGTCCCCTTGCTTAACTAGGAAATCTGTTAGGGTACCTTGGGAATGGAAAGAAACTGATTTCTTCAGAGCTACACCTGCTTGTTAGGTAACAAAATCGAGATCCCATCACACATTGCAGAAATAAATTAACACATCAAGTAGATACTGAGTTATCCCCCCTTTTAAGCAACATACGTGTGTGGGATAAATGCGCAATAATATAGTGAACCTGTAGCAGAAAAGAATTCATGTCTAAGCATTTAGCAAACAATCCTATCTCAAAAATGCTACTGTGAACATAAATTATCCCTTTTTGATTAGCAAATGCATCTATCTTATAAGATATGTGAGTGAGAAGAGAGGATGCACAGGAAAATCATTTAAAATTTCGAAAGAAAATGACTGTTTTGATAGACATCTATTGCCTTTATCATGCTAGACTACCTACTGCGCATAGCAGACAAACCATTTAAGGCAGGCGGCCTGTGATGGTAAGAGCAATTTGATTTCATGTTTTCCTGTCAGTGCTCTCAAAGACTTTTATAGATTAAATATTCATGAATAACCTTACTGCAAGTGGTGTACTAAGATGTGATGCAACTATGCCAACAATCAAGACCTCTCACGTATGAAGACAATCTGATGAATGGATAGATCTGAGATGGTAATAATTGTAGAAAGTCGTGAGAATGAGATTCAACTGTAAGTAGCTTTTGACCAACATCCACAACTATTAAATCAGTATGAGCATGATATGCGATGGAGGAAATTGGGTGATTGGAGTCATGTGAACCCAACTTGCATCTAAAAGAAGTGATATAAAGTGAGTAAAGCATAATTTTCTGTACTATAAGAAAACGGTGATTTTTAATGAAAATAACAATAGACTTAACCTACCACTTGCCGCACCTGTCAACAGTAAACGAGGAAATCAAAGCATCACTGTTTAATATGAAAGAAAATATCATTATCGATTAGAGAAATGAATGAATGAACACCGCTTACACGAGACCATGCTAAAGATGGCACTGCGAGCCCTTTTACTTTTGCATTAGCATATACAGTGATGGAAAGGGACAAAACAGTGATGACCATACAACATTTGATTGATGCAAAAATAGTGAGTTTCCTTTCAAACACTTCAGCAGATATCACCATGAAGGCTGAATGTACGCAAAATGGAAGTGTAGCAAAGGCACATGAACTGTTGACAAAGTGCATAAGGCATAGACAAAGCACGTGAATTGTTGACAGAGCACAAGAACTATTTTCTTTTTCAAACACTGCAGTCGCCACTATGAGTCGATCTACCTTTAATCAGAAAAATTATACTAGTGAAATGACTATAAGAATGAATGCAAATGTATATACCTAAATTTATTTACCTTGAAGTGATCATTGAAGGCACAAGGCTATGGTGTATTTTATCAATATTTGTGTCAATCCTTGTGAACAAAAAACCAGTAAATTTGGAAATAATAGTCTTATTTAGCATAGATTCACAATCATGTTAATCAAATTTTGAAATAATTCCAATAAGTTCAACGTGGGTCACATACAGCCCCTCACTGATAGGGAAAAGGCCATCCATGAGAACAAATACATTGTTGTACGTTACTTGAGGAAAATATACTATTGGGGGGGGTTCGCTTTCAATAGCACTGATATGTAGATAGTAATGTGAATAGCAATGACTAGAATATGTAAATGACAATGATTTATGCAGATTAGTGAATGGCCACACCATTATTTCTACAACAAGACTATGGATCAGTCTTCTGTAATCTATTGGCGTAGATATTTAAGAGTTATAACTGAAATGATAAATGTAATATCATAAAAGAGATGATACAGTATAAAACAGTAACACCCCCAGTTAGAAGTGATCTCCCATTCCCACAAAATGCAAGAAGCTACATATTAGTGATAGCTTGTTAATAAACAAAATTCTCATTAAGACAATAGTTTCCTGCATGAAATATGATGAATGTGGAAGACAAGCTTCAATCTACCCTCCTTCTAGTGCCCTTTGTGGGATGCTAAAATCTTACACATTGTTTGTATAGATTTAGCCATCCTCATAGAATAAAATAGATCATTTACTCCAAGCAAATTAATAAACTAAATCAAACATGCATTAGAGAAAATGAAATACAACCTATTCTATGGTGGATTGGTGCCCTCCATGAAGATGTGAGAGAGCCCTTTCCCAATCCCTTTCTAAGCCAAAAGAGATAGACAATGAGTTGCTATGAGCTCAGGTTGCCTATAGTTTAGATGCATTCAAATGTGTTGTTGAAATGAGAGAAAATGGCTTGCATTTATAGGAGAAGTTGATAGAAGAGAGGCCAAAATTAGGCAATGTGGGACTAAATCCCATCCAATAGGATAGAGACACTTGTCATAATGGGATTGGTCAAAGCTTGTGCAAGTTTTGGCCAATGTGCCCATTCAAATTTAAAAAATGTCAATAAATGCATGTTGTTGAGGGTTTTGGGGGGAATAATCTTTGTCCAAAAAAGTCAAAGATGAGAGTTATTGAGGGAAAATAAGTCTTTTTAATAAATCAAATAAATTGATTTATTGGTGCAAGTGGGTGGGTTAGTTAGGAGTTTAGATTTGACTCTAGTTGAGTCAAAAGCTAGAGAATGATAATTATGATTAGAAGTTAATTAATTTAGATTAATTAACTTAGGGAATTTTAGGGATTTGACATTTGATTAAAAATCAATTTGATTTATTAAACCAAATGAGAAGAACATAAGGATTAAATAATTTGATTTATTTAATGAACCTTAGGAAATTAATCAATAAATATTTTAATTGATTAATAGAAGAAATGAATGTTAATTTGTATGATGCATGATTGTTATTTTTTGCATGTCTACACCTTCTTTATTACAAATTTCTCAATATCCTCGACATATATGACCAATAACCAACTTCCATACACATAGTTGACATCAATGACAACAACAAATAGTTGACATAAATGATAATACCTTCATACTTGCAACATATATAACATACTAAAGACCGTAGTGTAACATATCCCCAACATCAACATCTCATCTCAATACTTCTAATCCACATCTTAATATGTCATCATGATATCATCTCTACTGAAAACAAACATACTCATTACTACTTTAATTGGCATTGAACAAGGCATGGCATCAAACCATGAAAATAAACAATATCATTTTTATCACATCATCAAAATATATCATCAACATGCAAATATAAGCATTAGTGATAGCCCAAATTGAGTGTTTACATAAATGAAAAACTTAGGTTAACATATGTGTAATAGTTGTATGTTGAAATATACAAGTTGTGATAATATTCAAGAGATATTTATTGTATTGTATGTTGTTTACAATTAATACAATTGTTACTATCCTTTTTTGGTTGCTATTCTAATGGTTTTCCATGTAAATCTCTATCTCGTGTGAATGTAGTGTGCAAACTATCTCATTTATTTCAAACATGTTATATATTCAATTATTACAATACACAATTGTATTTACATCACATCATATTAAATAATTTTGTATTCTAATCTATCAGTTATTTATAATAGGGATTAAATTCCCAATAGGTACTTACAATAATAAGTCAAATGCAAAATTCACTATATAGGCATATTTACATGATGGACATGAGATACTTGGTCCAAATCATTATGTATATTAGCTACATATACAATACCACACACCTATATCTTTGTGGATACACCTAATTTCATTATTTTGAAAATATGACAATAAATATGCAATTACAATAATTCAAATTGATAACAATGCATAAAGAATAACTATAAAATATAATAAAAATGAAAAACTAATTTTTGTGACATAGGATTTCTCTTAGACCTAGGGTGTACCCAAATCACATACACTAAGTGATTGAAAATTGAGCCTCTCACTTTCACTCAATTTTTTTAGCTAAATAAAAACCATATATGTTTACTTTATACTTAGATATATGTAAGCATTGAAATTTAAAAATAAGAAAATAAAAGACTTGAAAACATAAACTGAAAATCAAGTCTAAATCCCATTTACCAATTCCATTGCAAACCTCAAATAAGAAAGATGTTGATTCACCTTTGGATGTGGATGCTAAGTCTTTCAGCATAACACGATGATTCAATTGAGAATTGATTTTGATAGAATTAATTTGCACATAATGGGTGAGATGTGAAAATGATGAAGCAATGATCCTATTTATGGATTTTTTAGTTAAAAATCAACTAGGAGATGAGGATGAGGATGAATACTTTACTTAACTGAAGTGATTACGGATTCAACTCAACTAGAAAATATAAATTTACCATTTCAAAACCATGAGAGGATAATAATGATTTTTTTAATTTAATAATTAGATAATTGTGAGCAAGAAGTTTTCATTTGAAGGCTAAGTTGACTAATGGATGAAGAAGAAGATTCTAAAATTAGATTGAGTTAACTAAGGATTGAAGATGGAGTTTCTAAATGAAGACTAAGTTAACTTGTTAGTGATTATGGAGTTGACTGATGGAGTGAAAATAGAAACTAAACCTCATTTAATCAAATAATGAAATATTATTTAATTAAATGGATAATGGATAAATGGATTAATTGATTAATAAATGATGATAAATTATAGATGATTAATGATTTTAATTAATTTTCATAAATAGTAAATTAAGGTGATAAATGGTATTTAATGATTATTTTAATAATTAATGTAAATAACTAAGATTTAATTAGGTGAATTATTTTAGTTGTCTACAATATCCATGTATAATATTTAGCTAGTTTATTATTTCAATTAATTAAATATATTTCTTAACTCTTGTTTATTGTTCTTTGCACAATAATATTATCCAAAGTTTCTTCTATCACTTCAACTTCTTTTTAGGTAATTCTAATATCCAATCAAATTTTATACTAACTCATTTAGTATTATATCTATGATAATTATAAATATCTAAAACATTGAATATATGTGATATTTTAAACTCCTTAGGCAATTCAATCTCATGGGTATTTTTGGAAAAAGATAATTCTCTTGCACGGTCTAATTTTCTTTTTCAAAAAACCATGACTAAAATATCAATTTCATTTTCCTTGTGCCTTCTATCTTTATCAACATATTCCTTATATTTATTATTTGTCTTTTCCAACTATTTTTCTACCTCTTAATGTAATCCCTTCACATTTTCTAAATAATCTTTATAAGTCACACTTCTCTTATGTTCCTCTAAGTTATTTTTCTCAATTTTGAAATATTTCTCAAACTTTGTCTATAGACAATATGAAATAGTTTCATTCATATAATTGTGTTCACTAAATTGTTATAAAAAAAATTAACTTGAAGCAATGCAAGTTCTAATTTCCCATCCTTTTATTGGTCAAACAGATAAGTAAATTTCATAAAATATTATTTATAAATTTTCTTTCTACATCAATTTGTGGGCGATATGTTAAAAAAAAATTAGATCAATAATCCTCTTTTTCATTATTGTTCATGAAAAAATGACCAACATATTTCAGATTTCTATCTAACACAATTATCTTAGATAATCCATGTAATCTAACATTTAACATTTCTTGTTTGTGAGAAGATAGAGGTTTAGGGTTTTACATGCCAAAGTATGCAATTCTTCCAAAGGAGACTAGGGAATTAGGAGTCGAGATCTAGGAATGCAAGGGTACAAAGTAGAAGAAAGTTTGAAAAGTTTCTTGAGAGATTATACTAAGAGGGGTGAATTTTTCTTTAAAATAACTACTAACATGCCTTGGAAGAAAATGTATTTTTAAATTCTATTAGACTGATGGGTTTGGGGGATTTGGAAATCCCCATACATGTTGGAGAAAGGAATGAGGAAGTCTATAATTCCACAAGTAACCTTGAAAGGAGAATTGGAGCTCATGATTTTGGCATAATTGATGTCATGATGTACATGGAGAGGGAAGCTTAAAAGATCATTGGGGTGGTGGGGTTTGGAATACCAAGATACTTAGTGCAACATGGAGCAATTGAAAAGAAAGCTCAAAATACGATGAGTAGTTTCCAAAGGGAAGTAGTAATCAATAATTTTCCACACCTAATATAAGTGGGGATTGAGCATTTTATATACTTGATATTGTAGTGTTGAGGAAAAGGAAAACTTGAAATCCCCTTATAGTTCAAATTTTGAGGTTCCATGATGCACACACATTTAAAAAATAAATTTGGGGAAAATTTTGTAGACTCACTACATAGTAGAGATCAAAGATTAGGGAATTCTAATTTTCCTATGATTAGCATAAATGGGAAAGGGAAGCACTAAAAACCCATGGGGGACAATAGATGAAGAAAATAGGAATTGAGATGTATACGTACTATGGAATGACCTTTGAAGAAGCACAACTTTATACAAGGAGGTATGAAACTTTGGATTTGGGACTCAAGGAACTCATGGGTTTGGAGGAAAGGGATTGTTGATAATCAAATATTGTGTGTCTCCAATAGTCTTATGGAAATTCAATGAGTGGGGGAACAATATGCACCTCACTAAATACCTCCAGGATTTTTATAGAATGTCGGTTCTTCTCTGAGTTTGGGAAAATAGTAGAAATAAATGTAAATAGAAAAACATAAAAATGGCGATGCACCAACGCTTTTATAACATTTCAAAACCACAATTTTCCTTCTATGAGTGACATGATAGACACAAAATACCATATCCATTCATTACAGGGAAGAGAACAAACATGAAAGGCTAGATACAAGCATAGATGTAGTCATTCAATCCACCTGCAAGAAGTGTGTATTAAGATCTGACCAAACATAGAAGTTCAAGAATTAATAGAAAAAACATTCAAAAGAAACATAAACTCTTACTCTTAATATAGAATATAATGAAGAAATAATAATCCTACAAAGAAAATGGAGAATTCCAATGAAATAATCTAGTTTCTACAGATTATAACTTAATCATGTACACAAACAACATAAAAATCCGATAATCAAACTATTTAGATTAAGCAAGACACAATGCTCTATTCTAGATGAAGATATAAAGAAAGGAATATTGATAAAGACCATATCATGCACAGTTTCAAGTATTTATCTCAAATAACTTGTACTTCAAATATAGATGAAATTTAAAACAAAGATTAGATTCCAATCTATTAATAGTTTGAGTATATAAAAGACATAACATGCTAGAGTGAAGCAGTGTTCTGTAAACTTGAAAGAAAATATTTCTACTAACTATGAAAACTAAGGAAATGTTTTCCAAAAGGAAAAATTTAGGAACCCTTTCTTCATGTTGTTGTTTCCAATTTATAGCCTCAAAGGAGAGAGAAATGGCGACTTCATTTAGAAGTAATGACTTCCAGGCATCCACACCTAATAGCTTGGAAATCCGATCCTAGATATTTTGTTAGGTTGCTACAATCTTGCTCATCAAATTTCAACTGACGTATTGATATCATTTAGATATTTTAACAGGATTACCCCTTATAATTTGCTCAGATCCTAGAAAGATAGTTTGGCAAGGGTCTTGTCAATCAATCGAGCGGATTTGGTGGCACTAAATCATGTCCCTCCATAGAACAAGGAAAAATACATTCTGATGGCCTCCGAATGAAGACTCCCAAGATCTAGCTCCTCTAGAGCAAAGAGATGATGTGTCACATAGGTGAATAGTTTTAGATTCGTGAAAAGTGGATTCAAGAAATCATCTGCCAAGATGATGCATGTTCTGAATCCTAACTATGAAGAAAGCGATTAAAAAAACACGTGAAACCACTAGATGGTGCATTGCATGCCCATCAGAAATACAACCTCTTCGCACATGGATCTTGTCAAAGATAAAATAAAGCCGAAAATAAAAAGTAGACTAAGGAAAAAAATTGCTTCATAGTTTTGGCGACTCACAGAGGGGCTTCACATGCAAAGGCATGAACCTAGACCTCTGGTTATTCTTGGTGTTTGAGGAAGGCAGAGTGCAACATTTCCCAATCTACATTGGTCAGTTAGGCAAGGCTACAAAAGGCTTTATACGCCAGATCTAGCTCGAAGACTTCTTTGAAAGAAACAAATCCCCACCTTGCTGAAATGACTCCCAAATGATAGTAAAGATGAGAAAGTTGAATAACTTCACTCTCAACATCATCTGTTACGGGTTTTGAACATGACTCTGGAAGGTTTACAGAAGCCCGAACCTTATTTTTGACCTCTTCTATAATCTGCTCAACTGATAATACGTCCCCATTGAATGAAAGGAAAGGAGGTAACCTAAAGTTCTATAAGACCAGGAAATCCTTGATTTTGTTGACCCTCTTGTTTAACATCACCTTGCTATTACTGGTCTTGGCCACTACCTTATGATAATGAGCGAATTCGCTTGCTTTGATAGAGGAAGCCCTCCGATCTGTAATACCTGCACTTTTGAGAGCCTCGTTTGTTTCCACATAGAGCTTGGAAATCAAGCTCTAAGACTTGACTACTCAGGGAGCATACTCTTGAAGAGTTTGGTCAGCCGATGGGCCAACCCTTTCATTTATTTCTCAGGCATCCCTTAGAAATTGTAAGGTCAGTTTTAGAATGATGAGTGAAATAATGATTCGCTCCCAATAGGAAGATACTAACCTTCTCTTTACAGGAAAGGTCATAGACCTTTATGCAGCTGGTAACTCTTCTTGTAGTTGATTCTCTTTTTCCTTCAAACTCTATTCCATTTGATCTCTTCTCTCGAGAGAATTTGCGAGCTCAAAAACTAAATTTTTGACCTCCTGATTCTGAGCTTACATAGCAGACTCAGCTTCTTGTTTATCACTCTTTAAAATTTTCACCTCCACTCAAGCCTTTTGTAGATTGTTGGAAACTCGAGATCAGACACCATCCAACTCCTTCTTTATACTCTCTTGAATACGCTAGTGTTCTACACTAGATTGGCGCTCAACTGCAAGCTCACCTTTCAACCTGTCTATTTCAACATATAGCTGAATCCGCTCATCTTGAAGCACTACAATAGATCCTGTTGCTTCCTTTTGCTGGTATTACACTTGTATTATGTGGGTCATTTCATCATTTTGAGCCATGAGTTCTGACTGCATCTGATTCACTATTTCTTTTACATTTGCTAGCTCACCCTCATGCTTTCTCAACTTTCAATTTAGCCACTCATAATCTATATATACTACCTTCTAAGTGGTCTTGGCCAGATCTACCTTATCACATGGATGAATTTCATTTAAATCCAAACCTATTGCCCTGATATCATAGTATTCCATTTGCATCTTTCCTTCAAGTCAGGCTGTGAGTGGCTTCATGGTAGTGATCCATAGAGAATTTCATTCTTAATTAAAACAAGTTTGAATATTTTTAGCAACTAGCAACTCGAAATTCTTTTCCCTTCTTTTCTACTTCTTGGTGTGAAAGGATACAAGCTTTGGAATCCTATTACTGAGAAGGATTTGTATAGCAGAAGTGTAACATTTTATGAGGTAAAACCTTCTACAGCTGATCCATAGCTAGAGACGAATCAAAGAGAAAAGAAGAATGATGCAGTTGA
Source organism: Sequoiadendron giganteum (assembly GCA_007115665.2). NCBI lineage: Eukaryota > Viridiplantae > Streptophyta > Pinopsida > Cupressales > Cupressaceae > Sequoiadendron > Sequoiadendron giganteum. Next base: position 344,795,426 of record CM021110.1, read on the forward strand.
GATTCCCCAAACTCTAAAAAAGGGAGAACTACATGGTGTACCAGAAACTAAGGAGAGCTCAAGCAACTCTGAGAGTTCTGAAGATGAAGAACCACAACCTCAACTAGTGAGAAGGTCTACACATGAAAAATGACAACCTAATAGGTATGGTTTCTCCATTGTGGGTTCAAACTGTGCCTATGCTTTAACTACTAGCACTGAGGAGCCTAGGACTATTAAAGAGGCAATTAATATGCCTGATGCAAATTCCTAGTTGGAAGCCATGAATGAAGAAATGGAATCATTAAAAAAGAATGAAACTTGGGATTTGGTACCTTTTCCTGAAGGAAGAAAGTCCATTGGCTGTAAATGGGTATTTAAGAAGAAGACCGGTCTTGAAGGCAGTGTTGAGAAGTATAAAGCAAGGTTGGTTTCAAAGGGGTATTCCCAGGTAGAGGGAATTGATTATGGAGAAATATTTTCCCCTGTAGCTAAGCTAACATCTATTAGATTTCTACTGTCAATTGCAACCATGTATGACTTAAAAATTGAGTAGATGGATATGAAAACAACGTTTCTCCATGGAGAGTTGTAAGAAGAAATTTACATGTCCCAGCTTGAGCATTTTGTTGAAAAAGGTAAAGAAATCCTGGTATGCAAATTAAAGAAATCTCTGTATGGTTTGAAGCAGTCTCCTAGAATGTGGTACCAAAAGTTTGACACCTTTGTGTTGTCTATGGTATTTATGAGATCAAAATCCAATCATTGTGTGTATTACAAATCTGAAAATGATCGTGTGCTTATTATTACGCTGTATGTGGATGATATGTTGTTCATAGGGAATAGTAAGGCTATGATTTTTGATCTTAAGTTTCAGTTCTCTACAAAGTTCAAAATGAAAGATCTTGGTGTAGCAAGGTATATTCTGGGGATGGAGATAACCAGGGATAGAAAGGGCTGAAAGCTTTGGGTCAGCCAGGGTAAGTACATCAACACTATCCTTAAGAGATTTGATATGAGTGACTGTAAGCAACTAGTTGTTCCAGGCTTGGTGGGAATGAATCTATCTATTGAAGATTGTCCAAAATCATCCAGTGAGATGGAGGACATGACCAAGGTGCATTATGTGAGTGTTGTCGGAAATTTAATGTATGCTATGGTCTGTACAAGGCCAGACATTGCCCAAGTAGTGGGAGTACTTAGCCAATTTATGGAAAATCCAGGAAGGACACATTGGGATGTTATGAAAAGAGTGTTTAGATATCTGAGAGGTACCTTAGAATGTGCTTAGTGCTACCATGGCAATTTGGTTGGATCACAGAGAACTCTCAACATTCATGGATACGCGGACTCTGATTGGGTAGGGGACATTGAGAACAAAATATTCACCAATGGATATAATTTCATGTTAAATGGTGGTGCAATCAGTTGGATGAGCAAGTGATAGGCTATAGTCACTTTGTCCATGATGGAAGCAAAATAAATGGTAGTGATTCATTCCTACAAAGAAGTTTTTTGGATTAATCGTTTGTGTTATGATATTGGTTTTAATGGAGGGAAAATCACTATTTTTTGTGACAGTCAAAGTTCCATTTGTTTGGTGAAGAATCCAACTTTCCATGCTAGGATGAAACATATCGATGTGCAATATTACTTCAGGAGAGATATGGTTGAGGATGGAAAGTTTTCTTTAGAAAAGGTGGATACCCTGAAGAATGTCATTGATGCATTAACAAAGCTAGTGAGCATGAACAAGTTCAGATGGTGTGCAAGCTCGATGGGCCTTGGGGCCTATGTTCTTCAATAAATTCGGAGTTTGAAGGAAGCCTGTAAGTCTTCATCAAGTGGGAGCATGTTGGGAAAAATGTGCCCCAACTTACTGGCTTGGACCTCAAAGAAAGGCTTGGCTAATTTATGCCCTATCACTTTATCACAGAGTTCTCTTATGGTCAGCTTGACCCTTTGGTCACCGAGACTCAATATAATTGGCAAGACTTTGAGGGTTGTCATAGCGATGGGCTGATGGGCGCGGAGTTGGCGAAATGTAGTTTTCCTTGCTTTCATCGGCGGAGCAGTTATTCATCAGTAGGAGGAAATGCTAAGTTCCACCGATGCATTGAAGACTTGCATAAATGGTTGAGATCAACTTCATCTAATGGTGTTGGCTACTTTTTGTGGCATTCAAAAGCAGGTACAACCAAAAGCCTTTTCGCGAAGTGAAAATGTCTGGGCGTGTGACGTGTGAAGGCTTCCTAAAGCAATGAGTGCAGCGAAGGAAGGTGGATCCCCCCAAGTTTATTTATGTGAAGGGTCATCCAATGACAACCACTTATCAGTGCCTCAGGAGTTCCTTGAGGAATCTAGTGGATGCCACTAGAGATTCCCGAAGGAGCTCTAGCAGCTTCCATGTAAGCCAATCAGAGAGCACAAGCAGTAGACACGTGGCAACATCAGAAGCTCATTTTGGGTGGGCTCATTGGAATCTCAGATATTCTCTCTTGGATGCGCTAGAACCTCCTGTGTGACGGACATGTGGCACTTGGGACCCGATAAAGCTCACGATCAGCGTTGGTGATAGCTGTTTATTTCTGACTTAGAATGTGATGGAATATTCAATGATGGCGAAGGGTTTTTGAAGCTTGATGACTGTTGACCGATCACTGCTTGATCAAGCGGCGGAATGAATAGTAGGTCGACATGTGGCAACTTTTCATTGGTTGTTTTTGCATCGTTGTTGTAAAACAACATTTATTACTAGAAGTTGGTTTGGTGAGAAGCGCTATATTATGTAGTTAATATGAGATCGGATTTCGGCAGTTTGCAAAGCCTGAAGTTAGAATTTCTCTGCAATAAACTAATTGTGGGAGTGGCTCGATGCAGGATTGCAGGTGGATCTGATCTGAGATCAACTTGGTATGTCAGTCAAGTTATGAAATTAATGCACCCTAATTGGTTGTTGGTGACAGACTTGATATTGTCATTTGGATCTCTAAGTAATCAGAGTGTGTGTGTATTCATTGTATGCTAAAAATAAATTGCATTGTAATAGTGAGTGCATGAAAACTCAAATGCTACTATGAGCTAACTATTCGAGAGTGAGGATTGTAACTTTGTATGTAATATTTTCTTACTGTAATAGAAAGCGTCTTTCTCTTTATGTGGTGGGTTTTTTCCCGAAAGGGTTTTCCCACATAAATCTGGTGTTATCTCTATGTTTGACATTTTGGTTTCCTATTATGCTTTGTTTGTTCATCTTAGAAGTTAGAAAAGTTTAAAAGTTGGTTTTTTCACTTCTCCTCTGTGGTTTTAGCTTTGGGAAAGCATTTTTGCACCTTTTCTTTTCCCTTTCAGGTCCGACTCCTAGCTAAGAAGAAACTGATTAGAAAAATGTGTGCAGCCACTACGTGGCACATTGCATGCTCATACGAAATAAAACCTTTGTTGAAAAAACAAGGATAGACAACTGAGAGGGGGGTGAATCAATTGTTACACAATTTAAACTTATTCAACCTTAATCAACCTTTAATTTCAGATATGATAATTAATAGTGAAAGCATAAATCAACAACACATTAGAAACACATGAAAACCAATATTTTATACATGGAAACCTTGTTAGGGGTAAAACCACGGTGGATGTTAGTCCACAAGATTATACCTTGTTATAAGTATAATAAAAATGAATGGGGAATGCACATGCATTCAGGTGCACTGCCTAGAGCGCACTGCACAAAGTTAAGGCTCACTGCATTACCTAAAACAATCAGATTAAATCCATCTAATGAGGGTGAATTGAGAAATTAGCTTCTACAAAAGCCCGATGACAGTTCCAATTAGGCACATAAAAAATTCTTCACATTTCGCTCAATCTTCTTCACACTATGCTCTAAAATAAAATGATCTGATCTTTATTTGCACATTTTGCATACATTCACCGAGCATACAAACAAGAAACACACTTCAAAATTAAGAAACAATCTCTCTTATATATCCCCTACATGAATTTACATTAACAACTCTATCGGTGACAAATAAAGAATAAACTACAAACCGTCGGTCTAATTCATGAACAAATATCAATGCATACCAACCTGAGTTGGTCACATCATGATGAAGACCTAAATCAACATCCTCGAACATTCCAAACAATAAAAAAATAATCCATAAGGATCTGCAACACACTACCACCATCATGTCGGCCTAGAAAATGAAAACCTTCAAACACACAAAGGAAAAATATTCAATCACGAGCACACCGATCAACGTGAATGTACCACAATGATAGAGAATGATCTAAAAACATCACTGAACATTACAAAAGAATAGACAACATCTCAAAAATACTAGAATTGTAGTTTTCTTCTTCCAGAAATACCGACTATAGTAACAAAATAATTATAGGAACTCATAAAATCATAACTCGATCCAATCTTGATGCGTACCACTAAAAATTATAGAAAACATAATAGATAGGCTCAACAACAAACCCTTTAATGCATGACCTTTGATTATCAACGTACACAACTTTCCACCATTCAGATCTTCACAGCTTCATAGACTGCCTGCAACATATTTCTTCTAATTTTCTCAATATCCTTGACATATACAACCTTTAGAATAATCAATGCTAATAGTTTTGACATTACTAACAACCAAATATCACCAACACAACCACAACATCCAAAAACTTTATTCATGCATGGATCTTCCCAAAGACAAAATAAAGCTGAAAAACAAAAGTAGACTAAGGAAAAAAAATTCTTCATAGGGATATTGGTAAGGAAAACCCCAAAAATCCATCTAGGGCTAAAAATTGACTTAAAAACTCCATAACTAATTTTATTTTAAAGTTTAGGTACAACAAAAATTATGGGAGGAGGCAACAAACAATACTTAGGCATAAATTGACTAAGGTAAATAAGTGCCAACACATTCATTACCATTTCTAAAAAGTAGGGATTTAGATATTGGAAGAATATGGTATGATCTTGTGCAATAAAATGAGGAAAGAAAAACTCTAGGAGCCTCAAATAGTTTGAAAGGGAGAGTAGGGATTGGGACTTAGAGATAGTGATATCATAGTGAATGATTAAAATAAAACTTAGATATTTTTTCGTTATTGATGGTCGAGGGTCAAGATTCCACTATACAATAGCCTCTAGGAATAGAGAAAGGAAAATTCCATGGTCTTATTTAAAAGGGAAATAAACATCTAGACTCAAGGATCAAATGGAAGAAAGGAAAGAGGGTGTTTGTTGGATGTTGTGGTTGTGTTGCTGATATGTGGTTGTCATTGATGTCAACACTATTAGCATTGATGTTCTTGGAGGCTGTATATGTCAGGGATATTGAGAAAATTATAATAAACGTGTTGAAGGCTATCTATGAAGTTGTGAAGTTCAGTGTGGTGTAAAATTCAGTATGTTGGTATTTAGGTGTTGCACTTTAAAAGGGTTTGTTGCTAAGCCTATCTATTTTATACTGCAGAAGTTTCAAAGGTGCGCATCAAGATTTGTGCAAGTTGTGTGTTGTTGTGTTCCTACAGTTATTCTATCACTATAGCTGATGTATTTGGAAGAATAAAATCTAATTTTCATAATTCTAGTTTTTGTGTATGCTTGTGCGATGTTCGTTGATGTTTCTTGATCATGCTCTATCCTTGTTACACATCCGAGTTGGTCGATGTGATCGTGATCAAAGATTTTTCTGTTGTGTGTTCGGGTTTTCATGTTTTTGGTTGACATGGTGGTTGTAGCATGTTATGGATCCTCGTGGATTAATATTTTAATGTTTGGCATGTTCGAGGAAGTTGATTTAGGTCTTCATTATCTTGTGACTGACTTCAGTTGGTGTGCATTGAGATTTTTTCATGAATTGGGCTGATAGTTTGTAATTTACTCTTTTATCTTTGGCCGATAGACTTGTTGATGTAATTCCATGTAGAAAATATATAAGAGCGATTGTTTCTTCATTTTGAAGTGTGTGTAGTCAATGTATGAGAAGTGTGAATGAAAAATGTGTGAATAAAGATCAGATCATTCGATTGCAGAGTAGAGTGTGAAGAAGATTGACCAAAATGTGAAGAAGGGTTTATGTTCTTAACCAGAACTAAGATCAGGCTTTTGCAGAAGCTAATTTATTAGTTCATATTCTTCAGATGGTTTTAATGTGATTTTTTTTTATAAGGTAGCGAGCCTTCCCATTTGAGCAGTGAGCTCTAGGAAGTGTGCCTCAATGCATGTGCATTCCTTATTCATTTTCATTATAGTTATAACAGGGTATAATCTTGTGGACTAACATCCACTATGGTTTTTCCCCTAACAAGGTTTCCACGTATAAAATCTTGGTGTTCTTGTGTTTCTGATGTGTTGTTGATTCATTCTTTCACTGTTAATTATGAGATCTAAGATTAAAGGTTAATAAGATTGAATAAGTGTTACATTATATGACAACTGATTCACTTCCCCCTCTTAGTTGTCTATTCTTGTTTTTCCAATAATTAGTATTAGAAGGTTCCTCTGAAGAAGTTTAACAGCTTGAGGTGATTTGAGATGGCATCATACAAGAAGGATATTCCTAGATTCGATGGAAAAAACTACTCTCTATGGAAGGTCAGAATGGAGTTTCATTTGAAGTGCATTGGTGATCCCTTCTGGAAGATTACAAACAACATATATGTTATTCCTTAGAATGGTCCCTCTACTCCCGATGACATCAAAGAAGCTGAAACAAATACTAGGGCTATCGAAGCATTAATGAGTGCTCTGACAGATTCAGAGATGAAAAATATGATAGGTCTGAGAACAACATATGAGATCTAGAAGAAGCTGGAGACATTGTATGAAGGAGATGCACAAGTGAAAGTTTCTAAGCTACAAAGTTAGAAAGGTAAATGGGAAAACTTGAAGATGAGTGAGAATGAAAACATTATTTCTTTCATGCAAAAAGTGAATGAACTAGTGATGGGTATTAGATGTGTCGATGGAATCTTGGATGAAGAAGAGATTGTGGCTAAATTGCTCAGATCATTGCCTACTTTTTACAAAATTAAAGCTCATGCTATTGAAGAACTCAAGACAGTAACAAATGTGACAAGAGATATTCTAATTGGAAAACTTGCTACCTTTGAATTGAGTGAATTTGGTGAATCTACTCTTAAGATAGAATCTGCATTCAAGGCTATTGTATCTAGAAGAAACCAACAAAGATATGATCCAGGAGAAAGTTCTAGAAAGACATTCAAGTATGAAGATGAGATGAAACAGATTGAAGATGAAGAAAGAGAGTTAGAAGAGCTAAAAGCATTAATTGTGAAAAGAGAATACAAACGAAAAGGTAAGTACAAAGGAAAGTTCCTTATTAAATGTTTCTCTTGCAATAAGATAGGTCACTTTGCATCAAGGTTTCCTGAAAGAGTTCCTAGGTTCAAACCTAACAAGCCTAGATTTCAAAAGAAATGTTATTATGTTGAAGAAGGTGTTACTGATGATGAATCTGATAAAGAAAATGGAAATGAAGATGGATGCATATTCATTGCTATCAAGGAAAATGGTACGGTTTCCATTGAATCTTCTAGTGATAACAATATTGAGAAAGCTCTTGCAACCAAAAGTGAAGGAAAGGATGAATGGGTGATTGACATCGGATGCTCACATCATATGAATGGTGACAAAAGCAAGTTTCTAAGCTTGGAAAAATATGACAAAGGTGTTGTAATATTTGGAGATAACAATGCTGGTGTGATTTATGGAAGAGACACTATTTCCCTTGGTGGTAAATATAATACTAATGATGGCCTTTATGATGAAGGATTGAAGCATAACCTATTGAGTGTTGGACAGATGGTAGATAAGGGATACAATCTTCAGTTCAAGGATGGTAAGTGTAGGATACTCAGAAGTTCTAGAAATATAATTTCTTCAAGTACAAAGACAAGAGGTAATATTTTTCACCTAAGTGTTGCTAGTGAAAGTTGTTTAATTGCTCAAGTTGATGTAAGCTGGTTATGGCATAGGAGGCTGTGTCATGTGAATTTTGATAACATTGTCAAAGTAAGCTCCGCTCAAGCAGTTACAGATCTTCCTAAGTTAGTCAAGCCTACTAACACCATATGCAAGGAATGTCAGATGGGAAAGCATATAGGAATTTATTTTCAGAGCAAACAACATCATTCTAATGGAATACTGGAGCTGGTGCATACTGATCTATCTGGTCCCTCTACAATTAGAAGTCTACAAGGAGAAAGGTACTTTATGTTTAATTATTGATGATTACTCTAGGATGATATGGGTTGCTTTCTTGAGAGAAAAAAATGAAGCATTAGAAAAGCTAAAAAGTTTCAAAGCTATGGTAGATAATGAGATAGGGTTGAAGATTAAATGCTTAAGCTCAGATAGAGGTGGTGAATTCACTTTTTAGGAGTTCAATTCATTATGTGAAGAGCATGGAATCAAAATATAGCTATTCGCTCCCTAGAACCCTCAACAGAACAAAGTTATTAAGAGAAAGAATAGAAAAAATCTAGATGCTACTAGAACTATGATGTTGGAAGGTAATATACCTCATATCTATTGGAGATAATTTGTAAGCACTGTTGTATATACTATCAACCGGGTAAATGTCAATGGTAATTCTGGTAAGATTCCTTTTGATTTGTAGTTTGGTTATAAGCCTACTGTTAAATATTTCAAAATATTGGATGTAGATGTTATATCAAGAGAGATGAATACATTGGCAAGTTTGATGCTAGGAGTGATGAAGGAATATTTCTAGGTTACTCTACTAAGAGAAAGGCCTATCGGTGCTATAATAGAAGATTGAAGAAAATGGTTGAAAGTGCAAATTTCAGAGTTGATGAAGACACTGCTAGATCATCTAGATACTGTGGATATGATTCAAATGACCAACATGATAGTATTGATAATGGAAAGAATGCGTAGACACAAAATCAAGTTCAAATTGTTCCAGTGAAGTAAGAGAATCAAAAAGGAGAAGCTAGTGGAAGTGCAGAAGAAATAATAAAAGAACCAGAAGTTCGAGAGAATCCTAAAGTTTGGAGGTATGTAAAGCTAAATCATTCTTAAAATCAGATTATAGGAGATAAGAACAAAGGTGTGTAGACTAGAAGAAGAATTACAAAAAAGTATTGTTTGATTTCCAAGATTGAGCCCAACAATGTCAATGAAGCATGTAAAGATGAATATTGGATGGAAGCAATGAAGGAAGAGCTGATGCTGATAGAGAAAAATGATACATGGATTTTTGTTCCTAGATCTCAGGATAAAAATGTGATTGGAACCAAATGGGTCTTTTAGAATAAGCTGAATGAACAAGGCGAAGTGGTCAGAAATGGAGCAAGACTTGTATGTAAAGGGCACTCATAGATGGAATGTATTGATTTTGAAGAAACCTTTGCCCCTGCTACTAGAATTGAAGCTGCAAGATTATTTCTTGCTTATGCTACTTTTAAGAACTACAAAGTCTATCAAATGGATGTAAAGTCAGCATTTTTGAATTGTGAGATAGAAGATGAAGTATATGCTGAGCAACCAGATGGATTTCAATTGACTGATAAAGAAGATATGGTTTTCCAATTGAAAAAAGAATTGTATGGACTCAAAAAAGCCCCTAGAGCCTGGTATGCTAGATTGGATAAATACTTGTTGAAGCTTGGATTCAATAAATGTATTGCTGACAATAATCTATATTTCAAAATGGATCAGGATAAAGAGTTTATTATTGAAGTCTTTTTTGAAGGTGATAATAACTAGTCTATGAAATTTGCTGATGCAATAAAGTTAATTTGAGATGTCAATGATTGGAGAGCTAAAATTATTTTTAGGATTGCAAATTACTCAGTTAGATGATGTAATATTTATATCCTAGTCCAAATATGTAAGAGAGTTACTGAATTTTGGTGTAAAATTCAGTATTTTGGTGTAAAACTACTACATCCCATCCCATCTACTACATCCCATCTAATCCATCTAGTCTTACCATCCCGAGTCCACTTTTGTATCACCTTGGTAATATTACATGCATCCATAGTGGTCTTCTTGCAGAAGCAAAACAAAGTCTATGCACCACCTTTTCTCCTCCACCTGCTAACACACTCGCATCATGTTTCCAAAAGAATAAGCATCCTACCATAGATCATATGCTTGAGAACATGAATTATCAAGGAAAAGGTTTAGGCCTTCATGAGCAAGGTACGTTAGAGCCCATCCAAATCAAAGAACATCCATGCACACATGGTCTTGGATATATCTCCCAAAACCCACACTCTAAAGATGTTGGTACAACCTTCCTACATCCTAAACAATCCTCTTCTAAAGGCACAAGAGGTACTTCCCATCGTTCTACCAAGTCATATGCTGCCATCCACCCTCCATCATATTACCTAAAAACAACTATCCATCTTCCTCCCTCATCCTCTCAATCCATTTTGGGTTCTTATGTCCCTCCATCCATCATTTCTCATCCTCCATCTACTATGGGTTCTTATATCCCTTCATCACACCCCACACATCCTCCACATACACCATCCATTTTGGGTCCTTATATCCCAAAATCACCCTCTCCATCTTATCCTATTCATCCTTTCATACATCCACCCCCTCTCCCTCTCCCTCGTACACAAAATAACAATCCTACCTACATAACTCCTAATCAGGATCAACAAAGGCACATACCTACACATTCTCTATCTACACATAACCATCATAACCCTACCTCCATCACTCCACATCATCCATCTGCTCATACCCATCCCATTGCTAATAAACACACTTTGGATGCCAAAGCAACAATGCATAAATCCAAATATCCACATGAATCTAAAGCTCCTCATGTCCCCTTAAACAGACATGTTGAAGAAAATAAAAATCAAGTCCAAAATCCAAATCGATCCAAAAGGCCACAAAGGCCCACCGAAGGAAAAATAAAAATCATGTGGATCCCAAAGAAAAAAGGTGCCATACCTTCAATTGAAACATCCGTAACGACATCCAAAGTTGTTATTTCCCCACAAAATCATTCACTTCCTCCATCTCCTAAATCTCTTTTGGGTCCCTACATCCCAAAATTCACTATCCCAATGCTTCCATTATCGCCACACTCTCCATCCATTCATCCACCTATCTTTTCGCATCCACCATCACATGTGCCAATGTTGGTCCTGAACACCTTCCGCCATCACACATCCACTCCATCATTCCATCCATACACTTTCCAACATCCCATCCACTATCCTCTCTATCTCCCCCATCAAATCCCTTTAATCCATCCTCTTGCATAATCCATCCATTCTAATAAGGTTGTACTAACATCCGATGGTCACTTTACACATGGGCTCTTATTACCTCATATGGAACTTGATGCTTGAGTCCTTCATCCATCTCCTTATCCAATATCCTCCAAATCCACATATCCATATCTTTATCCATCTTCGTCCACATCCTAGTCCAAAAAATTTAGAAAAAATCCAAAAAATCAAAAAAGTAAAAAAAAAAAAAAATAGTAAAGAGAAAATTATTCATCCAATGGTGAAAACTTGGCAAACAAGTGGCTTGGATAAGTACCATGATGAAAACTTGGCAAATAGGCATCATGCGTAAATATCCATCTAGTCTTCTTCCACAATTGGGGGCAACATCCACTTACACATTCGTTTCCTCCATCTCCTACATCTGCCTATCTTCCACATCCTATCCCTCTGATCCCATTTATCCCAGTCCCTCCATCTTCCTTGTGATCTTGATAAAGATAGGGGAAAAACCTATATCCATGGTTTGGACATCTCTTTGCATATATTCCCCTCATCCATACACTATCATATTCCTTATCCACCTATCTCTATCTTCCATTGTCCATGCATCCTATCCACATCTATCTATCTTCCATTACCCATCTCACTCCCTTATCCAACCATCCTTCTATCCCTCTTTCCTCATGATACATGACACATATAGAGTGGGGGCATATCCTTATTTATGATTGAGTCCTTGGAGACATCATCCATCCATCCCTCCAAGAAATCCTTTCCATCTCTCCATCCTACCCATCCTTACCTCTACATCCATTTATCCATCCAGTAATCTCTGCCATCTCCCAATCCTTATCTTCCTATACTCCCATCCACTCATCCACTAGTCCTTTTCCATCTTTTAATTCTTATCCTTCCATCCATTTATCCATCCAATAATCCATTCCATCCTTCCAATCCTTCTATCCACCTATCCTCGCATCTTTCTATCTCCCCATTTTTATCTATCCATCCATTTACTTATTTTTCCTCCTATCTCATAATCCCTTGTCATCGGTATCTAGCTATAGGATACCCTCATGAAATCCAATGATATTGTATCTCACTATCATCATTCCTATCTATTTCTCACATCTTTACAATATCCTCTCAATCTTCATCTCATCTATCCACCTATTGTAGAATCTTGTTATCCATCCATCCATTTCCCTCTATTATCCCTTGTCACTGGAATCTAGCTCTAGGCTACCCGCATGCAACCTAATACTATTCACATCATAATTCATCCCTCCTATCTATTTACCACATCTTTCTCACATCTTCATCGCTCATCTATCCATCGTCTCACCTTTCCAATTCATATTCTAATGATCTAATTACCTATCCCATCCCTGAGCTTCACATCCTACATATCTTACACATATCAACCATCATCCTATCGAATCCTGTAATTCTATCTTGTCTCATCATATCGGCTCCATCCTTTTATCCATTTATCCTGGTCATCTCATCATCCATTGTATGTCGTCGGTCTTTGGTCAAACTACATTGCCCCTGTGCTTTGACGTAGGCAAGGTCGGTCATTTGATTCGTCCCTGAGGTTTTGTCTTTTGATTGTCTTGTCCTCTTCCATCGACTGTCTTTGGCCTTGTGTCACACTATGTTGCCCCTGCACTTTCACGTAGGCATGGTCAATCATTTGGTCCACCCCCTAGGCATTTTTTCCATCTGGTCTTTGTCATCCATCGAGGTCTTCATTTTCCTCTTTCCGCTTTTACCATGGTCTTTTCCTAAACTACGAGAGCTTTGCGCTTTCACGTAGGCAAGGTTGATCTTTGATCAACCCTCGAGCCCCTAGGTCTTTAGGGTGTGTCTATCTTGTTGCCTTATGTCTCATCATCTTGTCGTGTCGCCAAGAATGTCCCTATCCTAGTCGGTGCTTACAAACAACGGTCATCTGTATCACAAGATCCAATCAGTTTCTGGTATCCTGTGTCATATCGATCTTTTCATTTACTATCCATCATCGGTCTCAATAGGATGTATCCTTCCTAACAGACCTCATCAACTCCATCCATCATCTTGATCCTATGGCAAAGGACATCTGAAATTGATTTTGATCTTTTGATGCTTTTGGCTTTTGTTTATCATTTGAGCTCCCTATCATCACTTTTCATGGTCGCCTTGATCCCTCATATCACATTGTGCTTTGACTAGTCAACATAGGGGCATATCTTGCTCATTTCTTTGTTTTTGTCTTCTTGGTTGTCCCACGTAGTACCCACCAAGATCCCTGAGGTCTTGTGTTATGCTAGGGCATCCTTTTATGCTTGTGGTTATTCCAATACCTGGCTCGACCAAAGTCATCGTGACTTTGGGGTGTTGGGATAGCCTTCTTGTTTCTTATACTTGTCTTATGCATTAGACACTAATTCTTGTTGGTTTACATACCCTGATGCCCAGTGTCTTATGCTATAACAAAAATTAGTGCTCTAAGGATGGCAAATTGCATTAGGACCCACCCTTTCGTGGCAGACCTGCCCTCCCGGGGTGGACCTGCCCCTTTTTGGGGTGGACTTGCCCTCCTGGGGTGGAACTACCCTCCTGGGGTGGACCTACCCTCTCGGGGTGGACCCACCCCTTCCCGGGGCGGACCCCCTTCTGCAATGGGGCAAATCTGCCCCTTTGCAGACATTTTTTTCCCTTTTCTTCCCGGGGCCGCCATTTGCAAACCATGTGTCGGATCGACTTCGTTCAAAAGGAAAAATTGATTATTTTTTTGAGCTCTTTCCAACCATACAATCCATTTCTTCCTATTGAGAATTTTTTTGGGACCCCTCTCTTTTCTCTCCCTTTTTAAGGGGTATTTTTTTAAACTTTTTATTTACCTTTTTTTTCCTCCCACTAATCCCTTCCCTTCTCGGGGCCGCCATTTGCACCCCGTTTGTCCGATTGACTTCATTCAAAAGGAAAACTTGCCTATTTTTTTTCCCTCTTTCCAACCATACCATATGTTTCTTCCTATTGAGAAGTCACTTGGGACCCCTATTTCTCCCCCGTCATCCTCTCGAGGGGGCATAAGCTTCACATTAATCGATTTTCTCGGCCATAGTGAACCCCTTCCAAGATTGGGGCATCTTCATCCATTCCCCACTAATTGGGCAACTCAGGTCCTCCTCCCCATGGTGGGGCATTGTCTTCTGGTTACCTCCTCTATAGAGTCATTTGCACATTCTTTTCTTCGAAGCATGGTTATTCTAACAGTACTTCAAAGAGGGGAAAAATGTAGACATCCAAATTGATCACTTCCACATGATCAAAATTATCTATTTTATTCATCTACTTCATTAATAGTGATTAAATAATTTATTTAATCATTATTTCATTTTCTGCCTAAGGTTCCTAAAGTATGTGAATAAATAAATTAAATACTTTACCTTACACCCTTTTCTTCTCTAAATTAAATAAACATGAAAAATTATTTAATTTGGTCATTTAACCCATTTGGATTAAAATCAATTTTTAATTCCCCTTTTTCTCTCTCCTTGTCACATTCTCCATAACCCTCTTTTAATGTAGATTAAATTAATTAATCTGTGATTAGGATGTGCACCACTTAATCTTGATTAAGTGTCATATCCTCCATAATCTCCCACTTGTCCATAATCTCTCATTAATTATCCTAATCTTGTGGTTCCACAACCTTAATCAGAATCATTAGCCACATTTGGCTTACCTTTTCTGGTCAACCCTTCCACTTACCCTTTTTAGCCTGGACTCCCTTCCCCATGTGAATTTTTAATTCACATTTATTTAACCAAGGTTCCTCTCTTCCCCATGTGAATGTGACATGTCATTTTACATGTGCCCAAGGCTTCTAGAACCTTGGACTTGTCACATCACCCACATGTGACAAATCTCCAGCTTTTTGGAGACCCTCTCCTATCCACTAGATTCTTCCAATCATTGTGAATTTTTAATTCACTTTTATTCCTCCAAGGAATCTTCTCATCCCTCAAGATCCACCTCATGTACTTCCCTTCCACCTCATTTCCACATCACTTCACCCTAAGACATCTCACATTCCACATGTCAAGATGTGAGGGCTTGTGAGTCCTCAACTCACCATAGCCCTTTATCTTGATCTTGTTGGATCAATCCCAACCATTGAATCCTCTAGAGAATTCCAATTAGCCTATAAATACCCCCTCATTTCCCTCATTTTGGGAATCAAGTCTTTTACAAGAAAACTCTTGCAAATTTGTCATTTGAGCTCTCATCTATCATAGCACTTAGCATTCTCATTCATCTTGCATCCATCCAACTACATTTCCATCCAAGGAGCACACAACTCTTCAAGAATCAAAGGGCCAACCAAGGAAGGAGCAGCAAAGGAAAGGTATAACCAACTTCAATCATCAATTGTTTTATGTTACTTCCTTGCTTCATCATTTTATTAGGCTCATCTTATGGAGGTGTCGTCTTTTAGTGTTATTAATTTTCTTATTGCCTCATTAGTTTTGTTTAGCATATCACATTAGGAGTAGCATTTTAAAGGGATCACAGTTGGTATTCAGGTGTTTTGCTTTAAAGGGTTTGTTGCTAAGCCTATCTAGTTTATACTCTGTTAGTTTCAGAGGTGTGCATCAATATTTGTGCAAGTTGTGTGTTGTTGTGTTCCTACAGTTATTCTGTCACTGTAACTGATGTTTCTAGAAAAATAAAATGTAATTATGGTAATTCTAGTTGTTGTGTATTCATGTGTGATGTTAGTTGATGTTTCTTGATCATTCTCTATCCTTTTTGCACATCTACGTTGATCGGTGTGATCGTGATCAGATATTTTTCTGTTGTGTGGTCGAGTTTTCATGTTCTTGGCCGACATGGTGGTTGTAGTGTGTTGTAGATCCTCATGGATTAATCATTTAATGTTTGGAATATTCGAGGAAGTTGATTTAGGTCTTCACTAGCTTGTGACTGACTTTGGTTGGTGTGCATCGAGATTTGTTCATGAATTGGGCCGACAGTTTGTAATTTATTATTTTATCTTTAGCTGACAGAGTTGTTGATGCAATTCCATGTAGAGGATATATAAGAGTGATTATTTCTTCATTTTGAATGTTCTCAATGTATGAGAAGTGTGAATGCAAAATGTGCGAATAAAGATCATATCATTTAATTGCAGAGCAGAGTGTGAAGAAGGGTTTTTGTGCTTAACAAGAACTATGATTAGGCTTTTGCAAAAGCTAATTTATCAGTTCATATTCTTAAGATGGTTTTAATCTTAATTTTTTTATAAGGTAGTGGTCCTTCCCATTTGAGTAGTGAGCTCTAGGCACTGTGCCTCAATGCATGTGCATTCCTTATTCATTTTAATTATACTTCTAACAGGGTATAATCTTGTGGACTAACATCCACCATGGTTTTTCCCCTAACAGGGTTTCCACATATTAAATATTGGTGTTCTTGTGTTTCTGGTGTGTTGTTGATTCATGCTTTCACTGTTAATTATCAGATATGAGATTAAAGTTTAATAAGATTAAATAAGTGTTAAATTATGTGACAACTGATTCACCCCCCCTCTCAATTGTCTATTCTTGTTTTTCCAATAGTGTTAGGGTTTGAACTTTGGGCCCAACTCTTATGTAATATAAATTTAGCTAGATCCTCAAAAGCTTAGATCCAAACAAGATAAACCTAGTATGATTCAAGGATAAGGAACATTCAAGAAAATGGTGGTAAGAAAATAGGTAGGTTGGTAAGCCAAAACCTAGAACACCAATAGGTAATACAAGGGGATAAATTTTCCTATCCTAAGTGTAAAACATTAAAAATAGATCAAAATAAATCCACATAATGTCTTGATCATTGATTATTTATCGTCAATGAATTTTCTTATTTTCTTCCTCAGTAAGAGTAAGAACATATTCATTGACACAATGGCATTAAAAATATTTTTAGAAGAAACATGAAGAGTTATTCCCTCGACTAAGGATTAAGAGACTACATGAAGTAGGAAATATCCAAATTCTTCAACAACAAGAACATAATGTACTTGGACAAGAGGACACCCTTGGTGGATGGAATTTTGAATCCCAAAAGGTATTGATTGGTGACCAAAAATCATGATACAATTTTAAGCATCCAAAAACAACATCTTTATAGAATGAATGAAACAAGGCCTAAAACTAAGCACTCAAAGTTAGCATAAATATTACATTGATAGATTGTGTTATACAAAGGTTCAATTATAGTTACTATGCAGTTAAAAAATTATAGTTATTCCTCAATTGTAATCTTGCGTGTATAAATTTTCTCCTACATTTCAATGAAATTAATCAACTATTCTCCTTCATTTTAGTATCAAAGTGGTTGAATGGTTATTTTTTTTAATAGTTTTGATGACATATAGGTGAGAAAGGAATGATATTTTTTCCAACCAACATAAGAAGGTGTGCCTATGAAAAAATCAAAGAGGCATCCCTTAAGACCTAGTGGATGGAAGAAGTGTGGTGCATAACTTGTGCTTGACGGTGACTTTCTACCACCCAGGTAACTTAGGTATTCCACCATTCCCCTCCCTCAAATTTATTGAACTGACATAGATAATCAATAAAAATAATAAAGATTTTTATTACTAGATTGAATATGAAAGTGAGTATGGAAATCTCATGAAATGTTTGGAAGAGATAATATTGAAAAAGTAGACACAGAGGTTGATCATAAAGCAATTCTATTCTTGTGAGCTTCATTAATTCTAATCTTGCAATTTTTTGTTTAGAAAGATAATTTCAACTAGAGATTTTTCAACAATGTTCATGAGTGTCTTGTTCCTTGATAGTTATTCTTAGATAATGTGAATTGAAGTTCAATAATTTCATGCAATCAATGCTCTGCCATATCTCTTGAATCCATGAGCTTCTTATGCTAGGTATATTAGATTGAGCGTTGTTACTCGCATTAAAATTTCCAATCCAAACATAATCCATAAGGAATGTGATGTAGGAGCATCCAAGTGCATGAACAATCCTGCAAAACCAAAAAAAATTTAAATTGTAATGTTTGTGTAATGTTTTGATTTTTCTTGTAGGCACAATTTATTAAAATCCTTAACTCCTCTAGCATAGTAAAGTTTGATGTCGGGATTGTGAAAAATCAACTGTTTAATTGATTCTCATTTAATTATTTTAAAAAATGTTTGAAAGGTGTAAATTTTCCAATAGGGAAAATCCCACATCCAAGCTTGTGAGTGGGCATTTAATGTGAATTTTAACTCCATTAAAAAAATTGAAATTACATTTAGTTGAATAATTGGAATGTTGGGCATTGAAGGAGTGGAGAGAGTGGGTTGAGAGGTGGGAGGACAATTTTTTAATTGTGATTGAAAGCACATGTCAGAAAGTGGAAAACACATGCCTAGGAAGGAGTAATGAGCATTCAGAGGGTTTGATTGGTAGAGGAGAGAAAATCACATGCCCAAGTTGTTTGGGAAGATTTTGATAGGAAAAGAATGAGATGAATATGTGAAAATGGTGATTGTTTTGAATGAGGAAGGATTTTGATGGAATTTGATGTGTGTTGCAATTAATTTTTTCTGCTCAAAGAGATCTATGATCATATTTTAGGTTACCTGTAGATGTTTTTTTAGAGAATTTTAATTTTTCTTGTTATTGCTTGTAGATTGGTGTTCCAAGAGTGGAAAAGTTTGGCAAATGTGGAAGCCATTGTAATTCATTTTTTTTGTAGACATTGTAGATTGAATTAAAAATTTCAGATTTATTATTTCAATGTTTGTATCTATTTGTGTATTTAAAATCTTTAAAGTGAACTTGCTGCAATAATTGGCAATCTCGTAGATTCTCAATTGTTGAGCTGCACCAGAATGGTGTTGTAGTGTTTTAGTAAAAAAAGGAGGCATAATTTTTAATCCCTTTTAATCTGATTGAATTTTATGTGTTGATATCCTCTATTCATACCTATTGGATTAAAGAAATAATAGTGAAAGTACATATTTCATCAATATTAGGTTGTTATGTGGGTTTTTTCAACTCTAATTGATGAAAATATATTAAGATCTATAGGATGAAACTATGGGCTAAAAATGATGTTTAGGTTGAATCCAAGTTCTATTTTTTTAGGAAGCTATGGAATGTGAAGAAGAGTAATGAACAAATTCTTTCTATTAATGAGATTTTTGAGAAAAAACGAACAATAATTAAGAATTATGATATTTGGCACCATTACTAGAGTAGAATTAGCTATCATAACATGTACAAGGAGTATCAAGATACCAGGTATGATGAGATGGATTATCATCAAAGGATGCATCAATATTGTATTCAGATTATCAAGATAGTAATTATTCCTACAAAGCTTTGCAAGTGTGAGAATGCCAAGAAATTTTATTATCCTAATATCAAGTTTCCTTTGGTGCATTAAAAAATCAAGGCACTAGCAAGAAAGTTAAAAATAACCTTCGAGGCATCCAAACCAAATGTATTTATGTAATGGGTTGTCTTATTGGAGGCTGGTGGTATCAAAAGATGGAGGGATTTCCATAATCTCAATTCAGCTTCTCACTTTGAGATGGTGCTTTGTATGAGAAGAATTTTTTCTTTCTTTCTTATTTTATTTATTGATGTTGATTGATTTCAAGAATACATATATTGCGAACTTTGATTTTTGGAGACAAGTATTGGATTTGATGTTGAACTCAATATGAATTTTTTTCGGACAAGTTTATGAGACTATGATCAAGACTCATCAGACAACTTGATGGAGCCCTATGTTTGTCGAGATTGAAATATGGATTGTTGTTGAATAATTTTAAAATTGGTGATTAAGGAGTTCAAGCAAATGGTATTCCAAGAATTTGGTAATTCAACATGAATCTACACCCTTTTGAGGGTCACGAGGTAGCTTAATGAAGTTTCATTTGATTTAGGATTTGTTTCTTTAGAGGAAGATCTTCTCGAGAATGCATATCTATTTTTTAATTAGAAAGTTTTATTATATAAGGCTTAAGGGGGGATCCTTTGGCAAAGCGAATTATAAGTTTTTAGGGGTACATATGTAGGAACTGTGATAAGGGAAAATAAACAAGAAATGAACAACATAAAAAATAAAAATAACCACAAAATAGCCTAATTATGCTAAGACCTCAAATAAATAGTGAAACACATGGGTAAACCCACAAAAGTGGTTTACAATTCGAGTGAGGAAGAAAAAGTTACAAAAAGCAACCCCATGATTTTTTTTTTGGTTTTTGGGGTTCAAATGAACCCTTTGGTTTGAGCAAATCAAAAGAGGGTTCGAATGAACCCAAGTTCGAGCAAACCAATTAAATGCTAAGTCCCACCATGCCCACTAAAAAACACAAAGATTTTTTTTTTGAAAGGGGTTTCGAATGAACCAGGGTTTGAATGAAGCCCTCCTAGTTGGCCCGAACCCCCCTTCTCCCACCTTCTGACCCTTTGGCCCAAAAAAAACTCTAGAATTTTTCCCTTTGAAGCTTGGGTTGAGTATGCAAATGGAGGAGACTTCATATACCTAACTAGATGATAGTAGTCCTTGGAATGAGCTATCCAATGAATATAATTTTAATATATTTTAGTTTTATTATGTATACTTTTTTTTAAAATTTTTTATTAAACATAGATTTTTCATTGAAAATCAAGCTCTCTATTCCACACATGTGGAAAAATAGTAGATTATCAAATTTATTTTTTGAAAATATGAGTGCACCAGATATTGAAGTCCTTGATCAAACAAAAAAACAATTGAATTTCGATATATAGAAAATATGTTATGTTGTATATGGTCTGCCTATGTCTAAATTGTAATTGGTTTGACTTCAAAAATTGATTAAGGAAAAATATTCAATAAAACACTATGAGACCAATTGGAAGCACTAGATATCATAGTTACAAATCTAAATTCGAAAAAATTAGAATTTTATCCTTCATGGAAAAAACGTTATGTTGTATATAGTGAATGTCACTCCTTAAAAATGTTGTTTGCTAAAAAAACTAGTTTTCAAAGGAGATAGAAAAATAAGTGCAATCTGACTCCAATTTTTTTGAAAAAAATATATTTAGAATCTATAGACAAAATGTCACAAATCACTATTTTGCTTCATCTTCAAATTCCTTGCGGTTTAGCCGTTACAAGTGCTTGAATACTCTGTATGTGGATGACATGTTATTCATTGGTAATAGCAAGGCTATGATTTCTGACCTTAAAACTCAGTTGTCTGCTAAGTTCAAAATGAAAGATCTTGGAGCAGCAAGATACATTCTTGGCATGGAGATAACCAGGGATAGAACAAGCAGAAAGTTTTGGCTCAGTCAGAGTAAGTATGTGAAAACCGTTCTAGAGAGGTTTAACATGAATGATTGCAAGTAGCTAGTTGTTCCAATCATGCAAGGATTGAAGCTATCTGTTGAAGACTGTCCAAAGTCTACTACTGAGATGGAAGACATGACTAGTGTGCCTTATGCAAGTGCAGTAGGCAGTTTAATGTATGCTATGGTCTGCACAAGACCAGACATTTCCCAAGTAGTGGGAGTTCTAAGCCGGTTCATGGCTAATCCAGGGAGATCACATTGGGATGATGTGAAGAGAGTCTTCAGGTATTTGAAGGGTACTTCAAATTATTCTTTGTGTTACCATGGCTGTATAAACCACTATTGTGGGATCACCCACATATGCAATTAAGGAATTCAATAAATCATAAATTGTATCAAGTAACTCCCATGCTTGCTGGGCTCATCTTCATTATTCTTCTCAACTTTTCTTTAAATCACTTCAATTGCCCTCAGATCATGAGTATGCAATATTCACCTATAAGTATTTTGACAACAAAACTTTGAAGATTATGGTTACTGAAAAATAGGATTGAAAAGATTCTTTTATCGAAGTTTCATAGATTCGACGGTTGAGATTGATTTGATGTTGAATGGTCTAGATTGAGTGTGAGAACCTGATTAGATGTTTTGATTGAATAGTTAAGTGATTTGATTGATTAGTTTCAAGAGCCGTAACTGAGCTCAGAGTCCGTGAGTCAAAAAGAGGTGACAAAAGATTTAACTAAATAGATATTTTAGTCAACTAGAAGAAAGTATTTTTTACATTTGAGGAGATTGTGCATGAAAAGAGATAATGATATACTTAACTGAATATATATTTTAGTCAACTGATTTAGAAGAGCTAGTTATGTTTTTGAGGGAAATTAATTAATTAAATAATTAATTAATATCAAGAGGAAAGTGCACATGTGAATTTGACTTTAATAAGTAAAGTTTAATTATTAAAGTGAGGATGTTGAATGAATTAAATAATTTAATTTAGAAAGGGGGAAGTTGTTTAATTGAATAATTACTCATAATCATTTAATTAAATTAGAAGAATAGGTGGGGCTAAATAGTTAAAACAATTATTTAATGTAGAAGTTGAAAGAGAATTATATGAAGAGTCAACTAAATAGATCGTTTAGTTAACTGAGAGAAAGTGGTCATTATGTTTAAGGGAATAATGCATGGAGAGATAATTGAATAGTTAACTGTATAGATTTTTTAGTTAGGTAAAGCAAGAATTAGTCCATGTGAAAAAGATAATTATTTAATTAAATTAATGAATTAATATTAAGAGGAACGTGAATGATGAATTGTTTTTAATAAATAAAAGATTATTTATTAAAGGGATGATATTGAATGAATTAAATAATTTAATTTGGAAAAGGAGGGATTAAATAATTGAATAATTATTTAATGTAGAAGTTGAAAGAGGAGTAAATAGTATTTAATATTATTTAATTTATGAGGGGGATTGATTGATTTAACTAGAATGTGTAATTAAATAATTTTAGAAAACTTATTTAATTAATTAAAAGAAGAAATTAGAATTAAATGACTTAATTAAATAAATTTAGGAAACTTATTTTTATAATCAAAAGAAGAGATTTGAATTAATTAGCGACAAAATTAAGATAAATTAATATAATTTACTTAATTAATCAATTTTAGAAGAATAATAAAATAAATTAATTAAATTGTTAAGACTATTTAATTAATTAGAAGAATTAGAATGTTAAGTGATAATTAAATGAATAAAATCATTTAATCATTTTGGGGGTATCTTGAATTGATAATGAAAATGCAGTCATAGGATTAAGTTATTTTTCTGTGTCCATAGTTTTTCCCTCTTTGACATAATGCCATTTCAATGTTTGTGTCAAATATTTATGAATAGCATGCCCCAGTCATGGCTCAGTATGAAATAGGTAAAGGTATCCCCCCTCGGGAGAATTGACTAATTTTTGAAAAATTTAGAAAAAATTGGAAATTATCTTGATTAGGTAATTGGATAGCTAGAAGTTCGCTAGTGGTGAAAGAAATCTATTTCAACAAGGTTTAGTAAGTGAAATGGTCAATGGAAGAAATTATGATAGCTTGAAGATGATTTATGTTAGCATGAAAGAAATATATGTCATCACTTTCCTGTCATTATAGTAAGCATTTGTATTTGAGTCATCATTGGGCAGTTTATTGCAATAGACAAGAAACACCATGATATGAGATAGACCAATGGTGTCAATTTCATACTTTTGCTGAAAACAAAAAGTCACATACAAGGATTGTCATGACTCATACTAAGAAGCCCAATTGCTCCTAGTCTTTTTGTCGTGACAAACCACAAGTAGCAAACCAAAGAAAACATGTCATGAAATGACGTTGCTCCTCTAAATCCTATTTACACGACATCCTTGAGGTGGCTAGTGACATGACAACTTCAAAAATATAAAACAATCATCACGAGATGCGGTTTCTCCTCTAAATCCCATTGCCAGGACATCCTTGAGGTGGCTAGTGACATGACAATTTCAAATAGATAAGAAAATCATCATGATATGTCGTTTCTCCTCTAAATCTTGTTTTCCAAGACATCCTTGAGGTGGCTAGTAATGTGATAATTTTAAAAAGATAAGATATGTGCATGTAACATGGTGGCTCCTCTAAATATTTCATAGGACCTTGTTGAGGTGGCTAGTCACATGGCATATCAAAAAGAAAGATATGGCCAAGTAACATTGTTGCTCCTCTAAACCCATGATAGGACATCATTGAGATAACTAGTCACATGGTCATATCTAAAAGATAAGACAATGAATTGAAAAGAAAGATACGACCCAGTAACATTGTCACTTCTATAAATTTGTGATAGGAAATCATTGAGATAGATAGTCACATGGTGATATCAAGTCATTGAAAAAAAAATGAAAATGCTTGTCAAAACATGTGTTAGATCTGTGTTTGTTTGATTGGTCCTTCTTTAAGAAGGACACATCCTAAAGAAGATTGAAATGTTGAACTGGATTATTGCCAAGGTCGGGATTCAGGAAGGACACATCCTAAATAGATTGACATGACAGGGTCTAATGTCAAGAAGGACACATCTTGAAGATCTTCAGTTGACAAGAAAGAGTCTAACATCAAGAAGGACACATCTTGAAGACTATTAGGTGCTTTATTTTGATGTTGATTTGAGAAATAATTATCCTAGATAAATTTTTTGATAGAGAAGAGTATGATGTCAAGAAAGGCACATCTTGAAGACCCTTAAATGATTGATTTGATGTTGATTCAGGAACTGTATCTCCTAAATAAATTGTTTGAAATAAAAGAGTCTGACATCAAGAAGAACACATCTTGAAGACTCTTAAATGATTGATTTGATAGACTTGATGTTGGAGTGATTTTTGACTAGTTGGATTGTGGATTGCTTTTGACTGTGTGTTCGAGTCGTTGTTTGTGTAGCCAATGTTGTCAAGATTTTTACTAAACTTTTTCATGTTTTCCAAGATTTTGACCAAGGATCTAACCTAAGGACCTATCCTAGGGGCCTTGGGGACTGTTAAGCCTTGCCTACGTTGTACATGTAGAGACCACGTAGTTCAACTAGACTTTGACTGACAAGATTGACTGGAAAATATTTTTTTATTTGAAGATATTTGATGTGTATGATAGTGAATGTGATGAACCCTAATGGACTGACCTAGTGCGGCCGCGGGGGCTAATTGATTAATGGTGTTGCCTACGTTATAAATGTAGAGACCTTGTATTTTGACACAACATGAATTTTCTTTATGTGACAAAGAATCAGTCATGATTTTATTGTGGTTTATTTCACAACCCTAAAAGGAATTGACCTAATGCCTCTGGGGCACATCGATAGATGGCCTTTCCTACATGGAGTCAAAGAGGCAACATAGTTTGACAATGACAATGACTGACATGACATACGTTGAATTTGTTTTTGTATTTTTTTTATTATTTGGATGTTTTTGTGTTTTTGACATGTTTTTTGTATTTTTCACATGTTTTTTGAGTGTTTTTGTATTTTTCACATATTTTTTGATATTTTTTGTATTTTTTCAACATGTTTTCTGAATGTTTTTGTGTTTTTGACACTTTTTCTGAATGTTTTGTATTTTCCAAGTGTGTTAGATCCTAAAGATCTAGAGGTTTAATCCACCGAGAATGAATGTTAGCTATTTTACCCCAGTCAAGTACTATGTTGGATGGGATAGTAAGATGGATTCTGTGTGGTATGTTGTGAGTGTGAACCAATCTTAAGCCATAGGATTAGCAACTACTCTTATTTGTGGGTGTCACAAAATGAAGAAGGGATAGTTATATGGGTGAAGGTGAAAAGACCATGTGAAGTGATGATAGACGACGAAGAAAATATTGTCTACACATGGCACTTGTTTGCTAGGTTTTCACCATGGTACTTATCGAAAGCACAATCGAGATGGTTTTCACTGTTGGATGGATTATGTCACTTTACTATTTTTGATATTTTTTAAATTTTTTTGGTGTCACCAAGATGCTTGTTTTCTAGTTTTTTATCAAGGTAATGATTTTTTTTTTGTTATTTTATAGTTGTAGTTGAGCTCTTTGAAGCTATGTGTAAAACTGATACATCGTGATGATGCCAAGATCCTGTTCAGATGACTGTGCTAGATGAAAGGAACTAATTTGGATGCAAAATTCAAGTGGAAAATATGATGGGTGATATAAATGGAAAATAAAAGAGGTTATGGTATGATCCCTAATGTTCACACTATGTGGGCCACCATGCTTCAGACAACAAGAATTTCGGGTGATCGATGAGCTAGAGTATGTCAAGGGATCGTCTTCAAAGGCACATTGAAAGACATCACCAATGGAAGTGAGATGATAAGCAAATGTGGATGGATTGAATGCAATGTATGGAATGAGTAAAAGTGATGGAGATAAAGACCTTGGATCAACAAGCTCTTTATTTGACTTTTTACGTTGATAGTGCCCCCAGTGATTTTTGGTGGGGGAGCATTCTTGAAGACCAATTCTTTTTTATTTTGATTTTTAATGCATCCAATAGCTTTTTATGTTGGCTAGAGTATGTTTTTCAACATTACTCCTCATTCTTGGCTTGTATTTTTGATTGGTCCAATATCTTTTTGTTTTGGCTAAAGGACTTTTCTTTATTTTCTTTTCTTTTCAACATGTCTTTTGATTCTTGGTCTCCTTTTAAATGCATTTTCATTCTTGATTCTCAGGCTTTTACTTTGTCCTTTTCTTTAGATATGTCTTGTTGATCCATGTCTATGATGTATATGGATGAGAGTGGAATGAATGGAGTGACGATGAAAACAATGTTGTCTTTGGGACTAGCATTTTTAGTACCTTTCACATCAAAGAAGAATTGCACATCCTTAAAGACTTGGAAAAATGACCTGGTAGAGGTGACAGTAGGGGGACATACCTTAACCTTGGACAAGGAGTATGGAAGGATGGTGTGTGGATATCCTAAACAGGATCTTGCTCCAAGAGCAGATTATCATATATATCCTAATCGAACATGGGATTATCGTGTTCTTGAAAAGTTTTTGCAATAGTGGATAGCGTGAAGGAAGTTACATCATCAGGGTCCCAAAATATTTCGATCCAAACATGATCATTTATTTATGTAGCTTTTGAAGTAGTCTTGACATCATTAGTAGAAGTTTGATTGCCTTTAGCAGTAGTAGCATTGCCATTTATCTACAACTTGTTCATTCAGTATTCTCCACATCCCATATCATGGAATTGGTCCTTGGGGTTTAGGGATTTGGTAGTGGAAGTAGAGGGTGTGGAGGCAAATGACTAAGTGGAATTAGATGTCCTATGGAGTGGTGAGGGATCAATGTATTTTTTTGAATTTGGTGTTGAGGCTTCACGGTTAAGTGGCACCTGACATTGAGAGACTTCTCGTAGGTTATTGCAATACTCAAAGGGACCAAGATCATCCTGGATTGCAATCTCAGTGTTTTGGTAGGGAAAATTTAGGCTATGATGATACATGGAGGGAACATTTTTCATGGCATGAATCCATGGTCGACCGAGGAGAAGATTATAAGGGATTTCTAGATTCGGTACTTGGAAAGTCATATCCAACATTATGGGTCCCACTCATAGTGGAAGTGTTATTATGCCTATGGAGGATCATTCATCATCATCATAAACTTTTACAACTATGCTCTTTGTCTTATCCACACATGCTTTAGAGAAACCTAATGCCTTAACCAATTTTAGGGAACAAACATTCAATTCTGCTCCACTGGCTATCAAAACTCATTTGATCATATTTTCATGGATGAAGGCTTCAATGTGTAGTGAGTCATTATGGTTCATGTTTTGGGTTGAGTAATATTTTTTAGAGAATGTAACATGGTGAGAGATTTCCAGGAATCCAACCATGGTTTAAAATTAGACATCGAGGTTATCTAAGACAACGGTCTCTTTCAACATTTTATCTAGGATAGCCCTATGCTTGGGTGATGTGCGTAGTAGATCTAGTATCGATATATGTGTTGGGGTTTTTCCTAGTTGGTCTAGCAAGTTGAAATGACCTTTAGCTTGGGACTACATGGAAGAAGAAGGGATAGGTATAGTTATCTTAGTTCTACAAGTGTTTATAGCGTACTCTAGGGTCTTCTTAATTATAATGGTGTTGACATGTTCATTTGTAGCTTGAAGATGAAGGATTTTGTAATTATAGCTAGTAGCCTTATAATTTGTCGAGTTATCATTATTAGTACCTAAACTAGAGGATTTCCCTGAACATGGTCTTGAAGAGGATTCTTGTAGATCGTGTGACATAGATTGGAAGTGAGTTGCTATTGTCCTTCTACCTTGATTACTCTGTCTTTGATAAGGTCCTAAATAATGTTTTTCAGTTATCTACAAGCAGATGTTTTATGTCCTTTGCCTTGGTGGTATTCACAAAAAGAGTTATCGTCCTACCAAGAGGGTTTAAAGTCAATGACGTAATTTGTAGGTTCCCGTAATTTTATGACACCTGATTGAACATATTTATTCAATATGGACTCAATGGGTTCTCCAAGGGGAGTGTATTCACATTTAATGAATTGCCTAGGTTGTCTCTATCCTAGTCCTTGGTTGTTTTGCATGGCATTGGTAGTTGGTGTAGAGGTTTGAGGTGGAGTTTTTGGTAATCCAAGTCCTCTTAGAGTGACAATAGGATTGGTTTTTTTTACTACCTTGGTATCCACAACCTCGTCATTTGTGACAATTTTTGTTTCAAGACCAGTATTTTTTTTTTCATTGAACGTGTTTTAGTTGCTTGTATTCTTAGAGGACTTAAGGATACCGTTAGCGACAAGTGATTTCTCAATCATTGTTCCTTTTTCAACTAAGTCTGTAAAGTGAGCACAACAATGAACTTGAAAGGGATCCTTTAAAGCACCTAGTAGGTTTTCAACAAAAATGTCCACCTTTTGCTTCTCAAGGATCTCTATCTAGCATTGGCTCGCCAAGTTTCTCCATCTTTGGAAGTGTTTGATAAAGGACTCTCCCTCGTCTTGTTTCGAGGTACACAAAGTGGCTAAAGTGATATAATTTTTTGATGTTAAAGGTATTTTTTTCTACAAATTTTTTGGCTAACTCAGGGGTGATCCCACAATAGTGGTTTACAATTTTTGGCCAAACTGGACACTGCAATTATTATTTTTAACTAAATCTTCATATTTGGGCACCTATAGCGACTAAACCATGAGGAATTTGAAGATGATGCAAACTAGAGTCTCATCACATTTTGTCTGTAGATTATAAAAATATTTTTTTCAAAATTTTTGGAATCAGATTGCACTTTTTTTTCCATCTCCCATGAAAACTGTTTTTTTTCTAGAAAACAACATTTGTAAAAAGTGACGCTCACCGTATACAACATAACTTTTTTTGTATGAAGGATAAAATTCTATTTTTTCTGAATTTAGATTTGTAACTACGATATCTAGCACTTTCATTTGGTCTCATAGTTTTTTATTGAATATTTTTTCCTTAATCAAGTTACAAAGTCAAACCAATTGCAATTCAGACAAAGGCGGACTATATACTATTCAAACAAAAACTGCCGAGGCCTTAGCATTTTTCCTTTCCTCTGCGGCTGCGCCTTAATTTTGTATGCTTACTATCCTCGATGCTCGCCATGTGGCTTCCTCACGAAGCTTTTCGTTCTTGCTTTGTTTCACTTTTTGGCAGTCTCCATCTGCATGCCACGTGGCTCACTCGGTTTGCCTTGCCAGTTTAGGCCCACCTCGTTCTTTACTTTTGCTCGAAGCTCTCCATGTGGGTCTCCCTTGCGGTTTTCTACTAGGCACCTTTGTTGCTTTTTGCCAAGCTTCATCTAGATGACATGTGGCTTTATCTATTTCCTGCGCCAGTTACCTTGGAAATGCCGACGGATCTTTTGTGCTTCCTGCTGCCGCGCGTCTTCTGTTGTTGCTGCATGGTTTTCTATTTCATATCGTGGCCTCGCTGGGATGTTACTGATCGATGGATGTTTACTGTGGCGGCTCGGATCATCTGGGCCGAGGATCACCACGCGTGGTCTCCTCTTTCATGATGCAGTTTCAGACGGTGGGATGGCCTATATATGGGGCCGTGTTTTATTTTATTAGGTTGTTGATTAAGTTTAAGAGATCTCTCAAGCACTGAGGATTAAGCCTTGTGTAATAGTTACTTTCAATTCAAAGACTTCGGACTGTGCCAAATAAATTCGACCTTTCTGTTTTCAATTGTTTGCTGGAACTATTGACTTGTGCTATTGTCTTTATTTTTGTATGAATGCCTGTTCTTCAGTTTTTGTAACCTTTCATAGCTAATATAAATACAAATAATGTTTCTTTGACTCTTTTGTGTTAAAGCAAGTTATGTTTGATTACATTATGCATATAGAGGGATGGTGTTGAATGACAAATTCTTTTGAGAAAATTATCTTAATTAATAGCAATTTAATGGTTCGGGCCTTTGCATTATGCACTGTGTTCTGGTAAAGTTATTCAAAGAATTTCGCGCATCGCCTGTAGTGTAAATTTTACATTCTCGCAATCTCTCTTGCCTTTTACTTCACCCATTAAGCAAAGATTCGGCTTCGGTAAAACCCTAGAGGTCACTTAGCTAGCGCATAACGTCCCCATTAACTAAGTTTCCCATAAGACTGCTGCTACATGCAAAATACTGCGTCAACAGTTCTTTTTCTGGCATGCCCTGTGGGACCGTGAACTAGCACATTTGCCTGATTTTTATAGGTGTGTATGAGCCATTGGCCTATAACTAAGTCACAAACTGCAAGATTCCCTGGCCAACTTGTACCGTCGTTAGTTTTCGTACATCCGAGAGGTCGCTGAGGTAGCCCTTCACCTCCTTTGTCACCTCCATCTCCATTATTACCTAATCCACCTGTGCCCATGGCCACTATAAATTATGTAGCTTGGGATTCTGGTAGTCCGTTGGCAGCATCTGTACCTCCTGCAGTATGGGCCCCCATCCCTATTTCGACCCTAAAAACTATTCCTAAATATTCTGGGGATGAATCAAAAACACCTATAGAGCATCTGCAAGATGTAGCCGACATATGTTTGGTACATGGCGCATCAAACGAGAATGTAGCCCTTAGATTATTAGCCGTCTCATTCTGAGGAAAGGCGTTGAACTGGTACCGGACCATCGAAGCAGGCACTATAGCTACTTGGGACCAGCTCAGGACCCCTTTTTATGAACGTTTCTCCAATGCTGGTGATAAATCATCACTGTACCATGAATTGGCCAACATAAAGCGAGCTCCTCATGAAGCTCTACCCGATTTTAATACAAGATTCCACTCAACCTGGCAAAGAGTGCTTGTTGGTAGCCGACCAACTCTAGATTTGGCTTTTATGTTCTACCTGAAGTCGATAAATGCTGATATCTCCATGATGTTACAGGCGCTAGGCGGAGAGACTCTTCCTGATGCTTACACTCTAGCTGTTGTTGCAGAAAATAATCTGATCACTATGGGGAAATTAGCGCCAAGGCCGGTCATGCCATTGTTTCCCGAGTGCAATGCTCCAGAAGCTGAAGTCCCTTCCACTAGCGTGCCTACCCCCTCCCCCCAATCTATGTACGTCTATCGCGGGAGTGCTCCAAGCATGGCCCTGACAATAGCTCCTATGTCGAACCCCATGGCTGTTGAGATGAACGAAATGAGAGAATAGATATGGGCTATGACGAATGAACTAACTACTTTGAAGTGACAGCAATACAACTATCAAAAGCTAGCATATCAAAATTAACAAGGCGGAAAGCCTCCATACCAATCAAACTAGTGGCAGGATAAGTCACGTGGGAATACCTCTTCTCAATCAAATAGCCAGATGGTTTTGGTAACCTTGCCTATGCAAACTATTCATCCTAGTTCAAACAAGGAGCTAATAGTAGGAAAAAAAATTTGGCAGAGGATGCTAATTCATGGTGTTTTCCGTGCAACGATGCACATATGCCGTGGAACTGCCCACCAGGAAATTTGCAACAACAAATTGCAGATCAACATAGCCAAGACACCACATCCGTTTTTGGCAACACACCATATGCCTCTCAACAAATGAACAATGCTGTCCTTTCAGCTCAAATGCAAGGGATGTCCATCCAGCAAGAATCAAAAATTGTTCCTGATTAGGCTCTCTTTTCTTGGATGGAGAGAGAAGAGTCAGCGTTCCCAAATGACATCCCTAAGAGATAAGGTACCCCGAGTGCAATCAGATTACAACACATGTTCAAAGCGAAGATTCACAGGAGAATTTGCAATCTCGCCTAGGCTAGCGTTAGCACCACTAGCGCTTGGTCCTATAGCCGTCCCATTGCCCATCCCACCACAGTCTGAAGCGGTTTTTCCTAGCTCTAAGAAGCCACCTCTTTCGAAGGTGATGACCCTTACAGTCATCCCTGCAGTGGTTAAACAATCAGACACACCGGTCATTAGGCCTGTGTCGACTGTCAAACTAAAGGGGAAAACCACTGCAATTCACCAGCCCCGAGCACAATTCAACGTAGTTGAACAACTAAAAAAATCATCTGCCAACGCTTCTTTGTGGGATGTTCTGGCTATTCCAGAGCAGAAGGTGCTGCTACAAAAGGCGTTATCGGGTGAAGAAGATGCGAAGGTTTCTTCTCAATCCACTGAGGAGAGGGTATCCAAGCCCGACCTGGACAAAGTGTTGACAATTCAACATGAAGAGAAGCTCGAATCTGGAAAGGAAGGTAAGCCTAAGCCTAGGCCTTTCTTTCTAACAATGATTGTTGGTGAGAAATTACTACACAACTGTATGATTGACTCTGGTGCTAGCACCACTGTCATGCCAAAGCAAGTCACTGATGCTTTGGGACTAAAGTATGAGCTGCTAAATAAAGGAGTCATGCAGCTTGATGGAAACAATGTTGATACTATTGGGATAATCAGGGGATTACCTATGACTCTATTTGCTTGCCCTAGTATCACTGTAAATCAGTATACTGTACTTATCGACATCCCTCCTTTATTCGAGATCTTCTTATCCCGAGAGTTCACTGCAAACATAGGAGGATATCTGGCTTTAGATTGGTCCCACTTGATTCTGAAGACAAAGCACGGTGCTAAGATGAAGCTATTGTCGGAAACCCTACATTCTGCACATGTTGCTGATGAAGCTATGCTAAATTTTGAAGCAGCACACACTTCTATTTCTCAGGAAGAGAGGTGCAATGTAGAGTTCCTTGAAGACGAGGAGGCTACTAGCTCCCAGAACAAAGATGAAGAGAAGCTATTGGAAGAATTTATTGATATAGATCCTTTTGGAAATTATCATGCAACTAGCCTCGGAACCTATGTAATACATGAAGAAGGGAAAATCACGCCCAAAGTTACTAAAGAACCTAAGGGTGAAGAGTCTTCGGAAATATGGACGTTATACTTCGATGGAGCCCGATGTAAAGTAGGAGTCGGAGTCGGGATTTGTTTGATATCCCCAACTGAAGAAAAGACGTTGAGATCTTACCGCTTCTAGTTTGCATGCTCCAACAATGAAGCTGGATATGAAGGACTCGTCCTTGGTTTAAGCCTTGTGGAGCAAATGGGTGCAAAGCAAATAAGTGTCTTCGGAGATTCTGAGCTGGTGTTAAATCAAATCCATAGAATTTCGGCCGCAAAGAATATACGTATGCGATCTTATCGGCATAGGGTCTGGGATCTGATCGATAGCTTCCAAGCATTCAACATTCAAGCAATTCCGAGAGAGACAAATGCCGAAGCCAATAGGATGGCAGCTATTGGAGCTCAGTTCGAGCCGGTGTCGGACCTATTAAAAAATAAACATGCTGTGGAGGTAATTATAAGACCCGCTATCCCAGATAACAATCAAGATTGGAAAGTATTTGATAGTGATGCTCATATTGCATCATTCCTCTAGTCATCTGGGGAGTTCGCTGATCAGTTGCAGCCGAAGATTGTTGAAGCTTACAGAGATCAAATCATTCAGCTGAAATCCAACAAGCTTCCAAGGGGTCTAGTCACTCTGGAAACCCTTTTTGATTTCGATGATGCAACAAGAGATAAAAGGAAGCTTGTGGTTGACAAAGGTGATTATACCGATTTGCATATCAGAGAAGATAGGAAGCTCAAAGTGGGAAAGGAAGTGTCACAAAAGAATAAGGATCGACTAAGACATTTCTGTGAAGAATATCCAAGTGTAGTTGCCTGGTCATACGAGGATTCTAAAGGATATGATCCTGGGATCATTGAGCATACTATTGAGCTGATGGAGGGATCAAAGCCAGTTCATCAAAAGTAGAGACCTGTGAACTCGAAAATAGAATCCCTAATGTCACAAGAGCTAAACAAGTTGATCACATCTCGAATAGTGTTTCCAATTAAACACAACACTTGGGTGTCTAACCTGGTGCGAGTCTGGAAGAAAAATGGGGATATACGCTTATATGTAGACTTCAGAGACCTATATAAAGCATCCTTAAAGGATCACTACCCCCTACCTTCAATGGAGGTAATTTTTCAGAGTATAGCTGGTTTCAAAATGTTTTCAATGATGGATGGTTTTTCGGGCTATAACCAGATACGGGTAAAGGAAGAAGACCAATACAAAACGACGTTCACCACGAAGTGGGGAACGTATGCTTATGCCAAAATGCCTTTTGGGCTATCAAATGCCAGAGCCACATTTCAGCGAGCTATGGACCTTGCTTTAAAATATTTGATCCACAAGATTATACTCATCTATTTGGAAGACTTAACAATTTTCTCAAAATCTGTTGATGATCATTTTGATCATCTGGAGCTTGTTTTCCAAAAATGTCAGGAATTTAGAATCTCCCTGAATCTGAAGAAGTGCATGTTCGGAGTTCCCCAAAGGAAACTATTGGGATATGGCATTTCTAAGGAGGGCATTGCTATTGATCCAGAAAGAGTTGATGCAATCTGAGAGCTTCCATTGCCTATCAACAAAAAAGACGTGTAGTCTTTTCTGGAAAAGGTTAATTTTACTAGCCGTTTTATTGCAGACTTTGCAAGCATTGTTTGTCCAATCACTTTAATGCTTAAGAAGGACCAATTTTTCAAATGGACAATGGAAGCTAGAAGATCTTTCGAACTTATAAAAGAGGCTATTTCTTCCGCTCCTATGCTGGTTAATCCGGACCTGTCAAAGGATTTTATGATGTATGTTTTTGGTGGTGGTAATAGTATTGCTACAGTGCTTATGCAGAAGGATGATAAAGATGCAAGGGAGTCCCCTATTGCCTTTTATTCCCAAACTTTAAAAGAATACGAAGTCAAGTATAACTTTGTAGAGAAATAGGCCTTTGCCATTGTTAAAGGGCTTAAGAAGTTTTGGCATTTGATATCATATAATAAGGTGATTGTATGTGTTCCGCATTCAAGTGTGCGAGAATATATCATGGAAGGGGAAATCATGGAAAAGAGAGATAATTGGATCACCAAGATCCTAGAATATGACATTGAGGTCAGACCTATCAAGACTATAAAGGGGAAAGGACTGTGTGAGTATATCACCGAAAGCAATGAAACAGTGCCAGAGTGTGAAGCTCCAGAACTTGTGTTAATAAACAAAGAGAATTCCTAGAGCAACTAGCTTGATGACAGGATAAATTTTATGCAGACACAAAGGTATCCAACGGACCTCCCATCTTTTAAAAGACGTTTCTATCACCTACAAAATAACAATTTTGTCCTTTTGGAGGGTGTCCTGTTTAAAAGAAATTTTAACGGAATCCTACTAAGATGTGTCAATGAGGAGTAGGCACGGAGGATATTAGATGAATATCATAACAGCCCTACCAGAGGACATTTTTTCGCAAGAACCATGGCAATAAAAATTATATGTGCTGGTTATTATTAGCCAACACTTTTTAATGATGCATTTTCCTTAATTAGGTCTTGGAAGGAATGTCAGTTCTATGTTGGAAGGAGATAAAATGTTGTTATGCCTTTAAGGCCTATAGTGACAGAGAAACCTTTTGCTCAATGGGGTTTAGACTTCATTGAGATGATCAACCCTCTTTCTTCAGCGAGACATAAATGGATATTAACAACAACCGACTATTTTACCAGGTGGGTAGAAGTAGTGCCGTTAAAAAGTGCAACAGAATCAGAAATTGTTAATTTCCTAAAAGAACTGGTAGTCAGATTCGGTCCACCTAAGACAATTATCTCTGATAATTCCAAAGCTTTTCTCGGCTTGAAAATGAATCAGTTTGCTCTAAAATACGGGGTGTTCTTGAAGACCTCCTCTAACTATTATCCCTAGGGAAATGGTCTCGCATAGTCTACTAATAAGAACCTCATCTGGTTGATCAAACGGATAGGTTCGGAACATCAAAAGGAATGGCATAGGAACCTCCGGACAGGGCTCTGGGCAGATCGAATTACGCCCATGCAGGAATTAGAACCATCTCCTTATAAGATGGTGTACGGAAAAAAGGCATTGCTGCTTATTGCCACAGAGATTCCTGCCCTATAATTGCTCAAATCTTTGGAGGTTGAACAAAATGGAGTGATGGAAGTGAGGTTTTCTGAGTTGCTCGAGGTGTAGGAGAAAAGAGAATATTCCCTGGAAGCAATGAATAGCCGCCAATAGGTAGTGAAGAAATGGTTCGACATAAAGACTTCAGACCAGGGATTGGAACGCGAAGATTTGGCTCTCAAATTCAATGAACGCAGAGCAAAACCCGGACAACATAGCAAATTTGACAACCTCTGGGAAGGGCCATTGAAGATCTACTAGTGCAAATAGTTTAACTCTTTTGAGTTAGAAGATATGGAAGGCAATGTCCTAGGTATTCCTGTTAATGGAATACATCTTAAAAGATTCTATTAATTCTGCATATATGTTATTTTGTACATTTGTATATATGTAATTACTCTTTGTCACTTTAAATTTTGGGTCTTCTCAGCATAAGAATTGAAATAATGCAGCAATGGTGTAAGAAATTGAAAGAAAGCTATAAATGGACCAATTGTTAACAAAGCAGCATATTATATTCATTCATTAGAGTCAAAATTTACAATATTGTGGGGTCGGAAGGCCTTTTGTTAACATTTACATATGCCTGCTGAGGCGCGAGACTTATAAGCAAAAAAGAAAAATTTGTAACCATCTTTGTCTTCAGAACATTAGTGAGAAGGACCGACGATCATGGCAGTAGGTAGTTCAGGCTCCGGAAATACCATTTCCTTGAAGTCATCATTCCACTGAAAACTAGAGAACGACTCAAGAAAGTGTATGCGCATCAGGAAGTGGCAACCTACGCGGGCTCTAGCACAATGCTCTTCATTACTTTCCAGCTCAAAACCAAGAAGAAAGGGCCTGGTTGGAATGATGCCTCTACGCAACTGCTACAGGCGAATGTTTTGAAACGAGGGAATTCCATGACCCAATTGAGCTACACATATAATCTGCTCCAAACCTTCGAGGTAGTGTCGAGGAAAGACCAGCTTCATTAGCTTGAAAACTTTATGCTTAGAAGCACTGATGTCCAGTAATGAGGTGACGAAATGAGAGCAAATGCTGGTGTTCACCCAATATTGCTCTTCATAACACGCGCTATCTTTTACAAAGATCCACTTAATGGCTTTCACGTATAACAGGTTTTTCGCACCTATCATATGTTTTAAGCGCTTGCATGTAATCTTGCCAAGAAAGGCAGCCTGGGTCTTTTTGCAGGTGAGTCTCATTGGTGTATCCATGATTTCTGCTTTTCTAAGCTAAAAGATTAAAACTGCTAAGGTAGCAGGAGATTGCTAGGTTGAAAGGCTAGCTGATATTGTGGTTTGCAATGCTGCAAGGAGCTGATTTATAGACTGGCTAACGTTTGCTTGCCAAAGAAATCATGGTTAACAGTTACACCAAGTGTGTCGCTTCACCTTGGTTTTCAGCATTACGGCGTGCGAGGTGATAGGAAGGAGAGTTGCAGCTTGCAACTTGCTCCGATGAGCTACCACATCGTTCACGGATTGGCCAAGTGTAACTGATTCGAAGCGCCGGTATCTCATCTGAATCGGGTTAAAAATGAAGAAAAACTTTGTTGGGCAATGCGCCCTGTACGAACATTGATGTTAATCAATATGGATAGCCTGCAAGGAAATGCTCGTGGGAGCACCTGGGTTCATTTTTCGAGACAAGAATTAGTTCCCATCACACGTGAAAGATTGTCAATTAATGTTGGAGCATTTTGGCTGGTTGGTGACCTCTTCGCACGAGTAAAACTCGTAGCGCATAATAAGCAACTTGGCAAAAATGGCTGGCACGTAACTGTTTCAGCCGCCTTTCTCGAGAAAGCAAAGAGGCAAGTTATGGCATGTAGGGAAACATATTTATTACAAAGTTTATCAGGGATAGGCAGTTAAGGTATTTGCAAGAGGAGAGAAGTGTTTAAAGAAGCTAAGCCGTTTACAAAAAGATTTGCAGAAAGACTCCTTTGAATGCAAAAGATGGCCAAAATTATGGAAAACCCCTCGCAGACCTCAGCTCAAGTATGTCTATGCGAGCAGATGAGGAATGCACCCCATGTATGGCTTTACGATGAAGAATCTTATGCAACTCCAAGCATACCTACGAAGCCTAGCTGGCCTTTTACTCACCCAGTAAACCAGAAGCTATTAAGTGCGGTTCCTCATAGGGACCAGGCAGTGGTCTTGGAGGATTGGGACAATGTCTTTGACCCTAAGTTGTCTAACAATCCTAAGAGCCTTCGGGAGGCTACATGTGAGAGAATGAAGCATACGTCAGACCCATTCCCCAAACGGCTATGGTATTGTGGGCTTGCACAGTACATGGTTTCCTTGGTGCACCATTGTCTGAAGGTTGTGGCAGCATGCGCGGCACGGTTCGACCCGCACACAGGAGTTATCAGTAGCAAGAATTTCTAGGTAGTCATTAGCCCCATGGCTATTCAAGATATGCTGTGCGTCCCTTTTCTTTTGGGTAAGGAGGTTGATAATTTTGATATGGAAAGAATGTAGCAAAAGTGGGGAGAGCTCCAGTCAGGGCCACAGTATTATCATTCTGAGCTTCAACAAGTGAGTAGTTCAGCCCCGCCCAAATTTCCTTTCAATATAAAAGCTCTGAAAGGTGTGGCTTCATCTGCCATTTCTATGTTGGCGATGGTGTGCGGTTTGGACTCGGACAAGGAGGTTCATCAGTTTCAAATGACTCTCTGCTTTATGCTCAGAAAGAATCGTGAGGACTTGCTTTTTGATTTTGCAAGAATTATTAGCGATGGCATTTGGCGGTAGTTGCAGGAATTTGGATCCGGCTCTAAATTCAGGTATTCGTCTTTCCTAGCTTACTTAATTTTGCACCAAAACCCAGATTACTTTTCAAATTTTATATCTCTGTCTATTTTTGACGAGGGTGGTTTGAGAAAGCCGGTTTCGACATGGACCCCCTTCATGTCAAAAATCTATGATTACTATGCACTCACGGATTCATTCATAGCCCTGGCTATAAGGGTTTTGGATCAAGCGGGCCTAAATATGTCCGAAAACATATCGCCCTGATGGAGATCCTGGTTGGGGAAGTTGAATCCACCCTGCGACTGGTTGTTTGGTGTAGATTTCACCATGCTCTGCTTGCCAGGTTTTGTCTAGGAGCCTTTCCAGCTTCCCCGTTTTCTCTCCGATCGAGTGTTGGCCTTGGAGGCAATGAGGTAGCTATGTACTCTTGACGATGATTACTGGGGAGGAAAGCATTTAACCTCATATTTGCTACTGCCAATAATGTTTGGTTCCATGTCATTGGTAAAGAAGAGGACCCCACATATTGATACTTCAGTGATTCTACTTTCGAAGTTGGGTCACCTTGGGCTGGTACTAATAGATGATCCATGGGTTTACAATCCCGACAATAATTTACTAGGTATCGGCATCAGGATCTCGCATTCACCTCGGCCTTTCTGGGACCTCTGGA
Source organism: Sequoiadendron giganteum (assembly GCA_007115665.2). NCBI lineage: Eukaryota > Viridiplantae > Streptophyta > Pinopsida > Cupressales > Cupressaceae > Sequoiadendron > Sequoiadendron giganteum. Next base: position 344,835,501 of record CM021110.1, read on the forward strand.
GGAATCCCCATGAGGGAGATTTAAGTAGATATATAGGCCTTGAGTATTTACCTACACCAGATGGTTGACCGCCATGGCTAAATTTTTATCACTTTGTGGGGAGGGCCAATCCAAAGCTAATGATTGACTCCTCCCTGGTCGCCCAATTAAAGAAGCTAAAATGGGTACCCGAGAAGATGCAAGCCTCTAGGTATACCGATAGGAAATTCTGGCAACTGGAAAAATATATAACGAGGTAGCCCTTGATGACAAATTTGATGACAATTGGGATAATGAACATCCGGATGTTGAAATTTCTCCAAACCGCTCAACATCTGTGCAACATTATAGAGGAGAGGAAACTACAGTAGAATCGGAGGAGGAGGTAACCTAGAATCCCCCTACCATCGCCAAGAGTCCAATTCTTGAGAGGAATACTAGCAAATAACTTGTGCAGGAAGGGGTGCCATCCGAACAAACATCAAAGCCGACCGCCCCTTCTAAATCAAAACGGAGGCGGACAAAGACCACCAGTGGAAAGAGACGGGTCATTCTTAACCTCGATGATTCCCTAGAGGAGAAGCGACAACGAATTGAAGAGACCGGTGAAGAGAGGGAATAGTCGAAGAAGGGAGCAGCCAAAGCGTCTGTAGGTCAAACCAAGAGTCAGGTAACTTTTCCTCCCTCTTCTCTCTCCTCTATGTCTTTGGTCTTGCCTCAATCTACCCCTACAATTTCATCCATGCCAATCTCCTTCGCCACTGGATTTGCTGAACATTCCAGCCTCGCACCTCCGGTTTTCCCTCCTGTGTCCTCCGCTTTCCATACCTTACTCGAACCGCAATTTGGTGTCAACGCCGGGCCCATGGGCCAGCAATTTTTATCCCCAAGGCCTAGCCCTGCGGTTGGTGCATCTCCAATTTTTCCTTACACTGTCACCTCATTTTCATCCCCTCCGAGTGGTCAATTCATCCTGCCATTCTCTCCAGCTATTATAATGCAGCCCAACAAGACGTCTGATGCATTAGCTACATTGTCTTTCTCGTTGGCCGTCCCTCAAGAGTATCCGTTTGCTGGGGGACTAGGTATTCCGGCCCAGGAATATTTCTCGTAGGTCGATGCAAATAAAAGCGCTCGCGCCAACCAGATTAATAAGCGAAGGGCAAAGGACACAACCAGGCATGCAGAGCCCTACTTGTAAACCATTTTCAATGAAGGCTAGAATTCCTTAATGTTTGCAAAGATCACTCCTAATGTGATCAAGGCAGAAGGTGAGATGCAACCTAGTGAATTTTCTGTGAATGCTATTGGGTTAGACTTGTAGTAGGCCCAGCTGCAAGATAAGGTTGAGCTGATGGAGGAGACCCAAAAAGTAGTGACTACTGATTTTCTCAACCTCAGTGGGTAGGAAAAGAAGAAGGATGATCAGATTGCGAAGCTAAATAAGAAAGTTGACATTTGGGTAAACAAATTCAAATCCCAAGAGAATGAAATAGGTCGGCTTGAGAAGGAGAGGAATACCTTTGAAATTAAGATCAAAGAGTTGCAAGGTTTGAGCGAAGAAGTTGTCCCAACTCTTGAGAAGCAGGTTGAACTACTCCAGGTAAAGGAGAAGGAGCTCTAGGCTCAATCTGACCTGCAAACTGAAGGGATGAGAGAGCTTCGATAGAACACCACTGCCGAGATTACCGAAATAAGTGCCAACTTGGAGTTGGAGGTCCAAAGTGCCAAGCAGGCCGAATTGGCCCTGGTTGAAAGGGAATGGGAGATTCTTGCCCTAAAAGAGAAAATGTCCACATTGGACAAAAGTTTGGCAGAAGCAGTGGCAGACTTAAGCAACAAAGAGGCAGAATTAGCTACCCTAAAGACCCGACCCCTTGCGCCCCGGATGAGTTCACTGGAAATTGCTAAAGAATTGCACGCATCATACTGGGACAAGGTGAAGGCTTTGTGCCTTACTCTGCAGCCCACCTTGAAGTTTATGGCGCAAGCGGTTAGCCTCTGCGGAACGGTTAGTGAATCAATACAGCAGGTCCAGGAGTTGACCTCCGATAAGGTTCCCGAGGCTAGAATTTTATTGGGTAAGTTATATACCGCTTCAGATGAAGCATTGAGTAGCGTGGGCATCAACGACCGAACAACAACAACTTTGGACGCAAGTAGCCTCATCTCCATGCACGAGGCTGTTCAATAGGTGGTGGATTGCAGAGCTCGGTTGAACCAAATCACTAGTGACATGTGGGCAAAATTCTCCCATTTGACTCAGAAGGGCCTCCCTTCGCCTTTTATCGCGGACTAGGCAGTAGCATGAGTGGAACATATTGTTGAGATGATTGAAGAAAAGAAGCAGGACCTTTCTGTCTTCCAAACCTTTGATCAATCTCCGACTGCTAAAGTGATCAAGGCAATCGTGCATCAGCTGGCACAACTTTTCTTCCAATTGGAGTTGGAAACAAAAATATTAGGCCGGTTGCCCTTCAAAGCAATCATCGATCTCAGACTGGCTCATGAGCATCTACGAACTCTCTCTGCACCAATGAATGAATTATGGACCAATCTGTAGGCCTCCCTCTCGAGGTTGTGAGTATTTTGTTGCTAAGCCAAAAGTTTCTTGGGTTCTCCTTTTCGCAAGCGAAAAACCCATATAAGTCGCCAAACTGTTCAAACAAAAACTGTCGAGGCCTTAGCATTTTTTCCTTTCTTCTGTGGCTATGCCTTAATTTTGTATGCTCGCTATCCTTGATGCTCACCACGTGGTTTCCTCATGAAGCTTTTCGTTCCTGCTTTGTTTCACTTTTCGGCAGTCTCCGTCTGCATGCCGTGTGGCTCACTCGGTTTGCCTTGCCGGTTCGGGCCCACCTCATTCTTTACTTTTGCTCGGAGCTCTCCACATGGGTCTCCCTCACGGTTTTCTACTAGGCGCCTTTGCTGCTTTTTGCCAAGCTTCGTCTGGATGACACGTGGCTTTTCTGTTTCCTACGCCGGTTACCTTGGAAATGCCGACGGATCTTTTGTGCTTCTTGCTGCCCTGTGTCTTCTCCTGTTGCTGCATAGTTTTCTATTTCGTATCGTGGCCTCGCTAGCATGTTGTTGATTGATGGATGTTTACTGTGGCGGCTCAGATCATCTGGGCTGAGGATTGCCGCGCGTGGTTTGCTCTTTCATGATGCAGTTTCAGATGGTGGGATGGCCTATATATGGGGCCGTGTTTTATTTTATTAGGTTGTTGATTAAGTTTAAGAGATCTCTCAAGCACTGAGGATTAAGCCTTGTGTAATAGTTACTTTCAATTCAAAGACTTCAGACTATGCCAAATAAATTCGGCCTTTCTATTTTCAATTGTTCGCTGGAACTATTGACCTATGCTATTGTTTTTATTTTTGTATGAATGCCTATTCTTTAGTTTTTGTAACCTTTCATAGCTAATATAAATACAGATCATGTTTCTTCGACTCTTCTATGTTAAAGCAAGTTATGTTTGATTACATTATGCATATAGAAGGATGGTGTTGAATGACAAATGCTTTTGAGACAATTATCTTAATTAATAGCAATTTAATGGTTCAGGCCTTTGCATTATGCACTGTGCCTTGGTAAAGTTATTCAAATAATTTGGCGCATCGCCTGTAGTGTAAATTTTACATTCTCGCAATCTCTCTTGCCTTTTACTTCACCTATTAAGTGAAGAGCCGGCTTCGATAAAACCCCAGAGGTCACTTAGCTAGCGCATAACGTCCCCATTAGCTAAGTTTCCCATAAGACTGCTGCTACATGCAAAATACTGTGTCAACATATACAATATAACTTCTTTTGTATGAATCAAAATTTAATTTTTTTTTTTTAATGGATCAAGGACATCAATACCCAGCCTCGACATATTTTTTAAAAATTTATTTTGATAATCTACTCTTTTTCCACATGTGCAAAGCAGAGAGCATGATTTTTGGTGAAAAAACTATGTTTAATAAAACTAAAAAAACACATACATAATAAAACCAAAACATATTAAAATTTTATTCGTTGGATAGCTTGTTCTGAGGACTACCATCTTCCAGTTGGATTTGTCAATTCTCCTCCATTTTCATCCTCAACCCGAGCTTCGAAGGGCATAAATCTAGTAAAATTTGGTGGAAGAGGGGGAGAAGGGCAAAAATGGAGGTTCGAGCGAACCCCCCTTCGAACAAACCCCCCTTCACCCCATCTTCCAGTTGGATTTGTCAATTCTCCTCCATTTTCATCCTCAACCCGAGCTTCGAAGGGCATAAATCTGGTAAAATTTGGTGGAAGAGGGGGAGAAGGGCAAAAAAGGGGGTTCGCTTGAACCCCCCTTTTTTTGAATTTTCCATTTATTCTTTTTGAGAAACGTGGCATCATAGGGTTCAAGCGAACCCACCATGCAAAAGGGGGTTCGTTTGAACTAGGGGTTCGACCGAACCCCTCTTTTGGGTTCGTGCGAATCCTTTAAAACAAGAAATTTTGAATGTGTGCGCGTTTTTACAAATTTCCTTCCTCATGAAAATTGTACACCACTATTATGGGTTTACCCTCAAACGACATATGTATGCCTCTAGGTAATCATGAAAACCATTCAAGTGCAAGACCCATAAGAGTTCTAGGGAATAATCTCATCAAGTATGTATTCTCTGATGCAATGTCAATACAAGTCGTGTTGAATTCTCTGATGTGTTCTATCAGGTTGCCTGTCGCTCTATACTTTGAAAATTCAGGATTGTCTAATTTTGTGCAAAAGGTGGCATGTAGATAGTCCTATCAAAGGGATATGGATGCAATTATTGCATGCTATAATATTTCTTTGTTGGTACTTGCATGTTATCCATTTGTTTCTATAAGGAAAGCATTTGCATAGTTAAGGAATCCACCTATGGGTTTGATGTGTCACTCGTGTTGTTTGGTACCACATGTTGTGTAGATACTTGATAGTTGTATTGAGGCATTTGTTGTTATACTTGACGTATCTATGTATATGAAGGATTAATGTTGGGTTGTTCTTGTATGTTCTGACCTCCAGGTTGTGCATGGTTACCTTGTTGTGGTGTGTTTGATGCAAAGGTATTTGTTTGAAATCTTGGTTGTGCTATGTTCACCTAAGGCAACATATGTGTACCCTATTGTCCCAATGGAGTAGGGTTTTGGGGAATGGCGTGACTATATGTGGTACTCAAGATATTAACTATGGGTGTGGGTCCTAAACCTGAGATTCTTATTCTTTTGCATCCACCTAGATTGTTTAAAGAGGTATTCATTTTGTTTGTTGAGGTCGCAAATGGGTTAGTGCCCGTTGGTCTTTTTGTGGACTGTATTACATGGTTTGATGTCGATTGTGTTGTAGCTTGTGTCATCAACATTAGAAAAAATGAGGTTATTGGGGTAGTGTGAATCATATAAACACTCTGTGTAGCTCCTCTTGAAGGTACATTGATGTTTACATGAGGTGTAACATTTTGTGTAGTACGTATTCTAGTTCCCTGGTTTTGGTTTGAGACATTTCTAGGTGAAGGCACTGCCTGTAGTGTGTTCGTGTCAAAACTAGGTGGTAATTTAACCCCATCCTCTATTATTTTGGCTAAAAATTTCTCAATATCAAGCATGATGAGTTCATTGAGAAATTCAGGGACCTTAGGATCCTAGGCTATTGCCTCAATTTCCTTAAGCATGATACAACCTTGGGCGTCTCTCAAGATGAAATTTTCAAATGGGTGACCATATGGATTAGATTTTGAAGGTTGTTGAGATGTTGACCCAATGTGCATGGTGTTGGTATTATCTTGAGGAGGTGTAGTACTGAGGTTCAATTCGCTAATGGGATTGAAAAGATCGTCATGTTTTTATGGAGGGTCCATTTCTAATTGTCTCTTTTGTAATCTGGGTTGGACCATAAGTTAGAACTTTCTGAAAGGAGAATGACTTATAAGATGCAAATATCAAGGATATGAAAGTTAAGTTATGTTTTTGTTATTTTTGGGATAAATTATGATATGAGAAACTAAGGTATAATGCAAACTATATGTCAACACTAAGGGATGAATTGCTAACTGAACAAGTTTGATGCAAAGTTCCAACTAGGATTGCCTATGATGTTTTAGGATCAATATTGGTAAAGCTAAGTGATAGATTGACTAGGTGGAGTTCAAACTAGACTGGTGAGTTTGAGAAATTCCATTATGAGGACAAAGGATAAATTGTAAAATGATATGACAATGGAAATCGTATTTGAATCAACGTTTTCAATCAAGGTAAGATAATTTATCTACCCTAAGTTCTAGAATGTATTATAAAAAAGGATTTCCTAAGTATGCTAAGGATGATCTAAGTAATGAAATGATGACCTTGTCTATGAAAACTAAGGATGAACCTAAATATGAGAAAATCACAAGTTCGGATCAAGTTTACAACAAAGAGAAAGTTAGATAATGAAATCCTACAATAAGTTTTCTGAATTTTTCGTTGGTTGATTGAAAGATTTTTTATGATAGGTAGATGTGTTGTTCTCGACTGTCGATGTGGTGCATAAGATCAGATGCATCAAAAAAAGTCATAGATGTGGTTTATAGTTTCTGATGCACTTTTGAGCTCACAAAAATGGTTTAAAATATCAGATGTGGTGCAGGTTTCAAAAATTATGACTCAGAGTAGTAGATGCATTGCAGTTTAAAAAAATTGTGACTCAAATTCTTAGATGTGGTTTTCTCTGTGATAGATGTGTTGAACAGTGATGTAGTCCTAGGTATTGAAAAATTTCTAAATTGTTTAGACTCAAATTTTTTGGATGTTTTCATTTGATAATATTTGACTGAACACACACATAAGACATACTGAGTAGAGTGTTTGAAATAAATAAATAGACAGTTACAATGCTAAGGCCAACAATGAAAATATCTATTGGATTCCCACTTGGATTTCTCCAGCTGTGCTTATTCTTAGCGGATGACTTAGAAGCTTGGCCACAATAGCTTCCCTCCATGACACTCACTTCTCTAGGTCAACCAAGCTTCGAGTTCTCATGAATATCCCATGAAAAACCCTTCATATCTACTAAGAACCGTGAGTATTTGGGATGAATTCAGAGGTTCGACCTCTTGCAACAATAGATAAAAGTTTTTTGGAAAATCTACACAAATGGTTCTTAATCAGTGCACCCGTTCAAACGACCACACGAGAGGCAAGATTTTATCCCATAAGGATATTTGTTGGTTGTCCATAGGAGTTCCTGTAATGATGAGATATTCTCAACATTCAAATTTATATACTGGTGGGAGTAGCTTGGCTTTAGCTCATTATCGATTTGATTCATTCCCTTGGGATGAGAACTTTTTCCCATGAAGGCAGGTCCTCTAATAGGTAAACATAAAAGCGGATGGGTATGGCATTCTAATCACTGAGCTTTCCCGAAGTGAGAGAATATGATCCTACCAACCTTCCCAAGAACATAAGACAATGATAAATCCACCCTAATTAAATAAAAAATATATGAAGACTCAAAACATGATTAATTAACCATCTAATTAATAAAATAAAATCTTATGTGAAGACTCAAAACATGATTAATTAACCATCTAATTAATAAAAGGAAATTCTATGTGAAGACTCAAAACATGAAAGAACACATGATAAAATGGAGTTTGAAAATTATTTCTTTGACAATTGTCTTGCAAAACCACACATTAGAAGTCTCTTTGTTTGTCTTCTACAAAAATCCTATAAAACCACAAATCAAGAGTTTGTATGTTTGTCTTCTAATCAATCATCCTACAAAAACTAAGTTAACTCCACCTGATTAAATGCTGCAAACTCTGAATTTGTAAAAAAAACTTAATCATAAAAATCAAAACTCGTAATTTCATAAATTAGAAAATTCATTTTTATCAGTCAAATGCATTAAAAATTTTTACTAGTCAGATGCGTCACAGGAAGCCACCAATGCATTGTGGTAAGTTAGATGCATCGTTTCCCTCTTCAAATATATTTTTTTATGTCATATGCGTCGTTCTGTGTGTCAGATGCGTCGATTTTTACCTGTACCTGCAAAAAAAAAAAAATTTCTACGAATTTTCTTGAATCCTATTGCGTCACATTAGGTTCACCAAATGTGATGAGGGAAAATAAACAAGAAAGAAATATCATAACAAATATAAATAACCACAAAATTGCCTAATTATGCTAAGATCCCAAATCAATAATGAAGAACATATGCAATAAAGGAATTCAATAAATTAGAAATTGTATCTTGTATCTCCCATGCTTGCTTAGTTCATCTTCATTATTTTTCTCAACTTTTCTTTAAATCGCTTCAATTGCCCTCAGATCGTGAGTATGCAATACTCGCATGTAAGTATTTTGAAAAGAAAACTTTGAAGATTGTGGTTACCGAGAATAGGATTGAAAAGCTTCTTTTATAGAAGTTTCATATAGATTTGACGGTTGAGATTGATTTGATGTTGAATGGTCTAGATCAAGTGTGAGGACCTGATTGCATGCTTTGATTGAATAGTTAAGTGATTTGATCAATTAGTTTCAAGAGGTGTAATTGAGAGAGTCTATGAGTCAGAAAGAGGTGACAAAAGAGTTAACTAAATAGATATTTTAGTCAACTAGAAGAAAGTATTCATTATGTTTGAGGAGATTGTGCATGAAGAGATAATGAGACAGTTAACTGAATAGATATTTTAGTCAACTAATTTAGAAGAGCTAGTTAAGTTTTTGAGGGAAATTAATTAATATCAAGAGGAATGTGCACATGTGAATTTGACTTTAATAAATAAATTTTATTTATTAAAGTGAGGATGTTGAATGAATTAAATAATTTAATTTAGAAAGGGGAAATTTATTTATTTAAATAATTACTGACAATCATTTAATTAAATTAGATGAACAGGTGGGGTTAAATAATTCAAATAATTATTTAATGTAGAAGTTGAAAGAGAATTAAATGAAGAGTTAACTAAATAGATTGTTTAGTTAACTAAGAGAAAGTGTTCATTATGTTTAAGGGAATAATGCATGGAGAGATAATTGAATTCTTAACTATATAGATTGTTTAGTTAACTAAAAGAAGAATTAGTCCATGTGGAAAAGATAATTAATTAATTAATATTAAGAGGAATGTGCATGATGAATTGTTTTTAATAAATAAAAGATTATTTATTAAAGGGATGATATTGAATGAATTAAACAATTTAATTAAATTATTTAATTTGGAAAAAGTGGGATTAAATAATTGAAATAATTATTTAATGTAGATTTTTTTTCTAGAAAGGAAGTGAAATCACATTGATACAACATTGAGTTGTCAATGCAACCTCTCACCTAGGGATGGCCTCGGCCTCTAGACTATTGTAAGCTGAATAGTTTAGGGATACATTATATATGGTAACCAAAGGGTTAAGTGAAGTAGAATTTCTCATATCAATTATTGGACCATTGTAAGCTTAGAACCTTTAAGAACCATGACATTAGTAGAGACAAGAACGATATGGGTTTTGGTAAGAGATCCTTGCTATCCAAAAATATTGTGAACCCTCACATTTACATATAGAGGAGACACAACCAATCTTGAATGAGCACAAACTGTAAGAGGAAATTCGTTCCCACCTAGCCAAACTGGAACCGAAACTAGAATTCAATGTAGAATTTGAAAGAGGATTATTTAATTTATGAGTGGGGTTGATTGATTTAATTAGAATGTGTAATTAGATAAATTTAGAAAACTTATTTAATTAATTAAAAAAAGAGATTAGAATTAAGTGACTTAATTAAATAAATTTAGGAAAATTATTTAATTAATCAAAAGAAGAGATTTGAATTAATTAGTGACATAATTAAGATAAATTAATATAATTTACTTAATTAATCAATTTTAGAAGAATAATGAAATGAATTAACTAAATGGTTAAGACTATTTAATTAATTAGAAGAATTAGAACGTTAAGTTAAATTTAAATGAATAAAATCATTTAATCATTTTGGGGGTATCTTGAATTGATAATAAAAAATGCAGTCACAAGCCTAAGCCATTTTTCCACGTCTACAGGAACAATGCAATAAAGGGGGAAATGTTAGCATAAATATTATATTGATAGATTTTGTTACATGCAAAGGTTCATGTTAGAGTGAATAATTTATCTATTTACTATACTTAAGTGTACTTAGGTTGATGAGGTTAGACAACATCTTGTCTATTTGAATGTGCAACCTTTAAGCCTCTAGAGGTTACCAAGTTATTTCGTAAACCTCATGTTCTACCTTTTGAGATTGGAAGAATTTGTATCTCACCTCAAAGGTTACTCAAGACTTGGCATCAAGGTTGATGACTTGGTCAAATAGGTTGTTGGTTTACACATTCCTAGTGATCCTAAGGTTGACACCTATAGAACACTTGTCTACTCATTTGTGCCACATTATGGGGCACTTGTCAATCCATATGATAGGTGGATTTCCACTTCCTTGCCTATATATCCAAGTCTTCCTCATTTACTCATTTGGGTAAACTAAATATAATATTTGCATTGTTCACTTGTGCTTGGTTTTTATATGGTATCAAAGCTTAGGGGGAGATAGTTTAAGCCAAAGGTGAATGGAATCGTATTTTGTTAGATTTGATTATTGTATGTTAAACAAGTTGTAGGAATATGGTTAGGAACTTGTAAACAATTTTGAGGCATTATTGGGAGTCGACTTGCGCATCTACTCATAACAAGAAGAAATTGACCCACCCTAGGCATAAATCTCGATGTTTGTTCATGTAATCAACATTTTAAATATTTGTTTGAGATGAAAAATCCTTAAGTGGTGAGGAAAATTCATTGTGCACGATTTGTTGAAGGGGTCAATTTGTTTGAAATTGCAAACCATTGACCATTAGAGGTTGTGCTATTAATTGGGAACTTTGCACCAAAGGTTGCGACTATTTGGAGGCTTTGTAGAGAGACCCATCAAATTTTCCAAGCCCATGGTATTTTTTTGCGGGACGAACCCCGACACAATCACTACATAATTGGTATAGCCCAACCAACGTTTGATTTTTGGCTTGAGTGTATCTCGTCAACTTTGGTGCAAGGGAGGGAACTATTGTGTTCATTGTCCATTTATGCATGTATTTTCTAATTTTCCCACTAGGGCTTATGTCAATGGAGGGGGGAGATATATTCATCTTTATCTCTTTATCACATGGGAATTTGGCCCTTGGTTCTTTCCAGTACAAGGTGGCTTAAAATCCTCTCTAATTTTTCCTCTTTTTTCAAATTTGGTGCAAACGTTTTTTCAAAAATCTATTTTTTTTTGTTGCAAGAAGGCAAGTCAATTTTGTAAAAGTGAAAAACTTCATAGCTTAATAACTTTCTCTTGGCAACTTAGAATTGAGTGTCATTTTTTGCAAAAGTGATTGTTTTTTCACCATGTATCCAATATGCATACTATCACACTCCCACTAAGAAGTTCTAGTTTATGCTTCATTTGGCCTATTTACAAAGAACTGGTTCTACAAAGTGCCAAATTAAGGGAGCAAAGGAATAATCAAGGGGGTTCTAATTTTAATTTTTTGTCATTTTTTGAGGTTTGAAAGGAATATGTCTTCTTAATCCACCTCATGACACAAAATTGTAAGAACTCATCAACATCAAATAAGTTTAGAAATGCACTCAAATAAAGTGCCATAAAAACTGAATGTGTTCCTTAAGGAGGGAATTTCAGAATTTTGCACTTACACTCAAAATTTTGTACTAACACTAAATTATAAAATGTAGTGGGGGGTTGTGTAGAGCCTTGATTTGACATCATATTAGTTATTGATCCTTGTGATTCTCTCCACATGTTTGTTTGTTGCATTCATTTTCCATCACAACAATGGATCCTCTTGATCTCTCCTCATTCATGTGTGCCTTGATGCACACCCTTTTTTAGTTTCTTGTACATCTCTATATTCCTTGCAAATTCTTGTGCACAATTTTAGTTGGTTTTATTATTCTCTTAGCATTAAGGGGGACTATGATAGTGCTATGCTAATGCTTCTTGCAATGAAGTAGTGGAGGAATATTCTTTTGGGAGGTCTCACGAACCTTCTATCTTGATCTCTCATATGGGGGATTATTTTAGTGGATCATATTTTGAGATTCTAGTACTCCTAATCATAGTACTATCTATATTTTCAACTTCGCAGAGTTTGATTGAATTTTTGTATTCATGGTTGAGTAGTGTTCATATGTTCACTCATGAAATGTTTTGTATCTCTCATCTTGACCTACATTTCTTGGAGATTCGTTGATTCTAGCAAACACCAATTCATCTTCAACAAAGTTTACAACTTCTACATGCTTTAGGAGTTCTTCATCATGATGTTCCTATCATCATGGGACATCTTTTCAGAAGTTATTATCCTTCTCCTTCTCTTTTTTGGAGAGTTCTTTTCCCACTGGGTGTTCTCCCTTTTCTCTATTTGTGAGAGAATGAATTGTACATGGGTACCTACCATGGCCTCGTAGTCAAGACCCATTTCTATTTATTTTCACTTTTGTGATCTCCCCAAGTATCACTTAGAGGGGGGAGGTGTTAGAGTGAATAATTTATCTATTTACTATACTTAAGTGTATTTAGGTTGATGAGGTCACACAACATCTTTTCTAACTGAATGTGCAACCTTTAAGCCTCTAGAGGTTAGCAATTTATTTGGTAAACCTCATGTGCTACATTTTGAGGTTGGAAGAATTTCCATCTCACCTCAAACGTCACTCAACACTTGGAATCAAGGTTGATGAATTAGTCAAATAGGTTGTTGGTTTTCTCATTCCTAGTGATCTTAAGGTTGACACCTATAGGACACTTGTCTATGGGTGATCCCACACTGGTGGGTTACACTTTTTTTTCCAAACTTGACATTGAACTGAATTTTCTAAACTAAATCTTCACTTTCAAACACTTATAGCTACTAAACCATGAAGAATTTGAAGATGATGAAAATTGGTGATTTGTGAAATTTTGTTTACAGATTCTAAATATTTAAAAAAAAAAAAATTGGAATCAAATTTCATTTCTTTTTCCATCTCCTTTGATAACTAGTTTTTAATAGTAAACAACATATTTAAAGAGTGATGTTTACTATATAACACATAACCTTTTTCTATGAAGGATAAAAATATAATTTTTTCGAATCTAGATGAATTTGTAACTATGACATCTAGCTCCTTTATTTGGTTTCATAGTGTTTTATTGAATTTTTTTACTTAATTAAGTTTTGAAGTCAAACCAATTCTAATTTAGACATAGGTGTAATGTATAACACATAGCTTTTTTTGTATGTATTGAAATTCACTTTTTTTTTTGGATCAAGGACATCAATACAAAACACCTAGATATTTTTTAGATTTTTTTTGATAACATACTATTTTTCCACATGCGCAAAATAGAGAGCTTGATTTTCGGTGAAAAATCTACATTCAAAAGAAATAAAAATAAAAATAATAATCAAAATAAATATATTTAAAGTTATAGTTTTTTGGAAGCTTATAATAAAGACTATAAAATTACAAAATATAAATTTTTAAATGAATTCATTTGATCCCCCAAAAGGTCAATCAAAAATGGTTTTTTATCAAAATTTTGATAGGTGTAGAGGAGACTCCATTATAGGTATGGTTTAAAACTAGCGGGGTTATATCCAAGGGGGTTTGATCTAAAGGGGTTTAATCAAACCCTCTTAAATTATAATCCTTTAAATGGAACCTTTCAATGCTTAAATAATTATATTTTCTAAAAATATTTAATTTCAACAAAAAATAGGATGTCCCAGAAAGTGTAACCCATTATTGTGGAAGCACCCCTACTCATGTGTGCCAAATTATGGGGCACTTTTCAATCCACATGATAGGTGGATTTCCTCTTCCTTGCCTATATATGGAAGGATTACTCATTTGTATATTTGAGCAACTAAATATAATATTTGCATTGTTCACTTGTTCTTGTTTTTTATCTCCATGATCTCCTAGTTCTTATAGTTCTGTTATAGTTATTAAAAAGTTACAAAATTATAGTTATTCATCAATTTTAATCCTCCATGTATAAGTATGCTCCTACATTTCAATAAGATTAATCAACTATTCTCCTTTGGAAGCATGGAGAGGCTAAATAGTCATTCAATGTGATCACAATATTTAGAATGGTAATAATATTACCCAAAATAATGTGGATTTAATGAATCCTATCTAGCCAAGGCATAAAAGTTGGGGGAGAAAAGGGTGAAGCTTGAGAGCTAGATCTTTGGAAATTATTTTGTATGAAACATTTAACAAAATGATCATTCTCTAATTAGAAATTTCTTCAATATTTTCAACTTTAGTTATTAAATTAACATTTCCTTTGTTAGTTAGATTCTTCAAATATTTGCAATGAAAAAATTTAGTCTAGACCCTATGGAGGTCATCTCCCACAGTAACTTAACAAGATTTACATTTTTTACAAGGGACTCCATCTAGCTTAGGAGCCTTGTCATTAGCCATCATGAAGATATCTTCCTTCATGTATTTTTTGGTATAAAGACATTCATAGCTCAAATGCACAAGGAATTAGACAATTGTTAGGGGACCACAATGAGGGATTATTGTAAAGCATCCATCCTATCAAGAGTATACTATTGAGTAACAAGCACTTTCTCATAGTTTTAGACAAAATATTGAAGAATGTTAGGAATCTCTTGCAATAGCTTCTATCCTTCATGGAATTATCTGATGGATTTAAAAGAATGTTGATCACACAAATCCTAGAAAAAATTCTTTGAGTTTTTTTCACCAATCTTGAGTTAGTGAAACATAGCTTTAATTTGATTCCCATATGTAGAATGAGCATTTGAAACCCATTTCTAGTGGAAAATTTGAGCCACGTGAAGTTGAGTGGATAATATATTTGTTTTTCCTTCATAGTTGTAGTTTCTTAGTAGAGGTCCAACATAATGCCTCATACATGTAGTGGTAGAAGTAGGCTATCACCCATAAATATAGAGGAGGAGGATAGTATAGGTAATGGTATAATTCCACAAGGATATCCAATTGATCCCATGCATGGGTGGAGCTCTAAATTCTAGACATATTAAATATGAGTTGAAGCAACCTTGTGAGTGAGCACTAGAATGTTAAGGAAAAACTAAGTCTTAATGGACTTGGGCTTGGAGACTTTTAATTTAATGTGAAATCATATTGGGAAATTTTTGAAAGGGTAACATTTGACAAAAGCTCCACTAATAAGGAATATCAACTAAAAAAGGAGAAAAATAATGCTCTAACAACATAGAATGATCCAACCTCTTTAAAACTCTATTAGAACTAAATCATAAATTATGAGTCATGATATCACATCATATGGTCTTAGTGGCAACCAATATTGGAATAAAAATCCATAATTTATTATGAATGAAGAACCAAACCTCTCTTTCACCAGATGCCTATAAGACCCCACATTTATCATAAGTCATCTCAATCATGTTAAAATTTTCACATAAAACTCAAGTGGTGACTTATACTGAATTACAAATTAATCTCCAAAGGAAATATCTCTAAGCTACATTCAAAATAAAATATTAATAACCCAAAAGGAATTATTATTAATGTTAAAAAGAGGCCATAGTTCTTAGTTAGTGGGGTCACAACCATGGTCAAGTGAAAATTGATGTCATGTACAAGATCTAGAAAGGTGACAACTTGACCCTAACTTTCTTTGTGGTGACTACACAAAATATTGCTAGAAGGATAAATCAAATGG
Organism: Sequoiadendron giganteum; assembly: GCA_007115665.2. Taxonomy (NCBI): domain Eukaryota; kingdom Viridiplantae; phylum Streptophyta; class Pinopsida; order Cupressales; family Cupressaceae; genus Sequoiadendron; species Sequoiadendron giganteum. The sequence continues at coordinate 344,851,239 of CM021110.1, forward strand.
CATACAATAGAAATAAAAAAACTAGAAACATGAACCTCTTGTATGAAAAGAATGTATAAACCTAGGAATTATAGATGAACATCACAAATAAAGTATTTTTGTTGGAGGTCTAACAAACCTTAGATTTTTTAAGAAATGCAATTCAGAAATGAGTATTACCAAGCATCTCCTCATTATCCAAATCATCTAGAGTGGAATAATTTTTATATAAAATTTCTTAATGGGTGTCAAAAATTCTTATTTGGAAGTGCAAAGGTACTTACTACTATTTGGGTGGCACAAATTCTCCTTCCTCATGCTACCCAAGGATACTATGAGATGTCCTCTACCTTAGAGGAGGATCAAAAGTGTGTTGAGCATTGATGGTGGATGATTGAGATAAGGTTGATACCAAAATTGGAGTCCCAACCGCTTTTGTTGCACTAGAAGTCTCCCTATAGGAGGAAAGTATAACATTTCCTAATTCTAGAGGCTTTGAAACATTTTTTATCCTATTTTTCAAATCCATAAGGCATAAGGGAAGGCTTATTATTACCAAAATTCTTGGCTTTGCACCTAACTACAATAGACCAACCTTCCCCTTCCTTTGCAAAAGGTGGAAATCCAAAAGAGGGTTATTCGATGACCTTTAATAACATGGAAGCTAGAGGACAACCTTGAATTTTATGTTATGAGGATTGACACCAATAATAGGTGTTAAAAAGGTTGATATAAAGGATGTGTTAGATATATAAATGGTTTGGCCAACTTGAATATCCATTGATTCTTTGAGGTTATTGGATAGGTCTACCTCAACACAAACCCATCACTAAGGTTGAGGTTAGTAGAACCATTATGGTTCAAGGCACATGACCTTGCCTAAAGAGAAGGCTATCAAGCTCAAAAATTCTAGCATGGTTGGGGTAGATTGGAAAACTCAACCCAAACAAGGACCTTGAAATATTTTTCATTCAAGTTTATAATCTTTTGTATCTAGGGTTTAAAAAAAAGAAGCGAGGAAAAAAAACCTAGGGGTCATAGTTGAGTAGCACCTCAACATTATTTGCTTTAGCAAAGTGAAACAAAATAAAAAATATTGGTGAGGTTTTGCATAGTGACAAAGTGGATCCCATGCAAGGTCTAGGCCCTACCAACCTAGTGTTAAGAATGCTTTTAGGGGGACTCTACCTAAAAAATAACTAATTTTAAGCATTAACAAATTTTTGAATGGGAAGAATAACATATGGTGGTGTCTTGGAAGACATGCCTCATGGAACACTTTGGTGACAATTTTTTGGGGTCATTTGGGCGAGGGAGCCATTGGTTGTCACTATCAAACCTTCAACTATAGTATCAACAATTGCAAATGAATGAAAGGTTGAGGCCATTTAAAGTGGGCAAGAAACAACTACAAGCTTAGAATAGAAAGGGACATTCTAGCTGTGTAGTGAGTGGATAGCATATTAAAAAATAGTTGGGATTTAACACTAAATCTACAACAATGTGTAAATACCCTATTTAGGTTTTCTATAATCTATAAATTAAAAATATTAAGTTTTGAAGAAAAACTAGAATTTGTGCAACCATGTTAGAATTTTGGTCCTCTAACATGGTATGTTGGGAGAGAAGGTCATATATCCTTGTAGGAGCCAACAAGGAACTAGTATGGGTCTTAGGCATAACAAGAATATAGAAAATATTTAAGGAGAATTAATATTAGGTAGACAACTTTGACTCTATCTCCAAGGTACTTGGCATGGTCAATAAGACCCTTAAATTCTCTACATCACAATTAGGAACATGGTAAGCAAGTGATAGAGGGCATAGGCATTATAAAATCATGTTTTCCTTGTAATTTCCTAAGTGTACACTAACTTTGAAAATTGATGACCTAAACCCCAAGAGAATGCATTCCAATATCCTTCCATTGGAAATTGAAGTTGTATGAAGGAGTGCCATTAGGTCAATATTGTGTGCCAAAAATGCAATGCTAAGCATAACAAAGTAATGTGGGGATTTCATCAAGATTCTTGCTACTTACCATTAGAACATAATGCACTAGCTATGGTCAATCAATTTAGGCAACCAATAGCTTGAATCTTGAGGAATGGTTAAGAGACTTAAAAGTAACATAACAATAATCTTGAATTTGAACTTAGTTTTAATGGATTTAAGAAAATTAACAAAGTATATTAATGGTTAATGAACAAGTAATACACTATTGTATGAAATCCCCTATATGTATAATATCTTGGTACAACCTATGCAATGTAAAGCATGTGCTACATCCTTGATCAATTCAGAGTTTGTTGATTGGTTGGAGTGGAAAGGAATTTTTGTCAATTGTTGAACTTACTTCACACCCTTCCCTCTTATTAGAAGTTAATTGAAATTTAAAAATTTGAAGACAAAAAAATGTTTCTAAATGCATTTACTTCACACCCTTCCCTCTTATTAGAAACCATCAATGGTATGGCTAGAAACCATTAATTGTAGAGCTATGTAAAATCTACTCTAAGCAATGATGTAACTTTGTAAAGTAACCTTGGTGTAATTAGAGTATAAAAGAAAGTTGGTTTGGTTCTATTCCATTCTGTGACAATCTACATCAACCAATCTTAATCTTTAATCGACTAATTGCCCTACTTGATTCAAAATTGCGGTTTGAAACCGATCGCATTCTTTTAAAATCAAATTCAAATCAGGCTCATGTTGAAATTATTATTTTTGTCTCAATTTGAGAAAAAGTGGAATCAAATTTGATACAATTGAATTTTATTTCATGCTTTCACCAACATTACGATTCGAACCTTGCACCTTTCAATGCCAACAGAGTTCACAGTAAAACGGTCTGGACAAGACGGGGCAATCGCCTTGGAACACAAGATTTCTTTTAACCTCACCCACATTATTCATACAAGCTGAACGACCTAAAAGTTGTTATGTCATGCCAGGTAAGTGGGTCCCCCGCCTGTAAATATAGTTGTTTTCCGATCCAAAAGACAATGAAAGGACAATGCTGCAGGTCTAGTATGCATACCCCACTGCCCTAGTAAAGACAAATATTAACAGAAAGAATACACGGGACTGATCTGATCTTACCCTGTATACACGTGGTGGTGAATCTGGTCTCCATGGCTGTGTCATTAAAATATCTTCAAACCAAACCGATGGAAATCCCGACAAGCCTTTCTCCTTTACCAACTTATGTTCCTTTGCCTCTCTCCGTTACGTTTGAGACTCAGCAAATATGACTAGATAAACACAACAGAACAACAAGAGACCTCATATTTTCACAGTTTATGATAGTGATTGAAAATGCTTTTGCAATTATTTGTATGATGACTTCCAATCTACAGTGCAGGACGATAGTGATAGAAACCATCAAATATTTGATAATTACTTTCTCCACATTTTAGATTGGATTTCTCTGCTTTTAGCTACCATTCTTGCCTTCGCAAAGGCGTAAACGTCACTATAATCGGGATCAAAATCATGATTTCCCTTTTGAAAGACCAGTAAATGACATGGCTGGAGAGAGTACGCAATAATGATAGATTAAGGACAAGGAATCCAAGAGCAAATTCATACAAATGCAGGGGTAAATAGCAAATAATTAGTTTGTGCTTCTTACTGGAATCTGGAGTAGCGATTTAATGGCGACATAGACCATCTGTTTCCTCGGATTGGACGCCCTCGCGCAGAGCTCAGTAGCTTTTTTAATCTTTCCACTCTACAGATTCCAATGCAAATAAAAACCCTAATCTGTCAAATGCGGATATTTTTTAATCGTTCCCAGCATAACAAAAAAAAAATGAAAAGAAAACCCTAACTCAAAACCTTAACTATCGTTAGTTAAGGTTAAGTTTTTACCGTACCTACGTTGAGCTTTGTAATTGCAATGGTTAGGTTTATACCGTAGTTAGACTTGGAAAGACATAATTTACCGTTTAATGTTAATATTTTTCAATTGTTTATGGTGTCCCACGCTTGGACTATAAAAATAATGTTTGCCACATAGAGGGAATTATGGGTGTAATTTCCTCTTATGGAGAAATAGCTTAAGATTTTGAATTGAATAGAGAAATTTTCCTTTTGAGATTTATGTGGACCAAAACAAATTATGATAAAGATGTAATTTAGTTTTAAAAGATAATGATTAACATCTTTAGTAATATTTTACATTTAAGATGTGTAAAGATTGTTTTGATTGTTTATAATGGTCAATAATGTTATATGATTATTTGCGTGTTCAATTTGATAAGGTTGTCTTACGTATGTATTATTTAAGTTAATGTATTTTTATGAAAAATTGTAAATAATTTAGTAATATCTATGATTTTGTTTATCTTGTAAAGATTTATAAAAAATGTATTGATTAATTGTAGTGGCGAAAATTGCATATTTTTTTTTTTTAGAGTTCACTTTTGTTAGATTATCTTTTATGCAATAATAAGATTATAGGTGGTTTATTCTTCTATTAATTTTAGTTTGCAATTTTATTTATGTATGTCTTTATCACCATTTATTTTTAGGAATTAACCTTTATTTCTAAATTTTTAATTCATAATTTTGGTTTAAATTTACAAGTGCAAAATTTTATTCAGAATTAAAATTAAAATTTATCAACTTATTCTTAGAGTTGTTGTAAGCCAAGTGTCAAGCTAGCGCACACGCATATATTTTGTGTTACATGTTGTGTTTAAGGACACGCCTTAATGCATTTGAATATCACACAGTAATCATCAAAGACCATTAGAGTGTATTCATGTATAAGAACATCATAAAAAATATTAATTGCATCATCATCCTAAGCATACTACATGCTTGCATGTCATCTTTAATTAAATGGTTCACTACTACTAGATTAGTTTGCCTATGGGTTTGACAAAAGGAGATTAAATCCTTGCCTAATAAGTTCCCAATTGACACAACCCTACTTCAAAAATAAGTAAATCGAGCAAAGCTGCATTTGCAATAATAATCATTTTTCATGTCAAGGTCATTTTCACAATTGTAGGGTTCAATTTCATAAGGCCTAAATTTGAACCAAGTTGAAGTATAGTTAGTTTCTTGATTCCAAAGTCTTCATTTAGACAAGACCCTAATTTTTTTACATATTACCGATTCTATTCCTAGGATCCTCATCAATACGTTCTTCCATCTAGATTTCTTGAAAGCTAAGTATCACATTTAATTAATTAATTATTTAGCTCTACATTTATAATTCTAGCCCCAACCATTAATCCTACGATAGATTTGTTTATAACCATGATTTAATTAATTTACCTAAGATATTTATGTAAAAGGGTTATTTTTCTTTACATTATTCTATCATGAACTATTAAGGATGATGCATAGGCACAATAGTTTTGGAACAACTAAGATAATCAATGTTAATATTTAATTTAAATTTATGAGGACATGTGTATGCTTCTATGGTGAAAATTGATGCATAGGCACAATAGTTTTGCAACATCTAAGATAATCAATGTTAATATTTAATTTAAATTTATGAGGACATGTGTATGCTTCTATGGTGAAAATTGGATACCTTGCAATTTTCACCTTCATTTTGGACTTACATTGATTAGGTTGGCCTTTATGTAATGACTAGTTTACAAGTGACATATTTTTCACTAACAATTGAAATTTTCCCTAAACCTAGTATATTTATTGTTGGAGTGAATAGACACTGAGAGGGAGGGGAGGGGTGGGTGAATCAGTGTTATTAACTTCTTTACCAAATTTAACTGAAATTGAAATAATCAGATATATCCTCTCATTTATCAATGATAGAATACTTCATGTATTGAATGCAATCACATAAACTGAAATGAGAATAGTGAAACATATCATTTTAAAGCAATAAAGCACAGAACCAAATGAATCACATAAACTCAAATAGACATAAGATATGCTGAGTGGAAAACCCTACTAGGGTAGAAAAACCACTCCTGAACCTCCTGCCTTTTTCAAGCTTTCATTTCAATAATTATTTTGACAATGCCTCAATGGCTGATTTTTGAGCACCAACCCCTCTATTTAGAGACACCAATCTCAAGGAGCACCAACCCCTTTTCTATTTTTCAATAGAACATACAATGATATAGAGGATCTCTCTGTTTCTCTAATTTTTGTCAAGTGCCTCTTGATAGAGAATGCATAGAATTCTCAAGAGTCAAGAGTGACTCTTCAGAGTTCCATTCATTATCAAGTCGTGATACAGCTTGAGGAAAAATCTAGTTACAGTGTCAATACAACTTCTCAAAAAAACTACATTACAGTGATATGATCTTTCTTTCTTTTTCTCACAGCCAGATTTTTAATACATTTTGATACAAAATACAAAAATAGATAACTCACTGTGTTTTCCAAATTTTCAGCATAAAAAGATAATTACGCTATCTCAACACTTGAAAGAACTTCCTTTTTTACTTTTTAGGTTTCTCTGTAATGATAAAGCCCCAATCTCTCTGTTTTTGTCTTTTTACAGAATCCATCATAGTTTACAACTTTCGGTTATAGCTGAAATTGTTATTTTCAGTCAAATGAAGAGGTGAATGTTTTTTACTGTTTTTACATCTTTGACAAGTTATAGTTCAGGTAATACAAAGGTCGGTTTTTGTAGAATAATTTCTACAGGCATGGCAAGAAAAGTAGCACATGTAAATAATAGAAGTGACAGAGCCCAATCCTGTCAAGCAAACTGCAAGGGTAGAGCTTGACCAAAAACAGTATCACATGCATAACAACCACTGGAAAAATAACAACAAGAAGTAACTGAAGTTTATTTTTAGCAAATGAAACCTCAAAAAGGAATGTTCCCAAAGAGCAGTTACCCACGAACTAAGTGAAGATGAGAAGATATTCAAAGAACAATACCCATTTTCATAGCTGCAAAACTTAAGTAACTGAACCAATAATGCTAAGAAAAACCTAGATCATTATGATGTGAAACTAAAACAAGAAAGTGAAGCATTTAAGAACGGTTACCAATGACTCCAAGTGTGAAACTGAGTAGATTCTTTAGGTTTCACAAATACCCACTACCCAAAAATGCCATTCCTTAAATCTGATATGGTAACACTTATTTAAAATGTGATATAGGCATGTGAAATCCACTATAATTTTGATTGGGAAAAGAATTACCAGATCTGCTCAGAAACCACATGATTTTTCATTTTTCCATTTTCCAAATAGAAGAAAAAACATATATCTCTAACAACCTTACCAAAAGAGGTAATGCATCTGCACTACATACATAAGAAGGAGTACCTGTGATTAATGATGAGGCTGTTGTCATGAAAGAGATTACCAGATCTGCAGATAAATGAAATAGCCAAGACACCTTCCAAACTTGTGCCTTCACCCAGTGGCTGGAAGATGACACATAGAACGACCATTGTAATGGTCTTACAAGAATCCCCAAACGCTGTCCAAGGACAGTCAAATAGCAACATGCACTATGAAATGACTGAGGGAATGATTCCATGGAGGTGACTAGTGTAGGGTTTGAGACTCCTGAGCAAGAGAAACAAAGTATTGACCTAAACTTCCAAAGCAAGGAAAATGTATTCCTTCACACATAAATTGATAACCATTTGGAGTCCATAAGGACAGTGATAAAAACATATTCATAATACTCTTTGAAATCTGTGGGTAGTTCAAAGATAATCATGCTGACTGGCATGATAACATTTGACTAATTTAGACATTGTGAAATCATCGACCAAGATACCTTTGAAGAATGTTGATATGAATACATCACTCATCAAATGGTGATCTCCAATGAACAAGGTTCGGTCACATCCAATGTGACATTAAAATATTAACCAATGCCTTTTCCTGTTGTTGGCCTTTAGGTCCAAATAAATGTCAAACAATAGACCTGATGCAAATGCTAGTGAGAGATCAAACATTTAAACCTTTAACCAAAGCCAATTTTCCATCACATAGAAATCCAATAGCATATGGCATGCCAAAGATAATGGCCAATTCCAAGAGATATCAATTAAAAAACAAAATGATAGCCACCTCATTATAACCAATGCTATATAATGTGCCAAATATTATCCAAAACCTTGTGAAGAGATAAATACTGAATTCATGCAGAGTTCACAAAGCCATACTCCCATGCCAATTACCATGTATGAAAAGAGAAGGAATGATCAAAGAGTATCTCAAAACCATAAACAAAATAATGATCAAACCCCTATAATATGCCAAAAGCTGAATACCGAGTGCTCAAAATAGTAACATGATTATTCCTCATACCCATGCCATTGACTGAAAATAGAGAAATATACCTTTCAATTTCAAGATGCTTGTAACTGATCAAGCCATAATTAATCAACCTGTAGAAAAATTGAACATGCCAAACACATGTAATCAAGTGAAACACTGAAGCACAAATTAGCAAAACAGAAACATTGTCACTTGAACAATGGAACATAGAACCTGTAACCAGAATGCTTCAGCTGAGATCTGCACATGGAGTTAAATTATCAGTACCGCCATAGATAGTAAAAACTGTAAAGTAAATATGACAATCAGGAAAGTACATCAACCGAGGGACTAACCATTAAAAAACCAAAGTAACATATATTGTCATCAAGGGCAAATTTGCACAAGAGAGATTCAACAAACTCCCCGTTTGTCCTTGATGGAAAAAACTGAGCCACCAAGCCAAGATGAAGTATAAGAACCAAAAGCTCATAATTCTCCCCCTTTTGTCACAAGGATAAAGGGAAGACAACACAGATAAACTAGAGTCAACTATGAAATTTCAACAAACTACAGATGTAACCTTTGAGCAGTAAAGTATGAGCTGTAGGCAGAGCTAACCAGCTCCCCCTATCCCCAAGATAGACTGTTTAAGATAACAGAGATTGAGAGACAACTCCCAATCTAGACCGAAGTCTTTTAAAAATATCTTTAGCCAATGGTTTTGTAAAAATGTCAGCAACCTATGCTTGTGTAGGAACATATTGCATAGATACCTCATTAACCAGCACTTTTTCATGGAGAAAATGAAATTTTATAGCTATATGTTTAGTTCGAGAGTGCATAACAGGATTTTTTGAGATATTGATTGCACTAGTATTATCACATAGAATAGTAATAGGTTTTGGAATTTCAATACCCATATCTGATAATGTTTGTGACATCCAAATTACTTGAGTGCAGCAAGAAGTGACAACTATATATTCTGCTTCAGCAGTAGAGAGTGAAATAGATTCTTATTTTTTGCTCTGCCAAGCCACTAAACGATCACCAAGAAAGAAAGCAGCACCATTGGTGTTTTTCCTATCATCTAGACAACCTACCCAGTTAGAATCAGTATATGCTACTAAAGATAAATCATTGCTTCTGGGATACCCGAGCCCATAATCAATTGTGCCTTGTAAATATTTAAGAATTCTTCTAACAACATTGATGTGGGATTCTTTAGGAGATGTCGAAAATTGAGCAACCATGCAAACAACTTGCATTATGTCAAGTCTTGAGGCTGTTAGATATAATAGGCTGCCTATCATTGACCTATAGTCAGTTGGGTTGACAACAGTAGAGTCATCAACCTTGCTAAGTTTACAACTTGTAGCCATTGGAGTGCTAACAGGATGACATTCATCCATTTGAAACTTTTTTAGCATTTCTTTTGCATATATTTCTTGAGATAAAAAGATGCCAAATTCAAGTTATGAAATCTGAAGACCTAAGAAGAATGATAGTTCTCCCAACATAGACATTTTGAATTCAGATTCCATGATTTGTGAGAATTTGACTCAAGGCAATATTGTTGCAACCAAAAATGGTGTCATCAACATAAATTTCAATAACAAGAATATCAGATCCTTCAATTTTAACATACAGATTATTGTGTACTCCTCCTCTAATGAAATCTTTTGATAGTAAGTGACTATCCAATCTAGAGTACCAAGCTCTAGGAGCTTGTTTTAGGCCATATAGAGCCTTTTTCAGCCTATAGACATGATTGGGTTTGTTTTTACAGGTAAACCCTTCAAGCTATTCTATGTAGACTTCTTCTTCTAAGTACCCATTCAGAAAGGGCAGTTTTTACATCCATTTGATATATAGTGAAATTTTTGAAAATAGAATATACCAAGAAAATTCTAATTGATTCAAGCCTAGCAATTGGTGCAAAGGTTTCACCGAAGTCAATACCTTCTTGCTGAGCATATCCTTTGCAGACGAATCTAGCTTTGTTGCGAAAAACATTACCATTTTCATCATGTTTATTTCTAAAAATCCACTTACCTCTTATGACATTTTTGTCATCTGGTCTTGGAACTAGCTCCCAGGTCTGATTTTTCTCAATTTAATCAATTTCTTCCTGCATTGCATTAAGCCAACATTCATCAGTTAGAGCTTCATCAAATTTTTTTTGGCTCAAACTGAGTGATTAAACAAAAAACAGTAAGCTCAGCTATGTGAGCTTTTTCATCATAGTTAACTATTATTTTCCTTGCTTGAACTCCTGCTGATTTATCTCCTATAATCAGATCTTTAGGATGGTTTTTAGCAAGAGATTTTGAAGGGGTTTTAGTTTCACATTTTTCTGAGCTGATTTCAACATCTTCAGATTTTGCTTTAGCTAGTTTAGGACTTGTTGGTTTTGTTTCAGGCTTTGCAATTTCAAAGCCTTCAAAAATTATATCAAGTTCAAATTCTTCCTCTTCATCATCCTGCATAGGTTCAGCATCTAAAAGCAGATTTTCATCAAATTTGACATTACTGATTCAACGATTTTATTCAGCCTATTGTTAAAGCATTTAAAGGCTTTGTTGTGAGTAGAAATTTAATTGAGGTAGATTTACCATACCATAGTTCATATGGAGTGAAATTTGATTTCACTCTGATCTAGACTGTATTTAAAATATAGACAGTTGTATGAGCAACTTCTTTCCAGTACATTTTTGGCATATTTGCTTCATTCAGCATAGTTCTTGCCATCTTTTTATAGTTATTTTCTTTCTCTCAACTACCCCGTTCTGTTGGGGTGTTCTGGAAACAACATACTGTCTTTTTATGCCATGTTTGTCACTGTAGTCTATGAATTCTTGTGAGGTGAATTCAGGGTATGTGCAGGATCATGATGGGCCAAAAAGTGGCAATATTTAAGTGATATGATGGCCCATGTGGCTGACAAATTTTGTCTTACCCAAAATTGATGAAACAAAAAGGGTTTTTAAAGCAAATTCACAGCTTTCCACCAATATAAATTATGGTTTACTTTGAATTTCATAAATTATTATTATTCATTTTCTATTTCAATTATGACTAAAGTCCTGATTGATAGGCTGATTGAAAAACATCTATAGCTTTCAAACGGTATCAGATTTTTTGAATCCAAAACATGCGTCACATTCTATGCTTCACATACTATAGGATTAAAAAAATAAAAATTGAATTTCATGAAGTTTTGACCAAGTTAAGGTGGTTAGACATATGAGTTTTTATATTTTTAAAATTTGTAATAAAAAATTCATAATTAATTATTTACTTGGAAAAAAATTACAAAAAAATATGCATCACATTGGGACACGAGTCCCCTACTTATATCTAAAATATTATAAAAAAATATTATCATTTTATTGTGGTTAGGGTGGTTAGACAGATACCTACTTCTTATTTTTTCCCTAAAATTTAAGTACTACTGCATTGAAGTTACAAATTTTCACCAAATAGATTTTTATTTTTTTAAAATAAACCTAGTAGTTTAGAAACTACACTCAATTTTCTACAGATTCTATTCTTACATATTTTTGAAATAATATAGATAAATTATTCAAATTTTTACGTCAAGTTAACTAACACTGATTTTCTGAATTTTATTGCCACTTAAGGGCCTTTTTTTTCCATGATGATCCTGCACATACCCTTCACCACCTTTGTCAAATCTTAAACATTTCAATTTTAAATCTGACTCTCTTTCTACCATTTTTCTAAAAAAATTAAAACATTTGAAAGCTTCTAATTTATTCTTGAGAAAGGTAACCCATACCATACGAGAGTAGTCATCGACAAATAGCATGGAATATTTCTCACCATTGATAGATCTAGTCCTTGTAGGACCACATAAGTCAGTATGAACAATTTGTAGGGGTTTAGTAGAGGAATGTTCCTTGGATTTAAAGCTTACCTTAGTTTTCTTTCCTTTGAGACATTCTTTGCATACTGCATTATCAGGCTTTTTCAGAATAGGTAGACCTCTTACATTTTGATTTTTGCTAATTCTAACCATATTGTCAAAATTAATGTGGCCTAGTCTCTTGTGCCACAACCAGCTTTCTTCAACATGACTCATTAAGCATATACCTTGATTGTTTTCATGTCCAGAGGTGTCAAGTAAGTTGTAGACATTTCCTTTGGTCCTTCTAGTAGCAACAACTTTTCCAGATTGGTTTTTAATTTCACATCCCTATGAAGTGAACATGACTTGATAACCACTATCACAGATTTGACTGACACTTAGAAGGTTATGTTTTAGTTCTTCTACATAATACACATTATAAATAGGAGTGTCTTTATTCAGAAAAAAGAGAACCTCTATCTTTGATTTGAATTCCAGAGTTGTCTCCAAACTTTACATATCCACCAACATAGTCTTCTAGATTAGTAAATTTCTATTTGTCGCCAGTCATGTGGTTTGAACAGCCACTGTCCAGGACCCATAAGTCCTTTTTCTTGGAGTGGAAAGTAGTTTGAACTAGCATAGTCTGTTCAAAGTTGTTGATAGCTCTGGGTTTCCAGACCTTGATAGTTTTCAGCTGTTTATTCTGCTGATCAGCATTGCATTGCTTAGCATAATGACCCAAAGACTTGCATGTGAAACATCTAATCTGTCTTACAAAACCATGATTCTGCCTAAAGCCAAATCTAGGAGTTCTAGAATTCATAAATCTGCAAGAGTTCACTTTGTGACCAAATTTATTGCAGAAGTAACAATACCCATAAAAGAGAGGGTAGGAGTTATAAACCATTATGTTGCTCCTAAAAGGATGAATAATATCCGTGTCAAAATCAGGATGTTTGAGTTCAAGACTTTTGTTTGTAGCAACAAAATTGTCCTTTGCACTATTATTTGAACATTCACCTTTCACAAAACCAATACCGGTTTTATCATTGTTCATTTTCTGTTTACTGAGCATGTCATTCAATTTAAGAGTGCTCTCATATTTCTCAATGGTCTTTCTGAGATCTACAATCTCATGTTCTAGTTTTTGAATTTCTTGATCTTTAATGCTTATGCCAATACGAAGATAGTCTTCAACTCTTTTAGATTATTCAAGTTGAGTTTTTAATGAGACTATCTCGAGATTTATGAGTTGCTCATGTGAAGTATCTTGAGCAGTATTTTGTTCTTGAGCACACATTTGTTTTTTAAGTTTCCTTAGCTCTTTTAGAGCACATTTCAATTCTCCTTCATAATCCACTTCGCCATCTTCAACATCATTGTTGTTATTTTCATCTTGTTGAATGATTTCATCCATGAAGAGGTTTTCATCCTCTTCATCTAAAGAATCTTCAGATTCAGAGTCTGTTTCATTTTTGCTGAACAAAATTTTCTTCTTTTTGAAATTGAATTTCTGTTTGGGTCTATAAGCCTTTTTCTTGGCAAATTTTTCAGATTTTTCGTTATCACTGTTTGTGCCACCATAGGGGCACTTTGCAAAAAAGTGGCCTATTTTTCCAGAATTAAAGCATTTGAAGGGAAGTTTTCCCTTATACTTTCCAGAACCCTTTTTGAGTTTCCTCACAAAGTGGGATTCTTTAGAATCAGAAAATTCTGATTCAGTGAGTTCATCCCTTTCTTTCCTTTCAGCATTAAATGTTGCTTCTTTTGTAGTGGTGTTGTTTTTACTAATCATCATTTCGTAGGCAGTCAGAGTGCCTTGTAGGCTATCGAGGGTAAGCTGGGTAAAGTGTTTCTTTTCTTCTAGAGTAGCTATCTTAGCTTCAAATTTTGTTGGTAAGGTTCTGATGACCTTGGTTACAACATCAAATTCCTTGCTTCTTCTCCCAGACCCTTCATGGTATTTACTATTTCATCAACTCTCGAAAAGTAGTTAGCTACTTTTTCATCGTCCCTCATTTTTAATTCTTCAAACTGGTGTTTTAAAGTGAGGACTTTAGACTGTTTTACCTTTTCATTTCCTTGATAGATAGTTTCAAGTTTAGTGCAGATTTCACTAGTAGAACTACAGTGCATGACTTTGATGAAGACATCTTTAGTCAAAGCACACATAAGAGCATGTTTTTCTCTTGCATTGGTTTCAAATATTTTCTTTTCATCAGAAGTAGTAGGCAAAGTAGCTGGTATAGTGTGCCCAGACAATACTATGCTCCAAACATCGAGGTCAATAGAAGTTAAGTAAGTCTCCATTCTGATTTTCCAGAATACATAATTAGTTCCATCAAATAATGGAGCTCTAGTCATGGAAGTACCTTCATGAGCTTGAGATATTTTGAATAGACTCCAAGTCCAATTTCAATCCTAGGTTGGAAAGACCTATCAAAGGACCCTACGCTCTGATACCAATTGTTGGAGTGAACAAACACTAAGAGGGGGTGGGGGGGGTGGGGGGGGTGAATCAATGTTATTAATTTCTTTACCAAATTTAATTGAAACTGAAATAATCAGATATAAGCTCCCATTTATCAATGATAGAATCATTCATGTATTGAATGCAATCACATAAACTAAAATGAGAATAGTGAAACATATCATTTTAAAGCAATAAAGCACTGAACCAAATGAATCACATAAACTCAAATAGACACAAGATATGCCAATTGGAAAACCCTCCTGGGGTAGAAAAACCACTCCTAAACCTGTTTCCTTTTTCAGGCTTTCATTTCAATAATTATTTTGGCAATGCCTCAATGGCTTATTTTTGAGCACCAACTCAAGGAGCACCAACCCCTTTTCTATTTTTCAATAGAACATACAATGATATAGAGGATCTCTCTGTTTCTTTGATTTTTTTCAAGTGCCTCTTGATAGACAATGCATAGAATTCTCAAGAGTCAAGAGTGACTCTTCAGAGTTCCATTCATTATCAAGTCTTGATATAGCTTGAGGAAAAATCTAGTTACAGTGTCAATACAACTTCTCATCAAAAATGCATTATAGTGATATAATCTTTCTTTTTTTTTCTCGCAGTCAAATTTTCAATCCTTTTTGATACAAAATACAAAAACAGATAACCCACTGTGTTTTCCAAATTTTCAGCATAAAAAGATAATTACCCTGTCTTAGCACTTGAAAGAACTACCCTTTTTACTTTTTAGGTTTTTCTGTAATGATAAAGCCCTAATCTCTCTGTTTTTGTCTTTTTACAGAATCCATCATAATTTACAACTTTTGGTTACAACTGAAACTGTTATTTTTAGTCAAATGAAGAGGTGACCTTTTTAACTGTTTTTACATCTTTGACAAGTTATAATTCAGGTAATACAAAGGTTGGTTTTTGCATAATATTTTCTCTAGGAATGACAAGAAAAGTAGCATGTAAAGAATAGAAGTGACAGAGCCCAATCCTGTCGAGCAGACTGCAAGGGCAGAGCTTGACCAAAAATAGTATCACATCGTAACAACCACTGGAAAAATAACAATAAGAAGTAACTGAAGTTTATTTTTAGCAAATGAAACCTCAAAAAGGAATGTTCCCAAAGAGCATTTACCCACGAACCAGGTGAAGCTGAGAAGATATTCAAAGAACAATACCCATTATCATAGCTACAAAACTTAAGTAACTGAACCAATAATGCTCAACAAACTGAGATCATTATGATGTGAAACTGAAACAATAAACTGAAGCATTTAAGAGTGGTTACCAATGACTCCAAGTGTGAAATTGAGTAGATTCTTTAGGTTTCACAAATACCCACTACCCAAAAATGCCATTCCTTAAATCTAATATGGTAACACTTATTTAAAATGTGATCTAGGCATGCGAAATCCACTATAATTTTGACTGGGAAAAGAATTACCAGATCTGCTCAGAAACCACTTGATTTTTCATTTTTCCATTTTCCAAATAGAAGAAAAAACATATATCTCTAACAACCTTGCCAGAAGAGGTAATGCATCTACACTACATACATAAGAAGGAGTACCTATGATTAATGATGAATCTGTTGTCACGAAAGAGATTACCATATCTCCAGACAAATGAAACAGCCAAGACATCTTCCAAACTCGTGCCTTCAGCCAGTGGCTAGAAGATGACACATAGAACGACCATTGTAATGGTCTTACAAGAATCCATAAACGTTGTCCAAGGACAGTCAACCAACAACATGCAGTGTGAAAAGGCCAAGGGAATGATTCCATGGAGGTGGCCAGTGTAGGGTTCGAAACCCCTGAGCAAGAGAAACAAAGTATTGACCTAAACTTCCAAAGCAAGGAAAACGTATTCCTTCACACATAAATTGATAACCATTTGGAGTTCGTAAGGACAGTGATAAAAACATATTCATAATACTCTTTGAAATCCGTGTGCAGTTCAAAGATGATCATGCCAAAAAGCATGATAACATTTTGATTAATTTAAACATTTTGAAATCATCGACCAAGATATTTTTGAAGAATGTTGATATGACTACATCACTCATCAAATTCCAATCTCCAATGAACAAGGTTTGGTCACATCCAATGTGACATTGAAATATTAACCAATGCCTTTACCTATTGTCGGCCTTTAGTTCCAAATAATTGTCAAACAATAGACTTGATGCAAATGCTAGTGAGAGATCAAACATTTAAACGTTTAACCAAAGCCGATTTGCCATCATATAGAAATCCAATAGCATATAGTGTTGCAAAGATAATGGCCAATGCCAAGAGATATCAATTAAAAAACAAAATGATAGCCACCTCATTATAACCAATGCTATATAATGTGCCAAATATTATCCAAAACCTTGTGAAGAGATAATTACTGAATTCATGCAGAGTTCACAAAGCCATACTCCCATGCCAATTACCATGTACGAAAAGAGAAGGAATGATCAAAGAGTATCTCAAAACCATAAACACAATAATTATTAAACCCCTATAATATGCCAAAAGATGAATACCGAGTGCTCAAAACAGTAACACGATTATTCCTCATTTCCATGCCACTGACTGAAAATAGATCTAAATATACCTTTCAATTTCAAGATGCTTGTAACTGATCAAGCCATAATTAATTGACCTATAGAAAAATTGAACATGCCAAACACATGTAATCAAGTGAAACACTAAAGCACAAATTATCAAAACAAAAACATTGTCACCTGAAAAATGGAACATAGAACCTGTAACCAGAATGCTTCAATTGAGATCTACACATGGAGTTAAATTATCAGTACTGCCATAGATAGTAACAACTGTGAAGTAAATATGCCAATCAGGAAAGTAGATCAACTGAGGGAGTAACCATTAAAAAACCAGAGTAACATATATTGTCATCAAGGACAAATTTGCACAAGAGAGATTCAACAAATTATACCTCTACATATCACTAGTAATTGATTCTAATCCCTAGTTTATCATTTTTCCTATTTGGGTTAATTTTGTAACATGAGATCAAACCTAGCTTTATTCTTTAGCATGAAATCAATCCTTGTATTTTTAAAATTTAAAATTCAAATTGGGCTCATAACATACCCCTTCAACTATTCATTATAAACCAACTTGAAGAAAAAATATTTCAAATTATTATCTAGGGTTTTGTATAAAAGGAAAAACCCAAATTTAATTTAACACAATAAAGGAAAAAAAGAAAAAAAATATCTAGATATCATTGACTACCTCTTTCATTATTTAAGGAGCACATGTGAGTATTCATTGCCACATCAACATCTATATGCTTAGTGATAGATAGTGATGTAGTATTAGTTGGGGGTCTAATTAAATATTATCAAGCCACACAAAAAATGATGACTCTCAAATAACTAGACAACAAATAATGGAAGTTAAAACAATGAAACCAAATTTACTGACTCAAATATAATACATTATAAGCTTCATAAAATTTATTACAATTCAAGTTTAGGAATTTCACTATAAGATAGATCTTATGAAATCATTGAAACACTTTGCTACAATTGAGAAGTAGCCTGTCATTATGAAAACAGAACTTAGCCAACTTTTCATAAGAAAAAAATATGTAGAAATACAAAAATGTCTAGTACATTACCTAAGGTGCATGCAATAAGGATCAAAAAACCTATATTAAATAATTTCAACCTATAGTTTACTTTGTAATTTAGTGCATCTCCTTGAAAACATATTAAATCACCACCTTTGAATGCACATAGATATATTAATCCTAAAAAATTATGCAACTCCTTAAATGAACCTCCTTAAGATAAGTATTTAAATAGGTAAAATCAAGAATTGATGTGTGATTCAACTACTTTGAAACATAGTCCAAACAAGTCATTATTATACAATGAAAACATCTTATATTTATTAAAAAATTGGTTTTCTATTAACCAACCAAGGGTTCCTAAATAAATGGAATATGTTCAAGTGGTTGATCATAAACTAGTAAATATCTAAAATATGATATGTAATGAGTTATAATAAGCTTCATGCAATGTATCATATCATGGAGGCTTATTTTAGTAATGTTGTTGTGGTTATAACTACAAGTTATTTTGGTTGAGAACTCAATGCTATATCTTAGTTTGATATGATATTGTAGGATCACACACAATAATGTCGGAGTACGTGTGGCATCTAACATCACATGAATTTTTTAGTGGATGTCAAAGAGAACCACAAGTAGATAGGAGTTATCAATACATTTTATTTTCTACCACAAGCCATAGGTGGTATTTTGATAGAATGCATGAAAATGTGCATGTAGTGCTAGGATTTCCATCCAAGATCATAATAGAAAAAACCTTGTGCTTCCACAAAAAACACTTGCACACAATGAGCCTAATTCACATTATCAAAGAGATTGATAAAATAGTTGATTAAAATGTACAATATGACCTTGCATATATAGGCAAGGAAGAGGCAATCCACCTATCATGTGGATTGACAAGTGCCCCATGATGTGGCATAAATAAGTAGAAAAGTGTTTTATAGGTGTCAACCTTTGGATCACTTAGAATGTGCAAACCAACAACCTATTTGACCAAGTCATCAACCTTGGTGACAAGTGTTGAATAAATACAAAAGTAACAACTAGATAACCTCTAGAGGCCTAAAAGCTTGAACATTTAGCTAGATAATATATTGTCTAACCTCATCAACCTAAGTACACTTAAGCTATAGTGAATAGATAAATTATTCACTCTAACACCCCCCTTAAGTGATAATTGGGGAGATCACAAAAGTTCAATAGATACAAAGAAATGAGTCCACACTATGAGGCCTGGTGAGGTACCCATGTGCAATGCAATGTCTTGTAATGTAGAAAAAGGAGAAAACCTAGTGGGAACGAAACTTCTCTCCAAAAAATAGAAAGAGAAGGATAAGACCTCTGGAAAAGACGTTCTAAGATGATAGGAACATGATGATGAACTCCTCAAGCATGTCAAAGTTGTAAACTATGTTGAAGATGAACTAGTGTTTGATGGAATCAGTGAACCTCCAAGAAATATAGAAGATAAGAGATAGAAAACACTGTACGAATGAACATATAACACTACTCAACCATGAATACACAAATACCTGTGAAGTTGAAAATACAAATAGTACTATTATTTTGGAGTATGGTCAATAAATGCATGAGTGACATGTGTACACTACTAAAATGTGCATAATGGTGCTCTACATAAGTACTAGAATCTCACAAAATATGATCCACTAAAATAATCCCCCATACGAGAGATCAACATAGAAGGTTTATGAGATCCCCCAAAATAGTACTATGATTCTAGAGTACGATCAATAAATGCACCTGTGACATGTGTACACTACTAAAATATGCATAATGGTGCTATACATAACTACTAGAATCTCACAAAATATGATCCATTGAAATAATCCCCATATGAGAGATTAGGATAGAAGGTTTATGAGACCCCCCAAAATAGCAGGTTCCTCTTTTGCTCCATTGAAACAAGTTGGTCCATTGAAAGAAGCATTAACATAAGACTATCATAATCTCCCTTAATGCTAAGAGTTATAAGCAGACCAACTGAAATCAGACACAAAAGTTTGCAAGGAATTTAAACCCAGAATTAGGTCCAACAGATGTACAAGAAATTGAAAAAGTATGTGCATGAAGGAACACACACATGATGTGATAATCATGAGGATCCATTTTTGTGATGGAAAATCATTGCAACATGTGCATTTCACAAGAATCATGAGGATCCATTGTTGTGATGGATAAGCAAGGCTCTACACAACCCCCCATTACATTTTATAATTCAGTGTAAGTACAAAATTCCATCCCTAAGGAACACACATTCATTTTTTGTGGCACTTTATATGAATGCATTTACAAACTTATTTACTATGTTGAGTTCTTGTAAGTTTATGTCATGAGGTAAAAATTAAGAAATAGATTTTAAGTATGCCTTTCAAACCTCAAAATAAATGACAAAAACATAAAATGAAAACTCCCATTATTCAAAAAATGAGCCCACTCCCTCTCCCCCTCACCCCCCCCACCCTATTGCAAAACAAAAAAAGCATTTATTTTTTTTGCAAGTTATGGCAAAAAAAGCATTTTTTTTTGCAAGTTATGGCAAAAAAAACTCCCTCATCAAACATAGCATAAAATTTATAACATTAACAATAAATGCAAACAATTAGGATAAATATTTGCATAATTTAATGTTTATACGGTTAAAGTTGAAATGCTACATCAACCAAAGAAATTGGTTTGCTTTGAGGGAATTTTGACGGAGTCAAGGGAATGTAGTGCCAAAAGGTGGATTGTTGTCGAGGAGTTAAAATATTCAACTAGCTGTCTAGGTTTGCAATAAACAAACTTGCCAAGATTTTTGCACCACAAAATCTTCAAAAGACTGTTGAAGAGAAGTCATAGGGGGAGGTCATGGGCTGCGTGGAATTCGAGAGGTTGTGGCTGGAGTGAATGAGGCGTGGGAGAAGCTCGATCCTTGGAGGACTGTTGCAGATTTCTATAAGCCACAGATGGAGAGGCCGCAGGTTTATGAGGAGGGTTTCCTATATGTGCTTAAGCTGCAGGTGTAACACAACAATAATGCTTCTTACCCTCGATGAGAATAATCCCTGTCAAATTTTTTGAGGGTGAGGCTCTGTTGCGTCGCATGACTTTTTTTTATGAAACTTAGAACAAGCTTGATTATGTTAAGGTTGCACCATTCTATCACAAGTTCAACGAATTGCTAGTGTTGCCTTCTTTCACCTTGCTTCAATAAAATAAATCAAATCTTTCATGCAACCATCTCGTTGATGGTTTGGATATGAAACACCAATGGTAGTTACAGATGCGCTAGGGGTGTGGAAGGTGTGGAAGTAAAAGTGTGATCTTCACGCTGCTCCCTCTTCCGCTTGATGCAAGTTTTTTGGAAGGGTTTTGTTCCATGGTTCTGATATTATGTTAGGATTTCTATTTAAGATTATAATAGCAAAAATCTTGTCCTTCCATAAAAATCATTTGCACACAATGAGCCTAATACACATTACCAAAGAGATTGATAAAAGAGTTGATTAAAATGTACAATATGACCTTGCATATATAAGCAAGGAAGAGGCAATCCACCTATCATGTGGATTGAGAAGTGCCCCATGATGTGGCAAAAATAAGTAGACAAGTGTTCTATATGTGTCAACCTTTGGATCACTTGGAATGTGTAAACCAACAACCTATTTGACTAAGTCATCAACCTTGGTGACAAGTGTTGAATGACTACAAAAGTGACCTTTGAGGTGAGATAGAAATTCTTCCAACCTCAAAATGTATGCACATGAGGTTTACCAAACAACTAGGTAACCTCTAGAGGCCTAAAAGGTTGCACATTTAGTTAGAAAAGATGTTGTCTAACCTCATCAACCTAAGTACACTTAAGCTATAGTGAATAGATAAATTAATCACTCTAACATGTAGTTCTTGAGTGAAGTTGGTCAATAACATTTGAATAAGAGTGAGTGGAAACAAAAAATCATATGTGATTATTATCCAATAGGATAAGTCATGTTTAGTTTAATGTGTGGTATAATGATGCTAGAGTATGATCATCAAATGAATATATGTCTATTTGCATTCCAAGAGTAATTAGATAGTTCTAACATCATGTTAATGGAGTTCATGTACTGTTCCATGTTATTTTTTTCATGTTGCATATTGAATTATTACGAAAAAAATGATTATATTTGAACCAAATAATTTTAAGAAATTATTTATCCCTCTTCCAGTCATCTATATTACCGATTAAATTATCCATTGCTTATTAAAGCTAGTATCATTAGGAGTTAGACCATTTCATCTAGTATGTCATAGCCATACTTGTTAGTGGTGAGACCCTAGTTTATGTAGTGCTTGAATAATTAATTTCAATGAGAGCATTTTGAATAATTTTATTGAAATACAAAGAAAATTTCATTGTTACAATATGTAAGAATAATATTTATTTTAAGAGTCATAGTGTAGAGTGCAATTTCTATGAAGTTAAGATGGAGAAAATTGACACTCAAGTAAATAGTATTAATTATTTGATTAAACCTAAAAATATTAGTCTTTCTTGTGAATTAGGGATAAAATTAGTTTATACATCCCATACACATTTTATCTTCTCATTTTGTGCTATAAAATATCTTGTGGTAAATATCATAGAAGAATATTAGAATATTTTTCGTATTCGCTTGCAACGAGTTCCTAGACAAGATGTATTCAAGTGATTTGTACTATAGATTGATAAATATCTACACATGATATATGATGGTTTATGATGATATTTAGAAGTTATAATATAGCATGTAGGTTCTTATTATCCCAATGTTGCTATGGTTGCAGCTATAAAGCATTTGTTTGAGAACCTAGTGATGTATCTTACTTTGAGTAGTTATTGGAGTGTGTATGACATTGTAGGAGAATATGTGATAGTGTTGAAGTAGATGCGCCAAAATATAAGATCATGTAGATGTTCCATATGATTCTTATGGGTAGCAAAAATATCTAGGAGTAATCAAGAACTTGTCAAGCTACTATTGTGATGCATTAGTGGTGTTTGTCTATAGTGTAAGAAGATAGTATATAGTTTAGGTAAAATTTGTCAATTTTTTTTATTCAAGTGTGAGAATTAATTGAAAATCATATGTGGTGCTTATCAATTAGGATATTTCATGTTTAATATAATTTCTAGTATGTTGAACACACCCAGATACTAAGAAGGGGGTGAATTGGTATCTATAACAACTTAAACCCTTCAAATATTAAACTCTTCAACAACATACAAAATTAGATTTTTAACATGATCAAAAATTATAAATAGATCAACAATACTTAAATAAATTAGTAGCAATGAAATATAGAACAATGAACACACACAAGATAACACCAGATATACATGGAAAACCCAAGAAGGGAAAAACCATAGAGAGAAATCTCTCAATATAGGAAGCTGACTGCTTATAGTTTGTTTTAAGGATCACTTCCTATGAAATTACATGCTATGGTGCACAACCCTAGGGAAAGATACAAAGGACTTGTAGTACTGAGGTGCACAATCTCAAGGAAAGATACAAATTACAAGGACCTGCTGAAGAGACTCATTGTATGATAGTAGGATACATGAAGATATAGAATTACAACATATGTCAACAGTACACTCTGTTGGCTGAGGCATTAAAGCTCATCTAATTCCTCTTCTTCACAACTCACTTCACCAATCCACACTCACACATCACACCACACTCACTCACTCATCTTGTAACTGATTTTTTCTTGCATTTATATCCTTTGCAAGATCTAAAAACACCAATTATGTCAGCCAAAATATAATGCAAACAATAATCTCAACAAGTCGACCATAAAAACATAATGTGGTCCTATCTAAAATATAGAGAGTATAGAAAATAATCTTATTAAATCTTCCCATGTGATCCAAAATAACACACATGTTGGCATACATCAACCCAATTCAACAACAAGGAAACATGTAGATGAAATATGTAGCGCAATACCAGTTGGCCCAAAAACATACTTGCAACTAAATTTACTCAATGCGGTTCTCAACAAGATAGGTCAAGAACCAAATTCATCTTAACACAACTTCATATTCTGGCACAGACTGTAATACCCCTCCGTTTTGTTTCTTGTTCAAGTTGCTTTATGCTATGTTTGGTTGCAGTTACTTTGATACTAGATACATTTTGTTATGATGTTTTGATCGCTACTATTGAGTGACAACTATTATTATGGGATGTAGTTATCTGATTATTGTTTCACATGCATTATGGATTAATGATGTTGTAGAGTTAACATGAGATGTTATTATGAGATTACTGGATTATGATGTATGTGTTAGTTTCGATGAGTGTATTGGTGAAGAGAATGGTTTCGCATCACTCGCTTGCGAGCGCCCTAAGAATCTGTAATTTCTTCTTCACGGTGTGTATTGTATGCTGGATAAATTGTATGATGTTGTTTACTTGGTTGTAGGATTGCAGGTACATGACATCGACTCCACCTAGTTTCACAGGTTCGAGCGTGTCGATCCAACGGTTAAGTTGAATGGGAGATAGTAGCTAGGTAACATGTGTCAAGTTTACACCCTAGCCTTAGTGTGTCATCAGTCGTGTGTGTCGAGTCATTGTCTGTCTTGTTTTAATGTTATTTAATTCTGAAGGATTCTTGATTTGGAAATAGATATTTAGAATAATTGCATTTAAATCATGTTGATGGTTATTTAATTTAAATAATGCAATGTGGATAAAAGTTTATATTTAAATTAATTAATTCTATTTAAATTATTTAATTAATTAAATTTAATCCAAGGGGGTTGAATTTAGTTATTAAATAATTAAATTAATTAATTAAACGTGATGCAAGAGAATGAAAGGAAATAAAAGAATTAAAATTAATTTTGGAATTTAATTTCAACGTGTGGGAATTAAATTAGAAATTGTAATTAAATGTTTATTTGAGAAATTAGTTGCAACTTTGGAAATTAATTTATTATTTGGAATTGCATTTTAAATTGAAAGTGGGTTTTCGAAAATTGAAATTGAAATTGAAATTGAAATTAAAATTGAAATATCTAATTTGCATGTAATGTGAATTCGGGTTGTATTAGGTATTTTTGTTTTATAATGAATGCATGTTTTAATTTTAGGGAAGGGAAAAAGTTTTAGAAAAAAAATACATTTTTACAGCAGAGAAGAAATTTTGGAAAATCACACAAGAAGGGTTTGAAGAAAGTTTTGATTGTAGAATTGATTGAAGGAAAGATTGTTTGCATTTGTTGGGTTTTGGATTGGATTCATTGGATAATTGAAAAAAATTCAGGAAATCTTTGGAGGAGGCTTGCAGCAGAAATTCATCTCTTCCTATAGCTTCTCGAACTAGGTTTTCTTCTGTGTTTTTATTGTTCTTGATTATTTTAAAAATAGTAGTGATTAAATATTTGTTTGTTAAATCTATTTTAGAAAATAAATTTGATAGTAGAAGAAAAGAATTGAATAAATTTATAGCCTTTGCTTGTGAAAATTCTTGAGTGAAAATTGTGAAAACCTCAGTTGAATTTAAATTATTTGGGAAAATCGATTATGTTGTTATTGAAATCAAACATAGAGATTGAACAATGCATTTAGAATGTTTTTAGAAAAAGAAACCCTCTATTTATTATTAAAAATCGGATTTTAAAATCCGTAGGGTGGTTATATTTTCATGATAAAATGGTCTGGTTGCGTCGCGTATAAGCCCACTTACACAAATTGGGTTGTCAAGAAATTTAAAGGGTTTCTGCATCTTAAAATTTTCTTATCCTTTTCAAACAATCGCAAATACCCAGATCATAGTTTTTGAGTCATGCTTGAAACACGAGACTGCTGTTAAGTTATTTTCCCATGGCTGCTCTGATAATAAAATAATAATAAATTGATATTTATAAATATTAATATTTTATGTATTGTTATTATAATATTAAAATATTATTTAAGAATATTTTATATTATAATTTATAATATTAAAGTATTATATTTATTTATATTATTTTTAAATAAAATTTGTATATTAGATTAGTGGAAATAAAATTATAAACATATGGGGAAATATATATTTTTATTTTAAAATGGCATGTTAAAGTTTAATTGAAGGAGTTAAATATTTGATTTAAAGAATGCATAATTTAAAATTTAATTGTGAAATTTAAATTCATGTGTAAAAGGTCCAATTATTAATTTGATTTAATTGAAAAAATATATATATGATATTGGGTTATAGTCCAAATATTGATCTTATTTTAACACAATAAGTTATAGAAGAGACCAAATGTTAATTTGATTAATTTTATAATGATTTAATTTGCAAGGGCAATTGGTTATTTAATTTAAAGCGAAATGTTTTGAGTTATAGTTGAAAATGCTTATTTTGTTAAGAACAATTAGAAAATAAAATATTAGTGTAATTTCTCCCCTATCTGAAAAGATGAATTCTTAATTCAGTTTAATCGATATAATGAATTAAGTAATGAAATGAGAAATGGATTTAGAGTATCCAAATGTAGTTTCTTCTATTGCCTTCAATGATTATGTCTTTCGTGTTTATGCTTTGAGAATGGGTTGAATACCTATTAGTTTATAAGTTTTCCAGATGGTCTATTGTTTGTGAGGGTTGTCGTTGTGATGTCAACCTGTTGCGAATTCTCTTAGTAGTGCATGGGATCGTGTTGTTTTAAAAGTAAATTCAAGAATTGATTATTATGAAGAGACAATTAATTATTTTAATTTAATCATTTTCTATTTGAACAATTTATTTGTTGAGAATGTATATTTTATGGCTTGAATAAATGGATGTATGTAATAAGAGATTGGAAAGGGAAACTTTTAGATGAGATTAACATAGGGTGTTGTTGGAAAACTAGAAGAAATATAAGGTTTGGGTTAGGAAATTGAAAAGAATTATTGTAGAAGATTTATGTTAATTTTAAAGGAAAACAATGGATTCGACTTAAATTATTTGAACTAGTCTATCCTTTTTTATAAAGGCACTTATTTAGTTTTTTTTTCAATTAATTTTGAAAGGGCAATAGTTATTATGTTTTATTTCCATAGAGCAAATTAATCGTTGTGATTGGAATATTAAAGAATCTATATAATTGAGTTTATTAATATATATGTTTGGTGTATATATAATTTGGAGCATATAAAAATATGTTAAGGGTAAATTCATTATCGTTTTTTGTTTTAATAAGATGTATGCAATATATTATTAAATGGAGATTTAAAATGGATTGATTTGTGTATATGGATAAATGGGTAGAGAAACGATATTTTACTATATTAAAGTGATTGCATGTTCTAAATAGGAAATTGAATGAAATGTAAGATTTGGTTAGGAAATGAAAAGAGTTTACTTGCATGGATTTGTGTCAATTTAAAAATAAATTAAGAAGTTGTTTTATTGATGAGACAATCAATTATGTTATTTATTAATTTATATTTAGATTAATTGAATCATTGTGATTGGATTATGAAAGAGATATGGATTTAGTATATCCAAAAGTAGTATCTTCCTCATGATTATCTTAAAGGATTTAATTCTCTGTATTCAGTAAAGGGAAGTAAGTTTAATTATTTTAGATTTCCAATAATGAAAAGGGAAATAGGGGTTATGATTATTTTAGATGATCTAGTTATCATGTCTTTGACTTTGTCAACACTACCTATTGAATGAGTATGGATTTAGGAAATCCAAATATTAGATTTGATTAATGACTTGAATGCTTTTGTTGCTATGTCGTCAAGTTGCATTATTGGTTTTGGGATTTAGTGCTAGTCCTAAATTATAAGTCTTCCAGGAGAACTTAGAGGATGAGGGTTGTTGAACCTTTTTGTCATCCAATTGTTTTCCCTTGGGTAGTGCATGGCGTCTTTTCAGTTTACTCAGTTTCCTTGAACGGGGATCTTTTGTACCTCCTGTGAAAGGAGTGGACTATGTGATTGTTGTCTCCAAGATGTTTAGAGTGAGTTCTATCTTTTGTTTACTCATTGTTTTGGAGTGGATTATGATGCCTAGTTGATATGCACTTGTGTTTCCCTTGGTGGATTGTTTGGGTGTGTGTTGTCGAATAGAAGAGTGGCTTTTGTTAGGGGCCGGAGCCCAAAGTGGTAAACCGGATAACCTTCAGAAGTGAGTTAATCAAGTGATAATTAAATTAATGTACTTAGATGATTAGGATGCAGTTCACACTAATCAAGATAATTTAATCCTCACTCATAAACACAAGGGCTCGTATAGACTTGGGATGAATGAGAAGGCCTGGAATGGCATAGTCATTTATCTTGTCAGTACGAGAGGTATTTGATGCCGCATGAGTGAGTATGAGTGCCGGGATTCGGTTGAGGCCACCAGGATTACCGGAGCCTATGAAGGATGCCCAGAGGGGATCTCATGACTACTATGCGATGACACTCTATCTAGGACAACTGTTGTTAATTGTTTTATATGTATGGTTCTATGAACATACTTGATCTACTTTATGTCTGGAAGCAATGTGACCTATGTCAGTGATGTGAATGTTGTACTTGATTTGTACTTGTATTGTACTTGATTTGTACTTGTTTGGTGATTGAGTTGAACTTGTTAGTTCATTTCTTTGGTTATATTAGTATGAGTCAGTATGAGTCTATCTTTGCTTAGTGGTTGTAGATATTTGTCCATGTTACTTTGTTACTATCTCCTAGCATGGGGGGTGGGCCTTTGGGTACCACTTGGTTGGGTAGAACATGAACCAAAATCATTGGGTCCCCATCTATCTTCAGTACTTGGTGGCGAGACATCCAGATGGATAGCTCGAGTTCTTGTGTTATTCCTGCTTTGTAATATTTCAGCTTGTATAAGTTATTTTATCCCTCTTATGTTTATGAGGTGGAATTCTGTAATTGTAACCTTATGTACTATTGCCTCATTCTGGGAATGAGTGATGTAACTATTGGATTAAGATAATGTTTATGAGATTGTATCTTGGTTGATTATCTTATTAGCTTATGTGGTATTCTTATGATGTATGATGTTTATTTCATAAAGTTGATAATGCTATGGTTATATGTAATATGTATGTGTGGGTTTAAGTAATCCTAACCTTGTAGCCTTAGAGGTTGTTGTTAATTAGTAAGTGAATGTGTATGTTAAATGCACTTTATAAAAAAAAAATTGGTTCACTTAAGACGTTAATTACAACTTCCTTTAGGGTTACTTGCCGGGGCATTACATAGACCCCCAAGCACACAACACAAGCAAGATAACAAACCTGTCAACCAAATATCCATAAATTTCCTAGAAAACCAACTCGACACAATATGTGCTACCAAAGAGATCAATCATTAACATGTGGACCACAAAGAGATGTTCCATGAATATCCAACAACACTTCTAGAAAATTCTTTCACATTTTCATACCACAAACAACCATCGCAAATGGAACATAAGCAAAATACTTTAACCTAGAAGTGTAAAATATACAACTAAGAGATAGAACATTATCAAACCAACTTGTGGAACATTTTATTACATGAAAACTAAAATAAGACACTAAAAAAACACTAGGAGCATATTCACCAAGTCGTAAGTGTAGAAAAAACAATGTGGAGAAATGTGGAGCATTTTTCAGACCAGTTCAAACAACCAACAAAACTGGCAATATACTGAATTTATACTAGAAACCTCCTCGACAACACTAGAGACCTAAAAAGATAGGAGTGAAACATCCATAGAACATAGACACTGCAACCCAAATTGCAAGACCAAATCTTCAACAATGGAGGAATGGAGAGCATTCTCCCAAATAGTCTTCAAGGAAACTTCCTAAAGTAGGAAATTTCACAAAACTGCAGTGGCCAAAACTTCCTTGAAGAAACACATACTTCCTCAAGGACAACAAGAGAGAGAAAACAACATAATAGAAACGATCAATAAAATCTATCCAACATCAGCATTACTTCTAATCCTCATCTTAATATATCATCATGATATCCTCTCTGTTGACAACAACCATGCTTAATACATTTTTACTTGTCATCAAAACAAGACATGACATCCAACCAGAAACATTAGCAACATCAAAGCAATGGCATCCAAACATGAACATCAATAACTCATCTTAACAAGGCATGACTAGATCAAACCAATAACATCAACAAATCCACTGATAGAACAACATCAATGACAACCAATGCCAACAATCTCCCCCTTTTGACATTGATGGAAACACACACCTGCACATTCTCCCAATTTGACATCAAGGACAAAGGGCTAAGGACATCTTCATTTAAATTATCAACACATTATTCCCCTTTGACCAAAAACACTTCTTTTTCAAACAACTATATATGCTTCCCCTGTTAACAACAATGATATGACTACCTACTCCCCCTGAGAGGTAGCACACATCAATCCAGGAGAAAAGGATGTGACATGAATTTATCCCCTTGGATAGATGCACCATCTATGTGTCTAGTTAGAAAAAGGAGGGGAAATAACCCCTAACTTATACCAAAGATACTCAAAATTATCTTTTGAAAGTGCCTTAGTGAAGATATATACAATTTGATCCTTAGTAGGCACATACTCCAATCCGACTTCTTTCTCTACAATCCTATCCCTTAAAAAGTGATAGCAAATAGAAATGTGTTTGGTCCTTGAATGCATCATCAGATTCTTGGAAATATTAATTTCACTAGTAAATTATCACATAATATTGGAATGGGCTCATCATATACCACCTTTATATCCTTTAGAGTCTACTTCATCTAAAGCACCTAGGTGCAACAAGATGCTATAACAATATATTCAAATTTTGTTGTGGATAAGGAAACTATGTCCTACTTCTTACTAAACAAAGGGACTAGCCTATCTCCTAATAAAAATATGTTTAACATAGGTGGAATATTGAGAGGGGGGTGAATCATTATTCATTGAAATTCATTAACTTCATCAACTTAAACATGCGTTCAAAGAATCTCATCAAACTTGTGGGCGGGTGTAGAAATATTGGGGGCCAAAAAGTGGCCAACCATCTTTCAATTGTTTAAAAATTCATAATGTGAGTGCCTTATACTATGCTCATGTTATAACATGTTCACATTATGGCTTGGTGTGATTGAGCCTTAGGCTCAGCCACACCAAGGCCATAACGTGGTCACATTATAATGCGAGCGCATTATAGCCTATATAAATAAAAAAAGAAACTTTGAATTCATTCTTATTTCTGAATTTTTTTCTAACTCATGGCCTACAAATCCTTAAGAGCATGCTCATATTTTTGGAGAGATATTTCTTTTCCGAATCTTCACCAAAATGCTGCCACGACATCGGGGAGGTCAAAGGAGTAAGGCTTTTTTTTTTTGTGAATTTGTTTCTAAATAGGTAGATTCAATATGTTTTTTGATGTAAATTTATTTAATTTATAATAGGAAATGATAATGCACCTCCTTCTCCTCAAAATCCTCCTTCACCTCAACCCAAAATACCTGCTAAAGAACAACCCCAACAAACACCTCCAACAATTCTTCAATATGCTCCAGGAGCTCAAGAAAATTTAATGCCAATGCAAATTAAAAATAACAAAAAATAAATTGAGGTATGCAATTGCAAGGTTGAAAGATCCTATAAGCTCAACCTTGCATAGATCCATGCTTGTTCAATCACTTGAATCAATCTTATCAAATGTAGATTAAATTAGCAAGCAAATAACTAGTTGGTCAGATAAGAGAAGAGAGTATAGATAATTTTGTGTGAGGGGGAAAATCATGGAGCATAAACAAGACAAATGCAATGAAATAGAGATATATTCTAAATCACAAACACTAATCTGGATCTATCCCTTCACTCACGAAATGAATTTCCAAGCTATTGAAAACACATAATGAAATTCTACGATTACCAAATTGAATTCAAAACAAAAAGAGGTTACCATCCCATGTCGGAGTGTGTTCGCAAGATGTTGGGTTATTCATATCACTACAAATCCTCCATTGTTGCATAGAAGAAGCTTTGATGTGATGTGAGTATTGGTTGATCGAAGATATGTTGAAGCTTTGTTAGTGGTGATTGTGAATATCGACAATACTTTGTTGTGCAAATGATGTTGATTCTTCGATCCTTTTTTGTGAGGAAAGAGGTTTGTTATATAGAAATTATGATTTGAAATGGACGATTAGGATTGCTTAGTAGAATATTTTGATCGATTGTCAAAAGACGTTGAGAGGATTTAGATAGGCATAATCTGTGCAAAATAGATTGCATATTTAGTTTGATTGAAAAAATATATTGAATAATCTGTGGGATTGAGAGATAGATTGATCTGTTAGAAATTAGGTCAGTCAGTCAAGAATTAGATTGATCAATCAAGAATTAGATTGAGCAATCAATGTTTCATAATTTTCTCAATCAAGAAAGTGGTTGAGAATGATTAATTAATTCATTCATTTTGGAGTTGAACATGCAAACCAAGTTTGACTTTTGCAAATAAAGTTGCATTAGTTTGTTTTTATTTTTAATGATGTTTTGAATAATTTATTCAAATTATTCAAACTTTTAGAGGGAATGTGAGTTAATTAAATTATTATGATTTAATAATTCAATCGACTTAGGGGAATAAGGTGATTTAGCTACATAATTAAATAATTGGTGTTATTTAATAAATCCAGATGAAATAAAGTTAGATTAGGACTTTATTAAATAAATGTAATTTATTTAATTGGTTGAAATTGATGAAACGTGAATTAATTAAATAATGTTGTCTTTATTCAATTAATAGAAGAAATAGGGTTTTTAGGACTTTATTAAATAAATGGAATTTATCCAATTCGTTAAAAATGATTAAAAAGTGAATTAATTAAATAATGTCGTATTATTCAATTAATAGAGGAATTTACTGTTTTTGATGGTTTTGATGTGAAATATAGTGGTATTCGATGATAATGATGCCAATGATGCAAAAGTGTCATTTTAGGTGTGTGATAAGTGTTAGGTCAATTTTACATGTCTACATTTTCCCCCTCTTTGAGACAAAGTATTGATTGCTTTGTTTCAAAGATTTTGATGTTAAGATCAAGATTTAAAAAAAAAAATTATGCCCCAATGTGCCCTGATGGTCAATGAAATGATGTTAGGAATTTGTCCTGCCCCCTTGAGAGGTTGGCCGAAAATGTTGATTTTGAGGTTAGGCTCACAACATTGTTCTATTTTAGTTCAGATGTAGAGAGGATGAAAAATTAAGTCTATAGGTCCCTTGTTGCTTGTTTCAATGTTCCCGAGAAGTCCTAATTTGAATGTAGGAAGATTTCCTAAATAAAAATTAGGGTTTTCTACATAAATTTTAGGGTTTTTTGAGGGTTAAAATAGGTAATTAGGGGTCTAATTACCTCATTTGCATTTTGAATCTATAGTGTATTCTTGTCTCTGGATTTCACATTTTGTTAGTTGTCAAGGAGCAATGCCTAGGATTCAGGGAGCCCCACATCATTTAGACTTGGTTTAAGAGTTTGCATGACCTGTAGGCATCGGTGCCCTAGTATGTACTCTCTCGATTCTTATTTTCATATTTGTTACATGCCTCCCATCGAATGTCACATGACGATGATGATCACACTCGTGGAGTGGTGGCATTCAAAAACTTCTTCATTCCACTTACCTATAGGGGAGGCCACCATTACCCTTGAGGGTGTGTGAAGTATTCTTTGCATACCTATCCATGGTGAGTTGGTTACCTATCATCGGGGTACTCATGCTATATGGCTTATTCTTGGTGTCAGACAGTTGGAGGTTCGATAGATTGAGATTGATTTATCAGATTTTGTTGGCAGTGCTGGCCTTATTTCCCTTATTCTTTGCAATTTTATTTCTAGGCTAGTTGTTCCTAATAGGAGAGGCTGCTAGTTCCCTGTTGAGTGGGGTATTTTTATTTAGGAGATGTTCTAGCATGGAACCAAATATGCATGGAGTCGATGTCTTCTTTCCCACCTATATAAAGATATGCATGAGGTTGCATTTCGATATGGGAAATCCATTTTTGCACGTCTCTCTCTTTTACACGTATCGGCCTAGGAGCATAGTGTGGTGATATGGCTTGATGGTATACATGATCATTCTGATGGTGATTTGTACTCCTATCATTATGGGGACTTTATACATTATAGCTTTCTTGAGGATTTTTTGTACTAGTGACATGTTTTTGATGACATGCTAGGTTTTTTTTGGAGGCCTTATATGGATTGTGATGCATGGCTAGAGGATTAGGAGCATCTAGTGTAATGTCGATAGAATAGATGGTTGATTGGTTGCTCTCACTCTCTTCTAGATTGATATTTACCAAAAAGAGTATGCTGCCAGTTTGGAGAGAGACAAGGCCAATTTCATGATGCATCGAGGCTCAATTTGGTCATGATGGAACCCCTCAATTTTTTTTGGTTCCATTTCTAAACTCTATAAAATTCAGCCAGTTTCAAGTATTTGGGCTTAGGGTTTTTCCCATTGTTATTGCCTTTGGATTTTTCTATCAGGATCTCTCGTAAAAATCCTTAGGTCTTAGCCCTTGTCAATGTTATGATCCATCGTTGACCTTCTATTGCCCGACACTAGTCATGCTAAAACATCTTGAGCCATGAAAGCCCGTGAAATTATTGGCCCCTTGAGCCTAGGTCTGAAACATATTTAATTTTATAAGGTCATTTGATCAACCTAGTTTGGCCTTTACATCCTTTTAAATAATATGGTTTAAGTCCTTTGAGGCCTTTTCATACATTGTCCTAGGCAGTCCCATTTTTCAAAATAACTTATGAGAACATGCAAATTGTTTCACTTAAGTCATGTCCACCACCTTTGACCATCTCTCATTGCGGATGGCTTTGAGAATGTTTGATTCATATCAGTAATGCACGATGCTTGAATTTCTCTTTGTATTGTTGGAGGTTTCGGCTATCGCTAATTTCTCTCGAGCTTTGAGTTTTGAATTAGTGATGTGCGATGACCTCAAGATTCTATGTATTAATTTCCATTATTCATTGCAAATAGTTGTGCACTTGTGTTGTTCATATTGGCGATAAGAAATGAGGTCCCTAATCCTAACGAGTCGTTGCTATTTTAAAATGGTGAATGAGCGATATTTTTGTGCCATTGATTTTGAAGGAGGGTGAACATGGCCTGATTTGGTTCCATCACTTCTTTTCATCTGTCGCTGATTTGGTCTAGAGTTTGAACATAAATTAGTGATGCATGATGGAAAGTGAGGGTTGGAAATGGAGGACGGTGATCCAATGGTCGTGATCTCATTGCACTAGTGCTCCTATTGCTGATAAAACTTTGGAAAGTGAAGGAAGATCCGTGATAGGTGATGGGATATTTAAGGGACTATTCTTTCATTTATCGACTCTTTGTACGTCACCGATGTAAATGAAAAAGAATAAACCAGGATGGCGATGCATGACAATTGTAGATTAAAGATGACTAATAAAATTACTTGGGTAAATGTGGCAGCTTTTGAGACATAGGTTGTAAAAGCTAGAAGTGATGCTTGAGGATTGCCATTGATGGTGTTTTAAATCCAAAAAGATCAATGGCCCAGATTCAAAACTAAGTGGCTAAGTTGCCAACTCACTCGTGCAAGGCTCTCCTTGATCATTAATGGCTACACACTCCTATTTTTTCCACTTAATGTGGATTTCCTACCATTTTATCTCACCATTTGCAGCCATGAAGAATTGAGAAGTGTGAGCCAGAGAGGAAGCATGTGAGTCTTAGGTTTCTTGTCACAATGGTATTGAAGTGTTTATCCCAGGTAAGTTGATTTCTATATGAGCTTTGTTTGAGTCATGCATTAGTTGGTTTAAGAGTTTCATATTTTTGGGATAGTAAGTGCTTCGATTGTCTGTAATTATCACTAGAGCTAGTAGAATTTTTTTGGATTTGAGGGTTTTCCTTCCTACATGTTCAATTCAAGAGCTTAGGCTGGTGAGTCTTCTCATAATTAATATTTTCTAGTCCTTATCCTATTCCCTATAAGAATGAGTAAGCTCAGTGTGTCTCTCAACCTAGTCCAAAGGTCTAGGAGACTAAATATACTTGAGTACCATTATGATGCACATGATACTGAACTTGGCATACAAGGAGCTCCTACAAAACCAAGGGAGAGGAAAGACAATAAGAAAAATAAGAAGGGTGGTGTCGAAAGCACCTATAATTTGAGGAGCTAGGTTGTTTAAGAAGAATTGGTCAAAATTAGAAAGAATGAATTAGTTAAGCCAGAGAAGAAAGAAAAGAAGAAGAAGAAGTATCGCAAGGCTTATCTAGGGAGGCACAACTCCCCCATTGAGATTTATGACAGCCCTTTGGGTGATGGAGGATTTTGATGAGGAAAGAGTAGTAGCTTCTCTAGTTTCAAAATGAACACGGAGTGGATGGGAATACTCTGATGCTAATGAATAAGAGTAGTGTCCCGACCTTTTTTTAGTTTTTGATGACACCATTTCCATCATAGTAAACTCATCCTCTTAGCATGTATATGGTTTTTTGTCTTTGGTGCTAATGTGGAAATATTTTTGGTTGGTGTGATGGAGAGGTGTTGGACTTCGTGTCTTCGATGGAAAATATGCCTTTTTCGGTTAGTATATAAGTTTTTGCGTTGAGTGCTGGTGGAGAATCTTCTTTGGTCGATGTGAGCAAGGGATTTTGGCACTACTGCAACAATGAATGATGCCTTTTGGAAGGCAGGCTGGTATGCTTCAACTGACTACATGGAGGTTTGTCTTTTGCTTTCCCTTGTTCTAGAATGATTAAATGTAACCGTCTAGGTGGTATCTAAACCTAAAATGAAATGTGTGCCAAATGAAATGTAATTGAAATGGTAATTCAGCCCAAATATTGTTACTCCCATTCTTCTATAAATGGGATATCAAGGCCGGTTAGTGAGGTTCGGGTTTTGAGTCTCAAAATGGTCTAAGTGGGAAAATTTTTCCGATGAAAGAGCAGATTGTAAATTCATGCATAGATGAATAGGTTAGTAAGGAGTCTAGGGTATGAGTTGGTTCGTAATAATCTTAAATAGTTTAAGAGTAGTAGCAGTTTATAAATGAAAATGATAGTTTCAAAATACATTCTCTCCTATGTAGTTTACTTCCTGATTATTAATGAAATGGTTAATTATATTTTCATCTGTCTTTAATTGTTTTAATTGAATGAGTGATTTTATTTCTGATTTGATTCAAAGGATTGATTAAATGCTAAAGTGAGGTCACATATTTGAGAGGAAAGAGCATAGGATTTATAAGTAGTTGTGTTTTAGGCATAGTGAATTGAATACTGTAATGCAATATATCAATAGTCCATTAATTACTGATTCAAATAGCTAAGGTTTTATTGGTTACTATGAATGAATCTGGACATTACCCCAAGACAAGGCACTAGTCTTTTCATTTGGTTATCCCAAAGATAAATAAGTTAGTTATGCACTTGACCAAGGGCTCAAAATGAGAAATAAAATCATCTAGAACACCTTCAATTACAATATACCAATTTGAAGTACCACCTGAAACGTATGAAAATATGGGGGAGAAAAGATGCCATTTTTCTCCTATTCTTCCTAGTTCATTCAAATATGTCCTAAGAACCCTAATAGGATTGGCCATGAACCCCTCAAGGTGAGTCAATACATAACTAGGAGAACTTAGGAGGGAGTTTCCTATTAGATTAAGGGGTTCACGACCAAGCAAATGCTTGGAAATAATAATGTTTGAAAAAACACTGTGATATGCAAAACACTCAAAATAAGCAAAATGAAGCTTCTTAATATTGAAAATAAATAACTCCAAGTTAGGGTATGTGTAGCTGGGAAGCCAGGAGATGCCAAAAGGATTCTAGAAATGCAAACAGTCTGCTAAAATATTCCTTGGAGCACTAAGATGCCTTTACTCCCGTCTTAGTCTCGACACTCCTATTTTTTGGGGCCAACACAAAATCTTTGGATAATGGAAGTAAATCTTGAAAAATCACTAAAAGATTCCACCAGAAGGACTAAGACGCATTTTATCCTATCTTAATCACGATCTGAATTTCTAGAATTTCTAAATGTTATCTTGAAACTTGAGATCTAAACTTCTTTCTTCACCAAGCTCCTAGATCTGAACTTGCATAAAATCTTGCAAAACAAAGGAATTTGGATTGATTGTTTATGGGGTTTTTGATTGGTTAGATCCCTTGTTTGGTAATTAAACCTTGATGGAAAATAATGAATCTAAAAATGGAAATGTGTTTTCCCTAATCTTAGGTGTGTCTAAGATTATGCAAGCTATGATGTGAAGAAACCCTATTCAAATGTACTTGAATAAGAATCCTAATATGCAAATGGAAATGACCTATAAAGGAGATCTCTAATCACCCTAACAAGTCACAAATATGGAGTATACCTTCCTTAGGAAAAAAATAGAACAATAATGGAAGATGGAATCAATCAAGAAACAAGTCCTTAGGCTTGGATAAATGACTAGTTGCATCTCCAACCTAGAATCTCTCATGATCCACAATAGGCATCTATCACTAATCTTTGGCAATGCTAGATATTGACTTGGAAAGACTTGAAAAACTTGCAAAAACACAATAGAAGGCTACTCCGAAACTTTGAAACTACCTTCAAATTGATCACTCACTTACTTAGCTAGTTACTTCTTCCTTAGGTGAAAAATGGGTGGGAATCTTGCTTTTATAGGCATTCCTCACTAGTACCCCCAAAATTTCATCTCAAAGGCTGACAAAAGGTCATAATAATTCAAATATTTTTATTTCCCACTTTCAAATCTCAAAAACAAAATCCCCAGGACGAAGACACCCTAGGTGGCATCTTGGTCCCACTAGGTGGGAATAAGATGCCACCAATGCCGTCTTCCTCCCACTAGCCTCAAATTGCCAGTTCAAAAGGTGGGTTACCAAGATTGATTATTGTTTGAGGGTTTTGGTCCAGTTTAAGGGTAAAAATAGGCCTTAGGATGGACAAAAAGGGGTCTTAGTGGCCCATAATAAGTGATCTAAATGGGGGATTAGTGCAAGGGATTCTAAATAGGTCCAAATTAAGTGTGAAAATTCCAAGGTATACATTTTACTACACTGCATTTAGCCCCACTTTAGTGCCCATATGACACTATGTGCATATGCAAGCTAAAGTACAATAAGTGACTTTATAAAAGGATACTCATACAGATTCATTAGGGAGAATGAAGTCCTCATTGTAGTTATTTACAAAACCACAATTTCAAGACCTGCATTCTGCATCACAGATTCCTTAGAAGCTCAAATATAATCCTCTTATCTAACTTGCCTACCAAATTACATTCGAGGGTAGATGTATGCCCCCCCTTGATTCCACTTGCTTTACAGAGGTGGAATCAAGGTAGCATGTCCACCACAACAAACGAGACAAGTGTTTCATAGGGCATTTCCTAGTACCATGCCATGTGATGATAGACATTTGATGAGAATGAGAGTGGAACTATGATGCCAATGCAACAAACGACATTGAAAACAAAGTTCGCTAGATAAAAATATGTGAATGTGCACAATTAAGGAAAATACCTTTTCGTTTTAACCAAAATAACCTAAAAGTGCATATATAAAAGGTGAAAGAGAGAGTAAATAACATTGATTTCATCTTTTAACCTTTTGCAGAGTAAGCAAGGAGTAGAGTGAGCCACCATGCCGAGTAGACATCCATCCACCCATCCGTGGATTGAGATTCTATGGGAGGTGGTCACACAGGGCAAGCTACAACATACTGTGAGTTGATTTCGCCTTCTTTGTCCTTCAATTTAATGAATTTTTAATGTTTTTATGAAATTTTTAAGGAAAATTATAGGGTAGGGAAGGTTTTTCTTTCAATTTTTTAGATTGTCACAAACTATACCACTTTGTCACAAAGTTTCCTAGTTAAGGAATAAAGTGTCTAAAATTCTTAATGAAGATGTCCTAGAGAAACTTTAGCACACTTCTTGACCATTAAAGCATAAATTTGAGATTTTAAGATGTTTTAGCTGACATTTTACTTTTATTTTTATGACAGATTGCACCATGGGCACACCAACATCTAGGCGACAGAATGTTTAACTGACTTTGAGATCTCGTCGATCAGCTACCTGAGGAGGACATGTAGATACTCTAGGAGATAGGTCTTTATTGGGCCTATCTTGTGCCGACCATGCGATATCATGATGCCATGTTGATGGAACTAGCAAAGAGATGGGATGCAAACACCTGTACCTTCCACCTACTGACAGGGGAGATGATAGTCACTCTAGAGGATGTGCATCATATACTACGGGTGCCCATTCGAGGAGAGAGGGTATTTATAACACATGGCAGGAGTTTCAAGGAGATGCTGGTAGACATCGAGTATTTCCTAGGAAAACCGGTCCACCACAGGATCGTGGGAGTGCACATCGAGCTTTCTCGGCTATTGCATGTGGGTAAAAGCACAAAGCTATGTCACACTTTCAGCCAACTTATCAACACAACTAAATTTAAGTATTTCTAACTAAAAATCAATTTTGGTCAAACATATGATCTAGTAAGATTCATTCTACCTGAGTTAGATACTTCCACAAATTTTTCAACTAAAATTGTTGGCTAAAAATATATGGAGCACCACTTTGAGTCCAATTTACCAAAAAAATAAATTATTTGAAACACTTTAAGTTTCAAGAAATCCTGCTAATGTAAATATTTTTTAAAAAAAATATATACAAATACCCTTTTGTAGATCCATAAGTGTAGCTTTCAAAATATATATTTATTTTAATAGTTTAATTATTATTTATATTTTATTTTTTATTTTTACTAAAAGTAGGTTATCAATGCAAAATATTAGGTTGATTACCATGCCAAGGAAAAATACTAAAACTTATAAAAAAAATAGAAAAAAATATGATGCACTAGATAAAAGAATCTATTTCAAGATGGTATTGTTTTTTTCTATTTTAGATAAATATTTAATATGAAAGTTGGTGCCCGATGGAAACAACTATTTTTTGATTCACTCATTTTAATATTTATTTAAAAATATATATTTATCAAAATTGGAAAAAATATATCCATGCACTAAAGTTTCAAGTTATAAATACACACAAAAAATTGAAAGCAAAAAAAAAATTACTATTAAAAGTTTGACGTTCCATGCAACTTCATTTTTCAGCATTTTATCAACAACTAAATTATAGTGTTAATTTATAAAAAACTAGTTTAAAATGATTTTTATTTTTATTTTTAAAATACAAACACAAAATATACTAAAAAATACATATTTTACTAGTTTACATCATTTCAAAATTCAAAACATATATGCCACTTTTTAGTGATTCAAGTTTAAAAGTTGGGTCAGTGTTGGTTGTTTCCTTTATAAAGTGTGACATAGCTTTGTGCTTTTACCCATGCACATTCACCACTATTGAGATGCATCATGATCTTCATAGTAGCGCTAGCACTAGTCCTTGATGGTCATGGAGGACATCTGGAGGGTGGATTAGTACACATGATTAGAGACATAGAGCACTATCGGGTGGTCTATGCTTAGGGTCAGAGCATACTAACACATTTATACTATGAATTGGGTTGGTTTACCTATGGGGAGATGCATAGCATGCTACATTGTACTCTATTATAGAAATGGGCCCTTGAGCATATCACCTGTACCTGACCTACAAGATTTCCGATTGCCACAGCAGTGGGGTATCCATGGGTTTTAAGCTATCCTCTAAGATAGGCATGGCGGTGTGGTGATGTGCTATTTTGGAGGATGCAGTTTGATAGACTAAGAAAGGAGGATATTGTATGGAGACCCTACCTAATGAAACTATTCTAGCTAGATACTTCATGACAACCAATACATATGCAAAGAGATAGACTATTGTTAGGATGACGTGATCATGTAGTGAGAGCTTTCTACTATGATCATTTCATGAGGTAGTTTGGATAGGTATAGAGGCTACCACGAGTACAAGATTCATACAGATGGTCAATACAAAGTGCCCATAGACCTAGAGATCTTAAACAACTAACAATAGATGATGTCATCTTGAGTGATGTAGAGGAGAACACAAACATGCCCCTAGTCGTTGATGTAGATCACGTCGGCACGACACATGAGTATGATGAGTGGTGGAAGGTGGTTCAACTAGGAGCCATCTTTCCTATGGGCTTCACAAGGCCTATACTAGACTCAAGAGAGGAGGACAATGACTTAGGTAGGAGGGTAGATCCAGTGGATCTATTCTTGGGTGAGGATGAGGAGGAGACAAAGGAGCACAATGATTATGAGGGAGAGGGGGATGAGGAGGATGATGAGGGGAAAGAGGATGAGGAGAGTCAACCTATGAGCAAGGACAGTGATAGTGGCGGTGCTAATCCTCCTAGCCGTGAGTGGAGAGATATAGTTCCCACTCGAGTTACGAGGTCAAAATCTATGCGTGCCAATGTCTGAGAGCATGGACAGAGAAGTAGGGCATTTGAGATTCCTACAGATCATGCTACATACCTAGTTGATGATATTTTATTGTAATTATGCTTTATGTTTTTATAGCTATCATTCTCATATATGGATATATTATGATGATGGCTATTGATTGTTCTTATGATTTCTATCTTGCAGGGCCTGTGATAGAGTCCAAGGATCTATTGCACTATGCAATTGCAGAAATAGTGCCACTCCTTCTCATAGATGAGGGTATAGCCACAAAGTTCATGCCCCCACCATTTTTAGCAAAGCGCATGGACCTATTTGAGCCTTATGTGAGGCTCAGGGGGGAATATGTTGGCGTATCTCGATGTGCTAAGCATGTTGAGGGTTAGGTATCAACACTGGTAGTGGAGTTATAGGAGGCCCAGGCAGCTTGAAGATTTGTCAAAGAGGTTTTTTTACAGTCAGAAGTTGAGTGACTTCAGAGAGAAGTTGTGAGGATCCAAGCTGATAGAGAATGCGTCGAGCGAGAGTGAGTAGAGGCACTGATAGGCATGGGTGAGCTATGTAGGCCAATAGGAACTATGCAGCATATGACCAACATGAGAAGATCCAGGTCACACACCAACGTCTCTCGATGGGCACAGACACCGCATCTAGATGACTCTAGCAGCCATAGGACAGTGATATTGTACTATTGATGAGATGTATTAGAACCTTTTGACATCTATATATGAGCATGCATGGATTTTATGTTGATGTGTTAGATGGCCATGTGATTTATTAAATAATCTATATTATACTATTCAATAAATGTCTCCATGATCTAACATTTCTTTTTCTTTTTAAAATTTCTTATATGATGCAATATGTTATGCAAAATTAAATGCACTTATGATTTAACCATAAGGATTTAACATAACATAATATATGCCATAGGGGTCTAAATAGCATGATAACTAAAGTATGAATCTAAATTGAAACTAGACTCACTACCCTATAATTCAAGACACGAAGGACCATGTTTCAAGAATGAAGCAAGCACAAGAGATAATGGCATACTATCCATTAACTCTAACAACGCTGCTTTAACACTCACACTATTTGGAGAAGGCTATACATAATACTGATAGAAATGTGTGGTATTAATGGGTTCATGAAGAGGTCTACCATTCATATCGGATATTATGTATGCTCCAGACCCATAGCTTTCTTGAACTATATAGGGTCCTAACTAGTTAGGGATAAACTTTCCTTTTTCTGTCGTGTTGGCGTTGACATTCCATTGACTTTTATATAGTACCAAATCATCCTTATTAAATGACCGAGTGATGACACGATCATTATAAATCCATTGTATTTTCTTATGATAAGCTTGAAGATGTTCGATGGCATTAATGCACCTTCCATTGAGCATTTCAAGTTGGTGTAATCATTGCTCGCGATAAGTATTATAATCAATCAACCCTTAGAGAGCGATCCTTAAAGAGGGAATGTCTAACT
Source organism: Sequoiadendron giganteum (assembly GCA_007115665.2). Lineage (NCBI taxonomy): Eukaryota > Viridiplantae > Streptophyta > Pinopsida > Cupressales > Cupressaceae > Sequoiadendron > Sequoiadendron giganteum. The sequence goes on from CM021110.1 coordinate 344,895,339, forward strand.
CCAGGGGCATAATTGGCTCGTCACCATAAACAAGGTTATAAGGTTTGTTTCCTATTGATGTTTTGATACTCGTATGATAAGCCCATAATGCATATGTTAATTGCATATGCCAATCTTTATTATGCTTGTTTACTGTGTTTTTTAGGATTTTTTCTATGGTTTTATTACTTGATTCGGCTTGTCCATTAGATTGCGCATAGTAAGGTGTTGAGAATTGATATTGTATCTTAAATGTGTCCAAGAAATTCTTCAAGTCATTATTTTTAAATGGTGTTCCATGTTTTGAAACTAACGTAAAAGGAAGCCGAAAGCGAGCAATAATGTGCTCCAATATTAAACAACATATTACATCAACTATTGTTGAATGCAAAGGGATAGATTCTACCCATTTCATGAAATAATCTATTGTCATGATTATAAATGTATGTCTTGCAGATGAGGGTGGGGATATTTTTCCAATTATATACAAACCCCACACTAAGAATGGCCAAATAGGAGTTTGTGCGCGAAGCTCGGAGGTAGGAGCATGAATTAAGTTTTGGTGCTATTGATATTTGTGGCATTTCTTAACGTATTCAAAGAAATCACATTCCATATTCTTCCAATAGTATCCTATGTGGATTAGATTTTGAACTAATGATTGTCCTCCAAAATGCCCCCCACAAGCACTTGCATGAGCTTGTTCAAGTGCTATAGGGATTTTAGTTTGGTTAAGAAATCTTAGCAAGAGGCCATCAAAGGATCTCTTATATAAAGTATATACTAGAATGATGTATCTAGAGGCAAATTTTTGAAGACGACAATGAGTGTTCTTATTTGTTGGCTCAGGAAAGGTACTGTCTTTCAAATAGTTGAATATCATATCATACCATTCACGTGAGTTTTCAATTGTTGTTGTTAACACTTTATCTACTTTATAGTCAATCGAGGGTTTTAGGATTGTATGCACAATGCAAGTGAAGTATTGTGAAGGATCTTGAGGAGAAATAAGAGAAGCGACACTTGCCATCACATCTACATGACGATTATCTTTTCAAGGAATGTTATCAATGCTAAATGATTCAAACTTCTCTAACAATTTAGCGAAGTGACCGGATAAGTCTGTTTTATTAAACAAATGTTTTAAAGGATTGAACTTTGTAATGACTTGTATTTCAGCATTCAATAAGTAATGTTGCAACTTACTAGTAGTGAATACAAGAGCCAAACATTGTTTTTCCATTGCTGTGTATCACTTCTCATAATCAATCAATGTACAACTAATGTACTAGATAGGATGCTCTTTACCATTATCATCGTGCAGAGGCAACAATGTCGCAAGAGCATGGGTTGAAGCCAGTGTGTAAAGAATGAATGGTTTATTTTGCATAGCGGGTTGTAAAATAGGTGGAGTGGTAAGATAATCTTTCAAACTCTCAAAGGGTTGTTTACAATCCTTGTTCTAGTCAAAATGCATGCCTTTCTTAAGAAGTTGTGTAAATAGTAACATTTGATTTGCTAAGGATACTACAAATCATCTAATGGCTTGAATTCTTCCTTTTAATGTGCTTAATTGAGAGATATTTCTAGGAGGTGGCATGTTAATTATAGCATCAATTTTCTTTGTATCCATTTTGATGCCTCTGTGAGATATGATTAAACCTATAATTTTTCTGCTATCTATACGAAAGACACTTTTTCGGGTTCAATCTCATGTTGTACTTTTGAAGGCGTTCAAAAAATTTCTAAAGAACCTTCACATTATCTTTTCGTGTTAAAGATTTAGCAATAATATCATCAACATAGTCTTCCAAAATCTTATGTATGTAATCATGGAATACTAGTGTCATAGCTCGTTGGTATGTTGTGTCTGTGTTTTTCAATCCAAAAGGCATCATAACCCAACAAAATGTTCCCCAAATAGTTGTAAATGTTGTTTTGTACTGATCTTGAGGGTTAATGAATGTTTGATTGTATCCCAAAAATCCATCCATGAATGACAACAAAGCATGTCCCGTAGTCAAATCGACTATCATGTCAATATTAGGAAGAGGAAAGTCATCTTTTAAAGATGCTTTATTAAAATCATGAAAGTCCATGCACATCCTAATATGATTGTTAGGTTTTGCGACTGTGACAATGTTTGAGTTACAAGGAGAATAATCTATAGGTCATATGAAACCAGCTTCAATGAGTTTTTCAATTTATTCCTTAACCAATAAGGGTATCTTAGGGTGCATCTTTCAAATCTTTTGTTTAATAGGTTTAGCATTTTCAGCGAAGACTATATTCTGTGTTATAATCTTAGGGTCAATTTCGCGCATATCTGAATAATTTGTAGCAAAGAGTTCAGGGAATTCATGAAGTAAGTTTATAGTATCTTCTTGTTCATCATAGTCAAGGAATTTTCCTATGTTAATGAATTTATCTCTATCATTTATGTTCATTGGTATATCCACTGTATCCCCCAAAGGAAGAGCATTTGATCTTGGAAATTTAGGGTTGTACTCTTCATTGTTCATGCTTATCTCATTATTCTTATTGCTTTCATCATGTTGTTTCGTGTTTATCATAGTGGATGTGACCTTTTTCTTACAATGAGGGTTGGATGGTTTATCACGAACTTCAAGCATTTGTTTCAAGGCCTCATCATTTTCATAGAATTCCCATGATGGGGGTGATTCCATATCAAGAAATTCAAGATGCTTCAAGGTGAGACTGATTTTTGGTTTGCATGTAATGGTTTTGATATTTAATAATGAAGGTCTTTTCTTTGCTTGTGTTATCTTAGAAGGACAGTATCCCAAACAAGTTTTTATCTCTTGTGTGTTTGGTTCTATAGGGACACAAATGCCTTGTTCATGCTTTCCACACCCTTTTCCATCGTATCTGAATTGTTTCAGAAGTCCATAACCTTTTCCATAAAGTTGTTCCATTTCTTGTGGTTTTGGCGGTTTTTGTAGTTTATCTCATCAAAATTTGTTGTATAGCTGGTGTCTTATTCAAGAGAAGATGCTTGTGAGGTGTCTCCTATTTTTTTTTTTTGACATAACCATTGGTTTCTTTTGTTTTTCATCTTTTTTGTTTGTGATTTCATAATCTCCCATAAATGACTATGTGAACTCCAAGGAACCCCAATCATCATCTGTTAGTTTTGACACTACTTCCATCTCTTGTGTTTCCTCTGTGATATGTTCTATTCTTGATGTTGGAATTAATGTTTTCAGAGGATAGGTAGTTCCTTTTTCAATTTGCAATCAAATTTTAGGCTTGGGATCTATTTCAATTCAGTATATCTTATTATTATAAACATATTTCATAATTCTATGAAGAGTTGAAGGCACCACATGCTCATGAATCCATGGTCTTCCTAAAAGAAGAATGTATGAAATTTCATGAGGCATAGCATGAATAGAAGTTTGTAAGGTAACCTTTCCAACTGAAATGGGCAAGTTTGTAAGGCACCACGTGCATTTCATTGAGTGAATGTTTTACTATATTGTCAAATCCCCGAATCAATAAGGAATCAGGTTTTATTTGTGATGTGTCTACTCCCAATTTATCTAAAAGGTTTATAATACATACATTCAGAGCTAAACCTTTATCAACAAGGGTTCTCTTTATTCCTTATTATGGTATCTAGCTATTATCATGAATGCATCATATTGCTTGCACATTTCCAAGGGAGGGAGTTCATGTTGGTGAAAGGTAATGTCTACATTAACTGTATTCATTCCTTGTATAAGAGATGCCACATCATTTGCATTTGTATTAGGAGGAACCACAACTTGTTGTAAGGCCATTTGAAGCATGGTATGGTAACTAGGTGAGGATTGAATAAGATCCCATAAGGAAATCATATTGAGAGTATTCTTAATTTGTTCAACAAGATCATACTCCTTTCCACTATGTGATGGTAAATGAGGAGTGTTAGACAATATAGGATTCGATAATTGTAGTGAACCAAGATTAGGTTGAGTTTTGCTATTGTTCCTTGTGTTGTATGTATGAGAAATAGTGGTGTAGTTTGATTGATGTGGTACATTATCTTTAGGAGCGTTAAGGATAAGGAAAGGTTTATTTGAAGGTTGGGGTTTGTTGGAAGGTGGATAAAGGATGTTGAGGTTGAATAGAATTTATTTCATTTACCTTAGACATATTTGAATAAGCATCAGTGGATGAATAGTGTGAGAGGAAGTCATGAAGGGCTTCATATAACATGTCAAAGTCATCACGACTAAAGGTGTTACATGTTTGTTGATAGGCTGATACGAGATAGCATTTATTTCTCCTAGGTTAGTTTGTTTGGACAAGCCTTAGCAGATGAAGTCTCCAAGGGCTTCATCTAATGTATCAAGCTCATCATGACTAAAAGGGTTGAGGTTCAAGCCAACTTTGAAAAAGGGTGTTAACATGTTGAAGTAACCATACATCTTTAAGTTTAACATTTTGAGTTTTATATCTTGGTTCTCAAATGAACAAGCTACGTGTATTAAAAAATTATAAACATAAACTATGAAAATGCATATAACAGTAAATTGACAGACTGAAACAGAAAACTAAGTACAACACATAGAAGCACAAAATGGAACTATTTGACTCCAGAAACTATAATCTTAGATCACACAAGGACTAAGATTCCAAGAAGGGAATCTTTGTCCTTCTGATGAAATTTTGGTATTCCAAACACTAGAACATGCAACAAAGAGGTCAAACAGGGTTCTAGACAAAAAAACCCCGAGAGGGACTAAGATGCCTATAAGGGCATTTTAGTCCCACTAAAGGTTTTTGGAAAACAAATAGAAAAATCTGAATTAAGAATAGCCTCCATAGGGGCCTGATGTTTGGAAACAAAAAATGATGGAATCAGATTCAAAGAAAAACAATGATGAACAAGCAACTGAATGCAATTTTTTTATTTTCAATGCAAGAATAATGGTTCAAAATGAAATTAAGAGGATGGAAAATGCAGGTTTTAGTTTTTCAATGAAAGTTATTGATGCAAGAAAGGAAAAAAACAACCTATATGCACTTTCACTAATGCAAAGATAGGAAACCCTAAATGCAATTTCACTAATGCAAGATGCAAGAAACCCTAGATGCAAAATGCAATGAATGCAATCTAAATTTAGGACTCTAAAGGACTCCAAAACATAAAAGGAAGAGTGCTCAAACAAATTCAAGTTCACCAAAATGAAATGTATGTAAATATATGGGGGAGAAAGGATGTCATTTTCCTCCTATTCTACTTAGTTCATTAAAATATGTTCTAAGAACCCTAATAGGATTGACTATCAACCCCTCAAGGTGAGTCAATACACAACTAGGAGAACTTAGGAGGGAGAATCCTATCAAATTAATGGGTTCACCACTAAGCAAATACTTGGAAATAATAATATTTGAAAACACACTGTGATATGCAAAACACTCAAAATAAGCAAAATGAAGCTTCTTAATATTGGAAATGAATAACTCCAAGTTAGGGTATGTGTACTTGGGTAGCCTAGAGATGCCAAAAGGATTCTGGAAACACAAACAATCTCCTAAAATATGCCTTGGAGGACTAAGATGCCTTTACTCCCATCTTGGTCTCGATGCTACTGTTTTTCAGGGCCAACACAGAATCTTTAGATAACAGAACAAAATTTTGAAAAATCACTGAAAGATTCAACCAAGAGGACTAAGACGCCTTTACTCTCATCTTAGTCTTGATCTAAATTTCTACAATTTTCAAATGTGATCTTGAAACTTGAGATTTGAACTTCCTTCTTCACTAAGCTCTTGGATCTAAACTTGCAAAAAGTACTGCAAAACAAAGGAATTTGGACGAATTTTTTATGGGGGTTTTCCTTGGTCAAACCCCTTGTTTGGTAATTATACCTTGATGCAAAAGCATGAATTTGAAAATGGAAATGTGTGTGCCCTAATCTTAATTGTGTCTAAGATTATGTAAGCTATGATGTGAAGAAACTCTATTCAAATGTATTAGAATAAGATTCCTAAGATGAAAATGGAAATGACCTATAAAGGAGATCTCTAATCACCCTAACAAGTCACAAATATGGAGTATACCTTCCTTAGGCAGAAAATAGAACAATAAATGAAGATGGAATCAATCAAGAAACAAGTCCTTAGGCTTGGATAAATGGATAATTACATCTCCAACCTACAATCTCTCATGATCTAGAATAGGCATCCATCACTAATCTTTGGCAATGCTAGATCTTGACTTAGAAAGAATTGAAAAACCTACAAAAACATAATAGAAGGTTGCTCCAAAACTCTTCAAAACTACCTTCAATTTGATTGCTCACTTACTTAGCTAGTTACTTCTTCCTTACTTAGGTGAAAAATGCATGGGAGTCTTTCTTTTATAGGCATTCCTAACTAATACCATGAAAATTTGTTCTCAAAGGTCAACAAAAGGTCATAATAATTCAAATATTTACAGTTCCCACTTTCAAATCTCGAAAAAAGGCCCTTGGGACTAAGATACCCTAGGTGGTGTGTTGGTTCCACTAGGTGGGACTAAGATGTCACCAATTGTGTCTTGGTCCCACCAGGCTCAATTTTTTGGTTCAAAAAGTGGGTTACCAAGATTGATGATTGTTTGAGGGTTTTGGTCCAGTTTAAGGGTAAAAATAGTCCTCGAGATGCATAAAAATGGGTTTTAGGGGCCCATAATAAGTGATCTAAAGGGGAATTAGTGCAAGATATGCTAAAATAGGTCCAAATTAAGTGTAAAAATGCCAAGGTATGCATTTTACTACAATACACCTTATTTGTTGTAATAGATAGTTATTTGTTTAAAGGCCAGTCGAATCTTTAATGAATGTTATCTAGTTATGTTCTATAGGAATTTATCTATGTATATAAATGTTCTTGATCAAATGATTATCATATGAACATAGTAAGGACCACCCTCCTCTGTTTAAAAGATCTTGTAGAGTAAAGTAAGGGCCTCAAACTTCTTACTTGTATGTTGGCCAATCCTTACCCTTGTCGATTTTTTGATTCTAGCAGATTTAGAGGTAAGCAGTAAGACCAAGTTTTGTTCTAAAACAATAACCAACATAAATGGCGACTCTGCTAGGGATGAAATTTGAAATTTGGTTGTAGATTTTCCTATCAAAGAGTCATTAAAGTCTTGAAATATTATTTGTAACTAGAGGTTGAAAATTCTAGATTGTTATTTTCCCATTTGAGTAACCAACAGATTGGTGACTCTGCTATGAAAAGCTTGAGTATTATCCATTTGAAAAGATTCAATCAGTTTGTTAATCTATAGTTTTAGGTCAGATGTCCAAGGACCTGCATACTTGAAGGAGATTGCTGCAATGTTTCTAGTGCATTCGTGATGTCTAGTGCTCTGGTGGTGGAGAGAACTTAGAAATACCTAGATCTTGGAAGAATATTTCTATTGCTTGAAGATCTTTTCCTCTTTCAAAGAGGTGGCGACTCTACATAATTTTCTACATCATCAGAAGAGTTGGTTGCAATAGTTCTTAGGTATTTTTCTATTGCAACAATTGTGTATGAAGGTTTTCAAAAAAGGTTCTAGTAAATATTGTCCCTTATCCAATATTCTAAGGTAATGGTAGAAAGGGAAATGAGAAAGTAGGATATTTTAAAAAGGTATATTGAGAATTGACTAGTTGTAGAGGGAATAAATTCTTAATTGCAAAAATGTATGGTTATTCTATTTCCCCCTCTAAAATCTATAATGTCATGTCTAGAACACAACCATGTCCTTAAAGGAAGGTGTTCACTAGTGAAAGATACAACCCTCTGGATTTTAGTAAAATATAGGGTTACCCAGATTCTATCCCAAAAAGAATTAATGAATATTTTCCTAAGTTTAGAGGAGATTTTGAAAATTTAGCATGGGTAAGTGCACCAATCTGTGACACAATTTAGGTGCCAAATTAAAAAAACTATAAAAAAAACCCCAAAATAAGACCTTTGGTGCATGCCAAATGAGTAAAAATCCATTTGGAAAATACCAAATATCTTTTTAGACATAAAAAGCAAAAATCGGGTTGCAAACCCTTATTCTATCTTCAACCCGCGGCTTGAGGAAGAGGATTTCAGGTCTGCAACTTGTGCTCGACAAATCTCTTCCATTGTTTGCATCCTTAGCTTTCCATTTTCCATGAGGATGCCGCCAACACATCGAAGATGTCAAAGATTGCAAAGAGGTGTGTAGTTTTATTCTATTTATTTTGAATTTGATTTGGAATGCAAATTTAAATAGACTTTCATAATAAAACTTTGTTCTAATTCTCAGGGAATGAATCTCCACCTCAAAACATTGAGAATTCACAATCACCCCCTCATGAAGAGCCTCCTATAAAAGAACAACCCGAAACCCCTCCATCAATTCATAGGCATCCTCAAGGAACACAAGAAAATATTCAAAATCAAATTGAAAACAATAAAAAAGACATTCAACAATTAATTGCAAGATTAACTGAGCATGTTGAAACCCACCCTTATAGGAGAGGGATTGTTGAATCATTGAAGACAATTTTAACTCATGTAGGAGAAATGAGTGAGGAAATGAATTTTTGGTCAACTAAGAGGCATGAGATGACACAATTTTATGCTAATGGTTTGTCATATGCCAATGTCAAAAAACTAAAAATTAGCAAATCTGAGTTGTGTGCCCTATATTTTACAGACCCAAAAACCAATGAACCTTTGTCCCATGCATGCAGGAGGTTCCTCATCCATTGGTGCCACCATGAGTTAATGAAAAACAAATTTTGCGAGTGGTGGTGGATGTTATTTGACCAACCTCCATGCAATAACCATGAGGTGCCACAATACTTTTTGAGGAAACTCTATTGGGAGTTTGTCCTCAATAAAATGCCAAACTATTTTGACATCTTAGACTTTCAAGGTAGAGGTGAGGGCTCCACACACGATAGACCTGTTGCATGATATAATCCATAGTTTGCACCAAGAGCCTTGGCCAGACCCATGGTGGAGCATGTCGTTGTTCCTTCCATTGTGAAGGATAGTGTAAAGATGGAAATGATGAAGTCGATTAGCTCACTCACCCAAACCATTTTACAGTATGTGAGTCCTCTAGTAGAGCTTGGTGTGGAGGAGACGTGTAGGCCCCAAGCTTCACCCCACCATTGTGGCACTTGTGGTGCTGTTTGCACATATGATTATTAGGGTGCTCGTAATGTAGCTACATAGCCTACCTCAATTGTAGAGGCGATGGATTTCATAGATGATATTTTGAATGACACATTCGGCATTGACACTCAAGTAAAATTTAGCAAGTTATTTTAATGTTGTTTATTAAAATATATTTTGAAATTTAAGAATAACTAAATTAGTAGAATTTTGATATGATGAAATTTCAGGGTTGCATTGTTCATGAGGGATGCTCTATTCCTACAGATCCTTATACATTCTCGACGATGAGTCCACAGTTATGCAACTAGTATTAAAGATATTATTATTGCATTTGAATAGTTGAATGCTATATTTGAATGTTTGTCTCATAACATACTTTAGATTTCAAACAGTTTCCTGGTGCACCTTCTTCCTCCACACCTCGCAATTCATATCCTCAAACAACATACACTCAGGTAGCCTTTATTCATTAATGGTGTTGTAAATCTATGTTAGCTATTTTTCATAATTTTGCGTATATACAAATCTAAAAAATTGATGAGAAACACAAACATTGCATTCAAGTATTCGTTGATCATGTCACATTATGTTCTCCTATATCAACATGATACCTAAGATATTGTTTCATTTGCAGATGTTGATAAGAGATAGCCCTGGTGATGTTGGTGGCATGATGGACCATGGAGTTGCTGCAACAATAGCCAATTCTAATGCATTGAGAGAGGTATGGAATAGATTAGTTGATTTGACATTATATTTTCTCTTTTACGGTCTATTATAGAAAATTTTCACGATAATAATATGTAGTTTAATTTCTATCTTCATGGTTGCTACAAGTGTTTGTCACTCTAGATCATGGATGTGGTGATGCTGTAAATGTGCTTGATGACTATATGTATGTTGTAAGTGATTATATATTTTTTTATATGCCATTCCACAATTCAATTTCTATGTTTTAACATCTTTACTTTTAATTGTGTTAGTTGAAGGTCCAGAGTAAAGAGAGGAGTAGCGAGTGTGTTTGAAACAAAAGAGAAGCAACAGTCACTCCATCCAACTAAATTTTGAAGGCAGCATGAGATCTATTTCCGTCCCATAGAGGGAAATGACTATGTATTAGTGTTGTTTATTGTATGCCTATGTGGTATTTTGGAACATATGTTTTGTACTATTGATATATATACATGATATTTTATGTCCATATGGCTCCTTTGTACTCAGCCTATATGGTTTTTTTGGATATATTTATACACTTTTATCAATATATATCATTGTATAGCCTTTTGGATTTTTGATTAAAGAAATTCTTATTTTGCTACTACCATTCTTGAATGATTTTATCATGCGTATCGTGTAAGTTGTATGCTTGAATATTGTAGGCATGGATTTTGTTTACATCTAATGCTTAACTAATTACTTTCGAATTCTCAATAAGCCCCATCTAAATCGTATTGTATAAATAAGCTCCATTTGTGGTGGTTTGTATCCTTTGGAATGCTTCAATTACTTGTGCCTCACTAATGCAGATGTAAGGAGTCTCAAACCCAGTCAATCTGACAACCTGCCTTCAAGGGTCTCCTAACAAGATTAACACAACCTATTTTGAGCAATCTACACAACCTCAAAGCCCCATCAAACTAAACTCTTCATTCAATACCTTACCCAACAATCTAACCTTGTAGCACTCAAAACCCGATCCAAGCCTAATTTATCCCAACCTTTCCAAAACACTTGACCATTTAAAGGTGGATTAAGATACCCTTTTCAGGGTTACACAACATATGCCAAAACCAATAGTAACTCTTTTAGACCAACAAGAATGTTCAATACACCTCCCTCGCTCTAGGCTTCACAATTAGGCCTAATTTCCAAAGGATCCCCCTCACAAACTCACTTCCAAACCAAGGAAACTTGAAAAATTCTTAGGGATGCTCACCAAACTCAAGATTCTCCCATTTTAACAGCCCCAAGAACTTGTTCTATTCCTCTACTCATAAACCCTCCTAAACCTTCACAAAAACAAGGGTTTAAAAGAAACTCATGACTCTAGACCTCCCCCAATCCTTCCATAGGTCCAAAAACCCCACAGTACCTCTACCTTAACTTAAAAGACACTCACAATCCCATTCCTTTCAGTATTTATCAAATCCACTACTTGAGTTCCTTACTTTCATGGTGGAAACACCCCTGAACAACATTAGAACTTCACACCCCACTGAGTTTATTCATTCTCTCAGCCTCCAAAGATTCATACACCAAACTAATCATGGTACAAGCCAATCCATCGATCCACTAGGTTAGAACAGTAGATGGATTGGCTAATGTGTCATGGTGTTGCCCTCAAAACCCCTAACACAAAAAATAGAGTAGTAACCAAGTTTGCTGATCCCACACACACCAACGATGGATTTAAACCTTCGGAATAGATGCAAAGAGAGTAAACACATATGCAATCAAGTATCCAAAGCCTCAAGTCATGATAGAGTTGTACGAGCTTGTGCAAGGCAAATAAAATTCAGGAAAACAAAGAAAACCAGTGATCAACGTTTTGAAAAGTATGTTTTCTTATTAGAAAATGAACAAAATCAACCCTCAACTTGGGGTATTACAACAATATATCTTGATACCACCTTCTAACTACCCCTTGAGCCAATCAACCACCATAACCACCCTTTGTTAGACTTCTAAGATGGAAATTTGCCAATTTTTCTCTTAATTACCATTCATTCACAACTTGATTTTTCAAATACCACCTAACTGACCTATTAAGCCTTTTAAATACAATTTCAAGGTATTTCTATAGCATATAGAGATATAGAGAGAAAATAAAATAAATATTTTAACTAATGAATTGTAAAAAATGGATTTTTGTAGTTTATATTCATGTCGTGTATTACATTGCATTGCACATCATTCAAAGTCAAAGAATTACTTCACTTTGCATAACTAATAAGTAGATGCTAATAGATGTCAAAAATTTAATTACAATATAGTTTGCACAAAGTCAACCTAAGCAGTTATGCAATTTCTTCACGTTGCATAACTAATAACTAGGAGTAGCTACCAATTGATATGGCATTGTATGAGACAAAATTTTTTTGAGATATTTTTTCTAATAGTTCCCTACCTCGTCTATGTTACCACATTTTTCATACATGTCTACCAAAGCATCTTTTCAAACAATTCATTGCCTTGTTGCTATGGCTAAAAGCCTAAAACAAGTGATTTGAACAAGCTATGGATGCTTCGAAAAAATATATCAAAATAATAATAGTAAGCAATAGCATAGACAAGGTAGTGAACTATTTGAAAAAATGCATCAAAAAAATTGCTTTGAAATGATAAATTTAGTTGTGCTTTCACTCTTCTTTAACATTGTATATCTGCTCCTTTTGGTTTTCTATTTGTGTGATGGTAGACCAATGTTCAAGCCCTATGTACAATCTCAATTGGTATTTATTGTTTTGGTCATAGCAACAAAAATATTTTGGGGAATAAATCAGCAAACCAAAAGTATAAGATTTTTTGAAAAAATTAGGAAAAAATTGTGAAAAAATCGAGAAAAAGTCGGATTTAAAAAAGACATAAAAAATTGTATAACAAGAGATAAAAACTATCTTGTTTGAAATTGAAATGCATTTCCATAGCATTGAGATATAGAGAGAAAATAAAATAAAGAGTTTAGCTAATGAAATGCAGAAAATAGATTTTTGTAGCTTATATTCATGCATTGCACATCTTTCAAACTCAAATCATCACTTCACATTGCATAACGAATAACTAGATGTTGATAGATGACAAAATTTCAATTACAATATAGCTTTTTACAAAGTCAACCTAAGCAGTTATGCAATTAATTCACATTGCATAACTAATAACAAGGAGCAGTTGCCAATTGCTTTAGCTTTTCATGGCATTCCATGAGACCACATTTCTTTGAGGCATTTTTTCAAATAGTTCATTCCCTTGTCTATGCTATGACATTTTTCATATATGTCTACCAAAGCATTTTATCAAATAGTTCATTGCCTTATTGCTATGGCTAAAATCCTAAAACAGATGCTTTCGAACAAGCTATGGATGCTTGGAAAAAATCTATCAAAGCATAATAGTAAGCAATAGCATAGACAAGTGTTTTTAAATTTTTTTAAAAAATGCCTCAAAGAAAAGTGGTCTCATGGTGATGGAATGCCATGACAAGCCATAGACAAGGCAGTGAATTGTTTGAAAAGATGCCTCAAAGAAATGTGGTCTCATGGTGATGGAATGCCATGACGAATGCCTATGGTGATGGACTCTCATGGAATTCCATCACCATGAGAACACATTTCTTTGAGGCATATTTTCAAACAGTTCACTGCCTTGTCTATGGTATGGATTTTTTCATACATATCTACCGAAGCATTTCATCAAAAAATTCACTACCTTGTTGCTACGGCTAAAATCCTAAAATAAGTGCTTTCGAACAAGCTATGGATGCTTCGGAAAAAGCTGTCAAAGCATAATAGTAAGCAATAGCATAGACAAGGCAGCAAATTGTTTGAAAAAATTCCTCAAAGAAATGTGGTTTCATGGTGATGGAAGGCCATGACAAGCCATAGACAAGGCAATGAAATATTTGAAAAAAATGCCTCAAATGAATGCAGTCATATGGTGATGGAATGCGATGACAATAATCACCATGGGACTGCATTTCTTTTAGGCATTTTTTCAAACAATTCACTACCTTGTCTATGCTACCACATTTTTCATACATGTCTACCAAAGCATTTTGTCAAATACTTCACTGCCTTGCTACTATGGCTAAAAGCCTAAAACAAGTGCTTTCGAACAAGCTATGGATGCTTGGAAAAAATCTATTGAAGCATAATAGTAAGCAATAGCATAGACAAGGTAGTGAACTGCTTGAAAAAATGCTTCGAATAAATGTGGTCTCATGGTGATGGAATGCCATGACGAATGCCTATGGCTATGGATTGTCATGGCATTCCATCACCATGAGACCACATTTCTTTAAGGCATTTTTTCAAATAGTTCACTGCCTTGTCTATGCTACGACCTTTTTCATACATGTCTACCAAAGCATTTTATCAAACACTTCACTGCCTTGCCTCTATAGCTAAGAGCCTAAAATAGGTGATTTCAAACAAGCTATGGATGCTTGGAAAAATTCTATCAAAGCATAATAGTAAGCAACAAGCTATGGTCTCATTGCTTTTTCTCACATGAAAATCAACACGATTTTATTTGTATTTTTTTACAAGTTTTAAAAGCATATTTTATCGATTTTTCAGTTTTTGCCGATCAGACGAGAAATTTCTAAGCATCACGGTGTCCGAGTAATAGCATGCTGAGGTTCACAACCATTTTGCACTTTGGACCCTTAAGGGATCGATCCGGTTGAACATAGCTCTGAGTGATTTTGCATGTTTGGGTGTGAAAGAGGACCATGCCTAGTGTAAACATACCTAGTCGTACGCATTGGGACAATTCGTTTGGTCACACAAGTTGCAGAATGAAAGTTGCACCACTTTGCAGCTTTCAACTACTTGCATTTGACAACTTTTTCCTCATGTGAAAATTTGCCACCACAAGAAAATGCCTCCGAGATAGTGAAAAATGAGCGAGGTTATTATAGAGGGGCCCAACATGATCCCATAGGATCAGATGAGAAGTTTCTAAGCATCACAATGTCCAATTAATAGCATGTTGAATTTCACAGCCATTATGCACTTTGGATCCTTAAGGGATCGATCTAGTTGAACGTAGCTCAAAGTGATTCCACATGTTTGGATGTGAAAGAGGACCATTCCTAGTGTAAACGTACCCACCCAAGCACATTGGAACAATTCGTTTGGTCACATGAGCTATAGAACGAAAGTTGCACCACTTCTCAACTTTCAACTACTTGCATTTGACAAGTTTTTCCCTGAGTGAAAATTCACTACCACAGGAAAATGCCTCTGAGATAGAAAAATTGAGAGAGGTTATTGTAGATGGGTCCAACATGATATTTTAGGATTAGACGAAAAATTTTTAAGCATCATGGTGTCCGAGTAATAGCATGCTAAAGTTCACAACCATTTTGTACTTTGGACCCTTAAGGGATCGATCTAGTTGAACGTAGCTCAGAGAAATTCTGCGTGTTTGGGTGTGAAAGAGGACCATTCCTAGCATAAGATTACCCACCTAGACGTGTTGGAACAATCCATTTGGTCATATGAGCTACAGAATGAAAGTTGCACCACTTTGCAACTTTCAACTACTTGCATTTGACAACTTTTTCCCCGAGCGAAAATTCGCCACGATAGGAAAATGCCTTTGAGATAGAAAAAACTGAGAGAGGTTACTATAGACGGGTCCAATTTGATCTTGTAGGATTAGACAAGAAGTTTCTAAGCATCACGGTGTCCGAGTAATAGCATGTTGAAGTTCACAGCCATTTTGCACTTTCGACCCTTGAGGGATTGATCTAGTTGAACGTAGCTTAGAGCGATTCCATGTGTTTGGGTGGGAAAGAGGACCATGCATAGTGTAAAAATACCTATTCAAATGTGTTGGAATAGTTCATTTGGTCACATGAGCTGCAGAATGAAAGTTGCACCACTTTGCAACTTTCAACTACTTGCATTTGACAACTTTTTCCCTGAGTGAAAATTCGTTAGAACAAGAAAATTCCTATGAGATAGAGAAAACCAAGTGAGGTTATTGTATAGGGGCCAAATATGATCTTTTAGGATCAGACGAGAAGTTTCTAAGCATCACGGTGCCCGATTAATAGCATGTTGAAGTACATAGCCATTTTGCACTTTGGACTCTTAAGGGATCAATCTGATTGAACGTAGCTCAGAGTGATTCTATGTATTTGGATTCAAAAAAAGACCATGCCTAGCATAAACATACCTATTCAGATGCATTGGAACAGCTTGTTTGGTCACACGAGCTGCAAAATGAAAGTTGCACCACTTTTCAACTTTCAACTACTTGCATTTGACAAATTTCTCCCCGAGTGAAAATTTGTCAGCACAGGAAAATTCCTCCGAGATAGAAAAAACTGAGTGAGGTTATTGTAGAGGGGCTCAACATGATCCCATAGGATTAGACAAAAAGTTTCTAAGCATCATGGTGTCCGAGTAATAGCATGCTGAAGTTCACAGCCATTTTGCACTTTGGACCGTTAAGGGATCGATCCGGTTGAACGTAGTTTAGAGCGATTCCGTATGTTTGGATGCAAAAGAGAAGCA
Source organism: Sequoiadendron giganteum (assembly GCA_007115665.2). NCBI lineage: Eukaryota > Viridiplantae > Streptophyta > Pinopsida > Cupressales > Cupressaceae > Sequoiadendron > Sequoiadendron giganteum. The sequence continues at coordinate 344,911,712 of CM021110.1, forward strand.
TGCCTAGAGTAAATGTACCCACCCAGATGCATTGGAATAGTTTGTTTGGTCACACAAGCTGCAGAACAAAATTTGCACCACTTTGCAACTTTTTCTCTGATTGAAAATGTGCCACCATAGGAAAATGCCTCCGAGATAGCAAAAACTGAGTGAGGTTATTGTAGAGGGGCCCAACATGATCCCATGAGATTAGATAAAAAATTTCTAAGCATCAGGGTGTCTGAGGAATAGCATGCTGAAGTTTGCAGCCATTTTGCACTTTGGACCCTTAAGGGATCGATCGGGTTGAACGTAGCTCAGAGCGATTCCGCGTGTTTGGGTGCGAAAGAGGACCATGCCTAGTGTAAAAATACCTATTGGGATCTGTTGGAACAATATTTTGGTCACAAAAGCTATAGAACGAAATTTGCACCACTTTGCAACTTTCCATTACTTGTATATGACAGCTTTTTCCCGAAGTGAAAATTCGCTAGCACAGGAAAATGCCTCTGAGATAGCAAAAATGGAGCGAGGTTATTGTAGAGGGGCCCAATATGATCCCATAGGATTAGACAAGAATTTTATAAGTATCATAGTGTCTGAGTAATAGCATGTTGACGTCCACAACCATTTTGCACTTTTGACCCTTAAGGGATCGATCCGGTTGAACGTAGCTCAAAGCGATTCCACGTATTTGGCTGCAAAAGAGGACCATGCCTAGCATAAAAATACCCACCTAGACATGTTGGAATAGTTCGTTTGGTCACACAAGCTATAGAACGAAAGTTGCACCACTTTGCAACTTTCAACTACTTGCATTTTTCAGCTTTTTCCCCAAGTGAAATTTCACCACCACAAGAAAATGCCTCCAAGATAGTGAAAACTGAGCAAGGTTATTGTAGAGGGTCCTAACATAATCTTATAGGATTAGATGAGAATTTTATAAGAATTACGGTGTCTGAGTAATAGCATGCTGAGGTTTGTAGCCATTTTGCACTTTGAACCCTTAAGGGATCGATCCGGTTGAACATAGCTCAGAGTGATTCCCCATTTTTGGGTGCAAAAGAGGACCATGCATAGTGTAAAAATACCCACCCGGATGCGTTGGAATATTTTTTTTGACCACATGAGTTGTAGAAATGAAAGCTAGACCACTTTGCAATTTTCAACTACTTGCATTTGACAACTTTTTCCCTGAGTGAAAATTCACCACCATAGGAAAATGCCTCTGAGATAGAAATAATCGAGAGAGATTATTGTAGAGGGGTCCAACTTGATCTCGTAGGTTTAGAAAAATATTTCGTAATCACCACGGTTTATGAGTAATACCCTGTCAAATATGGTTGCCCTTTTGCACTTTGCACCCTTAAGGGATCGAGTTGGTTGAACCATAGTAGTTGTTTGGTTGAATGTCATACCCTAAGGTATGTTAGAGATGACCTAGGTTGAATCAATTTCTATGAGGCATACGCTGCCCCTACCTTGTTAGCCCTACAGATTTGGAAAAGCAATGAGCTCACTAGCTTGCCAATTCGGTAGGACTGACAAGGTAGGTGGTGGAGGAGTACCTAGGCACCTAGTCACAAATCTCCATGTTTGATGGTCAGAATGCACCCTTGCATTAAAAATGTGTCAAAAAGTGAGTTTGAAAGCCTAAAAGGAAACATGAGAGATCACATCTCAATGACATAATGGAGTCATTAGTTTAGTTAGTAGGAAAAGTGATATAGTTACAAATTTGTGAGTTGCATAATGCAACAAATTTATAATTGCAACGGTTATGTATTTTGAAAAGTTGGTTTCTTGGTGGTTAGGGGCATTGATCAGCTATAAGAGGATGAGAAATTATATGTAAATCCTGGAGAGGCTCGATTTGTGGTTGTTGGATTGGAGGGAAAAGAATAAAGCTTTGAAATTACTTTGTTTTCTCATAGTTTTACTGATTTTTCTGAGTTCCCTAGCTATGTACAGGCCGAATAGGTCTTATATGTATTGAATTCCCTTGAGCAACAATAGATAAATGTTCTAACTTGTGTTTGGTGCCTTGGCAAGGTTTGGTTTAATCTTTTAGTGCCTTAATTCATCAAATTGCTCCTACTGGGTTTCTGAACAACCTTAAGGGTTTAGGGTTATTCTAATGGCATAACCATCATCCCACCTACTGTCATCAAATGTAACTTGGCGGGATGATGTATTTGAGTGTAGGGAATTTTATTTCAGGAGTTGGAGGTGTTGAAGGATGACCCCTTGGCTTGAAGAATGAAAGGAAGGGCTGTAGGTGTGTGCTTTCCCTTGGAAATTAATGGGTCATACCTATGGAATGAATAAGTCATATTTTTAATGGTCAAGTGAGTGTTCCTTAAGCATGGATGGACCTATTAAAAGATGTCTACATAGTTAGATTGGGTAGGAATTGTTGGGAAAGTGAAGATTCAACAACATACCCCTATCCTAGGCTAGTGAATTAGCCCTCTTTTCCAAAGTATCCCACTCACAAACTTTCAACTAACCCACCAAAACCACTCAAACCTCCTAAGAAGACTCCAAATAGAAGGATTCCATAGATTTTAGGCCAACAAAGTGCCACAAAATGGGCCAACTCCAAAACCCTCCATTTTCCTAGTTTTGCCCAAGGTTTATTGAAAGTCTCACTTGCAGACCTTTCTTGACCATTCCACCAACTTAGATACCTTTGTTTTGATGCCCATATGCTTTAAATTTAAAGATATTTCACTACTCCCCTTGTTTTCAACAAACCCTAGGCAAAAAGCTCCATTTTTATGCAATTTAGGTAATAAAATGCCTAGGACAACAACTCCAAGACTCACCATTCATTTTTCCCTGTCTTGGATGGACCTACACACACTGAATACCTATTATACAAATCCTCTCCTCTGAGCCACATGAAGGAAATACTAGGTGGAGGGCTTAAATAATTCATTTCTTATTCAAAACACAAAATCTGGGTTTAACACCCGCCTGGAGAAATCTTGCCACAAAACTCACAAAAATGAAAGAAAGACTTTCAAACCAACTTGAGAAGGATTTCAGACTTTTTTCCCACTCATTCAAAACATCAGAAAATCATCTATTTTCTGTATAGATGTCTTACAAAGAAGAAATACATAATTTTCTATGAAAAACACAGGTTTGCAAGGAAATCACACCAAGATCTTATTGAATTTTTTTGAAGATTACATTCACCAACCTTCCAAATGAGTTCCTCAACATTTTCAAATAATTCTTCACTCAAAACAACTAACCAACTTCCAATAACTGACTTTGAAACTCTAACAATTCATTATGTTGCAAAATTGCAAGGTGACAACCTTTAAGCAACATTTTGCATTTTCTCCCTAGATGACCTCCCAAGCACTCAAGTGCATTAAAAACGGTCTTGTTAGACCTTATTGGTGCAGGAGAACCAAAAAATTATGGTTTCAATAATAGGAGTTCAAAAATTTTAAAATTTCATTTGAAGGTGATTTCATCTTTGTTCCATGAAGACATTGCAAAATGTGTGAAAACTTGAAAAAATTGTCAAAATTGTCAAAGATGTCAAATTGGGTAAATGAAGGGATTTTGTTTTTTTTGAGTCTAGAAGTCTTAATAAGGGTTAAATAAGGTCTAAATTACCATATTTCAGGTGTTTAAAGGTATTTAGAATCTTAAAAGTTCTATAATTGCAAAAATGCAAAATGTTACAAATGTTGTCAAATTTGTGCTGATTTGCAAAATTAGTCATTTAATGGGTAATTAGGTACAAATTGGTTGGTTTTAAGGTGTTTGTGGCTTTTAAATTTTATAAGAGGACTTCTCATTCTCTAATCAAGGTTGTTGAAGGTGTAATAAACTCACAGAATAAGAATACCACGCTTTTTTGGTGCATTTTTTGAGTTTTTTCATTATTTTTCAAAATTGTTTATTGTTGTCCGGACTGTATAGACCCAATCATGCTTTGAAATATTTAGAGGTTGAATTTTTATGAGTTTTCTTCTATCTTCACTTGGTTTTGAGTTCTAATCTTTTTTTTTGTAAGAAAAACTCAAAAAATACAGTGTATACCCTATTTTTTCCTTTGTGAAGGGTTTGAAAGCAAAATAATGAGGTTTTGACCAATCTGTTAGAAACCCTAGATCAGACATGCAAACCTAAACATCTTCCATAGAAGAGAAAACATCAAAAAAGTAGAGCTTTGCATGTAATGTGCAAAATAATATATTCAGGAATTTAATATTACAATGAGATGATTTGCTTTATAAAAGAAAAGTATGCAACCCTAATGTTGACCTAAAATTAGCTCAACCTAAGTAAAGTTATGCAAGTGTAATTAAATATTAATTACACTAACACCCCCCCATAAGTGCAACTTAGGGAGACTAAATAAGCATGCACCTAAAACTAAGATGAATGCAAGAAAGCATGAATGGGTCCCGGCAACTAGGCCTGATCAGGTACCCATGTACAAATGCAATAATGAGGTAGAGAAGGAAAACCCAGTGGGACAACCCCCCCTACAATGAGATGACTTCTATAAAGAAGCACTGGAAGAACACTATGGAGTAACACTGGAACTGCAATCTGACAAGCAAGGAAAGATACTTCTGTCTACAAGAAACCATATCGGAATCATAATAATGTGACAACAGACCCGATGCCATGAAACACTCGAAAACACCAAACTGGAACAACCTTGGAATCCATGAAGCAACAGTAGATGATATGATGATGACAGAATCTGGAAGCCGTGAATCTCGATGTTGATGCCAAACTAAGACTCAAACTCTTCCATGGAAAAAAGTACCATACAGACTCGGGAACAATAACCACAAATTTAGTGGCCCTCAAACTGAGATGGATCCGATGCGAATCACTAACCATAGGCTCTCAATCTAAAGCGTGAACCAAAATGAATCTGGTATGTGTCAAGCTAAGACAAAGATATGGCCAAACGAAACTAAGAAACCAGATTACAACCCATGCAAGTTGCCATCAAAACATGATGAAGATTATTATGCAAAAAACCCCCCCGACGGAACTTTATATGAGTTCATTTATTACAATCCCCAATCACTGGAAAAGGAGAGAATTCCTAACATGCATAAACAAAAAATGAAAATAGAACTCAGATCTGTGTAGAGAACTGAACCAACTTTCCAATTCTGCAAGAATGGCGAAAAAAGGATCACCGAGTCAAAAGATATGCCCTCCGGAGTGAAAACAACAAAATCTGAGTTCAAGGACCTGAAAAATAAATCTGGAAAAAAATCTAGGAAAACTAAAACATTGAATAGATCAGCGTCGGAATCAGCTTTCCAACAGTATCTCGTTTGCGAAAAACGGACACCGTACGCAAAAGTTACGTCCGATTTTGTCAAAGATGCTTCAGAATGGCCAATATGACCTACAGGCAGCCCAGGGGGCTAAAAAAATCTCGGCTCCTACTCCTGCATGTGACCAGGGGCTGCGGCGGAGCCCTTGGTTGTGCATATGACCGTCGGAGGTGCTAAGGACCGGCTGGGGGCTGAAGAGGCCCGACGGAGCTGGAGGGGCAGCCACCGGCGGCGGCGGCCGAAGGGTGGCCGCCCAGTGGCGCAGCGACAGTGACGGGTTTAAAACTACAGGCGCGAAAACCGATGGGATTTTTCCATTTTTTTTCGATTTTCATGAAGAAAATTGCTTCGAAATGCGTGCTGGGGAGGCCGTACGGCTTCCCTGGCAAAAAAGTTTTGCCTTCCGGATCAACTTCGTCAAAATCGACGAAACGAAAGGCAATCTTGGGGTTTTTGGCCACTGCGAACGCAATGGTGACCTCCGTTTCTGCTCAAAATGCTTCAAAAAAATGGCTACCTCCAGAGCTTGCAAAAAAATACCAAAACTGAAACCCTCACAGATCTGGCAAATGATGACCAAAATCTGCAAAATAAAAGCCAAACCTGACTTTTTCTAGCAATCTGAATCCAATGGTGAGATCCAATCTAATCCAAGACGCTGCATAAATGAACTCAAGGGAAAAAATCCTCGAGGAACCTTGAAGGAAATCTGCAATGGTTTTCTCCAGAATTTGAGAAGGGGCTACATGTCAAGGCTCTGATACCATGTTAGAATCCAAGATCACCTGCATGCAAATGCAATCACCTGTCACATGCAAAAGACATTCAGAACAAACAAGATCTGTAAACCTCAAAGTGTAAAATGCATTATGAGAATCTCAGTTATTACAAAGAGATCAATCCTTATGAAGGAGATCAAGAAACCCTAAAAGGGAAACCCTAAATGAAACCCTAGTGTGCACACTTAATAATTAATCAATTATTAATGCACCTAAGTTTAGCTTAAGCAACTAGAGGAATAAGTGACTTAATTAATTAACCAGTATGATATAATTAATTAAGCATAATAAATTATTACTCTAACAACCCCCCTTAAGATGAACTTAGGAAGAAGCTAAAACACTAGAATAAGATGCATGCAAGCAAAGATGGGTCCCGACAACTAGGCCTAATCAGGTACCCATTTACAAATGCAAGAAAGAGGTAGAGGAGGAAAACCTAGTGGGACAAAACCCCCCTACAATGATATGACATGCTGCAAAGAAGCACTGGAAGAACACTATAGAGTTACACTGGAACTGCAATCTGGCAAGCAAGGAAAGATACTTCTATCTACAAGAAACCATATTGGAATCATAATGATGCAACAGCAGACCTGATGCTACGAAACACTCGAAAACTGCAAACCTAAACACCTTCCATGTTAGAAACCCTAGATCAGACATGCAAACCTAAACACCTTCCACAGAAGAGAAAACATCAAAAATGCAGAGCTTTGCATGTAATGTGCAAAATAATATATTCTGGAATTTAATATTACAATGAGATGATTTGCTTTATAAAAGCAAAGTATGCAACCCTAATGTTGACCTAAAATTAGCTCAACCTAAGTAAAGTTATGCAAGTGTAATTAAATATTAATTACACTAACACAATCCACCCACTTTTTTCTCCTGTAACTCAGTGGATTGGTGAAAATTATATTAGTATAGATCTATCAATGCATTTTATATCAGAATAAAGCATTCTTGTGGTGATTGTGTGATGCCATAGGGCTGGAAATGCAAATTTTCCCTTAAAAAGTGACGGTTTTGAAGTGCTTTTCAATGAAATGTTGATGAAGTTGAATTTGTAAAAATTTAAAATGTCAAGGAAGACCCTAATAAAGGTTTTTGGACCATTTATTTTTTTATTGAAGCCTAGGAATGAAGATTTTGAGAAAACCCTTGTTTTTACATTAGAAAATGAGGTTTTTTTGAGTTGGGAGTGTTTCTGACCATACAGGTGCAAAATAGTTATGGATTATGTGGTTTTGGGCCATTTAATTTTCTTCCCAAAGGTTCAAAGGTGATTGGATAAGTTTGAGAGGTACTTCATTTGTTAAATTGACCTATTTTCCTTGATTTTTCCATGGTGAGTGTATTGGAAGTCTAAATTGGTACAAAGGAGTTATACTTGATCTTGAAGTATGTTGTGTAAGTCCTTAATGGGTGTCTAAATACATCATTTAATTGACAAGTCTTTCAGGAAAGTTGGGTGAAAATTCTCTTGAAGCTGTTTAGCATTACTTGTAGAAAGAGTGTACCTGACAAGTGGATTTGTGAAGTTCTTTTGAATTTTCTTTGGATTTTGGGTTGATCATCTTGTATTTGTTATTTTAATTTGATCTCCACCTTGGGTCTACATCACTTATTCAACTCCTCCTAAGACCTTAGACTCAAAAACAATAAAAAGCTTGCTTTCACCCATCTTGACATGGACTGACCATTTATTACATTGTATCATATTTTAACATATTTTGCAACTTCCTCATTGCATAATGTTCAAAAGACCTTAATAATATTCCTTTCTACAATTATATTAAACATTATTTCATTCTTACTAATAAATCCACTTGTTTTTCCTTGAAGACAACTTTAAATGTAAACCATGAAGAATTACAACTAATTTTAAATGTAATATACATATTTAATTGAGGCATATATTAAGGAGTATACACATTTGCATTTATTAATTTCTCATAATTTTAGTATATAAAAAAGTACACTAACTCAATGACAAATATTACAATGGTGATGGAAGAACATCTTGAAAATCTTCCCATTTGTCAATACTTGTAGCAATACATGCAGGGAAATAATCTCGCCATTTCTAGCACAAATCATGAAATATATTGTACTTGAGAAGAAACAAAAGGAGTTGCTGCCCAGTTTCATTTTTCCATTCCACCTTAGTTGGCCCAGCTATTTGCATTCCAAAAAACCTATAAAATCCTCTCAATCTTAGACATAGACTCACATAAAAATCATTAAAAGAGTAATAACTAAATAATGTCAGTCATACAGCTAACAAGACCTACTATCACCTTCATGCATGCTATATAAGGAAGTCGATTGAAGGTCCTACAATGGTGATGTGCCCCTTCGCTACTTTATCATCTCTCGATGACCCTACGTATAAATTTCAAATATATCATTGAGAGGCTTAACATAAAACATGTAGCATATAAGAATCCGATAAATCTAGGAGATGGAAAAGAAAGAGAAGATTGAAAAGTAGAAAATGCACCAGCAACCGTTGTTTCTCATACCACTGAACACTTGCACCACCAACCGATGTTGTTCTTTTCTTATATAATTTGACAAAATTTAGTATTACCTATAGTCACAATTAGAAAATGATCAATGACAGTTGTAAATGCATATGACATCAAACAATAATGGTGAAAAAGCCTTATTGCAAGGTGTTGGTCCAAAAGAGTGATCAATAACATGAATTTACAAATTCAATGTGCATACTTACAAATCAATCCAGGGAACCATCTAGGTCTTCTCTACTCTTTATTGTGTCAAGTATTGCCTCGTGGTTAGACTCACACACTTTCCACAAGTTCTTGTTCACAGGTCTGCCCTTATATTTGATGAAATGAACGTTGGTGGCGACAACAAGGTTCGAATAGCGAAGAATTTTTTGATGCATTTCGAAGTCCTCAAACAACCAAACTACAACATTCTTAATTAGATACCTTTGAAGCCATGTTCCAATAACAACCACCGAACTTGTAGGATATTCTATGTTTTCTCCCTCTATAACTGGGGACTCCAATTTCTTTTTGGCCTCAAGATAATGATCTGTACCCTCTTCATTGTCTTCATCTGCAATCACTGCATAAACATGCCCTGCATTGATATGTTCATCTTGTTATATTTATTTACTGAGCAACATAATAGAAATTGTAAGATATATTACCTGGTTTTAGTAGGTCTGATACATGATCAAAGTTAATGGATGATAGCATCTCTATGATTTGTAGAGCTGCCGAGAGCTGATAAGTGTCAAGTGGGGTTAGACTTCTTACAGACCATTCGTCAACCCACTCTATTGACTCGCAATCATTCCATGATTGGAGTGTACATGCATAATAAAAGCATGCCATCTTCCTTGTATGGATAGTCCATGTACTTTCATTGGAGCTTCTAAAAGAGTGTAGCTCGCTCGATCCTATTAGTGTAAAACAATCCTCATATTTTGTAATGTTAGTATCATCTACTAAATGAAAAATCTACGAACTAAATAATTACCTTCACTACCTAGACCATTTGCACCATTGCACCACTAGACAATTGATCTTCCATCTATCAACTTTACACTGTTTGTTTACTTTAACTCTTCTCGTGCTAGGGATCTTTTGATACATGCACCTACTCCATCATGATACCCCTTTCCATGCCTGACCTCTGAGAAGTTCCACATATGTTGAACACCACTAATCCTATGCATCCTACTCAACCAGTAGAATATTTTGGTGTTATTGAATTGTGATGTACAATTATCTGACCATATGATATGCTGACTAAATTATATGCCCCTGGTAGCTAGATCAACATAGAACATATGAAAGCAACTTTGAACAAACTCTGTAGAATGTGTGCGATCATCATTGATGTAAAAGTGATACTCCCTCAATACTTTCCTATTTTCCTATGTACTAGAATTTTCATGAATGAATGCTATATGCACAAATATAGCAACCTGCATGGAGTTGTAGTACTATGATTTCACCTCGTTCTGTGGTTGTAGTGTGTAGTTCTCACCAAAGTCAAAAACTAAAACGATATGACGAAGTGGAAATGTGTCCTTGCATAACTTGAACTGTGAGTCCAACCATTGTGCTCTATGTGTATGCATTGCATAATAATAGACCACTTGATCAAGAAAAATGCCCATAAACTGATACACTGGAATCTTATCGCTGACCAATTCACACTTATTTGCTTCTTTCCCATCTTTTAGATTGTATGCCACTATCTTATGTTTGCCAAATTCCACAATTTTGTCTCCAATTGTGTGTGTACTAGCCATGTGTTGGAAAATTGGAAAATGTTGCATGCCACCACAATGATCACATGTGCCATCCAAACATTATTTTTTGTAAAAAAATTGACCATCCTCTCTTTCACATAAAATGGAAGACAAAAATTTCCTTGAGGATTTAGGTGGACGCATTATGTTACATTCCTGCAAAACATTGTCAATATGCATATCTACACATATACGTCGATAAACATCATAATGGTTAGAAAATTCAATATGAACCCTACAACAACGAGTAGTGCGTGTTTCATTTATTTTGACATAAAAAGGCTTTAGCATTTCAAGATACCTTTGACATATTTTAATTTCAAGAAACATCTGTACAAAATCGGCAAAAAATTGGGTTTGAGCGGTATCCAAATAATGCATTGGATGTCGCTCATGGTTTTTACTACCAATTCTCCTTCTTACAACATCTCTTTGATTAGGTGAGGTTCTTGTGTTATCCTTCCAATAATTCACAATTAAAGATCTCAAGCCTTGAGCAATTCTTATGTCTTTCCGTGGCACTCTACCCGAAAAATGCCTATAACTCATTGCTATTTGGATCCTCCACTCTTTCACACCTTCCTTTGGATCTCATTAGAGATTATCTAGTTATTTTCAAAGACTTAATTTTCTTTGTAAGGTTCACCTTGCTCCTTTTTTTACTGCTTAACAGTGTTGTTATCATCACACATCGTGTGGCACAACTATCCTTTGTGCGTGAGGTGGAACCCATGCTCTTGTATGCACTCATCAAGTTTTTTACAATGGAATTTTCACTTGATTCATTCAAAACTCTTAGCCCAAGAGCCTTCATGGTGGGCCTAAATTTGAGTTCCCTCATCATTTCAACAAATAGTTGGCATCTTCCAACGTCACTTAACTTCGCAAAAAACAAACTACATATCCTTTGTGCATATCTTTGACATGTATGTTTTGGAATCTTATTAGGCATCCATTTCAAAACATTGGAATCAATATCAATAAAAAATGTAGGTTTTCTATGCAAAACTCTAGGAGGTGTTCTCAAATTTAAATTTGTGTCAATATTGGGAAGGTCAACAACATCTGGGATAGATCGTGTACCTTCAATTGGAGGTGAAATTGATGGCATACCTTGAGATTGACATGTAAACGATGTTGTACATCACACTTGAGATGTTGTTTGTGGAGTGCCTTCAAATAGAGATGTGTTTGCTGATGTACTTTCAAAATGCAATGTTTTTGATGGTGTGTCTTCAATTGGAGATGTGATTTTTGATGTACCTAGAAAACCACATGTTGTTGTCAATGTGTCTTCAACTGGAGATGTGCATTGAGCTTCACCTATGGTTGATGATGTGCCCCCAACTTCTGTATCCATTCCTGTCCTTCCATGAACTTTCCTCATTCATGCCCTTTTTTTTTCCAATTTGACATCTCTCTTAGATTGCACGAGAATTTGTGGTTGTATAGGCTACAATTCCTTTGCTTCACGAGCTACATTTTTTGATTCTCCTCCTTGGATTTTTAGCTGCATGTTCATCTGGTGTTAGAGGCTTTAGTCATTTCCTCAACATGACCTTCAATGCTACATGTTCAAAAACACACATAGAACAAAAGTAAGTAATGCATTTTACAAAAATATTGATATCGCCGATTACATTGCATTAAATATGAAAAAAACCAAATCATTTTATGAAAGAAGGCATCAAGCTATTTGGAATTATCAAACATGTCTATGCTACACAATATTTTTCATACATGATGGAGTTAGATGTCTGTAGGGTTAGATATTAGAGTAGGGATTTTGAGTGTGTTTGAAGAGTTGGAAAAGTACCTAGAGGCTAATGTAGTACATGTAGGGATACATAATGAACTTGTTCAAAGATCTAGAGGAAGGCTCTTAATAAACTTACACACAACTTGATCACTTAACTTACCAAGAAACATAATTTTTGATGCAAAGAGTGGTGGAAACCATTCAATATATCAAATCAATGAGAATCAATCAGATTCCAAAGAAAAACCAGATGTTCAATTGAAAATCCCAACTTCTACCAAGCTTTCCCTTGTAGCATAGGTAACCCGGTTCAAGGGCCTTTTCACCAAGATTTTCCAAAACACTTGACAAAATTAGGGATGATTAAGATACCCATTTACAAGTTATAAAACATAGGTAAACCCCAACATCAACTCCTTTGGACCAACATTGACTTCCAATAGACCCACCTTGGAAAAGGCTATTCAATTGGCCTAATTTACAAAGAGAGTACATTTTAAACACTACATCTTCACTCAAAGTCCTCAAAGAGAAGTATTTTATGTGTAAAAACCTCCAATTTCCTAATTTATTTCTAGGTCTAAAACCTCTAGACCCCTAATACACCAAACCCTCAATTTCAAGCAAAATACTTGGGGTTTTAATGAAACTCCTATCTCCTAGACCTACCAGATCCATACAAATCACCAAACACACTTACTAGACCCTACACATGGTGAATAATACATTACATGGACAATCCTTCCCACATTTTGTCAAAACACCACTTGAAGCCCTAATTTTTACCATGAAAAGACCAAGCTACAGTCCTAGAACATCATCCCAGACACCCAACCTTGAACCCAAAACATTCTAAATAGTTTATCCATGTATTTTAAAAGTTAGAGGACCCATTCCACAAGTTATAGTAGGTAGAAAAAGTGTAATGGGTCAGATTACATAATGAAACCCCTCAATCCAAGAACACTGTGAAAGTAGGTAACAACAGTAAAAACAATATAACTTTCTCTATACAAAGAGTTAGAACCTCTAAATAGATGAAAATTAAAGATAATTAATTAATCGACAACATCCAACTAGTTTCATATCATCTTAGAGTCCATAGAGGTTGTACAACAACAAGAAAAGTGAGAGAAACCAATAAATTTCTAGAAAATAACATTCTTGATAAAAAAATGGGGTACAAATCAACCAACAACCTCTCCTTCGAGGAATTGAAGGTTATTAAACATATTTTAATTTTATTCCAACTCCCTCAAATTCTGCAACTTTTGTATCTTTTAGCAACTTTTATGACCACATTTAGCCAAATTGCAAGCTATGACACAACTGAACTCCCTTAGCTCCAAATACATTATAAAATGGTCTAATTGACCTTACTGAACACAATATACTCAACATTAACTAAAATCCTATAATTTGACCACGCTGACTAAGAGATGACATTTTTGATAAAATTGAGCTTACAAGGTGCTCCTGTACCAAAGGCCTGAAATGTTGATTTTGAAGTTGTGGACCTTTTGACTAGCATTATTTAACTTGAACTCTATGAAGGTTATGATGAAAAATTCACGGATTAGAGTTTCTAGTAATATTGATTTTATTTCATTCTGTTAGGAGTGACTGTTGTATGAATACAATATTTCGAGCAATAGACTTACATATGCTGGGTTTTGTTAAAATCTTCCAGAGGTTTAGAATGGTAGTCATCTTGAAAATCATAGCTTTTTATTTATCGATGACCTTTGTTTTGTTTTAGATGTGAATTGGCCAGTTCAACATTGAATTGAGGTTTTTGAGTTTGAAGATTGTTTGAAACTGATCTAACTAAATGATTGTTGAAGGTTTTGTCACACTGCTCTGCATCACTGACCTAGGGTATATGTTGTTGCCACCTAAATGAAAACTAAAGACTTGTGTTTATTTTTCTCAAAACCAAATTTTTGATTGTCAACGAAGTCATGAAGAATATGAATTCAAAGAAGGGTTTGTGATTCTATATCTTATAATTATTCACTATTTCTTTGGCAATGAGGTAACTTAGAAAGACAATAAGCATTCTCAATTGCACAAAATATCCGATTTTTTAATTTGTTAGAAAGGTAAATGGTATGAATGAATGAAAACTTGCATTAACAACTATGTCAACTCACTTGAATTTATCTAAGCACATGTTCAATGAAGGTGAATTTTTTATGGAACAAAAAAATTAATGGAAATTGGCATTAACGTTGATGAAAGCTATTAGGTTTTCCAAATTAGATGAAAATAAATTGTTTCCAAATTAATTGAAAAAGAAAGAAATACAGTGAATTCCACTAGCCACGCTGGAAATGGACTACTACAAGCAATGCAAATAGAATTCATAAGTAAATTTATGTTATGTAAATGTCATGTTTTTAATTTTTTTGTTCTTCAAACTCATAAAAATTGAACTTTTTTATGCAAATCCCATCTAATTCAATGTTGAATTCCGTGGATGCTAAAATCTGCAAAAGGATTTAAATTAGCTCATGTTGCTAGCACAAGTTAATTCAAATTAGCAAACTCAAACATCTCTATGAAATATAGAATCATGTTAGCAATGCAACTAATAAGAACAATGCAAAAAACATGAATCATTCCTATCCCATAGTGGATTGATGCTCTTTGAATATGTGAAAGAGCCCTTTCCCAATCCTTTGATAAGAAAGATGATATTATGGACAAGATTGACTCTCAAATGGAGAGAGTGACCTTGCATGCAATGTGTTGTCAAATTGTGTGTTGTTGTGATGAGCAAGATTAGTTCTCAAATGTGGAGAGTAACCTTGCATGAAAAAGTTTTGTTGTGTTGTTAAATTGTGTTGTTGTGATGAGCAAGATTAGTTCTCTTATGTGGAGAGTAACTTTGCATGAAAAAGTGTTGTTTTGAATGAGAGAAGATGCATTGCATTTATAGGAGAACTTGAGAGAAGAGAGGCCAAGATTAGGCAATGTGGGACTAAATCCCATCCAATAGGATATAGACACTTGTCATAATGGGATTGGCCAAAGCTTGTGCAAGTTTTGGCCAATGTGCCCATTCAAATTTGAAAAATGTCAATAAATGCATGTTGTTGAGGGTTTTGGGGGGAATTATCTTTGTCCAAAAAAGTCAAAGATGAGAGTTATTGAGGGAAAATAAGCCTTTTTAATAAATCAAATAAATTTATTTATTGGTGCAAGTGGGTGGGTTAGTTAGGAGTTTAGATTTGACTCTAGTTGAGTCAAAAGCTAGAGAATGGTAATCATGATTAGAAGTTAATTAATTTAGATTAATTAACTTGGGGGATTTTAGGGATTTGATATTTGATTTAAATCAGTTTGATTTATCAAATCAAATAAGAAGAACTTTAGGACTTAATGAAATAATTTGATTTAATTAAGTCTGATGAACCTTAGGATTTAATGAATAAATTGCTTTAATTGATTAATAGCAGAATTGGATGCATAATGTTAGTTTTACATGTCTACATTTTGCCCCTCTTTGAAGCAATGTACTTGTTGCATTGGTTCAAAGAATGATGCTACCGACATCAAAATTAAAAATTTATGCTTTTTTCGGATGCCCCAGAGAAAATAAGTACGTTAGTACATTGCCCCCTCGAGAGATCGAGCGAAAATATGGAGGTGGATCTCACGACAAAGAGGTTCAAAATGAATGTATGGATGGTGAGACTATATGATCTATATGATAATGATGATATAAATGAAATGTTTGGAAGATGCTTAGAATAACAAATTTATATTATCCTAAACAACTTAAATGATTATGAAAATGAGATGAATGCAATGGATGATGTTGTCCTGATATGATGTGATTATGCAGGATGTGGGATGGATGCAAGATGAATTTATTGTTAGTGTGAAAGAGGATAGAAGAATGAGAGGGATCAACCCTTGAATCGAAGAAGATGCAGAAGTTCAATAAAATAACTTTATTGGAAATGATGATGAATGATGATGATGTATTGCTTATCCAAGGATGGGAAAAGGGCGTACCTTTATTTATGTTTGATAACAAATGTAGGTGCGATGCATCAAGGCATTAAGAACCAAGATGGCGTGGTGCCTAGTGTGACGGACTTTGACTCATCAAACAAATAGGAGTACTCTTGTTCACACTTGACAAACATAACCTTATTCAGATTGTAGTTCAGATATTCTAGACATCTCGGGCCAAAACATAAAAAGGCAAGCGTTCTTATGTGGTCAACAAGATACCTAAAACATCCTTCCTACAAACAAAAAAAAGTATGGATGACAAAGTTATTTTACAAGAATATCCAACAAGCACAACAGATAAAAGATAATGATCATTGCCCCATTCCTTTCTCTCCAAACCTATTTTGTTTAGGCATCATCGAGAGGTCCTTGGAATGAGTGCAAAATAAGATAAGTCAAAAAGACCAAAATAAAGCAAACAAACAGGCTGATGTTCACCATACCACTAGCCAAGGCTAAACTATTGTGGGGTACCTGATGCTTATGTCCATCGTAGGAAAGCTTCATCCTAGGACATGTAGTGATCAAGGTTTGGTTGAAACTGATTGGGTGATAAGCTATTGATACTCTGAGTTGACCAACTTGCTTGCTTACTGACTTAGACTTCCAAGACTTTTGACGATTGGGCGTTCACTTTAGAACCTGCTAGACTTGCTTCTGACTGACTCACCAAAGGGTGAAGGTGACGATTGATTTTATTATGTGTGATATGATCATGAGTGAAAGCGAGATGAAATGGATGCACCATTTTGGGTTTTCAGATATTTTGAGACTATTTTTTTTATTTTCATAGATTTATGAATGTTTTTGAATTTTTGTGTCTCAGGGGCCGATCAAGGATGGCCTTGCCTATGTTTAAGCTCTGAGATGATTTAGTTCAGACTCCAATTGATTTGATTGCTAATGAGATAGATGGGAAAACGAATTGCCATTGCGATGGATGCCTAAAATCCTAAAATGTGAAAAAGATGGACAAATGAATGCCCCCGCGACAGATGCCTAATTAGTTGGGCAGACGGATGTCATTGTGATAGATGCCTAAAATCCTAAAATATAAACTAGATGGAAAAATGAATGCCTCTGCAATGGATGCCTAACTAGATGGGAAGACGAATGTCATTGCGACAGATGCCTAAAATCCTAAAATGTGAAAAAGATGGACAAACGAATGCCTTTGCGACGGACACCTAAAGGACTAACCTAACTGTAAAATAGATGGGAAAATAGATTTCCAATGTGACAGATGCCTAATGACTGACCCTGACTATCTCGGGGGATGATCAAAGATCAACCTTGCCTACGTTCAAGCTCAGAGATGATGTAGTTCGACAAGGTGAAAGACTGACAAGACTTAATGATGAATTGTTTTTGAAGAGTTTTTGATATTTTGACATGTTTTTGGATTTTTAATGATTTGTTTGTTTTTGATTTTTGATTTTTCTGATGTTTTTGAAATTTTGATGATTTTTTGAATGTTTTCAAATTTTTGCATGATTTTGACGATTTGGATATGGATATGCATGACGATATCAGTGCTATGTTTTGGATTTCATTGAAAACCAAGCTTATTGTTGATCAATCGGATTGATGGATTGCTAGTTTTTCTAAGTGTGTTAAGTCAAACAAAAGTGATAATGCACTTGTAAATTCTAGGAAGCTGTGTTATCCTAGAATAAACTTGTACAAAAGGATAATTTGGCTAGGTGTGTTAAGCCAAACAAGGTGATTATGGATTCGATAATTTGGCTAAGTGTGTTAAGCCAAACAAAGTGATGATAATGAACTTGTAAACCCAAGGAATTTGTGTTATCCTAGAGTAAACTTGTGCACAAGATGATAGTTTGACTAAGTGTGTTAAGTCAAACAAGGTGATGATTGATTGGATTCAATTGATCGAGATTGATGAAGCTTGATTTGGAACAAAGTTGTTTTGATGATTTGATGTGGCACTGACGTGCGCATTAGATGCAACTAATATGGATTGTTTGGATTGATGTTCAATGAGAGATCAAACTTGATTAGGAACGTCTTCTTGTCAAAATATGCCATGGGCTAATGACTTGGATTTATGGCTCACAAATGTCTTGACCAATTTTATTTCATGTTCGCCAATGTTCGGATTAGTTCATAAGCTGGAGGACATAGATCAAAATTTATTCCCGAAGCAATATGTACATATCTGCCCCTAGTGGCTAGCAATGTTTGAACGACCATGGGTGGATTCTTGGATGAATGGATATGGATAAGGTATGCATGCAGAGGATGCCAAGGATTATCTTGCGATAAGATAAGGTGTTCGAACAAAGGAATGCTCACCCAGATAATGCTTCAAGGCTCATATAATGTTGGATAGGATGGGATCAGTGAAAATGACCCATGTCAAGATTTTTACCATAAATAAGTGTAAACTGTAGTGGGTAATGGGTTGGATAAACGGTTCATGGATGAACGAATGATATGGCTGAAATGCTAGCTTGATTTCGGATGCGATCAGATGCTTTCTCTTGAACTGGCATACGTAGATGCTCGATTCTACACATGATGCCTGTTTGCCAGGTTTTCATCATGGTACCTATCCAAAGTGCCACCGAAGTGGTTTTCAATAGAGGATGATTTTTTTCTTTACTGTTTTCAATCCTTTTTCAGATTTTTTTGGATTTTTTGATTTTTTTGATTTTTTATTTTTTGCTGTCGCCAAGATGCCTGTTGCTAGGTTTTCATCAAGGTGACCATTTTAAAGGATTTTTTTTTTTATTTTTTTGTATTTTTTGAGAGATTTTAAGCTGATGTTGAATCACCTGGTACTGCTAATGTTGATGCTTCTGTCATAACATGCCATTGGTATCTTGCTTGAAGGAGTTGCTTTGCCAAGATATGTGCACTTGAAAGAAAATTTTGAGATTCTTGATCTACTTTGCTAATACCAGAGTTAACTTTGTCGTTGTGCGCACATCGCGATAGGGTGCCTTTTGAATCCTTATGATGAAGGGTTGTTGCCAACACATGGTCAATGTGAGAATTGGATATTATGCGTGGAGGCATGGATGTAGTGTGTTTAGGAGTAAAAGATGGACTGGTTGATGGTTTGGAACATTTGACTATGCAAACTTGGGAAGATGAGAGATGATGGGTGGATACGGAAGTGTGCATGGAATTAGGACCAACTGCTCGATAAACTTTGTACGTTGCTTGAAAAGCCTGCTTTTTCCTTTCTAGACATATTTGATGGATACTTTTCCCTTTTTGATTTTTCCCCGTAGTTTCTTTGACTAATGGAGTTTAATAGGGATAGTCATTCTTTGTATTTTTTGGTATCTATATGTATTTGATTTGCCCTTCATGCTTCAGTACTTCTTTTTCCTTGCTAGCATTCTTCATGCTTTGATTCAAGTTTTTATTTCCACGTTGATCCCAATTTGTGGATGGGGTGATGGGTGGATGAAGATTCATGACGTGATGGGTTGTAGTATTGGCATTGGTTTCATCATAAGGATTCTTTGTGCTCCCTATGTTGAAGTTTTCTTGAGATGAAGTTGCCCCTAGTTTTGTGAAAGTTTTACTGATACGTTGAGATCCGTTGATTTCCGAATAACCAAGGCCTTGACATTTAGGATTGCCAAAAATCTGCACTAGTTCTAGGATACCCTGTTCATGTAGGCCTAATCCTCTACCTTGATAATTCATTTGCTAAAAAAATTTATTTGCCATAGGATATGATTTACCTTGGAAACAAGGTGTTTCTCCTTCTCTGCTCTGTGGCGGATCTTCAAATGTCATAGCTCTTTCATTGATAAGATGATTTTCCCTTACAAAGGTAAGTGATCCAACTTTATAAGTGACAGGATCCTCCATATGTGGGATGAATGCCTGATTCATATCTTTAGCTCGATCTTGTGAAATATCAGATTTTACCGCTTCTTGAAGAAGTGTTGGTGATTTACTATCCACATACCAGTCTTCCTCTTGACTCCTTTCACAAGATGTTTCTGATTCAAAACTTTTGTAGGAGCCTTCATCATGATTTTTTTTTGCTATGTCTCTGCATTTGTCCATAAATTGACCATGTGTACAAATGTTAAGAGTATGAGACTCTTGTACCTTGGTAATGATATCAAGAGTATGAGACTCCTGGTTTGAATAAAGATCATCTACATGTCCATCCAAAGAAAGCATCTCATTGGTAGATGGACGAGTGTGTCTTATGTGGATGTGGTCATCTTGTATGGATAGGAGAGTGTCCATTATATCATTGTAGTAGCTTGGAGATGCAAATTGTTGATCTTGAATGATTTCAGAATTTCTTTCGACATGCTTTGGATCAAGTTCTTGACATGAGTCAATTTCAAAGAATGGATTTCTTTCTTGGATATCTTCAATAGGAATAGGAAGTTTCTCAAATGTCATGAGGTCAAAGGATGGCCATATTTTTTGGAAAGGATCATTGCTAGACCTTGGTGAAAGATGTTTATCATGCTTTGGAGTGAATTCTTGAGATATGTCCTTTAACTCATTAGATGATGTAGAGACATTTTCAACATCATCATTGGTCAAAGGATCTTGATCATGATTTTGAATGATTGTGGTGGGAATCAGTTGCAGGCTTTGTTGTGGGAGTAAGGCCTGTGTTTTATGCTGAGCCAACAACACTTGTTGTTGGTCATGCTACTGTTGTGCCAACAATGCTTGTTGTTGGGCTTGTTGTTGAGCTGCTTGTTGATGGATTGCTTGCAATAGTGCCTTGAATCATGTTTGCTCCTGTTGAGCCTGGTGCTAGGATTGAGCTTGAGCTTGCTGGGCTTGGAATTACGCTCGTGCTTTTTGGATTGTTTGTGCCATCTGAGCGGCATGTGTGGCTTGCAGAGCTTGTGCAGCTTGTTGATTTTGTAGCGCCTTTTTGTAGAAAGCTTCTTGAGCGGCTTGCAACATGATGGAGAATGAATTGGTCATGTTGTGTTTTGGCGGTGGTGGTGGTGGATTGGGAATGGTGTTGATGGTTGGGATTGCTTGGATGGTTTCCACATGCTGTTGAGATATCAGTGGCAAAATGGGATGATTTGGTATGATGTTTTGATTTGGCATGATAGATTGAAATTGAATATTGTTGTGGTTGGGAATCATATTGCCTTGATTTAGGTAACTTTGATTTTGCATGGTGTTACCTTGACTTGAATCAACATATGGAGTTTCCAATATATTGCTAGGATTTTGAACAACATTAGGGGGATTTGCAAACATGCCTACCCAAAAGTTCACCAAGTATGGATTTGAAATGGTCATATTTAATGAAGTTGTACTTGGCATGTATGGATTTGGTGGGATGATGTTGTTTGGAAAACTCATGCATTGAGTGTTTGGTTGATAGATTTGCAGATTTGGACTTGGATTTAAATCTATCATCAGGAAAGGTGGTCCACAACTTAGATTGGGCATACTCACATTCGTATCATTGAAGTTTGGAGGAGATAATGATTCCATGTATAAATGTGAGTTTCGATGATCAATTGGCATTGTGAGACTTGGATAGTTTGGTTGACTTGAATTACTCATGATGGATGGATCAAGTTTATATTCCATGTCCCTCTTGTGTTGAGATTGAGTTTGAACCATAAAATGAAGATCAATTTTCAAGAATGTAAGAGATGAACCTCTAATCCTTTAGATCAGTCTAAACCTTAGGTTGAAAGAAGCGAAGACTTAGGATAATTAAAGGATCAAAGTGGTGACAAAGATAAGATAAACAAAAGATGAGTGATACGGATGAATGGAACTCTTAAAGAAACTTTGAAGGAAATGCTAAACTTTTTAGGACTTTCATTGATTGTGATTGGATTGATGGTTTGACTAGATGTGTTAAGTCAAACAAGAGTGATAAATGTAATCGTAAAACTCTAGGAAGTTGTGTTATCCAAGAGTGAACTCCTAGAAGATGGTAGTTTGACTAAGTGTGTCAAGTCAAATGAGGTGATGATTTCACAATTTTGGCTAAGTGTGTTAAGCCAAACAAGATGATCTCATAAACCCTAGGAATTTGTGTTATCCTAGAGAAAACTTGTGTATAGGATGATGGTTTGATTAGATGTGTTAAGTCAAACAAAGTGATTTGATTTTTCCTAGTAGTTTAACATAACAAATGTTTACAAAGTTTCCAAGAGTTGTTGGTGAGGTGATTTTTGACTGATTTTGATGGTTGAGAGATGGATGAAGGTGATTGAAATTGATCCTAGTCCTGACCTAGATAACATTTCTTCTTACAAGACCTCGATGTTGAAGAACATGCTATATTTCCTATGGGAGGAAAGAAAACCTTTCAAAAAGTTTGAGATTTTGCTGATAGTAAAACTCATACAACTCAAGATCTCAAAATGCTCCTCACAAGCTTTCAGACTAAGCTTCTTGAACTTTGGTTTTGGGATTTTGATCTTGCGGGGAAATCATGTTAGAAAACACATGTGTAATCCAATTTGTCTTTTATCTTGTCTTAGTGAATTCCTTTTACCAAAAGCACTTGCTTGATTATGTTTTCAAACTGAATGTCTAATGTCCTGCTTTCTTCCTCATCCCACATGGTCCATTATGTGGAAATCAAAGAAAATAGGGCAAAAGTCTCCTATGTTTAATCTTATTGAAAACAAATGATGGTAGAATCCAAGCACTTAGAAACCTCTAAGGATATGATCCCTAGGGAAAGCAAGAGTGCTTAAATTTGTCAAAGGTATTTGTTTCCTAAAAGGGGTTTAAAATTTGAGGCTCTTTGTGAATGTCTTTTTTTCAATCGTTTTGACAACCAAGCAATCTATCTTTTACTTCCAAACACTTTTTAACAACCCTAGGATGATGAGGCAATATATTGTTGGGTTCCCACTTGGACAAATTCAACTACGCATATCTTGTGCGAATGGCTAAATGCTTGACCACACTGGCACCCCTCCATGAAACTCACTTATTTGGGTTAGCCAAGCATTAGTACCCATGAATCTCCCATGGCATACTTTCTATTTCCACAACAAGACTGCATGTATAACGTGGGGTGGCTTCAGAGGACATGACCTCTTGCACCAACAAAATAGATAAGATTTTGGCCTTTTTCTAAACAAGGAGTTCTAATGCGGCCATTCCGTTTCTGGGGGATTACCCAATGTCAGCAAGAGTCCATTTCTATCCATCTCGTCACATTAATCCTCGTGATTCTTGAACTTTCCTCAAGAATCCACACTTATATACTGGTTGGAAGTCGCTTGGCTTTAGCATGCTCCTAGTTGGGTTGCTCCCTTGGGTGAGTACTTTTTCCCACAAAGAAGGCCCTCTAAGAGAAACAAAAGTGAGCTAACATATCTCATCATTCACACAACCTTTGTTGAAAAACAAAGGGAAGAACCTCTGCAATATATCATGCTCACACTCACATGTTTTGTTCAATTTTAGATCCCAAATTGAAGTGTGGAGGCAATATTTTTGACAACTTAACATCACCAAAATGTTTTTGATTCTCAAGATCACTATGAAGCACAAGAGAAGCGCATACACATTTTAAATGATGTTAGTTTGTGAAAAATATTGCAAAACATGTAAACACTTGTTCATCTTAAGTCCCAAAAGCAGTGATGAGTTCGTTTTAAAAGCACCAATTGAAATGTGAAGTTTGCCTTATTCAATTTTAAGTCCAAATTGAAATCTAGTAAATGTCTAAGGTTCTTTTTAACCAACTTTGAAAAGATCAAATCAGTGATTGATTTTAAGTCCAAATCAAAAAGTGAGTTGGTTTGAAACAGAAAATGAGAGTACAAAATGGAAGCTCTAAATTATTAAAACAAGCATTAACAAATGCTTTTTCTCCAAGTCTTGAAAAAATAAAAATAAAAATAAAAAAAAATCTGCAACTCCACTTTCTTCGTCCTCATTTTTGTTTGATGCCAATGTTAACTTTTATGTCAACCTTCTTTATGCATGCCCATGTAACCTATAAACATAACAAAGTGAAAATTTTAGAAAAGAGATTTATCAATGATAATTTATCAAAATGGATATGGTTTCAAAATAGATGCATTCAACGATATCCATTAATCAAAACCTCATCTTCCTTGAAGCATTTCAAAAAAATAGTCTAAATCATGCATTGATAACCTTTTAAATGAATGTCAGTCCTCAATGAAACCTACGTGTAGATCACACATCAACAAACCATATAAAACACTTTCTTTCTTTTTTGGTAAAAGAGCCAAAACATATTCAGATCCTGTGACTTTGAAAATATAGGTTTATCCATGTAAACAACATCATAAGATTTTAACCATAACAAGATTTGGTTGGACGTGTATAAATGAAGGCCTTTTAAATATTTTCTAAATTTTAAAGTTGAAAAGTTCACGGTAGATGTGTATGCAAAAGTGGAGACATAGAATAGGCACACTAGAAAAGCATCGAACATTCCATGTAGTGATCATAAATCTGAAGCATAGACAAAGCATGTTAGAAAATCATTTAAGTTATATTTGCACCTTTACTCTCCTTTATTTATTCAACCTAACCAACATCTTCCTCATAATTAAAGTTTCCACCAAATAGATGCTGACATTAGGGAAATTTGGGAGTTAGCACAGAGTTTTACAGCTATGGCCTACGGCGACTTCAATGGCAATGAATGCACCTGCTGCTTATCTGACATAAAATGAATATAAGTAGATGCTTGTGCAATTTAATGTTTTCCCTTGCATGCGGTTTAAATGGACTTTCTGTCAAACAACAAGTTTCGCTTGAGCAAGAAGGATTTATGCCCAGATTTTCTCTTGAATGACTTTATATTGTGGCTGGTGTAAAGATAAAGCTAGGAATAAATGTAGTTGATAAGTGTACATAAAAGCTTTTAAACAAATACCTTTGACAGTCGCGCCTAAGTTGGAGAATAGAGAGACGTGGGATCTAAAAAAATAAAAATAAATGCAATTGGCAGGCTTAAGGTTGATTCCACAGTATTTTTCCAACATTCATTCCTCCTAGGTAGATGTATATGCAAGGCACAAAAGCATAGATAAGTCACATGAACTATTCGACAGAGTGCCTTTTTAGAAAAATGTGATCTTAGGGAATGTTGTGACTTCCTTGCCCATGTAAGAAAATTTAAGCAAATGCATTAGTTGGTGTAAAGCCGAATTCCATGACCATAATCAAAAGACACGCATACAAAATGTGAAGCATAGAGAAGGCACATGAACTATTTTTACAATGCCTGCAACAAATGGGAGCTATGGAATGCATTCCTTGCGAGATATCCACTGAATTTTATTTGTTGAAAAGGATTTTGAAACTTTCTAGTAAATGAAATCGACAGGTCGCAAGCCGACCTCCACCTTTTTTTGCTGTGTGAACGCTTCAACCCATCCTAGCATCAATTCTTAGAGCTCAAGTTTATAAAGAATCTTTCGAGACTCATAAAGAGGTAGCGATTATCATAAACAAAGTGAATATATCCATATAACTTCACTTCATACGCCATGACTACCATTGTCATATGGAGTAGATAAGAATTAATACTACACTGATTCTGACTGTTCTAGAAGTATGACAGCCCCCCTCCTATACGACAGAGACTACAAAGGACTCTAAGATAACCACAAAACTAGGCTTGTCTGGGTGACTGACAATAAGTGCCAGAGAGTAAATGATGTCAAGGCATGGGACACAAATCGCCCTCAAAATTAAGAAACAATGATGACTATTTTCCAGTCACTTAAGGTTGGCAAGCTTTTATAGTTCTTACGTGTGAAATAAATGAAACCAAAACTGAAATAAGTGAAACCAATACCGAAATAAGATTTGGGCAAGTCCAGCCACTTTATTTCCATTCAAGAATGACGCCAAACAATACGAACAGGCTTTTAAATGTCCTAAAAGGCACCGACTTGTAACATGCCTTTTAAATGCAAAATGTCAAGATTGGAAAATACTGGCAACAAAAAAAAATAGTGATCTGAAATAGCCCTCCTTCTAGCACCATTTTGTGGATGCTAAAATCTGCAAAAGGATTTAAATTAGTTCATGTTGTTAGCACAAGTTAATTCAAATCAGCAAACTCAAACATCTCTATGAAATATAGAATCATGTTAACAATGCAACTAATAAGAACAATTCGAAAAACATGAATCATTCCTATCCCATAGTGGATTGGTGCTCTTTGAATATGTGAAAGAGCCCTTCCCCAATCCTTTGATAAGCAAGATGATATTATGGACAAGATTGACTCTCAAATGGAGAGAGTGACCTTGCATGCAATGTGTTGTCAAATCGTGTGTTGTTGTGATGAGCAAGATTAGTTCTCAAATGTGGAGAGTAACCTTGCATGAAAAAGTGTTGTTGTGATGAGCAAGATTAGTTCTCTTATGTGGAGAGTAACCTTTCATTGAAAAGTGTTGTTTTGAATGAGAGAAGATGCATTGCATTTATAGGAGAACTTGAGAGAAGAGAGGCCAAGATTAGGCAATGTGGGACTAAATCCCATCCAATAGGATATAGACATTTGTCATAATGGGATTGGCCAAAGCTTGTGCAAGTTTTGGCCAATGTGCCCATTCAAATTTGAAAAATGTCAATAAATGCATGTTGTTGAGAGTTTTGGGGGGAATTATCTTTGTCCAAAAAAGTCAAAGATGAGAGTTATTGAGGGAAAATAAGTCTTTTTAATAAATCAAATAAATTTATTTATTGGTGCAAGTGGGTGGGTTAGTTAGGAGTTTAGATTTGACTCTAGTTGAGTCAAAAGCTAGAGAATGGTAATCATGATTAGAAGTTAATTAATTTAGATTAATTAACTTGGGGGATTTTAGGGATTTGATATTTGATTTAAATCAGTTTGATTTATCAAATTAAATAAGAAGAACTTTAGGACTTAATGAAATAATTTGATTTAATTACGTCGGATGAACCTTAGGATTTAATGAATAAATTGCTTTAATTGATTAATTGCAGAATTGGATGCATGATGTTAGCTTTGCATGTCTACAAATTCTATGTCCAATTGTTATGATTAATAAAATCATTAAGGAAATTTAGTTTATATTGTAAAAAACAAACAAATATACTAAATACAAAAATTTCAAGT
This sequence comes from Sequoiadendron giganteum, assembly GCA_007115665.2. Lineage (NCBI taxonomy): Eukaryota > Viridiplantae > Streptophyta > Pinopsida > Cupressales > Cupressaceae > Sequoiadendron > Sequoiadendron giganteum. The sequence goes on from CM021110.1 coordinate 344,938,983, forward strand.
CACCAAAATGAATATATTACCTCAGATAATGTAAAATGATGTAGAAACTTAAAAATGTCTTCTTCTATGTTTTCTACCATTTAAATTGGTGGTAAAAAGGTGATGGATCAAGCATAGATTGGTACAATATGAAGTCAATTGCATAAAAAAAGGCGTTTCTGACTCAGATAAAATGCTAAACCATACAACTTCACGAGAATGTGGGCCTGAATCATAGGGTCAAGCCTTATTTTACCGTTTCAAGGTAAAACACATTTGGTGCTAGCCAAATTTGGAGAGCGCCAAATTTGGCTCTCTCCAAATTTGGCGAGCGCTAAATATGTTTTTTTGAAAAGGAGAGACCTAAGAGAGTGGGAGAGAGATAGAGGGAGTGAGAGAGAGAGGGAGGGAGTGTTAGAGAGAGAGAGGGGGGGTAGGAGGGAGAGACTTGAGAGAGAGAGGAGGAGGGAGAGGGCGTGGGAGGGAGAAACCTAAGAGAGAGAGAGGGAGAGAGGGAGGGAGGGAGACACCTTAGAGAAGGTGAGGGAGTCAAAGTGGGAGAGATGGGGTGGGAAGGAAAGACCTAACAAAGTAGGGTGGGAGGTAAGTGGGGCCTGATAGAGAGGGATTGTGAGAGAGGGCATTGGAGTGACACTGATTAGTGTAGGTAGCATCAGAGGGAGTGAGACCCAAGAGAGACAGACTTGAGAGGGAAAGAATTTATTTAGTTATATGGTGGGGGGAGAAGACATGAGAGAGGGAGTGGGAGAGAGATTGAGGGAGTGAGAGAGAGAGAGGGAGGGAGTGGGAGTGAGAGAGAGAGAGAGGGTAGGAGGGGGAGACGTGAGAGAGGGGGTAGGAGGGGAGAGACTTGAGAG